>OX344729.1:4373718-5038718 GCA_947034835.1 Ballota nigra | reverse complement strand
TGTCGAACCACGACACTTTTCTACTCAACGGAAGATAGAATACATCAGAACCGTCCATGCAATACGGGCATGCTAGTTTTCCTGCTGTTGACCACCCAGACAACATAGAAAATGCTGGAAAGTCACTAATGGTCCACAAAAGTGCAGCTCGCATCGTGATGTTCTGCTTCCTATGAACGTCGTAGGTCTCCACCCCCGTAGAGCACAAAGATTTCAACTCTTTAATCAATGGCTGAAGATATACATCCAATTTATGCTTGGGGTTGTCTGGTCCAGGCACCAAGATACTAAGAAATATATGTTGAGGCTTCATGCACAACCAAGGAGGTAGATTGTACGGGGTCAACAGCACAGGCCATAATGAATACTTTTTTCCGTGCATTCCAAATGGAGCAAAACCATCCGTGCACAAGCCTAACATCACATTTCTCGTCTCCCTTACAAAATCTGGAAACTCCCTATTAAGATGTTTCCATGCCTCAGAGTCTGCAGGATGCCGCATCTCTCCAGAATTCTCAACAGAACACTCCTCAGCATGTCATATCATGTCTTTAGCCGTGGCACTAGACTAATACAACCTCTCTAGACGAGGAGTGATGGGAAGGTAATACATTGCCTTATAAGCCTTGAACTGCACTTTCTTTTTACTTTTTGTACGACCACATGGTTTGTACCGTGGGTGACCACACATCTTGCAATGATCCTCATCCTCATCCTCATCCCAAAACAACATGCAACCGTTTGTACAACAATCAATCTTCTCAAAGGGTAGACCCATATCCTTCAAGAGCCTCTTTCTCTAATAGAAATTATCAGGCGCCGTGTTGTCTTCAGGTAGAGCTCGTTTTAACAATTTAGCAAATTGATTGAACACTTTTTGACTGACCTTGCCTTCAGTTTTGATGTTCAACATTTGAGCATTGAATGACAACTGCGTCTCAGTCTCACAACCAGGAAACAACTTTTGATCAATAGTATTAAGCATATAAAAAAACTTCTTTGACCGATAATTTGGTTCCTCATCTATAGGTGTTTCATTGAATTGTGGTTGACCACCCAAAACAGATTCTGCAATCATCATCCGATATCTATCAGGTTCATCCTCTACTTGTGGTTCAAATTGAGTATATGGAACATAACTTGAACCACCAACATCAGGACTTCCACCACCGCTCCACCCAGTATACCAGTATTCTATGGTTTCGATGTCAATATTCCACCGCTGATCACCGTGACTGGTCCAGTTGTAATAACGGGGAACAAAACCGGAAATCACAAGATGAGTTCTAACCTCATCAACACTCAAGAATCTCATATTTCTGCATCTTCTGTCTTTACACGGACACCTAATATTACCCATACAATCCATATTGCATGGATGTTGTAGTGCAAACTCAATAAACTCATCAATTTTATTGCAAATGACAGAGTTAATGCCTCCTCCTATCATTCTAGGTATTGAGTACATCCAACCACGATCTGGAAATTGCATCTGTTACAGATTAAAAGTAAATATCACATGAGTTGTAAAAAATTGGGCAGAGTTTGCCTAAAAATAAGGATATACAAAATTTTCCTTCACAAAAATCAATCCAACACAACCATATATATCAATCATAGTAAACCAATCAAATAAACAAATATCACACAATTTATCTAATAGTGTACAGAAAAATTGAGCAGAGTTTCGACTAAAAATAGGTATAAATATCACACAAACTAAAACGTGCTCATCAAATAAACATATATATATATATATATATATATATATATATATATATATATCATCAATCATACTAAAACCCATCAAATAAACATATATCATGCTCATTACCTAATAGTGTACTAAAAAATTGAAACAATAAAAATATGACATTTAAACGGTTAAAAATGTGAAAACGTACGGTGAAGTTGAAGGCAATGATAAATACGTACGGTGAGGTTGAAGACAATGACAAATACACCAATTATACGTGAAGAACATATTAAAACCGCATAATTTCTTATTTTTTTCGTGAGTGAAAGTGAAAGGGAAGGAAAAGGGAAGGGACTGGTATAAAACTGCGTAAATTTGTGACAGCCTTAATTTCCATCGCAAATTTCACATTTTGCGACGGCTATTCCGTCGCAGATATCATTTGGGACGACACGGGTCAATTATTGGTCACCAACCCGTCTGGCTAGTTTCAACCGCTCAAATTTGCGACGGAAAAGGGGCCGTCGCAAATTTGAATTTAAAAATTGTGACGGAAAGACGTCGCAAACTGTAACCCGGTCGAATTTGCGACGGACATGTGGTCCGTCGCGAATGTTTTGTCGCAAATTTGCGATGACTTCCGTCGCAAATTTAATAAAACGCCGGCGTTTTATGTCTCCGTCGCTAAATTTGCGATGACTTACTATTTCCGTCGCAAAAGCGGTCAAAATTGACCAGCTCACGAAATCCGTCGCAAAACTGCCAAAATGCCGTCGCAAATGACATAATTTGCGATGGACATACGTCCGTCACAAATTTCCCGTCGCTAAACACCGTCTTTTTTGTAGTGTATTGCAGGCAAAACGTCCCATCCCACTACCGTCCATCCTCCTTCTCCCTCACCGCTCAAATTCGCCACACACCGCTATCATTGGGCCCTTGCTGCCCGGATGTACCAAGTTAGATTCCATTATAATAGAGGAGATACAGAAAATCTGGAAAATATATGATACGGTCAATAATATCATACCGTATCAAATCATATCTTTGTAAATATTGTAGCCGATTTTATTTTCCATGTATATCGTTCCCTTATTTGTAAATCTGTTGTAATCCCCAATTATATATAGTGAGAATATCAAAGCACCAACACACGGTGATTTAATCATCTCCTTACATGGTATCAGCAAAAATACCGAGACCCTAATTTCTTCTTTCTCCCTTCTCCTTCATTTAATTTTTCCACCGCCCACCTCCATTAATTTCTTCATACCCACCGCCCACTTTTTCCTTCTCTGACACAAAGTCTTATTCATAGTCCTTTTATCCCTATCCTATCCTATTCTTTACTTTTCTTTTTAATCTCCCATGGCTTCCGCGGCTACTAACCCAGATGCCATTCCCCTAGCAACTCTCTTCCATATGATAACGATCCGACTTTCTTCTACGAATTATCTTCTCTGGAAAAATCAGATCCTCCCAGCTTTGAGGTGTGATAATCTATCCTCCTTCGTTGACGGATCCGGCGTCGCCCCTCCTTCTACCATATCCGGCAGCGGCGACTCTCAGGTTCCTAATCCGGCATTCCAAACATGGACCCGTCGCCATAATCGGGCCCTCAGTCTCCTTCTTTCCTCGTTAACTGAAGACGCGATGGCGGAAGTTATCGGGCTAACCACAGCGCGCGACGTATGGTTAGCACTTGAAGCTGCGTTCAATCCTTCGTCCCCGTCGCATGCGCAGCAGCTTCGGGATGAACTCCAGTTCCTCCGGCGCGGGGACTCCTCTGTCCTGGATTTCAGTCGACGTTTTCAGGCCCTGTGCCATCAACTGGCTGCAATCGGTCATGTAGTTCCGGAATCTGATCGTTGTCGTTGGTTCCTCCGCAGTTTGGGCCATCACTTTAGGACTTTCACTGAAATCTGCTTGGCTCTCGCTCCTCTCCCCTCCTTCCGGGACCTCGTCAGTCAAGCACGGGACCACGAACTTCGTGACCGGGCCATGGAGGGTTTTGATGATCCTCCGTCTCCGGTAGCGTTCTATGCGGCTCGGCCCTCAACTGGCCACTCTTCGCCGAGGCCCTCCAGTGGTCGATCGACCGCTCAAGGCCACTCCCATCCACCACCCGCTGGTCACCAGTCTCCATCGCATGCCGGAAGTCAGAAATCACCTCCAGCCCGTGACTCCAGCAATCCTCTTGTTCGTGGCACTCCTGCTCAGACCAACAACTCCAAGCGTTTGTTCAACCCAAGGCAGAATGATAACCCTAGGCGCAACTTCATCCCTCGATGTCAAATCTGCCGTGGTTCGCATTATGCGAACCACTGTCCTGATAGGTATTCTCGTGACTCAACTCAGGCTGCGAATATTGTTCAGGCCTTTCAATCGCAATGTTCGGTTCAACCCTCGCCTACGTCAGACTGGTACGTTGACACGGGTGCTTCCGCTCATATGACGTCGTCCACCGACCAATTGGATGCCTTTGCTCCTTACTCTGGTAATGGGAGTGTCATCGTCGGTAACGGTGACTCTCTTTCTATTTCGCATTTGGGTTCTCGTTTCGTTCATAATACTCTACCGTTATTGGATGTTTTAGTAGTTCCCCATATTACCAAAAATCTCTTGTCCATTAGTAAGCTTACATCTGATTTACCGGTTGATGTTATTTTTTCTAATGATTCATTTTTTGTTCAGAAACGGTTGACAAAGGAAATTCTAGCTCGGGGAAGATGTAGAGATGGATTGTATATTTTGGAACAAGGGACTTCTGCTCTTGTTGCTGCGTTACAGTCTAGTGTCCTTAAGTCCTCTTTTGAATTATGGCACTCCCGTTTGGGACATGCTCCTTTTTCAATCATAACTTTGTTAAAAACTTTAGGTTTATTGGACGTTACTTCTGTTTTGCCTAAGCCTACCTTGTGTGAGTCATGTCAATTAGCGAAAAGTAAACGATTGCCTTTCTCTATTAATGATAAACGTGGTTCTAGTGTGTTAGATCTTGTGCATTGTGACTTGTGGGGCCCTTCCCCTGTTAACTCTACTGATGGCTTTCGTTATTATGCTTTGTTTTTAGATGACTATTCTCGATTTTCGTGGCTCTATCCTTTACGTTCCAAATCTGAATTTTTTGATGTGCTACAGCGTTTCACGACTCTTGTTTGCAATCAATTTGGTACTTCTATTAAGGTTTTTCAAAGTGACGGGGGCACTGAATTTACTAGTCATAATGTTCGGAACTTCTTTATTAGTCAGGGTGTCCTACACCGTTTTTCGTGTCCCTATACACCTCAACAAAATGGTCGTGTCGAAAGAAAGCATCGTCACATAACTGAAACTGGCTTATCTATGCTTTTTCATGCTCATGTGCCTATCTCTTATTGGTTTGATGCTTTTTCTACGGCTGTTTATATAGTCAATCATTTGCCTACTCCCGTTCTTGATAACAAATCTCCGTTTGAGATTTTATTTAATTTGACACCTAATTATAGCTCATTTAGGGTTTTTGGTTGTCGTGTTTACCCGTATCTTCGTGATTATGCTCCTCATAAATTAGCTCATCGTAGCAAACCATGCATATTTCTTGGTTATTGTTGTTTACCAAATATATTTTGCTGGGATTGGATGGCTATTTGTTAAAGCTTTGGTAAAAACATCAAATGATTGGGTTCTTAAATGCTAAGATGAATGCTTGGATGAAGAAAGACTTTAAATGCTTAAGAACACTAAGAACACCAAGAATTGCCAGGGGTTGTTAATCCCTGGACTTGAATGAGAATATGTATTGATTATACTGAGAACGATTGAACCTTTTTTTACATTACAAAAGTGGGGGTATTTATAGTTTTCTCACTATAGGGGTATTTTGGTCATTTCCGGCCTCCCGGGGGACAGGCGCATTAAATGTCTCCTGCCTCTGAGGACGCGCGGGCTCTGGTGTGTCAGGGCTTGCAGGTGGCCGGCCACTAGGGAGTTGACGTGTGTCCAAAAAGGACGATTCTCTGGCGAGTTTCCTCATTTGGATGGAATATTCTCTGAGTCTCTGGGTACGGAGGCGGCATTTTTCCCTCTTGGGAGAGGATCTTGCCTGATTCTATCACGTGCCCCGGATCTCTTTTGCCGGCCGGGGGCCTTGAGTGATCGGCGGCCGTCCTCCTGGCGGACAGCGAGGTCGGAGATTGCTCCAGCCGGTCGGTCGCATCCGGGCGTGCCGGGTTGGACTCCACTGCCCTTGATCGGACCGGTCCGGCCACGGTAGGACTTGAACGTGGCTGGGACGGACGTGGACGAGGGTCTCAAGCGGGTTTCCGGCCTCGTTCTTGAGGCCGGAAACTCGAGGTCGGAGCCCGCCGAGGTCGGATTCAGGCCGGGCGGGTCGGTCCCGGCCTCCGGGTTCCTTGTTGCTGTTTCTGATTTTCTTCTGGTCGGATCCAACACGTGGTCTGAAACGGTCACAACAATTGCCCCCCAGCTCGTCGCTCAGAGTTAGTGTGGGGCGAGGTGGTCGTCTGCCGTTTTTGTTGGTGCCGACCTTGGATTGCCCGGGGTGGTCGGAGATCGGCTTACGGCTTTGCGAAGGCTATAAGGATGTGCGTTGTACTTACTCCACCTAAAAAGGTGCGCATGACGTCAGGCGACGCCTCGGATTATGCGCATTGAAAGCTGTCGTGCGTGACATGATTTGATTTCCTCGAATCTCGCGCATTTAATGCGCGTGATGTACGAGGCGTCTGACGCCGAAACCGTCACTTCAAATTCTTGCACCTAGGTCCCTATACCTAGGATTTTATTTCGAAGTAGGCCCTCAACCATTTCCTATAAATAGGGATGCTTCTTCACTCCAAAGAGTTTTCACTCTTTAGCGATTTGTAGTTGTTCTTAGGCGATTTCCGGCAATCTTCTCACGGCGGCGACGAACTTTGCACGGCGGTGATTGGTTTTGCGAAGGTAATTTTTTAAACTTTTTTGTAACTCCGAACTTTAATTTTACATCATGGTGCGACGGTGGACTGGTCCTCCGCCTGGGCAAGGGGGCGGAGCTTCCTCAAGTGGCGGCGGTGGTGGCGGAGCCAATCGCCGTTTGTTTGAGGAAGGAGGGAGCTCACGCGGAGGAAGTGGAGTTTCTCCTTCCCATCTTGCGGGCTCAATTTGGGCTCGCGACGATGACGGTCTGGATGGCCTGTTTCCGAGCCGGTCGTTGTTGGGCGAAGGTGCTCGGGGAGGGACTTCGGCTGCGGGCGTGAGACCGCAGACAGAGGCGATGGCCCGGTCCATGGAGAGCAGGGAACCCTTGGACGATCTCCTCGAGGAGGACGAGTATGAAGACGGTCACGGTGAAGGAGACGATCTGGGGACCAACTTGTTGCTCCAGAATCTCGCGGCCGAGCAGATTAAACAAAGACTAGGGATGACGAATGAGGTCTCAGGGTCGGAGACTGAGGAGATCGAGAGGCCGGTTGCGGCTGGCCGGAGTGTTAGCCAGGATCGGCGAGAGCAGGTCAAACGGGCCTTTCGTCTGTGGTCGGAATACGTGGAGAGGAAAGACGAGGTCGAGTCCCTCTCTTTCGACTACGAGGAGTACTCAGATCACTACCCGAGCGAGCCGACCGTACGCGATCCGGCCACCATTCGAATAGCCGACCTGGAGGAGTCTTGCAGGTGGACTATTGGCCAGATTCAGAGCAAAATGACCCAGCACTTTCTTGATGATGCCCGGGCCGACTGGGAAGTCCCCTACGACGTTTAACTTTACGCTCCTGAACCGAATGAACGGGCGGACCAGCCTCCTCGCGGGATGGTGGCTGTGACTCAAGATATGATGGAGGTTGGGCTTCATTTTCCACTCCATCCGGCCGTCTCGTACCTGTTAAACTACTGGAACCAAGCGCCCATCCAGCTGCTCCCGAACACATGGATGATCCTTGTGAGCGTCATGACTTTGTTTGGCAAGAATCGGCTCTACCGGATGCCGACCCCTGGTGAAATGACATACCTCTATCGAATCCAGAGCGAAAAGAGTGGGACCGGTGAGGTCTACATTCAAACTAAGGGGCAGAAGTTGGTGACCGGCCTACCGAGCAAGGGTCGGAACGATCGGAGGAAGTGGTTTTTCGTCGGTGGGGCGTGGAAGACCGGGTATCCGGATGGGACGGAGATTGACGTTCCGACCGACATCCGTCTTAAGAATCCCAGTAAGGAATTTTTGCTTATATTTGGATAAAAAGTACTGATCTAATTTCTTACTTTCCTTTGTAGGTTATCCTTGTCCTTCCGACCGGGAGCTGAATTTCGACTTTGCGGTTGTCAGAGAGCGGATTCTGTCCTTGCCGGCCGCGGAAAGGAATCAAGCCGTCCTCCGGACCCGACAGTCCCGAATTTCCGGCCACTTCTTCCAGTTCCCGCGTCATCTAAAACTGACGGGTAAGAACCAGGGCGGGGCCGTGCTCCGGTCTTTAGTCTGTTTGTGTGTTTTTTTTTTTTTTTTTTTTTTTTTTTACGCTTCGTTTCCTGTAATTGCAGTGCCCAACTTCCCGATCGTGAGGCAGTGCCCGCCCGAAATCCTTGAAAGCTGCCCGGAAATGTTTTCTATGATTGGAGCCTGCGCTGTGAAGAAGACGGCCAAGGGGGCAAGGAAGAAGAAGGGGAACGGCGCCCGGACCGGGGTCGTGATCGAAGAGCCCATCCCCCTCCAGTCGGTTCCGGCCGCCGGGAGCGCTGCTGCTGAGGCCCCTGCATCCCCCCAACTCACCGGCCGAAAGAGGGGTCGGGAGGACACCGAGGACGAGGAGACCGGCCATCATGGGTCGAGTCCGGCCCCCATCGTCCTTTCTGACGACACCCCGCCTGGGGCAGTCGGGGCGGAAAATGCGGCTCGTGCGGCACCCGTTCCCGGCCTGGAAGACAACGGGCCCTACTTCGGTCGCGATCCCGCCCGTTTCCAAGCGTAAGTCTGTTGTCTCCGGATTTTTCCTAAAGCATTTTATTCAATACTGACCTAATTTCTCTTTTTGTCCAGATTGACCCGCAACAACTCCGGCCTTCCTCCAATGGTGTTGGATTTCCTCTCTTCCCGGGCCCCGGGATCTATCGTGGAGATGCCGGAGTATATGAGCCGGTCGGTGAACTCTTTGCCCCAAGCTTGGACACGGGAGTTAGCCGATGTTGCCGAGCGCCGACCGCGATATGCCGGTCGGGCCTGCATCGCACTCGTTAGCCAGGCGGCCATAATGGCCAATCTCGTGGAGAGCGAGTTCAACAGTGCCCTCAGCGCCGTGCGGAGGCTAGAGGCCGACCTGACCCGAGCTCGGGAGGAGAAGGCTGGGCTAGAGAGCGAGAACGCCGCGCTCAGAAAGGAGAGGGACTGTGCGGTCGGCCAGATGGAGGCCGTCTTGAAAGAGAAAGATGATGCTCTTGGTCGGGCAGAGATGGCATACAAGGCGCTGGCCGATGCCCGGAACCGGGTGGCAGAGATGGAGGACACCAGTGCCGATCTGCGGCTGGAGGCTCATCGAGCCCGGGGGGATGCTGATCATGCCCTTGCCCGGCAGGCTGAGTTGGAGAGGGAGCTCCAAAAGAAAGCTGAAGAATTGGCTGCCTCCCTTAGCCGGCCAGCGTACGATCCGGAGGATCCGACCGCTAACCCGGCACTCTTCTCCGAGTTCTGCTTCTATATGGCCGCTGCCAGCATGATCCGGGTTGCGCGCCAGGCCGGCCTTGAGACCAAAGCCATGGAGGAATACTTCCGGGAGTACGCCGACAAGAATCCGGTCGATGAGGGCTACTGGTTCCCCATCCTTGACCTTGAGACCGTCCATGGGGTGGACCTCTCATGGTTCCCCCATCGGCACAGGCTGCTCCTACCGGGTCAGAATCCCCCGGTCGGCGACGAGGAGGAGGAGGCAGAGGAGGGAGAGGAGGTTCCTCCGGCTGACTCTCAAGTGCCGGGTGGAGGTGATGCCGAAGTTGCTTTGGCGGCCGGAAATGAGGGGCAGACAGATCCTGCGGCCGGCGAGGGCGAACCTTGAACTTTTAGTTTATGCCTTAACTCCTTTTTACTGCTTTCGAATGTAACCGGCTTCTGGCCGGATTTATCGTGCTTTAAACCGTTGTACTTCCCGGCTTCCAGACCGGTTCTGACTTAATATAATCCAGATTTTCCTTAAATTTTACTGTTCTATTATTGCTTTCTTATACTAATCAAAGTGAATTTTCACAAGTATGAATGAGATTTTGACCCGGGCTCAAGTGTGATATGCCGACCTCGATACGGTCGGCATATGTTTTGAACTGAGCTCGGTTTCTAGGATTGCCTTGGTTGCCTTGCCGAGCTCAAGTGTGATATGCCGACCTCGATACGGTCGGCATATGCTTTTGAACCGAGCTCGGCTTTTAAAGTGGCTAGGGTGGCCTTTCCGAGCTCAAGTGTGATACGCCGACCTCGATACGGTCGGCGTACGTTTTTGAACTGGGCTCGGTTTTTGGGTGGCCTTAAGCGGCTTTTCCGGGCTTAAGTGTGATATGCCGGCCTCGATACGGCCGGCATACGCTTTTGAACTGAGCCCGGTGTTTGAAATGAGATACAGCTGTGCGAAGAGCTTTTGTATTAATTGATAAACATAGTACAAAATCATTGGTAGTATTTCTTCAAGTGAATTGCATTCCAGGGGTATTGGTCCGGAGTTCCATCCATGAGTTCCAGCTCGTAAGCTCCCTTAGAGAGCCATTTGGATATCCTGAATGGACCCTCCCAGTTCGGGCCGAATACCCCTTTTGGTACTTGAACCTTCTTGAGGACGAGGTCCCCGACCTGGAATTGCCTGGCCTTCACTTTGGAGTTGAAAATTTTTTCGGATTTCTTCTTGTAGGCCGCATTTCGGAGATCGGAATTGAGTCTTCTTTCCTCCAACATGTCCAAGTCGATCATCCGGGCGGTGTCATTGTCTTTGGTGATCGTCTGGGCTGTTCGGTGGCTTGGTAGGGAGACCTCTGAAGGAATGACGGCCTCGGTCCCAAAAGCTAGAGCGAAAGGTGTTTCGCCCGTCGAGTTCCTCGTGGTCGTTCGGTATGACCAGAGGACATTGGGTAGCTCGGCCGCCCACTTCCCCTTCTTGTCCTCGAGTTTGGCTTTGATAGTGTGCTTGAGGATCTTGTTTACGGCCTCTACCTGGCCGTTCGTTTGCGGGTGGTAGGGGGTGGAGAAAACCTTCTTGATATTCCATTTTTCGCAAAATTGGATCATCTGGAGACCGTCAAACTGTTTCCCATTGTCGGAGATGATCACTTGAGGTAGGCCGAAATGGCAGATGATGTTTTTCCAAATGAACTTGATGATTTGGGTCTGGCTGATTTTGTTGAGTGGCTCGGCCTCGGCCCACTTTGTGAAATAGTCGACGGCTACGACGGCGAATTTGTGGCCCCCGGGCGCAGTGGGCATTGGTCCGATCAGGTCGATGCCCCACTGGGCAAAAGGCCAAGGGCTATACATAGAGGAGAGCTGCTCGGGGGACAGTTTGATGTTGGGTCCCAAGACTTGACATTTGTGGCATGACCTTGCGAAGTTGACGGCGTCCTTGTTCAGGGTCGGCCAGAAATATCCTTGTCTGATCACTTTATGGGCTAGGGCCCGGCCTCCGGCATGATTCCCGCAAACCCCCTCATGGATCTCGGCCAGGATGGTCTGGCCTTGCTCCGGGGTTATACATTTTAGGAGTGGGAGGGTAAAGCTTCTCTTATATAAAAGATCATCAATGAGGGTGTACCTTGACGACCGGAGTTGCAGTTGCCGAGCCCTAGTCCTATCTTCAGGGATCGCGCCGGTCTTGAGATATTTCACGATCGGCGTCATCCAATTTTCATCCGTGCTTAGAACGGTTGCCACCTGTGCTCGGATGACCGTGGGCGTTCCGATCGTGGAGAGTTGGATGTTGGCGAGGTCGGCTGTTCCCTCCGCTGTTGCAAGCTTGGAAAGTGCGTCGGCCTGGGTGTTGTGTTCCCTCGGGATTTGCTCAATGAAAACTTGATGAAATTTCTCGCATAAGGTTGTGACCAGGTCGAGATACTTCATCATTTGCTCCCCCCGGGCCTCGTACTCTCCTTTGATCTGGTTTACCACGAGCAGGGAGTCCATGAAAACATGCAGCCGGCAAACTCCGATTGCGATTGCGAGCTCAAGGCCTCCGACCAGGGCCTCGTATTCGGCCTCGTTGTTGGTGGCCGGGAAGCTGAAGCGGACTGCATGGGTGAAATTTTGGCCCTCCGGACCGATCAGGACAATACCGGCCCCGGCACAAGAATTAGTTGACGATCCGTCCACATAGAGTTTCCAAGGGGGGTGGTTGATTCTTGTGAACTTGGGTGGGAAAGTTAATTCTACAATGAAGTCGGCCAGGGCCTGGCCCTTGATGGCCGTCCTTGGGGCGTATGAGACCCCGTATTGAGCTATCTCCAACGACCACTTCAATAACCGGCCGCTGGTGTCCGGCCGGTGTAGGACTTACCTAAGGGGTAGAGTGGTGAGGACCTCTACATGGTGGTCGAAGAAATAAGGCCTTAGTTTTCTTACGCTCATGACCAGAGCGTAAGCTAACTTTTCGAGCGGGGTGTATCTGAGCTCGGCATCGTGGAGGGCTTGGCTTATGAAATAGATCGGAAGGTGGTTCTGACCGTCTGCCCGGACTAGTACCGCGCTCAGTGCGACCTCGGAGGCCGCGAGATATAAGTAAAGCTTCTCCCCTGGGACTGGCTTGACTAAGATTTGTGGGTTTGCCAAATATTCCTTTAGTTTCGCAAAGGCTAATTGACTTTCCCTATTCCATGAAAACTTGCCATTTTTAATAGTCGAGAAGAAAGGCTTACTTTTATCTCCGAGCCGGGCTATGAATCTGTTGAGGGAGGCGAGGCATCCGGTCAGGCGTTGCACTTGTTTGATCGTCCTTGGCTCTTGCATATCAAGGACGGCCTTGATCTTGGCCGGGTTGGCCTCGATCCCGCGCTGGCTGACGATGTGTCCTAGGAATTTGCCGGCCTCCACCCCAAAGTTGCATTTCTTCGGGTTCAGCTTCATATTGTAGGCTTTGAGGATCTTGAAAGTCTCTTCGAGATCCCTGAGATGGTCTTCTTTCTTCAAGCTTTTCACCACAATGTCGTCGATGTAGACCTCCATGGTCTTTCCGATCTGATCCACAAACATCTTGTTGACTAGGCGTTGGTAGGTCGCGCCGGCGTTGATCAGACCGAAAGGCATTCGGAGCCAAGAGAATATGTTCTTCTCCGTGTGGAATGAGGTGTGCTTGATGTCTTCAACGGCCATGGGGATTTGATGGTAGCCGGCAAAGGCGTCCATGAAGGACATCATCTCGTGTCCGGCCGTGCTGTCCACCAGGTGGTCGATGTGTGGCATCGGAAAGTGATCCTTTGGGCACGCCGCGTTGAGGTCGGTGAAGTCTATACATAGTCTCCAGGCGTTGTTTGTCTTTTTGACCAGGACGGCGTTCGCGACCCATTGGGGCTCGTCCCGGGCTTGCTCGATCAGCTTGTTGTCTAGCAACTTCTTGACTTCCTCAGCCAAAGCTTCGTACTTTTCCGGGCCGAACTTCCTTCTTTTTTAGTGGACCGGCCTCCTGTTGGGGTCGATCTTTAGACGATGGCATGCGTGCTTTGGGTCTATCCCGACCATGTCTTGGTGAGACCAGGCAAAGACTCCAGCGTTGGCTTTGAGGAATTCGATCACTTCCCCCCGCATTTCGGTCGGTATGCGATAGCCGATCAGTACTTCCAGTTCCGGCCTCGAGGGGTCGACCGGAATGTGTTCCAAATCTTCCAAAGCTGTAGCTTGTTCATAGCTCCGCCGGTCGGAAGAATCGAATCTGGGATCGAGGTCGAGCTCGGATGGTTCGAAACCAATCCTTGGCTCGGGATCGTCGATCTGCAAAGGCTGGGGGTCGGCCGATGTGGATCCGACCTCCGCGACGGGTTCTGCGGCCGAAATGGCCATTTCAGAGTCGGGGTGTGGCCCGTCCGGTGTTTGGTTGTTGCTAATTGAAAATAAGTAAGAGTAGGAATAGTTCAAACACCTTCTAGCCATTGCCTGGTCACCCTTAATGGTGCCGACCACCCCCTCGGGGGTGGGAAATTTGATACAGTAGTAATAGGAGGAAGCACGGCTTCAAAAACTTCTAAAAAGGGCCTACCCAAAAAGCCATTATACGAGCTTGGCTGATCTACAATTATAAAATCTAGCGGCCTAGTTATCCTGACCTCCTTGTTGTAGCAGCAGATGAGTTCCACGGAGAGCTTTATCCTTCTGTACGCGGCGACCGTCGCGTCCCCAAATCCCTTCAGCTGAAGGTCGATTGGCCTGATGAAGTTGACGAGGTCTCCGAGCTGGTCTAGGGCTGTTTTGAAGATGATATTGCAAAAGCACCCATTGTCGACCAGAACGCGTTGAACCTCTTTGCCCAGGATCTGGGCGGCAATCACCAGCGCGTCGCCCTTCGGGAACAGCACCCCGGTCCGGTCCCGGTTGGAGAAAGTTATCTCCAAGTCCTTGTGAATCTTCGGCTCTGGGGGTGTGACCAAGTTGACGTTGGTCGCTGCCCGGACCTCTGCTTTCCGCTTCCGGTTGGACTGCGTCGAGATGGGGGTGAGGCCGCCTAGGTTCCCTCCGCCGGCCTGGATCATGTTGACCCGACCGCCGGGATTCATGGGCGGGAGGAGGTCATCCTCGTCATCATCTTCCTCCAAAGCTGCGACCGGCCTAAGAGGCCGGCCGCCTTCCTCGTTCCTCCGAGGGTGGCGTTGGGGCTGCTGCTGCTGCTGTTGGTCCTGCCGGCCGGCTGGCCTCTGAAGGAGGTCGTTCAGACGCCCTTCCTCAAATAGCTTCCAAAGCTGCTTTAGGAGATCACGACACTGGCTCGTATTGTGGCCAATAGAGTCGTGATAAGCGCAGAACTTTTTAGGGTCCAGTCGGGACCGGTCTCCGGAATAGGGCCTTGGCCTGGGAAGCACGTCCCGGTGCTGAATCGCACTGAAGATATGCGCGGGGGACTGCCTCGTGGCCTGGGTTAGGTGAACCTCAACGTCCTCGAAGGACTTGAAGTTGCCGGGCGGCTTGGCCACCCTTCTGGCCTTTGGGCCGTTCTTGGGGGAGGTTTGGGCTGCCGCCTCTGTCTCCTTTGGGGTAGGCTCGGATTCCCCCAACCTTAGTGCCAGAAGCTTCCTCCGAGCCAGGTAATCGCCGGCTCGGGCGCGGAATTCGGCGTAGGTTTTAGGGAAATCCTTGGTGAGATGTTTGAACATAGGGGATCGGCCGTGGAAACCCCCCAGGGTTGCGTGCAAAGCCAGTTGATCGCTTACCGCTTCGCCGGTCAGCATGACCTCGTCCACTCTGGCCACGTAATCCTCGTCGGACTCTTCTTTCTCCTGGCGGATCCGCATCAGGCGGTGCCAGCTTTCTGGCCGGGCAATCTTGGCCGCAAAGTAAGATGAGAATTGGGCGCTTAGAGTGGCGAACGAGTCAATGGACCGTGCCGGGAGGGACACGTACCATCTGTGGGCGAGATCGCCCAGGGTGAGGGGAAAAAGCCTGCACTTCGTGGCGTCTGTCGCGCCACGCCCGGTCATATAGATCCGGAATTTGCTCAGGTGAGTCTCAGGATCTGTTTTCCCCTCGTAGAGAGGAGTTGGCGGGGGGATGATCTTGAGCTGGACCGGCGCGAGCTCAATATCGACCGCCAGAGGTTCGCTGGCGACTGGCCGGGCCTTGGTTTGGCCTTGCGCTTCGAGGAGCGCCTTCATTTCGTCCAGTTGCTTTTGCAACTTGACGATTTCTGGGCTGGGGGTTTTGGCCAGCTGGTCACCAACGCCGGCTAGGGGGCCGATACGGTCGAAAACAGCCGCGCGAGGGACTCCGCGTCCCAAGAGGCCGCTTTGGGCGAAGCTTAACTTGCGCCTGGCGGAGTTCGCCGGGGTCAGGCTGACCTCGGCCGCCCTCTTGTGGGGCATTTGGGCCGTGCTCCCAGAGTTGGAGACGGACTCGGTGTCACCGTACCCAGTGTCATAACTGGGTACGCGGGTCGGATACCACGACGGGTCCGTCGTGCCCAAACGGTCAAAAACCGGATGGGCGGAGCCTCGTGAACGGGTGGAGACGGGGTTTGCCCGACATTGGCTTTCGCCTTGGTGCTCTCCGGCTTTTGCCTTACCCTTGAGAGCGCGAGCCTGGGCCCTCTTTTTGGAGGTAGAGGTGGTGCTCCGGCACCCCCTCGCCTCTTCCGCCTGGCGGCGTCTTCCTGACCCGGCCTGGTCAGGGGTAAAGAAACCTCGACCCCCGGATGGGAGTGGTTCCTCCGGAAAACGAATTGGGGAGGCCACTCGTGTGGCTTTCCCGTGGGCATGGGATGACCTCTGGGGATCCATTCCTTTCAAGAGGAGGAGTTTGAGGTTTGAAGGTTTGAAGGTTTGAGGATGTGAAGCTTTGAAGAACAGTGAGTGTTCTTCAAAGAGATGAAGAAAATATACGTTTGATGGGTTAGATACCCTCCTTCTAGCGCCAAATGTTGTTTACCAAATATATTTTGCTGGGATTGGATGGCTATTTGTTAAAGCTTTGGTAAAAACATCAAATGATTGGGTTCTTAAATGCTAAGATGAATGCTTGGATGAAGAAAGGCTTTAAATGCTTAAGAACACTAAGAACACCAAGAATTGCCAGGGGTTGTTAATCCCTGGACTTGAATGAGAATATGTATTGATTATACTGAGAACGATTGAACCTTTTTTTACATTACAAAAGTGGGGGTATTTATAGTTTTCTCACTATAGGGGTATTTTGGTCATTTCCGGCCTCCCGGGGGACAGGCGCATTAAATGTCTCCTGCCTCTGAGGACGCGCGGGCTCTGGTGTGTCAGGGCTTGCAGGTGGCCGGCCACTAGGGAGTTGACGCGTGTCCAAAAAGGACGATTCTCTGGCGAGTTTCCTCATTTGGATGGAATATTCTCTGAGTCTCTGGGTACGGAGGCGGCCTTTTTCCCTCTTGGGAGAGGATCTTGCCTGATTCTATCACGTGTCCCGGATCTCTTTTGCCGGCCGGGGGCCTTGAGTGATCGGCGGCCGTCCTCCTGGCGGACAGCGAGGTCGGAGATTGCTCCAGCCGGTCGGTCGCATCCGGGCGTGCCGGGTTGGACTCCACTGCCCTTGATCGGACCGGTCCGGCCACGACAGGACTTGAACGTGGCTGGGACGGACGTGGACGAGGGTCTCAAGCGGGTTTCCGGCCTCGTTCTTGAGGCCGGAAACTCGAGGTCGGAGCCCGCCGAGGTCGGATTCAGGCCGGGCGGGTCGGTCCCGGCCTCCGGGTTCCTTGTTGCCGTTTCTGATTTTCTTCCGGTCGGATCCAACACGTGGTCTGAAACGGTCACAACAGTTATAGAAATGTTCACAAGGGTTTTCGGTGTTACGATCCTGTCACTTCCCGTACTTACATTACTCGACATGCTCAATTCGGTGAGTCGAGTTTTCCCTTTTCCTCTAACTCTGATAATGGACTACCTACTGATTTGGATTTTTCTGTCTTTTTTGATTTTCAGGATCCCCGTCTCGGTCCTCAGTCATCTTCGCGGCATGCACCTTCATCCTCGTCCGCTTTAGTCCCTGCTGTCTCTCCGAGTATCTCGAACCCAGAAGGTCCTTGCTCCTTGTGTTTGCCATCATCGCCTGTTCCATTTGGGCCTCATAATGCACCGGTCTTACCTCCTCCTATTCCTGATGCCCCACCTCCACTCACTCCCGTTGATCCGGTTGACCATTCTCAAGTGCAGGATGACACTCCTGCTCCTGCTCCTGTTGTTGCTGCTGCTCCAGATCCTCCTTCACATTCTATGCAAACTAGATCCAAAAGCGGTATTTTTAAACCTCGTTATTTCGTTGATATTGCTGCTACTAAACTTCTTTATTCACTAACAGCCTCTGCAGAACCTAAGGGTTTTAAATCCGCTTTAAAAGTTCCTCATTGGTTAACTGCTATGCGCGAGGAGATTGATGCTTTGGATGCCAACAAAACTTGGGATTTGGTCCCTAGACCGCCTAGTGAAAACATCGTTGGATCCAAATGGGTGTTCCGTACTAAGTACAAATCCGATGGTTCCATCGATCGATATAAAGCCCGCTTAGTGGCTCAAGGTTTTACACAAATACCTGGCTTTGACTTCTCTCACACTTTCAGTCCTGTCGTTCGGGCTGCCACAGTCCGTGTCATCTTAGCGCTCGCAGTTCAGCGACATTGGCCTCTTCACCAGCTCGATGTCAAAAACGCCTTTTTACATGACCATCTTAACAAACCTGTATACATGTCTTAGCCTCCGGGCTTTATTGATCCCCGTTTTCCTAACCATGTTTGCAGGTTGAAGAAAGCACTTTATGGTCTCCGTCAAGCCCCTCGTGCCTGGTTTGATCGTTTTAGTGCTTTCCTCGTTTCTTTAGGCTTTATTCGTAGTCGTTCTGATACGTCACTATTTTTCTTACATAGCTCTGACTGCACTATCTTTCTTCTGCTTTATGTTGATGACATTATTGTCACAGGTAGCAGTAATGTTTTTTTGCGTAGATTCATTGCTAATATCCACAAAGAATTTGCGGTCAAAGATCTTGGCAAGTTGAGTTACTTTCTTGGACTTGAAATCACTCACACTGATTCCGGTCTTTTTCTTGGCCAGGCCAAGTATGCTCACGATATTCTCACTCGGGCAGAATTACATGATTCTAAACCTGTTTCCACGCCTTTGGCCACATGAGAATCACTTGTCTCCACTGGAGACCCATTTCAGGATCCTACACTCTACAGGTCTCTTGTGGGCGCCTTGCAATACCTCACTATCACACGCCCAGACCTTTCATTTGCTGTCAATCACGTCAGCCAATTCCTTCAGGCTCCTACTGTTGATCATTTTTCGGCTGTTAAAAGGATCCTGCGCTATGTTAAGGGAACAGTCCACCTTGGACTTACTTTCTCGCCTTCTTCGGACTATTCGGTCCTTGGCTACTCAGATGCTGACTGGGCTCGTTGCGAAGAAACTCGTCGATCCACCTATGGATATTCTATCTTTCTTGCGGGTAACTTAGTTTCTTGGAGTGCAAAGAAACAACCAACAGTTGCTCGTTCCAGCTGTGAATCTGAGTATCGTGCACTTGCTAATACTGCTCAGGAGATGGTTTGGCTGTCCCACTTACTCCTGGAGCTTCGTGCACTTCCGTCCTCCACGCCACTTTTATTATGTGACAACAAGAGTGCTCTTTTCTTGAGCCAAAATCCGATTGCACATAAACGAACCAAGCACATTGACATCGACTACCATTTTGTTCGGGAACTTGTTGCCAATGGTACCCTTGAAACTCGGTTTGTCCCCTCCGAGCTTCAACTAGCGGATATCTTCACCAAGAGTTTACCCCGTCCCATGTTTGATTTGTTGAGGTCCAAGCTTCGCGTTGCATCTAATCCATCGCTTCGCTTGAAGGGGGGTAATAGAGGAGATACAGAAAATCTGGAAAATATATGATACGGTCAATAATATCATACCGTATCAAATCATATCTTTGTAAATATTGTAGCCGATTTTATTTTCCATGTATATCGTTCCCTTATTTGTATATCTGTTGTAATCCCCAATTATATATAGTGAGAATATCAAAGCACCAACACACGGTGATTTAATCATCTCCTTACACATTATATATTGATGATTGCACAACTTAAGATCCGTGAAGTCTATATTTATCTCACAGGAAAGTTGCAATTTTAGTCCTATAGAAATGTTTTCAAAACACTTTTGCTCCAATGTTTAAAAGTGATCCTTTTTTATGCTAAAATGTCCTAACAGTTAAATAAAATGACCAATTTTGGGACTAAATATGTTAAGTTAACGATTGAGATCAATTTTGCAAACAAAAGGACTACTTTTGAAATATTAGACAAATTTTTTTTGAGAATATTTCTATGAAGTGCAATTTTCCCTTTTTTCCATGGGATCAATTAAATGAATTATATTTCTTCATTGAATTGAAACACAAAAATAAGAAATGTAAAATGATAAAGAGTATGTATAGAGTGAAATTGGTTCATACATAAATCATTGAAGAATATTAGTTCTTTTCACTTAAGAGCATTAGTTTTTTTCACTGAAGAGTATTAATTGTTTTCACTAAAGAGTCTTAGTTTGTTTTCTCACTGACGAGTATAAGTTGTTTTCACTAAAAAATCTTAATTTATTTTCAGTATACAACTAATACTCTTTAATGAAAATAATTAATATCCTTCAATAAAAATAACTAATACTTTTAAATAAAAATAATTAATATATACCCTTCAATGGTTATGTATAAACTATTTTCACCGTATACTTTATCAATGATAATAAAAAGGAGTGCGCGAGTGGATGTTTTGTTTAAAGTATTCTTTGGAGTTTTGCGTTGATTTTATCAATATATTTAGTTATAATCAGTGTAGTTAATATATTTTAAATTTGTAGTTGTCTTTTCAATATTTGTTGTTTTAGTTGTTAAACGAGGTTTTAAAATAACAACTATATAACAAAAAATTTGTATGAGTCCGTTTAATAGCGTGAGACAACATAAATTAACACTCACCCCTACCAAAATGTTAATGAGTCAATGCCCTAATTATATTCATTCTCATTGTCTCATGCAAAGTTAGTTTCATACAAGACTTATTCTCTCTATATATACATATATAGTATGTATAGAGTGAAATTAGTTCAATCATAAATCATTGAAGGATATTACTTGTTTTCACTAAAGAGTATTAGTTATGTTCACTGAAGTGTCTTACTTTGTTTTTAATAAACAACAAATATTCTTAAATGGAATGAATTAACAACATTCAGTGAAACAATTAATACACTTTAGTGAAAACAAATAACACCCTTCAATGATTTATGTATAAACAATTTTCACTATATACTTTGTCCTATATATATCACAAGTTTCTAAAATACAAATTTTGTGTTTGGACTGGAATTTTTATTTTTTTTAATGGATTGAAACTCTTTAAAATTTATTGTAGAATTTTGTTGAGAGAGATGTGTTTGGATTGAGGGATTTGGGATATGAATTTTAAATTTACATCATAAATTCACAACATTTGTTTGAGTAAGATATTTAAGTTGATGAATTTGAAATTCCTAGATTTGATCCTAATTTAAATTTGATAAATTTAAAATACTTATCAATTCAAAACCATGTTATTTGAAATCCAAAAATTCTCAAATTCATTCATTTTCAAACTTCTTGCATTCAAATGGTTATATCCAAATGAAACCTGAAAATTTTAAATAATCACCATATAAATAGAGATCATAACTTCTATGTAACAAATTCGAACCCAAACCCCCAACATTGGAGCTCCTTGTTCTCATTTAAGGTAAGGAACTCTTAGGTCTTTGGATAGAGTCATTAGAAGTTTAACGGTTTTGAAAATGAAAGGATTGAGAATTCATGTATTTAAAATGACATTATTTTACTAAGTATTTGTAATTCTCTCAACTTGAACAAAGATTAAAGTTAATATTTGAAATCCATCCATTTAAATATTTTACCATACAAATGGAGTGAATTTAAAAAGTAAATTTAACAAAATTCATCAATCCAAACAAAATTTTAATTGTTTGTTAACCAGCTTGTGCGTTGTTTGATTACTTTCCTTAATGTTTGCTTAGTTGTTGAGTTGATCATTAATCCAGCCGCATTCACACGTTAAAAATGGTTCCGCGTTGTTTAATGATTTTATTTGTTATATATATATTTGAAGTTATAATTTATTATTTAATTTTAGAACCATGCACATAGAGTTTTCTAGAATAGTAAATATAAAATATTCCAAACTAATTTAGGACATCTGAAGACATAAAAAATATTTATTGAGGAATTTAAGAAAATTTCTTATAACAGTTGATTAAAAATAACCTCCTATCATTTGAGTGTCTTACTATAAATAGAAGAAGTTCGCTCAGTGTTTGTAAAGAAATCAAAAGTCATAAAATTAATTCACTAAATTTTAGTCTAATTTTTAAAATATAATTTTTTTTCTTTGAATATTTGTTAAGAAAAGAAGACAATCATTATACAGAGACCAAAAAAAAAAAAAAAATGTATGCACAACTAGTACAAAATAAGAACATAAAAAGGTCATACTGAAGATTAAAATGTATAACTGTTACACAATATTATCAAGAAATTTAGTAGAACAAAGAGAAATTTAGTGTTTGAATTATGGGTAGTAACATATATCCATAAGACCCTAAATTACAAAGTCAAACACATATTTTCCTATATTTCATAAACCCACAAAAGATGGACCATCCTCCATATATATTTACAGCTTTTGATCAATATTGTTGAAATTTAAAAACTGAAAAAATAAATGTTGAACTAAAATGAATAAAGTCTGTTACATACAATTTATACTGAGCATTTTGCATAACTGCTACCACAGTTATAACTAACTTGTATTGTTATAACTAATTCTCTAATTCTCAGTTGAGTGATAACAAATTTTCTGTGGGAGTGTTTACTTTAGTTGATAAGGTTAGATAAGAATTAAAAATCTAATATTATTAACTGTTTACTTTGAGTGATATATAGTTTTTTTTTAAATCCATGACCCGGTGATAACCCGGATTTTTACTTAACTTCCTAGATATGATATCACACAATAATAGATGTGATATTTAATTCATATTTGGGGATATAATGTATATTTACGATAATACCCTTTACATCATATATTTTTTCAAATCTTTAAATACTGAGTAGACGAGAGGATTATATGGTTTACAACAAGGATTGCAGACGAGAGGAAATCAAGGTATTCTCTCTTTATCTTCCTCTTGAGTATTAATAGGTGTTTATCCGAAGGAGGACTGAGAGTATTAATAGGTGTTTATCCGAAGGATAGAGAGTCTTACAGAGAACGCCAAATCACAAGTGACCTTCGAAAAATGAAGGAAGATCGATCGGATTACCAGAGAGAAGAAAGCTATATGTATTTGGTGGTTTTGGTTCAAAGGGTATTACGGACTGCGGAATTTGGGAGAGTTTTGGGGTCAGGGGAAAGTCCCAAGTATAAATTGATTCTGTACATCAATTAATTATTTTTGCCCTTATCCTTAAGTTACGAAATCAACATTCACCTTATTCTTGCCGGATTACTTTGAGGAGGAGGTGATGAATCAACGAATTGATTTTCAATTTTCGTAACCTAATGCTGCCTTATCTTTTAATTTGGGCAATTGATTTTTTTTTTTTTTACAAAGGATGTTTTCATAATATAACATATTTTTGGATTTCTATTAATATTGAAAATATAAAAATATTTAAATTCAATCTTATTATACTATATTTTCAAACCTCTCCAAAGTGATGTGACATGCCTCAAATCTCTCCATTTTGAAATACTACTATCTCATTAAAAGTTTATTTAATTATTAATCTCAACCATTCATTCTAAGTGATTTAATCTAAACCATAGATTAATATATAGGGTTAATGATAATTTTTCATTCTTCTAAATTCACAAGTTTACTTTCTCCTTGTCGGCTCCCTTCTTCCCCTTTAATTGCTTCTCCTCACCGCCCTTCACAGACCACCCTCTTCCTCTCATCAGTAATTCTTAGTTATTTCATTAATTAATTAATTTTTCGTATTCATACCCACGCAGGTCATCGACGTTATTCCATCGTCGTCTCCTCTCGCGTCTTCACAACTCGGTCTCCTCTCGCACTCCAACATCGCCGTCCTTCGCAGTGCCACGCCGTTGTCATTATCGCCGCCGCTATCGATTCTATTTAAGAGTTTTGATTCATTGGTAAAATTCTGCATCAGTAATTCATATGGGGAATGATGAACCAGTATGAATTTATAGATCCCCAATTTACTTCTGCATTTTCAATTATCGATCTGCATATTCTTTGTACGTTCTCTTTCTATTGTTTCATAATTCATTTAGTTTCCGTAATTTTTTTAGCAGTCGGCATCGTCGTTGTCTTTTCCCTTTTATCAGCCGCTACTGTCTCTATTGCACCGCCCATCGCGGCTCCTCCATCAATCCAAACGAAGAGAATTTGTTGAGGTAATTTCTCCAAACATAATCAATTTTGGTTTTCATTAGTTTCATCTTTATCGTTCCATTTCTTCCAATTTTGATTGTTCTTGCCATTCTTCTGTAATACCCCGTCCCGTTTTATACCTTTTAATTTCCTAGGACCCTTATTTTATTTTCTTATCTTTGTTTCTTTTTATTTTATTATTTTGTGTGCTTTTGTGTAATTTAAATATATACCCTTTTTACAATTCCTAAATTCGTCGAAAGAATCGAATCTTTCAAAGCGAATAAAGGACTACGAGAAATTAAATATTCAAGTTTGAAATTAGGATTTCGATCCGTATAAATTACTGAGAATAATTAAAATACAATAAAATATTATTTGAGTTTTAAAATTGTATTAATTATTAAATCAGAATTAAACTCGTAAACCAAACGATCTCTGAATCGTATCAAGTGGGAACGAAAATATCAAAGAATTTCACTTTCATTCCTAGCCACATAAACTATTTTTCCTTTTAAATTAATTAGTTAATTAAAGTATTTTCTTCTATAAATATCTCCCTCTACCTTACGCAGTACTCTTTCCAAAAATCAATCCCCAAATTTTCACTCGGTCCCTTTCTCTCTTCCTTTTCTCTCCGGAAGTCGCCGCCCAACTTCCTCCTCCGCCAATCGCCACCAGCCAGCGACGCCTCCCTCTCTTCCTTCTCCAGCGAATAGATCGCCGCCGTTCTCCTCCACCTCGAACGAAGCAGAGCTGCCGCCTCTCTCTCCAGTCGCCACCGCGCTGCAACGCCTCCAGCACCGTCGCGGAGCACCGCCGTGCTCCAGCACACAGGCTCGCCGCTCTCTCCTCCCTTCGAAGCGCCGTCGCGCCTCCCCACGGCAGCGCCAAACCGCCTCTTCGCCGCCGTAAAGCCCCGCCGCCGTTGCCGCTCTCTTTTCAGCCACGCCGCTCGTCTAAGTATCGCCGCCTCTATTTTCTCCTTTCCAGTAAGTGATTGAAGAACCCCCCTTTCAATTTCAATTTCCATCATATTCGTTTTCCATCCCGTAACCCTTCTCATTTAATTTTCGGTCAAGACGATGCCGCCAATCTGAATCGCTGTTGCCGGAATTTTTAGAAAGACCGAGCGACGCCGTTAGGCTGTCCAAATAATTCGACGAGTAACCGAATCCTTTTTACGACGCCGTTAGGCTGCTCGAATTTACCCGACGAATCTCCGAACTACGCCGATAGGCTGCCCGGTTTGGGCCTCGTAAGGTTGCTAACCTTATTTCTATTTCTCGTAATAGTTGGATTAGGATTTGAACCGTTTTAGATTCCCCGTTGAGTCGTTGTAAGTTTTTAAGATTTGTTTTGGATTTGAGACTTGTAGATGGACTTTGATTTTGTTGATTTGGTGAGTATTGAATTAGCTATATATTGTAGTGAATTAGAGTATTGGTTATTTTGGTTCGAGCTAGTAGAACTATAGATGAAATACTATTGTTGTTGAAACTCCTCTTTTAATTCTTTGGACTAGTTTTTGGGGTTGTTGATGTAAGACTTGGTTTTAGTTCAAAGCAGTGGATATAGTTGTCTAGTATTATTGGTTTAGCTGTTAAGTATTATTGGTTTAGTTGATTGGTATTATTGAATGAATGAATTAGTTGTTAGATTTATTAGTCAAGTTTATAAAAAGGGACACAAGCTAAAGTTTATTAATAAGTTTTAATAAGAGGTTTTTATAAAATATAAATTCTTATACTTTTATTTTTATAAAGGGCTTTTCTTAAGGACATAACAGAAATTAGTAAATACACCCCAATACACCTCCTCTTAAAAAGGGGTGTACTTATCAAATAGAAATCAACCTTTGAAAACCTTAGTTTTCGATAGTTTTCTAAAGGCAACAATCTCCTCGATTTTTGTAACACAAACTCTCAAGTTTTCCTAATAATTCAAAGGTCAACTTTTAATCAAATGGTTTCGTACTAGGATTCGGTACTAGTTGGAACGCGCACGAGATTTCCGACCATCTGTTTGTACATCATTCACGGGACCCGGAGTTAACAGGTGGGTGATGATCTGTTGATTGATCTGCTAATAATAACGATGTGTCGGTTTTCTGAACTCGACTAAATCAATCTAAAACAATCTAATTCAACATAAATGTAACACCTATCTATATAACAGTTTGGATTATGTGATATAACTATATATGTTATACATTAGCCTGTTGTTTTGTGAATCGATCACCATTGCATGAGTAAACACCTTATGTGAGCATGAATCAGTTCGGTTGTCAGTCAAGTATTATTCTTTGTAAAGTTTATTGAGTCCGTTTTATGGAAAGTCAGTATGTACGGAGTCGGGATCGAGTTTTAAATCCGGCCTCCGGGGCCGCTGTCGGGGACGCCCTCAGAATCAAGGTTGTTGATCAAGTAGATCTGGTCCCCGGTCAACTGTCGTTGGACGCACTGAGAATAAGGCCGTTGATACTTGCTTATTTTGAGGGATGTTATGGTTGGATGATGTGAGTTTTGTTGTGGTTGGATGAAGTAAGTTTTGGTTGTAGTTGAAAATGGTAACTTTGTTGGAAGTGGAATGGTCGTACGAATATGGTTTAACAGTTTGTGACAATACATGAATATGCTTTGGGTTCTGCCCTAATGTGAATCAACTTGTGCTATTTCAATTATACCATGTGAAATATGCTTAAATACCGATGAATCATTATATGAACTGTTTTCCTTCTATAAAATTATTGTAATCTTGTTTATATGTCAACTGCTTAAATAAATTATATATTTTATTAATGAGTATAACTTAATATATTTCGGATTTACCAATCCCATGACGTTGCAAATCACCCATACGTGAGCAAGGACAGTAATAGAGACGACACGGAGTTCCCCACTTAAATAAAACGTTACTGTTAATACTGTATTTTATGTACACATGTACGTGTGTGAGATACTTACTAAAATTATTCTATTCATTTCTTCCGCTGCATAAAAACCCATCATCTCTCATTTCCGTTATATTTCCTTCAAAAATTTTATAGTTCGGACTTTTGATCACAATAATACTTCGAATCCGATATAATTAATATATTCTGGATTCGGGCGTTACATCTTCATTGTTGTTGCAGTGTCTCACTTGGTAGGTTTGTATATAATCTTTAAGCTTCTCAGTATATAAACAATCAAAATTATAGAAAAGAAGAATCTAATTACCCTTTTGTGTGAATACAGAGTAAAAGAATATGATAGTGAAACTATATAAGGTGTTAAACTAAGAGTAAGAAACTATATATTCTTATGTTAATTCATTTTGATATTAGTTTAGTTCTGATGTTGGTCTCTTTAAGTGTTCATCTCTATAACTCCATTTCTTATTTTACTTTTTCTTGCCAATCAGTTTGTAGTTTTACAGAGGGAATTTGTATGATGTAGAATCTCTCATTTAATATTAATATTTTTCTAATAGATATAATCACTTGATCTTTTCATATTTGCTCTATCTTTATGCTTAATTTGTAATGCAGGAAATTCCGATAATTTTTTCGAGAAATGTCTTAGATTCCATCTAAGAACTATGTTTTTTATGATGGAATTTAACACAGGTAATCATAAATGAATATTGTCTTCTGCGTATTCTTTTAGACAGAAAATGCATATTATGATCTTTCTTTCACTAGGTTGAACTGCTTGAATTCATTTGATTGCGCTCTTATATCTGTTCGATGGATTTGGTGACGATTCTTTAGATTGCTACTATCACAAATACGAAATAATAAATTGTGCTCTTCTCTGTGCAGTCTTTATATTTTCTAATTCTTAATTTCCACCGCCCCATCTCCCTGACAGATTTCCAAAGCTCTTCTCTATCTCTTCACAGTGCCAGATTAAATTTAGGTATTCTAGCTATCATTTTTTCATGACAGAAAGTTGCATGAAGAAGTTTGTTAAATAAGAAAATTCAAGTGATGCACTCAATTTAAATGTGAGGTAGGTGCTATTTTTTTAGCATTCATCTCATGAATGGTAATTTTATGCTAGATATATATTTATTTACTGTATTGTTTTTTTAGCTCCCTGCTGCCTGTTAACAAGTAAGTGTATGTAGTATACCTTGATAATTGTTTTAATAATTGTAAAATGTTTGGTTTTTTCAGGAAGAATGACGACCGGGTTTTAAAACAATACAATTAGTGTTATACTTCACTTCAATATAAACTTAGCTATACATTTTGCTAATATTTCTTGATAAAATCATATATCTGACAAGATTAACATAGGAGAATATTTAGAGTAGATTAAGTTGTGGAAGAGAAGTTTTCATTGCTTTAGGAATTAGGATTTGGAATTAAACTGATTCTTTTGAGTGAAAATAATTTATACCTGCTTTAATGAAAATGCATGTTTGAAGAGAACTTGGTTGTGGTTGTTTTATAATAACATCACTTTTTTATTCTATAATCTTTCTTTTTTAGGCAGAGAAGCTCTCACCGCTTTATTTTTTTGGCTTTCTTATATTTTTTTGTCAGAGAAGCTCTCATTGCTATATTTTTTTGCTTTTCGGAGAAGATTTATCCATTCATCATTTCATAGAGGAGTAATTCAGGATTTTTGTTCTCTTGATATGATGCCTATTTTGTAATGTTATTGCGGACTCTGGGTATAAGTATTTTGTAGATAAATTATACTACTATCTTTTATTCTCCAGTTTAAATGGATTAAGGAACAATTTTTCAGAATAAGGTTGAATCCATATCCTTTTCTCTATTTCTAAGTTTCAGTTTTTAGTTATAATCTAATTTTCTTTAGTTTTTGTATAGTTTTTTTTTAAATTAATATTTGACATTATCAAGAATAATTAATCAAGAAGTCATGTTGCATGTCAATATATCCAAGAATTAATGTTGATTGTCTCTTCTTAGTTGTTTAAAGTCAATTAATTTTCAAGTTTAGACATAATTCTAACCGATTTTGTGCTTTAGCCGTATGGGAATGATTTCTAGGGGCAATATTCTGGAATCTTTTCCCAAAATAATTGCAAATTTGAGATGAATGTAGAAGAAGTTGAATGAACTCTTAACTGGAGCAAGCTTGAAATTGAAACAGGCGCCATCTTAATAGTGCAGCTTAGAAAATTCTCACAGTTTCAATTGATTTGCAACCTTTGCCAGAGTCTGCAATATTTCTATGTGTTATTTTTCGTTGACGATGACTATTTTTTTGTTTATGCGGTAAGTATATTTACATCTTCTGAGAGAACTATTTTCAATCTTGCCAAAATTGTCTATATAAAATGATAAACAAGTGGTTTGAAGTTGCTGACGTATTTCAAGTTCAGTTAATTAATTTTGATTAAATGGTAGTTTATTTAAAAAGAAATGAATGGAGTGATCATTAAAAATTATGTGATTATTGAGAGTATTTCAAAATGAGTTAATATTTTTTAGGCTTTGCTACAGGAGACATAATGTTTAAGAATGTATCTTTGCTAAGCCCTTTGTATATTTTTTTATACTACATGTCTTTTTGTAATATGTCTTCGATCACTTGCGGAATTTGATTGAATGATTGCTCAAACAATGAGATTCAGAATCTACTGGGAATTTAAGGAAAATGATATTTTTTAGAATTTACTCTGCTCAGATTGGGTTAACATTTCATTTCTTCTGATCTGCTTTGAGTTCTGACCGGTGTTATCTCTATTTTCTTTTTCATTCTTCACCATTTTAATATTCAAAATTTCATTGGTGAGTATCTCCCTGATCACTTTCCATTTCATTGATATAAAGTTTCTCTGTTACTTTTTTTTTGTCATTTTTTTTCTATATATACTCTCTGTCCCAAAGTAAACATAAACTTTTGTAAAAAGTAATAGGTAGTTGTGAAAAATAAAGAGGTAGTTGTTTGAAAAGTTGTTTGTTTATTAATACATGAAGTGTTGCCTTTTACTATTTATGGAAGGGAAAATTATTATGGGACGATACGAAAAGGAAAGTGGGAAATCTACTCTGGGACAGAGGAAGTACTTCTTTTTAAAGATTCAGACATTGTCAATTGCGCATTTAGAAAATTAATGTGGCGGGGAGCAGCAAATCCCAAAAAAGTTGTATTGTTGAGGAAGTAGAATTGTTAAATATTGTTGTTGCTAATTATACTTTTATATTTTTGCTCTACATAATAGTATGTAATTTTATTTTATTTTGCTGAAGTAGTCAAATTAGAAAGAAAGATACTGTGCGGGAATATATTGTTTGAGTGTTTTAAGAATGTTTGTGACATTAGTTGATGTTAGAGAACCTATAAGGTTCCATATAATTTGGCTTAGAGTAATCACAATGATTCTATATTTATAACCATTATCTTTCCTCCACTTTATTGTCACATCACAATTTTTATAGTCACATCATAATTTTCATAATAGTAACCTCCACAATAGTTAGGGAGTTATAACTCCACTTTGTGGGGCTACCATCCACATATATTAACAATAAATTCAATAATTAAATAAATAAATATTTTTAAAAAATAAAATGGGTATTGATAGTATATCGTTAGCCGTTTTTTTTTCCTTGGGTGTGATCTCAAATTGGAAAGTAAAGTGTTTTTTTTCTTTTGGGCGAACTCAAATTGGAAAGTGATTGCAATAACTCTTTTGGGAGAGGAAGTTATAACTCAATCCTATAATAGTAGTAATAAATTCGTTTGAGTTATAATCATGTGAGTAATCACCATTGTGGTTCTCTTAATGGAGTGAGGTGTGATAACGAGTGCATAACTAATTTTATTTTTACATGTTTAAATTGACTTTTGTATACTTAAAATCACTCTGTAGTTGTAAATTACCATGAGAAGTCAATTTGTTCATTCTTAATCCTTTAAGTTGTTATTTTATCATTTTGATGATTGCAATAATTTACAGTGTCCCGGAGTAAATTTCCTCCTTCTCTTTGTTGTTTTATTTAAGAATATAGTTATGTTCGCTGAAGAGTCTTAGTTTGTTTTTAGTAAACAACTAATACTCTTTAGTGAAAACAACTAATACCCTTCACTGTAAACAACTAAAACTATTTAGTGAAAATAACTAACATCCTTTATTGATTCATGTATGAACCACTTTCACTCTATACCTTATATTCTTATAAACACTAACTTTACTTGCAAATATATATATATTACTTATAAACATTAATTGGACTTGAAAATATATATATATTACTCAATTTAACATGTTATGTTTTAAATTTTAAGTAACATAAATTATAAATAAATTAAATATAGACTATCGATATCAAGCCAAATACATTTTTTATATTATCTACTAAATATGTTATTGTACTTTTTATTTCCTTAAAATTTATAATTAAAATATATTTTTAATAATTAATATAATTCATTTTATAGTTAACGACAAACACTAACAATTTATTACTTTATTCTTTTCTAAAAATAATTATATCATATATCCAACTTTACATATATACATCGTAACTTTTAATACCAATGTGAACATAGAGTTCTCCTATCCGGGGTATATATTTCTTCTTGTTATAATAATTTTGTCAAAATTATTTTGTATAATTTTATTTATGGTACTTATTAGAACAAAGATACAATGCATCAAAAGACCCTTAAATTATTAATTTTTGTTTAGAAAGACTCTGGACTAATTTTTGTTTATAAAAGATCTTAAACTATTAATCCATATATTAGTCTTTCGACATTAAATTTGATAGTTTAAGAGGACTTTGATACTTTATGCCTAAGATAAGTGTTAATATACATTTCCTATTATTTGGTAGTACACTAGACCATTATTGTACTTGGTAGCATCAGTACCGAAATTAAATAAATATTTTTTTTCCCTATTTTTTTTCTTATTTCATATATTCTTATTAAGTTATTATGGTCATAATATTGTTTGCAGTTTTTGTGTTACAAAAACTGACACATTGTAATTCATTATTTACATCTCAAGGTTACATTTGTAAACTACTATATATAAATTTTATCATGTTTCATCTTACACATGAGTATCAATTTAAACTAATATGAAACATATTAGAGAGGGTAAATTATTTTGGGACAATATATTATAGACGTTTACAAAAGGAGGAAATTATTTTTACAAACTTACAATTTTAGGACACATATTTATAAGCTTTGCAACTGTGTATATATGAGGTGGCACTGTATAAAAAGTAATATACTTACTTATGGTAGTATGTAGTCATTATACAAGTTTTGAAACTAGGGAATCTAAAAAAAAAAATTGTTTCTTTCATGGTAACACACTCACTGTACAAGTTTTATTATAGTAACTTTTTATTGGATAAAACGCTCAGGGAACCAAGTTGCTTATTTGCTAGCATGTTATGCTTTAGATTTTGATCCTGTTTTTTTTTTTCTTTCTATTATTATACTAGCCTCTATCATAGTTGTTTATGTCGATTTTCGGCAAGCTTTTTAAGAAATGCATTTTTATATCAAAATAACATATATGTATAAGTGTCCACTTATAGGCTAGACTTTATTTTAAATTAAGTGTCATTTTAGATATTTTTCACACATAATTTTTAAATCACGCTTTGTCTTAAAGGTTACAATTGTCAAAACAGGCAGGCAGTGCGATGCAGGTCGAAGATTTGGCGGGCTGCAAAATACTCAACTCAAACCCTCTTATTAGCGGACCGCGGGTTTAGATGGACCAACCAATTTTTTTTAATATATTCATTATATTTTAAATTTAAAATAAAAATTAAAAGCTCTGATACATATAATTCATCAAAATAAAATGTAATCAAACAATTTATCTTGATAACTATCATTATAAGAATATTAAAACAAAATATATCTTACAAATAGAGTTCATAACTCATTAATCAGAAAAATAACTTTCTACAAACTTAAGTTCACAATGTATTAACCATATTAATTCATAAAAATAATCTCTTACAATTTAAATCCATCATCTATGAGCACAAACATTACAAAACAGTCCTAAAAATAATATTATAATGGTTAATAATGTACAAAATAATGTAATAAAAAACTTTTTTGGAGGCGGGATGGCCCGACAAATCCTGAATCCAACCCGCTTAAACCCGCGGCCCAAACATGTAAGCTCATATAGGCCCACCTCCAAACGAGTTAAGAAATGCTTCACCCAATCCTCAATTTATGTATGGCAGGGCGCATGGACCAACCCAACGAGTCTAACCCACTTTGACAGCTCTACAAGTTGGTTTGCCTATAGTGCTTCTAAAAAGTATTGACCAAAAGTTAAGGTTGTGTAATGGAGCCAGATTGATTGTTACGAAACTTGAAAATCATAATCTGGAAGCTGAAATAATTTCAGGAAAAAAAATTGGAAGGAAGTTATACATTCCCCGAATAACCTTGAGTAATTCAGATCAAACTTTATCATTTAGGACTCAAATGAGACAGTTTCCTATCCTTTTGTGTTTCGCAAAGACAATAAGTAAAAGTCAAGGTCTATCGTTGTCGACTATGAATATGTGTCTACCCAAGTCAGTTTTTACACACGGACAATTGTATGTTGTAGTCTCTAGAGTTAAAAGTAAAAGAGAATTAATTTTTTCTTTTGTCTCAATTCTAATGGAAGACCATGCAAATATACAATGAATGTTGTGTACAAATAAGTTTTTGAAAAATTGTAGTTTGAAGTACTATCTTATGCACGAGTAAGAGTGCAACAGGACTTAGATAAGTTGATGACTTGGAAACAAAGTAATCCTGATTAGGATTTTCTAGGGAGTTTTTCTCTTTATGATACTTAGGCCTCGGGTTGTGGGGCCACCTACCTTTTTATTTTTTCTTTTATAAAATGCTTATTCGCTATCTTATTTGAGTATGATTTTTTATGTTTAAATATTTTGAGAAAATACAATTTATTGTTCTTTAATTTTGGTTGACTTTGGTTTTCATCATGTTAACTTTGTAATTTTGAATTTTGTCCTATAACTTACAAAAATTTATATTTTTTGTGTCCTGTTATTTGCTACACTAGGTGACTCTTCCAGTAAATGTGACGTGACACCAACTTTTTGTTAGTTATAGGAGAAGAATTCAAAATATCACATCAGATTTACCGAAAATGTTACCTGGTATAGCAGGTAACAGGACAAAAAAACAAAATAATTATAAGTTATAGGATGAAATTCAAAAGTCTAGAGTTAATGAGACGAAAACCAAAGTTAATCAGAATTTAAAGACAAAAAGGGCATTTTCCAATTTTTTTTATTGTTCTTTGAAATTACAAAAATAATTTTAATATTATATTGATAGTAAATTACTTTTGATTTGTATGTTAAATTTACAAGATATTTAAAATAAAAAAAATTGAATTAATAATTATAATTTTATTTTCAGTCCGCAAAATTCGCAGGAGTACGCACTAGTTGTATCATATACATTAAAGTAAACATATAATAAGATAATAAAAACTAAATGTAACCTCTTATTTTATCAAATCTAATTATATCTCACATAATCCTTATTTCTAACGTAAACACTCCCTCTATAGTTTAACATACACCCGAAGGTTGTGGACCACGATTGATGTAAGACAACTTTCGAGTAGAGGATTTGAAAACGCCTATGAGCCAAAGGCTTAGTGAAGCCATCACTTAATTGATCTTTTGAACTTTTGAAGGCAAGTATGGAATGTCAAGGATCTAGTTTTGAATCCTCTCTCGTAGGAAGTAAACGTCCACCTCTATGTGGTTAGTACATCCACCTCTATTCTAGGTTCACGAGTTCTATGCCCTAAAAACATTGGATCACTAGAGCCTGCAAGCAAACGAAATGAGAGTAAATGATTCGTTAATTTGTTGTTTCTCAATCACTCACAATGTGGACGTTAAATATATACTGATTAGAATGTCTCCACTTTGTCTATTACTCCTACAAAAATTGTAAATGATTTCAGCAATCAATAAATACGTATAGCTGTATTGGGTACTTCTAAAAAAAATATTTGAGAATAAAGTCCTCCATTTAGGAAAGCTGCTGTAAAATGTGAAATCTGGAAGGAAAGAGATCGCTCCCACAAAAATTATACTCTCTCAGTCCTTTAAAAGTAAGCACCATTTTCTGTAGGTAGATTAATGCAATATGTTGGAGGGTATTTAGGGGTCTTATGAGGTCCGTTTATGAATAAAATGAGTGTTTATGGTAAGTATGCATAGAAACGTTACTATAAACAATCATTTTATTCATAAACGAACCTCACAAGACCCCTAAATATCCTCCGACATATTGCATTAAATGACGTGCAGAGAATGGTGCATATTTTTTGAGGGAGTATATCCAGGAACAACATATATATCTACATGTCACGGAGATACATTGAGTTTAATTAAACACTCAAATTACCCCTTATATTAAAAAATAAACTAAGAAAATTAAGCCCACTAAGTAGTCACAATTTCAAATTTTAAACATGACATAACTATCAAAAGTGTTAGGTCAAAAAGAACTTATATCAAATAATTTGTCGAATAAAAAAGCGTACCTGTATGTTCCTTAAAAAAACAAGAAATAATAGAAAGCAATGGACTTGAACAAAAAAATAATGTCTATATCTTCTTGGCAAGATTGTCAAAGAGAAAACTTACAGTGAATACTGAAAACATCAATTATATCTAGCTAAAGATGGAAATATAACTTATAACAAACACTAACTTCTTATGATTTCTAAATTTTCGCTAAATACAATCAATGAATTGTAAATAACCTTTCTCTAAATTAAGACAATTTTAATTAAAAAAAACAACTATCACATGACTCAGAGATCTATCATAGAACCTATGAATAAACTTGAAAAAGATAGCAAATCTAATTCGGTCATTTACTTAGGGGATACACAATATATATACAACTAATAAAGCATGTATATAATCACGTAAAGTGAAGAGCGATTACCTTGAATGTTGATTTAACAATCCAGCATCTGGAGCAGTTATCATCCAATTTTTCAAGAATTTCTTTATTAACTTTCTCCACCAGTTATCCCAAATTCTTGAAATGGGAAGCATAAGTCCTTCCCCCAATCAGTATAACTCGACAGTACAAACCGAACAAAAGTTAGTCAAGCTCGAATTTCGCTCTTCATCTGGCAAGATTAAGCACTCCTGCTACAGATGCGGATACAGAGGTCATTGATCTCGCACGTGCCGCACTTCCAAGAACTTGGTTGAGGCTTATCAAAAGCAGCAGAAGGACGGCAAGGGGAAGGCCCCTAGAGTCGAATCTCACCATGCCAGACTGCCTGAAGCAGACTTTGACCAAGAAAACGTCGATCCTCTGGGCATCAAGCTCAAGGACCTTGGAGATGATGAGTGATTTGTGTATTTGATTGTTTTAGTACTTTATATTTGGATCCTTTCTTTCGGATATTTTATTTTATTGATAATATTATGTTTTAGCTTCGATGTGTTTACCTTAACGCTGTCCATTAAATTTACTTGGATATTGCTTTTCATGGCTAGTAAACATATCAGATATTAGGTTTGGACTATTTCCTCTGGCATGATGGATTGAGATTGTGTTTACGTTTGGTAGATAACGCCACCACTCATGTAATCTTAAGAGATAATAAGTTTTTTCATAACTTGTTAAATCGTAATGGGAGTATAACTACAATAGCAATGATAGTAGGTTGATAGTGGGGTCCAGAAGAGCTCTCATTGTCCTCCCCGTGGGTACCGAACACATAATGAATAATGCCTTATTGTTTCCACAGTTTAAGTGTACCCTGCTCAGTTTTAGAGATATTAGGACTAATGAATATCACATTGAAACTGAAACTAAGAACAATAATGAATACCTTTTGATGACTATTACTCGAGGTAGCCGTAAATAAGTTATAGAAAAACTTCCTTACTTCTCCCCCCGATTGTACTATTCCTACATCCGGCCGTCAAAATCTCCATCTAGCAATGAGTATGAAATTTCATGACCCGAACTTCTTTATATTAAGGCATCAGCGGTTAACTCATCCAGGACAATATATGATACATAGGATTCTACCTAATTCAATTAGTCATAATAATTCGAATAATAGAATCCTTCATGTTGATGAACTTATTTGTAATGCATATCTTAAGGGTAAGTTAATAGTGCTCCCGTCACGCACTAAGGTTAGACTAGAGTCTCCAGTTTTCCTTGAAGCGAATTCAAGGAGACATTTGTGGACCGATTCACCCAGCATCAGGACCATTTCAATATTTCATGTTCCTTATTGATGCCTCCACTAGGTGGACATATGCTTATTAGTTGTCTACCCGCAATCAAGCTCTTGCAGAGCTCATTGCGAAAACTATCGAGCTTAGAGCTCAATTCCCGGATTATCCAATCAAGTCGATTCGCATGGATAATACAGCTGAGTTCAGCTCGAAGGCCTTTACAGATTACTGTATGGCCCTGGGGATTATAGTGGAGCATTCGGTCCCCTACGTCCATACCCAAAATGGTCTTGCCGATGCCCTAATAAAACGTATCAAATTTATCACGAGATCATTGCTTATGAACTCCAAACTACCCACCTCATGCTGGGGGCATGCTGTCCTACATGCATCACACTTAATCCAAATCCGTCCAAATGCATATAATGATCATTCCCCCCTACAGTTAGTGTGTCTGAAAGAACCTAGCATTTTCCATCTACGTATTTTTGGATGTGCGGTATACGTTCCAATAACGATACCAAAGCGGAGCTCTATGGGCCCACAAAGGAAACTCAGTATTTACGTCGGATATGACTCTCCATCCATCGTGAAATACCTCGAGCCTTTGTCTGGGGGTCAATTAACGGCCCGGTTCGCTGATTGCACGTTCGATGAAGATTACTTCCCGGCATTAGGGGAAGATCCGAATTCAAAATTGAATGAATACCGGGAGTTTACGTGGAACGTAAGTAATCTTCAATATCTAGATACGTGCACTAATCAATCTGAACTAGAAGTTCAGAAGATCATTAACTTGCAAAGTTTAGCACATAATCTGCCAGACGCATTCACTGACCATAGAGGTGTAACTAAATCGCATATACCTGCAGTAAATACTCCCCAAAGGGTTGAGGTCTCAAGTAAAACAAGTACTCATGCCCCCACACGCCAAAAGCGTAAGGGACCCTCAAGAGATAGTAACACACCTAAGCGAAAGGCTAGCAAAACTGGTCAATCGAATGTAAAATCTCTAGAAGAGATCCGTCTTGATAACCCCAAGTCTTTAGGAGACGAGAGTCCTAGTGATGAAGCACGTGCACAAAATATTCCTTGCACTAGGACCGTAGAACGACCAGACCTAGATACAATGGAAAATGAGGAAGGTCTGGTTGACGTAAACGTCAAAGTCTCTGTGAATTTCACAGATACGGGAGAAACATGTAATATAAATATTACTGTCGTCGACGACACATTTTTACCGATATTTGCTCTTTCCATTAACGATCCGAATCCAGAATTCAAAATTATCGTTAAGTGCCGGAAGCGCTCCGATTGGGTAAAATGGAAAGAGGCAATTGAAGCAGAGCTCGCATCGCTTAACAAAAGACAAGTATTTGACTCTTTCGTTCGTACACCCGCGCGCGCTATCCCTGTAGGACAAATGGGTTTTTGTACGAAAACAAAATGAAAACAAAACTATGTAGAGGTATAAAGCGATGCTTGTAGCTCAAGGATTTTTCGCAGAGACCCGAGAATTGATTTCGATCAAACATATTCTCCCGTCATGAACTCAATGTCATGGACTCAATAACGTTCCACTACTTGATATCTTTGGCAGTTAAAATGAATCTCCAAATGAGATTAATAGACGTATTAACCGCGTACTTATACGGATCACTAGATGCCGACATTTACATGAAAATCCCCGATGGATTTGACATTCCTCAAATGAGGGATGGTGAAAACCGCAATATGTATAGCATACAACTGCAAAAGTCGTTGTACGGCCTGAAGTAATCGAGCCTCCGACTTAGTGAATTCCTTCAGAAGAAGGGATACACATTCGATAAAGTTTTCCTGTTGGGAAAATAGGGGTGCCCGGGAACTATTCATGATGAAATTTAAATACGAATTTAAATTCAATTATTACTAGCATGAATTAATACTAATTAATTCAAATAATAATTCCAACAACAATTTTATCATCATGCATGTTGAATTAATTCACATAAAATCTATGGCGGAATAAACTAAGAAGTTATGTGATTTACGTACCTCTCGTAGAATTGGCCTTTGAATAAAACGAGACAATCACAAACGCACTTTATCAACCCAAAGACCTTCTCAAGTATTTTCCTTTCGCCTTACTTAATCACCGGTGGGAAGTGCTTTCAAGTAATTTAAATAACTAAGGAAAAAGAAAAAATATATATGCTCTTGATTTTTCCAACACATGGAATTATGTACTTGGGGATGAAATAATCACCCCCTATTTATAATTGATGTGGCAAAATTTTTTATGTATTTTATGGGCCTGGAGAAAAATCTTTTCTTAGTCTCTAAGAAATATTGAATATATCACATATATTCTTTTCTCCATAATAAGGTATTCCACAAAATCTCACCCTCCTAATTATACTTTTAATTTTCGAAATTTACAAGAAAAGAATCAAAGATTTGGATCTTCTTGAATATATGAGATAATCTTGTATTCCAAGAATATTATCTTCCATAATATCTTTCCAAAAAAATCAACAAAATCTTTTCTCTCCTAAATAAGCCTTTTTTGAAAATACTATGAAAAAATCAGCAATAATATTTTATTTTATTTTAATCACCTTATAATTATTGGGCTACTTAATGGGCTATTTGAGGGGCCTTAAGGAGAATTAAGATTGAACCTCCAATGGGCTTCTGAATTTCAATATTGAGTCCCAATATAATTCAGCACATTAATATTAATTAGTACCACTAATAAATTAATATTGCACTATCCATGTTAATCCATATTACGATAATATGGGCTCCCGGTTATTATTTCCCGCATTTAAGAATATCAAGTCCATTAGTTAATTAAGCTTCTGAATAGCTCTAAATTAATTAATATATTTCGCCTTGGAGTAAAGACAGCTCAACATTATTATCCGTACCGAAGAAACTGATTCTTTACTTGCAAGATTTGGTACGATAAAACTTCTGAGTCCACCAAGGGGACTAATCACACGAGTCGTACTCGCACGCGTTTCTCCGTATTAAATCTTAGCAATCGTCGTATGATTAATATTACTGCCCAAAACACAAAGTTCGAAGTCATGATGATTCTCACCCATCATGAATCAAAGCAGTAACCATTAAGCATACACGGTCCTATTTAAGTGACGGAGATTAAGAAATCAATAACCACTAAGGTCTAATTCTTCACATTTCAGAACAGAAGAATTTATCCTTGTTGTAGGTCCTCTTCAACACATACTAAATATTTTAGTGCAATCTCTTGGTCAAGACAAGCCAATCTGAGATATACACATCGACCTTTCATGGCGGATTGTTTAATTTCACCTAGGTCGTGAATTTGTACGTTTAGTTATAAGGAAACCGTTAATGTGATCTTCCGTGATCGGGTATCATCACATTAACTACAATGTAACATGTACTATTTATAATGAACTGGTTGCAATAAATATTCAACATTCAATCATATCTAAAGCAAATGTGATAAAAGAATTATTCTCATAAACAAGTGTTTAATACATGAGTTATACAAAGTAAAAGCATACTTTGATAAAAGAATTATTCTCATAAACAAGTGTTTAATACATGAGTTATACAAAGTAAAATCATACTTTCACGTATAACTCCAACATTTCCCATGCGTATTCAAGAAGAAATCGCAAGATGGTTTTTGCATCATATCCGTCTATGTTGATGACCTAAACATAGTCGGAACATGCAAAGAGATTGAAGAAGCCAGTTCAATCTTGAAAGATGAATTCTAAATGAAGTCCTTGAGTAAAACCAAGTACTGCCTCGGCTTGCAGATCGAGCACCCCCCAGAAGGAATCCTTATTCATCAGTCGACCTACGTAAAGAAGGTATTGGAGAGATTTCACATGGATAAATCTCATCCAATTAGCACCCCTATGGTTGTTCGATCCCTCGAAGTGGATAAGGACCCATTTAGACCAAGAGAAGATTTAGAAGAAATTATGGGACCAGAAGTTCCTTATCTTAGCGCTGTTTGAGCTTTGCTCTATCTCGCAAGTTGCACTCGGCCGGACATTGCGTTTACTGTCAATTTGCTTGTGAGGTATAGTGCTTCTCCTACAAGGAGACATTGGAATGGTGTTAAGCATGTTCTATGATCTTGGACTGTTTTATCGTAAGAACCAAGACAAACCCTTAGTAGGTTATGCGGATGCTGGCTATTTGTCTGATCCCCACAACGCCATATCCCAGACTGGTTACGTTTTTCTCTATGGTGGTACCACGATCTCATGGAGATCGGTTAAACAATTCATGGTTACCACGTCTTCAAACCACTCAAAGATAATAGCTTTATTTGAAGCCGCACGAGAATGTGTTTGGTTAAGGTCCTTGGTAAAATACATTGGTGACTCGTGTGGTATCGCTAAAGGCGATACACCTCCCACCGTTATATTTAAAGACAACGCTGCTTGCATCGCACAAATGAGTAATGAGTACGTCAAGGAAAACCTGACGGAACTTATCTCACCTAAGTTTTTCTACCTATACGAAATCCAGAAGAGTGACGTGATTATCATTCAAAAGTGCAATCTAGTAACAATCTAGCAGATCTGTTTACTAAATCCTTACCTATGTCTACTTTTGAAAAGTACGTTCGTGGTATTGGGATGCAAAGACTTAAAGTGTTGTTGTCTTCAGGGGGAGCGGTAACCCCAAAATAAATATAGAAGATTTAGATCTAGAAGATCAATAACATTCCTCCCTAACTTATTATTTGGCCGATACCTAGCATGTGGAGTTTTTATGACAAGACATTTATGTTATGTCGTAATGTCCAAGGGGGAGCGTTGTAAATCTAGAAGATTTATTCCAAATCTAGAAGATTTGATGTGGACATTACTTATAGACCAAGAAACCAAACGGGCTTTATATCTTAGACTAGGGTTTTATTCTTATATATAGATCATTGTATTCATTATTGTAATCACTTTCATACACAAGATCATTAGTGAAACTCCTGGCTTGGATCGCCCCCAGACGTAGTTGTTCACGATGAACTGGGTCAACAAACGCTGTCTCTTTAATTTACGCACTTATTTACAACAAACTTTTCAGTGTAATCAAACCAAACTTTTAGTGTAATTGAACAAAACTTTCAGTATAAACATGGTCAACTGTTGAGTGAATGCACCGTGCAGTTGGTGCATATGAGAGTTTTCCTTATTTTTTTATTATTGACATTGATTTTATTAATACATTTAATTATGATCAGTGTAGTTAATATATTTTAAATTTGTAGATGTCTTTTCAATATTTGTTGTTTTAGTAATTAACGAGGATTTAAAATAACAAATATATGATAAAAACTTGTATGAGATCGTTTCATGACATGAAACAACACTGCAACTGCAAATTTTTGTATTATTAATATAAAAAAACACGAAAATGATTACAATTGAATTTATTTCGGATCGAACTGAGAAATTTTGCGAGTTCCAGACTCTAAACTTGCTCCTCTAATTCTTCTCTTCAGTTTGACTTTGACTCGAATTAAATCTTTGTCTTTGATCTTGTTTGGAGCTGGATTTGTGGATTAGTAAGGTATTATCCAAGAGTTGGATGTCTTGTTTTTTATTGAAAGCTGATTTGTGAAGACGTAGTGGATGAACGCCTTTGAATGTAAGATGAACTTCTTCGGGCTTGATTAAGAACGTCCTTGAACCTTCAAGAATCCTTTGAGAAGAACGCTTCGGAGGGATTTAGGACCTTAGCCTTGGATCGAAAGCTGTTTTTGATGGATTTGCACGAAGAACGTCTTAAATGGCGGAGAACACCTTTGAATCTTCAAAAGTCTTGCAGAACGCTTTCGAAACTTCTTCGAATCTTCAAGCCTCCTTTGAAGAGAAACATCGGGTCAGAGGGTTTTTGGATCTTAAACTCAGATTGAAAGCTAGTTTTATGGCAAAGTTCTATGGCAATGTATATGTGTAAACGTGAAAGTGGTTTACAAGTGATTAATTACTTATTTATTTCTAACATTAACTATGAATAACGTGACTCCACTGAGTATGCTTGCATGCTCACCCTCAATATTTTTCCCCCTTTCAGGTTAAGGAGTTGGAGGGCGAGGAGTGGTGATGGGAGACAAACTTTAGATATTATCTAAACCTAAATAAAAATACTCAAGTTTATATCTGACTGAATTCCTAGTATATCTACGTATTTAGACTTACTCGTGAATTCCTTCAAGTTTTCCAATACTTCGGAGGCTATCAGATTTTAGTTAAAGTATTTTATCAAATTTGATACCGTTGCTAGTTACCGTTATAATATTTTTATATTATAGCCGTTGTTATTTACCGTTATACATCTAAATTTAAATTTTAGTCGTGCCAAAGTTAGTTAATATAACTACTTTTTAGGATGTCCGTTTCATGAAAACTAGGGCGTGACACTTATTAAACGGATTATTTATTATCATCTATTTTCATTGTTTAATTGTGTGTTTAATTAATGTTTGCTAGTGTGTAAGTTGTAATCCGTAATTATTGCAATTTTATGCCAATAAGTAGCAACTAGTAAATTACTAGGGTGATATAAATCGAATTCATTCTAACCGAGCTAGTGTGTTTGGGAATTTGTTTGATCTCTATCCTAGGATTTAATGCTTCTACCAAATTATGTTTAAGAGCGTAATTAGACTGTTTGGTTAGAAAGGTTCATGATGTTAGTGTTAGTGTCCTAGAGACAATCCATCGAAAAAACATAATACTAAGATAATATTCAAATTTGGTATAATATTATTATTGGTTTAATATTAAATGTATGGCGTTACACTTATCTGAATATGATGTTTGATTGTTTGCATATATTCTTATTTGTGTTCTCATGAATCACTACTGTCATTGAGTGAGTGAGAACTCAGATGACTTTTGTATGATTCTCAAATAGCCCCGATCAAGGATCATCAAGAATGAGATATTGATGATGCTATTGAGATTGGTGTGCGATCTGCATCATACTCTTAGACTCTGTAGTAAGATCTCACTTACTACGAGATACCTGGTATCTCATGATGGATGCACAGATACCTTAGAGGGTATTGGTATACCCATCCGAGAAACTATTTGATGTAATTCCACATAATGTGTCTATGGGTGTCTCGATTAGTGGGAGCGATGTGATACTCCTTTGACTTGAGGTCAATACGCACGACATGTGTAGAGTGGTGAACTTTGACCATGACCGACGCTTGCACCCTTCCACGGGTAGATATGGCATGGATTGGGTTCATCACGAAATGCATATGCGTGGTAGTTGAGCCAAGAATATGATTCATTCCTCAATGTGGATTTAGAGAGAATACTCGTCTTCTCATCATAATTGGATCTAAGTCGTCGGCCGACGCACATCAACTTAGACTTTGTGGCTAAGTGTGATATACTTGATCAATTAGTGATTGGAGATAATATGATTAAGTTATTTGAATAGACACTCCATCATGTTCAAGACTTAATTGGGTATTCGTGAACGAAAGGAAGATATCACAATAGCCCACAATATTACAGGTAGTTGCAGATTTCCTCGCAACGTACCTCGTATATTGAGAATGTCTGATTTATTGTCTAGGGTTCAATTAAGACCGTTAGTTTGACTAATCGCTCGATGTACGAGGGCCTATGGGTCACACAACAAGTAATGACAATTTACCAATTATAGTTGGTTGATTAAATATTGTATTGGATATAATATTTAATTTATGAAGAATATAATAATAATTATATTTGGAATTAATTATTATTATTATTTAATTAAATTGGATTTAATTAAATATGAAATCCCAATAATAATATTTGAAATATTATTATACAAGAATAATAGATATGATAAAGATATTATTCGTAGGAACATACCTAGGGAAATATAATCTGTAGAGATTATATTACGGGCTAGGCCCGATTTCTGGCTTAGGAATTAAGCCAAGTTAATCCCTATAAATATGTGTCCTATGGGAATTCCAAAATACCCAGAAAACAAGAAATATAATTTCTCCATAAAATCTCCAGTCGGAATTTTCCTAGCATATTCGTCTCGAGATTCGACGCTGGCATATCAGTGCGGGTTGGTAGAAAGCCGTTACGTGGATACCATAGTTGAGGATTCCGCGTACAAATCGCTGTAAGGATTTTTATATCGTTATTTATCCTTTAATTGTTATGTTATACAACCATGTTTGAGATTCGTTATTGGTGAATCGTAATCTTCCGCTGCGCCGAACATTGTGTCCGTGCCTCTAAAACCCAACAGTGGTATCAGAGCTCAGACTTTGATTTAATGGTTGTATAAATATTTGTATTATCTAGTGGTAAAATATTATATTTATTTTATAAATTATTTTGCCCGACTAATGGTTTTGAAAATCAAATTATTGGATTTAGTAAATCCTGTACAATTGATTGGGAAATTATGACTTTAGAAGTCAAAAAGTGTTTTCAAGTATTTAGTAACAATTGAGCCTACGTGATTTTTGAAATCTATTGCTAAAAAAAAAAAAAAAAAAGTAAAGGCTGAAGAAAAGAATTGGATTCTTTTAGTCGCTGGGAATTGGATTCCCTCTTTAACCAAAACACGGCACCTCTTCGAAGTTGTATAGGCGTATTCAAAGTAAAAGTATTTTGCCACTGCTTTGTCTTATTTGATTATTAGATAATCTATTAATAAATAAAAAAAAAAGGAGGGGCAGAAATAATTTCTGCTTTAATTATGTTCACGCTCGCCCCCTCTTTCCCGATCAATTGATTGGCAAGATGCAAGAAGGATATGGAATCCCCTGGTCTTGTGCGCTTAGTTTTATTTCAATGCCCTAGGGGCTTAATTTTGGAAATTAAATATTTTTCGGGTTTTTTTTTTGCAATTTTAGGAATTTTAGAAATTGTAGTTTGACCCTTGGGGTCTTTGTGTAATTTTTTAATTTTCTGGAAAATTGCAAAATAGTCCTGAGATATATTTTGAATTCTAGAAATTTACTAAGACCTTGTTTGGATTGAGTGGATTTTTGAAATTCTGAAATTAAGATTAAGGGGCTGTTTGGTTGGACCAAATTCGTATTTTTTTTAAATATTTTTTGGGCAAAATAATTTTGATAATGACTTTAGAAATCGATCGAAAGCTTGGAGCTTGTTGATGTTTCTAATTTTAACAATATTTTACCTAAGAATAATTATTGTTAAGCACGTTTATTTGATTTACGTGTTATTTATAAATATTGATTTATAAATATTAAATATTTTACATTTTTATTTAATTTATGTGCTAAATATTTATTAGATGTTTTATTTATGCAAATTTAAAATTTTGAAATAAAGCATGAGAACTTGATTAGTTGCTCCCCACTTGTATAACTGCTTATGTGAATCGATATTTACATTATTAGTTATAGCCCACATTAAATTGTTTGGGTAGGCGGCACCCAATATTTGTCAGACCGTATTAAATGTTTGGGTAGACGGTGCCCAATATATATTTGTCCGCACATGTCATGTTTGGGTAGGCGGCGCCCAATAATTGTTCAAATGTGACGTAGTTATCATGTTGGATCTCGATTAAGCAATTAATACCCCGTCATTAAAATGATCCTCACTAAAATATGGTTTTTCATTAGATTGAAAGATGTCTTCCATTAAAGTTAAAAGTAAACCGGAGATTTCGTTCCAATGAGTATTTAAGGCCCTAGTCTTTTGCTCGTATCTACATCTAACGGGACTTTTATAGGGACACGTTTTGTCGCCGCTTAATGGTTGTAAACCAACTTAATTCTGTTTCACCAGCCCTAGCAGGGAAACGAGAATTAGGCGACATCTGATTGAACTAGGTTCAATCAACTAGGAATTTCGTGAGGCAATTGGTTTAGAAATCTATCAGTTCTACTGTTGCAATGTTCAGCCCTAGCAGTCATTGTAATAGAAGGAATGCGGATCCTAGTCCATTACAATTTATATTAGATATAAATTCGTACTCTTCCGATGAGGTCGTTGAGTATGTGAAAATAATGGAGACAAAATATATTCAAAGGTCATGCTTATTTTGATTGTTGAATATTGATCATATGAATTATGTGTTTAATTTTCGTTTTAATTTATTTCTCTTGAATTGTTGAAATGAATAACTTGTCATTGAGAAATGTTCTGGAAACAAACAAAGTGGCAGGGCCAAATTTTCTGGACTGACACTGAAACGTGTGTTTGGTGCTAAGGCAAAAAGAGATTGAGTACGTGTTAGACACGACAATCCCTTTACCCCTGAGACTGGTTCAGTTGAGGCTGCAGTGTTTAACGTTACAGCTCAAAAGAAGCATCAAGATGATGCTTACCAAACTCTATGTTATGATTGCTCGGCATGACTCTCGAATTGCATAGGCAACATGAGAAAATGGATCCCTTCGAGATGCTTAAGCGTCTGTAGGATTTCTTTGATTCTAGATCTCGTTTGAGATTTATGAAATGATGAGAAATCTGTTCAGATGTCGATTAGCGAAAGGAGGGAAGATTTCACCTCATGTGCTATCCTCAAGTTGTTCCTCGATTCATATGCTAGTTTCGTAGTAAATTTAATATGAAGAAGACGGAAATGATAATGCCAGAGCCTCATAACATGCTTAAGACTTTCGAGTCTTCCACTGCTAAGGAAAAGCCCATGCTCATTGTGAGTGCTTCTACTTCTTCTAACCCGAAAGGAGAGAAGAAGCGAAGGAGTAAAGCTAAGGGCTCCAAGCCCAACTTCCTGAAGGCTAAAGATGGAATTCAAAAGTAAGAGCGGGTTGACAAGGATGTGTGTCCCACTGCATTAGAAATGGGCATTGGAAGAAAGACTATAAGGTTCTAGCAACCGAAAAGAAAACACAAAGTGTTTTAGCTGCTAGAACATGTATGGTTGTTATTAAGATAAACATGTTCACTAATAGTTCAAATTTCTAGGCATTTATTGAGCTATGGACATGATGTTCTTAATATAAAAAGTAGGATGACTCAAGTTTAGTAATCATGAAAACCCGACTTACTTGTGGCATTGTAGATTTGGTCATGCAAACGAGAAAAGAATCGCAAGGTTAAGGAAGTTGGACTGCTTAACCCCATTAGACTTAGAGTCTTATGGCGATTGCGAATCTTGTCTCATGTGCAAGATGATCAACAAACCCTTTTCTGGGAATGGGGTACGTGCCAAAGAAGTTCTAGAGTTGGTTCGCAGCGATGTTTGTGGACCATTGCCCACTCTAGCTAGGGGTCAATTCGGCTACTTCATCATCTTTACCGACGATTACTCAAGATACGGATACGTGTATCTCATGAAACACAAATTCGAATCTTTTGAGAAATTCAAGAGGTACAAGGCAGAAGTAGAGAAATAACTTGGTAAGAGTATCAAGACTCTTTGATTGGATCGATGAGGTGAATACCTTATCCATGAATTCATGGATTACTTGAAGCTTCATGGGATCCAGTCACAATGGACTCCTCCCGGAACACTTCAAATGAATGGTGTGTCCGAAAAGGAGAAACCGAACCTTGTTAGACATGGTAAGGTCCATGATGCGTTTTTCCTCTCTTCCAACATTCTTATAGGGATATGCATTACAAAACTCCATCTACATTTTGAATAGGATTCCGTCCAAAGGTGAAAATTGTTATTTTGTGGGATATCCTTAAGAGACAAGAGGATATCACTTCTATCTATGGTAGAAACAAACAATGATTGTTTCTAGGTAAGCTAAGTTCCTAGAATATGAGTACGTCTTTAAGGAACAAAGCCATAAAAAGATAGAACTTGAAGAGATTCAAGAACCACGAATTAACATAGAGACTGATGATTTTCAAACCAATATGACAAATAATCAGTGGGAGCATTCAGCGACTCTCATGGTGGAAGTTTATCACTAGGTGATCCTCTTTCAGCCAGTGGGAGCGTAATTTGAGTTGTATTGTCTTCGCAACAACCTCCAAGTGGGCTGAATGAGAATAACATAGTTCAAACTCCCGCCTAAGAGGCATATGAAAGTGTCGCTCTTGAGGACTCTCAGGTCAACAATGAAGTCACTACACCACAAAATTTTCACGATCAGAATATTCAGCCTGCACAACCACAACTCTGTAAGTCGACTAGTATTCATAATTCATCCACTAGGTATTATGGGTTCCTCGTGGAGGAACATGATGACGTGGAGATCCCGGATAAAGACGAACCTAGAACTTACACTGAAACAACATTAGATGTTGACTCAGAGAAGTGGCATGAAGCTATGAAATCCGAGATGGACTCGATGTACGTCAATCAAGTTTGGGACTTGGTTGAATTGCCAAGAGGGGTAAAACCTATAGGTTGCAAGTGAGTCTTCAGGCGTAAGACCGATGCAAATGGCAAAGTACAAACCTATAAAGATAGGTTGGTGGGGAAAGGTTATAGTCAACACGAAGTATTGACTATGATGAGACTTTCTTGCCAGTTGCTGAGATCAAGTCCATTCGAATTTTACTTGTGATAGCAGCACACCACGATTATGAGTTTTGGTAGATGGATGTCAAAACAGCTCTCCTCAATGGCAACATTGATAAGGAAGTGTTTGTTACTCAACCGGAGGGTTTTATATCTAATCCAAAATCTAATCTTGTGTGCAAGCTTAAACGATCCATCTATGGATTGAAGCAAGCTTCTAGGAGTTGGAATATCCGATTTGATGAAGCTGTCAAATCCTTTGACTTCATCTAAAATTCGGAAGATCCTTGCGTTTATTGTAAACGCAGTGTGAAGAGTATTGACTTTATAATCGTATATGTCGATGTCATATTGATTATAAGAAATAGCATCCTCCTAATGCAGTCCATAAAAGATTGGTTATCAAAGACCTTCATGATGAAGGATCTTGGTGAAGCATGCTAGATCTTAGGGATCAAGATCCATAGGGATAGATCCAAGAAGATGGTAGGGCTGTCACAATCCACCTACGTAGATAAGGTGTTGAAGCGTTTTGTGATAGAGAACTCTAATAGAGGGTCTCTACTAGCAAATCATGGGATATGGCTATCGAAGAAGGATTGTCCTTCTAGCGAAGCTGATATCGAGCACATGAGGGACGATCCATATGCATCTGCAATTGGGTTCCATCATGTACGCCATGACTTGCACGAGACCAGATATGGCCTACGCTGTCAACATCACTGGTACATACCAGTGGAATCCAGGTGAGCCTCATCAGATTGTTGTCAAGAATATTATGAAGTACCTCAGGCGTACTAAAGAGCATATTTTTATCTACGGTAGGCAGTCAGAGTTAGTCGTTACGGGCTATGCTGATGCGAGTTTCCAGTCAGACTGTGAAGATTACAAATCACAGTCAAACTATATTTTCAATCTCGATGTTAAGGCGGTAAGTTGGGATAGTTCCAAGAAAGATCTGACCGCGGATTCAACAACCGAAGCTAAGTACATTGCTGTATCAGAAGCCTTTGAGGTTTTCTGGATTTTAAGGTTCTTGAGAGAACTAGGGGTAGTTCTGAGTGCCAATTGTTAAATAGAGTTATATTGTGACAACATTGGTGCGATTGCATGAGCAAAGGAACCGAGATCTGATAACAAAAATAAGCATGTACCGAGACATTATCATTTGATCCGAGAGATCATATAGATAGGAGAAATGAAATTAAAACATTTCCCATAAAGGATAATCTTGCAAATCCTTTTTCACTGTTCATGTACACACTAGACATTTGATGGTCTAGGGGTTAGACATGTAGGTGATTGACTCTAGTCCAAGTGGGAGATTGTTAGTGTTAGTGTCCTAGAGATAATCCATTGAAAGGACATAATACTAAGATAATATTCAGATTTGGTTTAATATTATTATTGGTTTAATATTAAATGTACGGTGTTACACTTAGTTGAATATGAAGTTTGATTGTTTGCATATATTCTCATTTGTGTTCCCATGAATCACTACTGTCATTGAGTGCGTGAGAACTCAGATGACTTAAGTATGATTCTCAAATAGCCCCGATCAAGGATCATCAAGAATGAGATATTGATGATGCGATTGAGATTGGTGTGCGATCTGCATCATACTCTTAGAGACTGTAGTAAGATCTCACTTACTACGAGATACCAAATATCTCATGATGGATACACAGATAGCTTAGAGGGTATTGGTATACCCAACTGAGAAACCGTTTGATGTAATTCCACATAATGTGTCTATGGGTGTCTCGGTTAGTTGGAGCGATGTGATACTCCTTTGACTTGAGGTTAATACGCACGATATGTGTGGAATGGAGAACTTTGACCATGACCGACGCTTGCACCCTTCCACGGGTAGATATGACATGGATTGGGTTCATCACGAAATGCATACGCGTGGTAGTTGAGCCAAGAATAGGATTCATTCCTCAATGTGGATTTAGAGAGAATACTCGTCTTCTCATCATAATTGGATCTAAGTCGTCGGCCGACGCACATCAACTTAGACTTTGTGGCTCAGTGTGATATACTTGATCAATTAGTGATTGGAGATAATATGATTAAGTTATTTGAATAGACACTTCATCATTTCAAGACTTAATCGGGTATTCGTGAATGAAAGGAAGATATCACAATAGCCCACAATATTACAGGTAGTTGCAGATTTCCTCGCAATGTACCTCGTATATTGAGAATGCCTGATTTATTGTCTATGGTTCAATTAAGACCGTTAGTTTGACTAATCGCTCGATGTACGAGGGCCTATGGGTCACACAACAAGTAATGGCAATTTACCAATTATAGTTGGTTGATTAAATATTGAATTGGATATAATATTTAATTTATGGAGAATATAATAATAATTATATTTGGAATTAATTATTATTATTATTTAATTAAATTGGATTTAATTAAATATGAAATCCCAATAATAATATTTGAAATATTATTATACAAGAATAATATATATGATAAAGATATTATTCGTAGGAACATACCCAGGGAAATATAATCTGTAGAGATTATATTACGGGCTAGGCCCGATTTATTGCTTAGGAATTAAGCCAACTTAATCCCTATAAATATGTGTCTTATGGGAATTCCAAAATACACAGAAAATAAGAAATACAATTTCTCCATAAAATCTCCAGTCGGAATTTTCCTAGCAAATTCGTCTCGAGATTCAACGCTGGCATATCGGTGCGGGTTGGTAGAAAGCTGTGACATGGATACCATAGTTGAGGATTCCGCGTACAAATCGCCGTAAGGATTTATATATCGTTATTTATCCTTTAATTGTTATGTTATACAACCATGTTTGAGATTCGTTGTTTGTGAATCGTAATCTTCCGCTGCGCCGAACATAGTGTTCGTACCTCTAAAACCCAACACATAATTCTCTTGTTGTGCGGTCAATCTTGGTGTGTTTATTTTAGAACTTGCTCTCTTAATGCATTTCGAGATTACATTTGTGAACTCATGCATTAAAGTGATAAAAGCATCTAGGATTTAACCCTTTTGACTTATATATTCCCACCTTATTACATTTATCCTTAGAAGCCAAGTTGAGTCTAAATTATTTCTTTGATCAAACACATTATTTAGCCATCATCCATAATTTGTTGAAGACTCATCTGTTTGTATCCTTTGTTGAGATCTGATTGTGAATTATATGCATAACTACTTGGGTCATGTGATGAGTGGAAGTGGTGTTGAAGGAAAAAAAATTGAAAAGTGCTGAAAAAAGAAAGGAAGAAGAAAAATAAGGGGTTGAAAAAAAAGAAAAGAAAGAGATTTGGATGTTGATCTATTGACATGTTTGTCCTATGAAATTTATGCTATCAATTGGAAATATTTTTGAACTGTGACTTGGGTGATGAGTTGTTGCGAAAGAAGGGAGATGGATGATCGATGTTTTTTTTAAAGTGTGTTATGCATCCATTTCACAATTGATCTTGACTAGCAAGCCTTATTTTTTTTCCATTTATCCTACCCTTACCCGAAGCCACGTTACAACAATTGAAAAAACCTTTTTATTTTTGCATGAGCTTCATCTTTTTAGTGGTGGAGCTTTGATTTTTTATCAAACATATGGTAATTGCACATTACGATTTGACATGAGTGTTTTTTATACCATTTATACACTGAGTGAGAAAGAGTGATATCCATTGTGAGGGTATTGAATCTATGTGCATTTGAGTCTAATGAAGTTGTTAGAAGTTGGTGATACGTCCTATTTTCTTTGATCATACTTGAGTCATGAGCACTTGTTTTCTCTTGGTATTGCTATTGTCTTGAACTTTTCAGTGTATGAAACTTGATTCATTTTACTTTGGTTTATTTGATTGCTTGAGGACAAGCAAGGATTTAAGTGTGGGGGGATTTGATAAGTTGTAATTGTTGAGTAATTTGTGTGCTTTAATTGGTTGTTTTATAACAACAATTTTATATTTTACTCGTAATTATTTGACTTATGCAATTTCGATCCTGATGCTTTGATTTTATATTTTCCTATGGATTTCAGGATATTTTCGAACTTTTTGAGTGAGAGGAGAAACAATACTTGGTTTGATAAAGATGAGAAATGGGGAAGAGACTTGAATCATGTAAAGCATTTCGAAATTGGAATTATAACAAAAAAAGAATTGAGTCAATCGGAATTTGGGAGCTCAAGATGTGGACGAAACAAAATTGGTGCGCAGTAGCCCAAGAACTTGCGAATTTGAGCGAAAATTACGCCCAATAATTAGTCAGCCCATTTAATTGAAGCCCAAGACTTGTTCTATTTGGTTACCAGATGCATGGGCCACAAAGCTAGGCAAGGAAGGAAATTCAAGTAAAAGCCCATGAGTATGCTTTGCCTAGTAAACCTGCATTACAAAAAACAGCGGAATTAGTGATCGATTTAGCGAACAATTTTTTATCGCAAAACGTGATTAGCGACCGATTTCTAACCGAAAAAATCAGTTGTTAAAACGCGAGTAGCTAATATTAGCGACCGCCTTTTGACATCGGTCACTAATCTGCGACGGTCAAGGCTGTCGCTAATATCAGCTACCGTCATCAGGCAGTCGCTGAATCAATTGGGTCTGACCCGGTCGGGTCATGATTTAGTGACCGACTACAGGCGGTCGCTAATTTATTTTTTTAAATAAAATTATCTTTTTATTTTATTTTGTGATTAGCATCGGTCGTTAATCAACGAACCTGCGTAAAAATAAAAGTGGCTCATTGGGTTCGAACCCGCGCCCATTGGGGTCCGGGCGGGGCGCAAACCACTGAGTCATTGACCCACTATCTTATATTAGGCGAGCTACCTCAAGGTAGCTCGGAAGAGGTGTGAACCACTAGGACACATGCTATTGTTGTTCGTTTATTTGCATTTAATTGTATATAACCTCAAATTGACTCCCGTTTTTTTAAAATACATCAAATTCAATCCTTTTTGTTTCTATTTCGTTTATATATATATATATATATATATATATATATATTAATTTTATAAATTTAATATTTTAGACTATTCTAAATTATTAATTTATTCATTTTTATTCATTTAATTGTATATAATTCCAAATTTGTTGGTGATCAAATTTAATCGGGTGAATTAGTGACTGTTTTAGTTCGGTTTAAGATCACCAATCAATTTCGTGTGGTTGATTACCACCGTAAATGGTAAATCGAAGACTCGGGTTATAAAATTGAAAATATGAAAGTCAAAATTGTTTTAATTTCGTATGTGTGCACGTTTTAGTGTGTTAGTGTGTGTTTTGAGTGCTATTTGTGAATTTGAACTTGTATTTCTTAAGCTGGAGAACAACTATTTATAGAGACTAGCAAGCATGAGGTGGCTATGTCTCTTGGTCTCCCTAGCTTGCATGCTTGACAAGTGTCCTTTGACCTTTGTTTGACCTTATCTAAGCTGAATCTTAGTTACAAAGTCTTTTTTGGTCTTATCTCGGACTTCATCGTTGTTCGTCCAGGTCGGCTTGGTTGATCCAGGATGGTTTTTCCCATAAAAGTTGTTCGCCTTTTGAGGTGATAGCTCAGAAGTTGTTCGTCTTTGTGTTTTACCCAGTTTGGCTTTGGGATCTTGGTCCTTTGTCCGTCGACATATACCTCTTAGGCTGGTTGATGTACCACCTTTTGACAATGTTGCTTGTCATTAGTGACTTGACAGAATGTCCATATCTGGTCTCGGGTCTTAAAACCTGTTCGCCAGTATGTTTTTCGTCGGTATAGTTGTTCGTCAATTTATACATTCCCTGGATTGGTTTGTGCACCCCGACTTGATTTTCTTTGTTGATCACCTTTGACTTGGTGTTTGACTCTTCATAATCCTTTTCAAAGTTTTAATCTTAGTTCGCCTAGCATTAATTGATGTTCGCCTATCAACAATTGCCCCCTATCCTGGCTAGATGTTGCTATTGACGAGCATCTTTGAGCGAGCAACAATAGTTAGGATATTAAACTGATGAGGGTTGAGACGAACATCATTGGTCCTGGCGAGCAACAAATGGTTCGTCATTTAGCCTCCCCAAGGTCTGGGGGTTGTACGAAGATGACGTGGGCGGCATGATTGCGTGCCGCCCACGCGCGATCAATCTCGAGGTCACGCGCCCCTACATTTGCTCGTAAACCCCTTGATTTTTTCTCAATTTCGCAAATTAACCCAGTTTTTTGTCATTTCGGCCCATATTTTGTTGAAAATTACGCCTTGTACCCCGTTTTTTGCTTGGGGTATAAATAGAAGGGGAAACAAATATTTTCCCACTTTTTCACTCTTAGCTACAGTGCTCCGGTGACTTCTTCCATTTCCGGCGATCTCGAGCTCTTCCCGACGAGTTTTTCCTTAAATTTCTTGCTTCCGGAATAGTTTCAAGGTAATACTTTTGTTTTATTCATTTGATTTTATTTTTATTTCTCTTCCGGACCCCATCACCGCCATGTGTGACCTTGCGCCACCACCTCTCTTGGGAAATTGCCGCCATTTGCTACCTTCATCGCCGCCGTCTGGTTTTTTCTCATTTTTATTCCATGTCTTCCCACTCGAGCAACAAATCTGAAGAAACCCTTGATCCCCTTTTCCCAATCGCGGCTCCCGTCGATCAACCTCCCTTTGAAATTTCCTCGGCGTCAAATCCCCACGTCGATTTGGTTGTTCTTTCAGTTGAGGATACTGGTGCTCGTCCATCTGGGAGGGAAATAGTGGTTGTTGCGAGCAGAGATTCTGGGGAAGGCTCTTCGTCCAGCGCTGAATCGGAAGATCCCCAGTTTAACGAATTGACCCGCGAGTTTTTGGAAGGGATAGGGTTCCCATCTCCAAAAATGATGGAAAACGAGATCCCAGTTGGAGTTGCTCGTCCTTTCGATTGGCGAGCATATACTGAGGAACACGCGAACAACTTTGCTCTCCCTCAGAGACAAGTAATGGACTGGGTAAAAACTGACTTTCAAGCGAGCAAAATCAAGAGTGTTGTTCTCGAGGAGGACCTTGATTCGATCCGAGAGACCTACGAGATCCCATATGATATTCATATGTGGGCCCCCAAAAGAAAAGAGAGAGCTGATCACCCACCCCCAGGATGCACGTCGATCAACATTCATACTTTGATGGCTGGTCTGAAGTTGCCACTGCCTCCAGTTGTTGGTCGTTTTCTCGAGGAGACCAACCTTGCCATTACCCAAATCACACCAATTGGGTGGATGAATTTGCTCGGTGCCATGTGTTTGTTCGCCCTCGAAGGATATGTTGATCGCCTGACTGCGGAGGAGATCAACTATCTTATGACAATCACCAAGTGCCCAGTAGGCGAAGAAGGCTACTACTACCTCAAGGCCAGAACTGGACTCAAGATGGTAGAAGGAATGCCGAACAAGATCAAGGACTGGAAACAACACTTCTTTTTCATAGGGGGTGATTGGCGAGCATCTTCCGGTCCACACGGGGGCATTGGGCGAATAAACTCTCCCGACGCTTATGGAATTATTAAGCGTAAGTTTATCTTTGTTCGCTTTTGAACTGTATTATTCTAATTTAACTTTTCTTGTTTGTTCGCAAGTCCTCGGTTGCCCAAGTGGGACTCAGAGGAGGACGAGATCGGGGCAGAGTTTTTGTTAACCTCCTGCCTGGTCGGCCTATGCAATAAAGCGGATAGGACTATCCAGTATCTGAGCGACGAGAAGCGTCAGAGACCTGCTCGCTTGTTCTCCTACCCCCACCACTTTGAAGCACAAGCTGAGGTACCCCCAGGTATAAAAAATTCCAACTCCTCCTTCATTACTTTGTTCGTCCTTTGACACTATAACTTTGCTCGCCTTAACTCTTTTTTTTATTTAGCCGAGCAAGTTACAGTCGTTGTCCCTCCTTGCTTCGGACTCTTGGAACAGAGAGTATTCGAAATGGCACCACCAAAGGGTAGGAGAAAGAAGGGTGACCCGCCATCCAAGGTACTGGCGATGACGAACAAGGTGGAGGGGGCGAGAGTTGCTCGCCAGGCTGTGCCCCCATCCAATCTACCTCCTTCTCCTCCCCCGGCATCATCTCCCCGCGGTGCCAAATGCTTAAAGAAAGGAGATGGGACCTTTGTGTCCCAGACTGCTCCTGCCGGGACCAAGGGCAAGGAGAAGGTGGGGCATAGCAATGCTCGCCATCACGCCAAGGGGGAAGCTGTTCGTCCCTCCTTCTTTGAGCCTACGGAGAAGACAGGCAAGGCGGGCAGGGATTCTACTCCTGTTCGCGGTCCTGAAGACCTCACCCATCTGGGCTGTGACGACCAAAAATTCCAGGAGTAAGTTTACCATCGTCTCTGCCGAGCAAGATTCAAAAGATTGTTTTATTTTAATTTTTCTAAGTATCCTTTACTTTTTTGTTCGCAGATACCGTGCTGAGGATCACCCTGGACGAACAAGTGTTGTTCACCAGTAGCTTGTTCAAAGACTCCCATCAATATAAGGGAGATTCCCGGCGACCACGTTCGCCGAGCGACAGAGCTGATCGCCCGAGCCAAGGACATGCCCTCTGGATAAGGCTGTCTTCCAACAAGGGCTGGCGGACAATGTTCATCTTTCTGTGATGCTTCATGCCAACGGCCTTATCACAGCTCAAAGGGCAATGGCCCAGATTGCCGAGCAAGAAGAAGCTGCTCGCCACTACGCCAGCACTGCTCGGCAGCTCACAGAGGAGAAGGACGGCCTCATCAGCCAATATGAGGCCAAACTTGCTCGTCTCAATAACCAGATCAATGTTTACATTGATACTGAAAAGAAATACCTTGAAGAAATTCAGGGTCTATCTGGTGAATTGGAAAGCAAAGAGGCCTTGCTCGGCGAGGAGAAGAAGAAATTGCTCGTATCCGAGCAAAGAAATGTTGAGCTTGAAGCGGAGGTTGCTCGTCTGCGGGAGGTAGAGGCCAACTCTTTTTCTCGCGATCAACTTGAGGCTGAGCTCCAGGCCCGGTCTGCCCCCATCTCGAACTTAGGATATATCTGCACCTACGCCGATTGCATTCGCATGGCTGATGCGTATGATTTTAAAGATATGGTGGAAGAGATGGGTAAAGACTTGTCAGAATTCTTGGAGAACTACCCCCCGCCGAACAACATCGAACTTCAATTGGGGGACATTGCCGAACTAGGGTTCAAGATTGACAGCCTTGACCCCAGTATCATTATTACCCATCCTCCACCCCAAACTAATGAGGAGGTACAAGAGGAAGAGCCGGCAGCCGTGGACGAGCAAGTTGAAAGGGAGCAAAAAGCTGCTGAAGACCTGGCAAGGGAAATGATTGTTGATCCTCCTGCTGACCAAACCCAAGATCTCCCTCCCGCCGAGCAACAATATTTCTTTGGACTTAGGATAGTCTTTATTTTGTAATAGTTGCTTGGTGGGCTTTTCTTCGTAGTTGTTCGTGTTTTTTTTTTTGTAGTACTCTATCCTTACACTATTTTTGAGGCTCAATGCCTTTTGTTTAATGAAATGTCTTTCTTATATTCGCTCATTTTCTTTATATGTTAATTGCCTTTACATTTTTATCAATGACTTTGCAATTATAACATATAGTGTTGGGCTTTTGTTTGAATTGAACTTTGCCTTTAATGGAATTAGGGTTTAGCCTTAGGTTCTGTTCATTTTTTAAAAAGCGAACAACCTTTAATTGGCTTTGGTCCTCAAAATGGACTTGTACCTCGAGCTTTTGGACTTTTCCTCTTCGACGAACAACTACTATATTTACACTGAAAAATTTACAAGTGTTGTAAGACTGCTCGTCACTAACAAATATAATCTGACGAACAACTTTGAACACTAACTAAAAATATGCTCGCTTATAATATTTTTGCCGAGCAACTCTGTCTAAAATTAAAAGATGAAACAGCACTAAACTATACAATGTGCCGAACAACTTTAAATTCTATACTTAGCAAAATTTTCAAAAAATTAGGCAAGTTTTTGGTTTGCCTTACTTGGTTCACTAGCCCACCAAGAAATTTGTTCGCCCAATTAAGAACTTGTTCGTCTCATTGATAGTACTTCTTCAGATGTACAACACTCCAGGAGTATTGGGCCGGCTTGCCTTCCATATCTTCGATATCGTATACACCATTAATGAATTTTTCCATTATACGATACGGGCCCTCCCAAGTTGGTCCCAATACACCTGGAGGTTGGGCGAGCAACTTTCTTAGAACCATATCTCCAACTCTGAATTCCCTGATTTTAACATGTGAATTATAATAGCGTTCTACTCGCTGCTTATAGGTAACATTTTTTAGCTCGGCATTCAGTCTTTTTTCTTCGAGCAAATCCATCTCAGTAGCTAGAGCAGAATTGTTCGCCTGCTCATCAAAATTGGTCGTTCTGAACGTGCTGGTCTTTAACTCAATTGGTATTACAGCTTATGTTCCAAAAGCCATTGCAAAAGGTGTTTCTCCGGTGCTTGACCTGGGAGAAACTCTGTATGCCCACAGGACTTTCTGGAGTTCTTCAGACCAACTACTTTTGCTCTCCGCTAGCCGTACTTTCAATGTATGCTTGATTATCTTGTTCACGGCCTCGACTTGTCCATTTGATTGGGGATGATAGGGCGTAGAGTAATGTTTTCTGATTCCCCACTTTATGCAGAAATCTCTCAACTCTTTTCCATCAAACTGCGGACCATTGTCTGTTACGATGGTTTGCGGAACCCCAAAGCGACAGAAAATGTTCTTCCAAATGAAGTTGATCATTTTCTGCTGCGTAATTTTTATCATGGCTTCTGCTTCTGCCCATTTTTTTATAATAGTCGACTGCCACAACGGCAAATCGAACACCTCCAACTCCTACTGGGAAGGGACCAATAATGTCCATCCCCCATCTTGCAAATGGCCACGGGCAATAAACTGATACGAGCTGTTGGGCCGGGGTATGAATGTTTGGGGCAAAAATCTGGCATTGGTGGCAAGTCTTTGCTTTCTTGATTGCATCCTGGCGTAAAGTCGGCCAATAGTAGCCTTGTCTGATAGTTTTGTATGCCAAGGCTTACCCCCCAGTATGATTTCCGCATACTCCGGCATGTATTTCTTCGAGTATTGCTCGTCCTTTCCCCCTAGGCAAACATTTGAGAAGTGGGATTGATATTCCCCTTTTGTAAAGCTGCTCGCCCACCAGAGTATATCTGGCGGCTTGCTTTGTTAGCTTGCCAGCTTCAAAAGGGTTGTTTGGTTTTTCTCCACTTTTCAAATATTTGACTATATTTGTTCTCCAGTCTTCTTCTTTACTTGCTTGTTCATCAAGTTGGTTGACATTATAACTTCTTGTTGATGGATCATTCATCTTTGTAATTGTAATATCTGCCAACTCTGCTGGTCCCTCACTTGTTGCTAGTCGGGCCAACGCATCTGCTTGCGTGTTGCTTGTCCTTGGAATTTGTTCAATGAAGACTTGTTCTAACAAGGACATCAGGTAAGCAACAATTCGCTGATACTCGATCATGTGATCGTCTTTTGCCTCGTATTCACCTCGGACTTGGTTCACAATCAATTGTGAGTCGCCGAATATTTGTAACCGTCTAACACCTACTGCAAGAGATAGGTGGAGACCAGCAATAAGAGCTTCGTACTCAGCTTCGTTGTTGGTTGCCATGAAACCAAATTTGATTGCCGAGGTGAATACTTGTCTGTCTGGACTGATTAGAACCACCCCTGCCCCCGAGGCTATGTTGGTTGAAGACCCGTCAACATAAAGATGCCAGGGGTGATCAAGTCCTCTCGTCGGATCTGGTGGGAAGGTTAGTTCGACAATAAAGTCGGCTAATGCTTGCCCTTTGATCGCTGTTCGAGGAGCATAGGTTACCCCGAATTGGCTAATCTCTAGTGACCACTTTAATAGGCGACCAGCTGTGTCGGGGCGATGGAGAATTTATCTGAGTGGGAAAGTTGTTAGCACTTCAACTTGATGATCAAAGAAGTATGGTCGTAACTTCCTCACACTCATAACAAGTGCGTACGCCAGTTTCTCGGTTGGAGAGTATTTGATCTCCGCATCGTGTAAAGCTTGACTGACGTAGTAAATAGGTTGATGAAATTTGTCGTCTTCTCGCACCAGAACAGAGCTGATAGCCACTTCTGACGCTGCTAAGTATAAATATAGCCTCTCTCCTGGGATGGGTTTTGATAGGATTTTAACATCTCCCAGGTAGTCTTTGAGTTGGTCGAACGCCTTTTGACAGTTGTTAGTCCATGTGAACTGTCCTTTCTTGATAGCTTCAAAGAATGGACGACATTTGTTCCCCGATTTGGATATGAACCGATTCAATGCTGCTAGGCATCCCGTAAGCCTTTGTACTTCTTTTATTGAACGTGGTGGTTGCATATCCACGATTGCTTTGACTTTTGTTGGATTGGCTTCAATCCCTCGTTGACTAACAAGATGACCCAGGAATTTTCCTGAATGGACTCCAAACTGCTCTTCTTCGGGTTCAGCTTCATATTGTAATGCCGAAGAATGTCGAACATCTGGGTCAAATGTTGAAGATGGTCTTCTTTTCGGGGGTTTTTGACTACGTTATAGTCTACATAGACTTCTACCATATCTCCGATTTATTCGTCAAACATTTTGTTCACCAACCTCTGATATGTTGCTCCGGCGTTGATGAGGCCGAAGGGCATTCTCTTCCAACACAACAAGTTTTTATTCGTATAAAATGTTGTGTTTTCTTGATCGTCTGGATGCATTGGAATTTGATGGTACCCGGCAAATGTATCCATGAATGTTAGCATTTCATGAACTGCAGTGCTGTCTACCAACTGGTCAATGTGAGGAAGAGGAAAGTTGTCCTTTGGGCATGCTGCATTCAGATCGGTAAAATCTATGCATAGCCTCCAGGTCCCGTTTGGTTTCCTCACAAGGACTGGTTTTGCTACCCATTGCAGACAGAGTGCTTGTCGGATCAAGTCGTTGTCTAACAATTTCTTTACTTCTTCGTTCAGGGCTTGATACTTGTCTGGGCCATACTTTCTTCGTTTTTGATGGACAGGCCTTTTTACTTGATTGATGTTGAGTCTATGGCAAGCATGCTTTGGATCTATTCCCACCATGTCTGCATGAGACCAAGCAAAAACATCTAGATTCTTGCTGAGGAACTCTTTCATTCGGGATCTGTAAGGCTCAGGGAGCTCAGATCCTATGTATAATTCAAGATCCTGGTTTTCAGGATTAACTTTGAACGCCTCCAGTTCTTCAACCGGAGTTGCTCGTCGTTTTTGTCCTTTCCAACGAGGATCAAGTATTGGTCCCTCGGGGTTGAAATCATTTTCGATGTCATGGGCTCTGCTCCCAGGCGGGGATCTAGATCATCTGTTGGTTCTGACTCATTGTTGTTGGCCAACACCCGGCCTTCCAAGTCATCTGGCGAGTGTTTCTCGTCACTACCCTTTTGTTGTTCATCAGAATGATGTTCCTCATGGGTGGTGAGGAGTTGTTCGTCCAACACCTGCTCGTCAAGATGTTGTTCGTCATTATCCATGTGGTCTTCCTCTATGTCCATCATGTTCTCCAGTATTGATGGTTTATCAGCAGGATAACTAGTTGTGGCCTCCATCATGGATACTAGTGCGTGTTTGGCCTGCAACTGTAGGAGACATTCCCTGGCTTTTCTTTGATCTCCCTTGATTGTTCCTGCTCCACTTGCTGTTGGAAATTTCAAACAATAGTGGTAAGTGGAACACGCATCTTTGAATTCATTTAAAAAGGGTCGACCAAGAAACCCGTTATAAGTTGAATCCTGGTCTACAACCAGAAGTCAACCATTCTCGTAATATTTTTCTCGGGTTCGTTGGCCGTTACAAGTTGTACTGCTAAAGTTACTATTCCCAATGGGACTGTTACAGCATTCCTGAAGCCTACTATTCTGTAAGTCGAATCCCGGATATAGCCCGAATAATCTCCAAGGTGATCGAGCGTCTTTTTTAATAGGATATTGGTGTTGGCTCCGGTGTCTACCAACAATCTGTGGACTCGTGTTCCCATAATCTTTGCGCAGATTACGAGCGAATCATTATATGGAGTTAATATTCCTTCCAAATCGTTTTTGGTGAAGGTCAATTCGGTTGTCTGTATGATAGACGGTTTAACCCCCATTTCTTGAACTTGGTCGATCGCTCGTAACTCAGCCTTTCTTTTTCGGTTGGAGATTGGTGGTCGTCCATCAGAACATCCTCATGTGGGGCCTGCAGGTTCCATCATGTATAAATCTTCCAACGGACGAGTAGGAATGGTAGGAACTGGTCGTGCTGGTTTATTGTTTTTCTTAGGTTGATCATCCTCATCTTCAGAGTTGTTCTCCCGGACTCTCTTCCCGGGTTGTCTTTTAACAAAGTCAGAAAGTTTGCCCTCCTCGTAAAACCGTCATAACTGCTTGAGCAAATCTCTACATTCACTCGTAAAGTGCCCCACGCTTTGATGGTAGGAACAATACTTGTTAGGGTTGAGTTTACCGGTGTCTTGACGGATTTTCCGTGGAGGGGAGAGCAACTCCTTCTCTTTCACACTTTTATAAACAGTATCGACTGAAACTGTGAGCACTTGATTCAATTTTTCCTTGAGCTCCATCCCATCAGTGAATGCCTTCATGTTTTTAGGGACTCGATAGTTTGTTACGCCAGGTTTCTTGTTATTCTCCTTGTGATCAACTTTGTTCTCCCCCAAGTTTGATTGCAAGGCCTCGTGCATGGAAACGAATATGCCGGCTTGATTTCGAAATTCGGCATAACTTCTTGGGCACTTCAGACGTACCTCTTTCCATAGCTTTGATCCTTTTTTCAACCCGGCCATAATGGCAATAATTTTTGTGTCCTCGCTGACGGGTTCACCTTCTAACAACACCTTGTCGAACCTTTCCATGAATGCCCGATCTGACTCGTCGTTATTTTGTTTTAGGTACAATAGATGTTTCTGAGACAAGTACGACCCCACCGTTGAGAAATGAGAAAGGAACTCTCGACTTAGTTGAGTGAATGAATGGATAGATGCTGGTGGCATCACCAAAAACCACTTGTGTACCCGATCCCCTAAAGTTAAGGGGAAGTTTCGGCATTGAGTGGCGTCGCTGGCCCCCACCGAGACCATATAATCTGAATACTTTGTTAGATGAACTCTGGGGTCAGCAACACCGTCATACTGTATGCTCGCCGGGAACTGGACTTTCTTCTGAATCGGGGCTTTCAGAATGACAGGTGATAGTGGTGAGGATGGCAAACTGGTTGTCCCCACACCTCTTTGTTGGTCCAACTGTCCCTGCATGCTCTCCACTGCCCTTCTTAAACTTGATAGCTCATCCAAAGATGCCCCCTGGCTTGGAGGCTGTTCGGCGAGCAAAGGTACCAACCTTTCTGCTCGTCGCAGTCCCTCACTCGGAGTGGGCAAATCCTGGAGCTGTTTTCTAGGGTTGCTCGCCGCATTTGGCCCTAGACGCCTGAAGGCAGATTGAGAGAGTCTCTCATGAACTGATGGGCGTGGTTGCTCGCCCACGCTCAACTTCCTGGCGAGCAACTTTCTCTTGTCGCTGGGGTTGTCAAGTCTGTCCTGTGCACTGGAACGGGTAGTTCCATGACTTGACATTGTTGTTCGCACATGAGCAGATTCAGCCTGGGCCTCTCTCGGTTCAACCATCTTTGCTTTGCCTTTGTCCCGCCTAATCTGGGCACTGTTCACTTCATGTTGTTCGTCCCTGGTTGACCTAACCCTAACAACTTTTACAGGTCTGTCCCTAGGCCTTACTTGTGAAGGCCTATTCTGACCTTGTTGTCTCTGTAAAGCCTGGAGAGCAGCAATGGTTTTGGCTAATTCGTTAGGGTTGTTTGCCAGGGCCTCCATTTCAGGTGGGAGATTATGAGTTAAGGCAGTATGCTGCGATCTATTCACATGTCTAGGATTATGATCCTGGTGGTCGGCCGATGAAGCTCGGGTGGGAGATGCTCTCCTTAACATGCGTGATGCTTGGGTTTCCTTTGATTGAGGCATTCCAGATTAATTTGTCTTTGTTCTTGTGATGAAGAACACCAAGAACACTTCTATTTGAATCTTCAAATATTTCTTGAAACTTTCTTCAAATCTTCAAGTCTTTAACTTGAAGTTCTTGATTAATCACACTGAATCGAAGGTTCGAACCCTCCTTCTAACGCCAATTTGTTGGTGATCAAATTTAATCGGGTGGATTAGTGACTGTTTTAGTTCGGTTTAAGATCACCAATCAATTTCGTGTGGTTGATTACCACCATAAATGGTAAATCGAAGACTCGGGTTATAAAATCAAAAATATGAAAGTCGAAATTGTTTTAATTTCGTATATGTGCATGTTTTAGTGTATTAGTGTGTGTTTTGAGAGTTATTTGTGAATTTGAACTTGTATTTCTTAAGCTGGAGAACAACTATTTATAGAGACTAGCAAGCATGAGGTGGCTATGTCTCTTGGTCTCCCTAGCTTGCATGCTTGACAAGTGTCCTTTGACCTTTGTTTGACCTTATCTAAGCTGAATCTTAGTTACAAAGTCTTCTTTGGTCTTATCTCGAACTTCATCGTTGTTCGTCCAGGTCAGCTTGGTTGATCTAGGATGGTTTTTCCCATAAAAGTTGTTCGCCTTTTGAGGTGATAGCTCAGAAGTTGTTCGCCTTTGTGTTTTACCCAGTTTGGCTTTGGGATCTTGGTCCTTTGTCCGTCGACATACACCTCTTAGCCTGGTTGATGTACCACCTTTTGACAATGTTGCTCGTCATCAGTGACTTGGCAGAATGTCCATATCTGGTCTCGGGTCTTAAAACCTGTTCGCCAGTGTGTTGTTCGTCGGTATAGTTGTTCGTCAATTTATACACTCCCTGGATTGGTTTGTGCACTCCGACTTAATTTTCTTTGTTGATCACCTTTGACTTGGTGTTTGACTCTTCATAATCATTTTCAAAGTTTTAATCTTTGTTCGCCTAGCAATAAAGTTTTAATCAACAAAATTGACTCCCGTTTTTTTTAATAAAATTCATCAAATTCAATACTTTTTGTTTCTAATTTGTTTATATATATATATATTAATTTTTTTTATTAATTTTATAAATTTAATATTTTAGACTATTCTAAATTATTAATTTATTCGTTTTCATTCATTTAATTGTATATAATTCCAAATTGACTCCCATTTTTCTAAAATTCATTAAATTCAATCATTTTTGTTTCTAATTCGTTTATATATATATATTTACTAACTTTTTTATTAATTTTATAAATTTAATATTTTAGATTATTCTAAATAATTAATTCATTCACTTTTTATTCATTTATATGCAAATCTATAATATTCAATAAAAAATATAAAATATTCAACAAAATAAAAAACATTCAACAAAAATAAAATAAAATATTCAACAAAAAATATTAAAATTCATCTCTCTCTCTCTCTCCACAGAGAGGAAGCTCTTGATATCGATGCTTTCATCATCACCCTCACCCTCACCACCTCCGTGTCTGCTTCCCCCAGCCCCGCTCCCACTGGCCCCGCTCCCTCCGACCCCACTCCCCCCGACAGCAAAATTTTGTTGGGATGGGGGTGGAGGTGGAGTGGCTACTCCCATCTGTTGGGAGATACTGGTGAACCAGTTACGAAGACTGTCGTAGTAGCTCGTAAGGGCCTCCATCTGCTTCCGGACGTCTCTCAGTTCACGCTCCAACTGAGAGGGAGCAGAGTCGATCGAGGAGGACGATCCTCTGCTTTGGCGGTAGGTCTGCAGGATGGCCTTACTGTGACCGCCCTGCCCCACGACCTTCCCCTTCTTGACTCCGACCACATCTAAATAGATGCAGTCCTCGTCAATCCGGTGAGGGGTGGGGTTCTCTCGGCTGTCGTCTCCAGGGGCCACCTGCTGCGAGGCCTGGGCGAGACGATCCTTAAACTGGTTCTGAAATAAAATACAATTATAATAATTAAACTAAAATTATAATAATTAAATTAAAATTAATTTAAATTTAAAAAATACTTACGTGGATCTCGGTAGTGCGGGCATAGGTAGACGTCCCAATCTCCGAGTTCACTGGGTGGGAGATCTCCATCTGCTCATAGAGAGAGGGCTTTCGTCCGTGCTCCCTCTCTTGTTGCGAACCAAATTCAATAGATATTTAAATGTTAAAAAATAAAAAATTTATTAATATTCAAATGTAAATTAAAATTCAATAGATACTTACAAAGGCGAGGGAGTGCTCGTAGATGGACCGGGATCCAGCCCGATGTCTGGCGACGCCTTGCCCGGTGGGGTCCTTCAACCGGTTATCCCTGGACTTCGTGGACTTGACTTTGAATTGCTCACTATTCCAGTGAGCAACCAAAGCGGCCCTGACGGAATGTCCATCTGGCCCTGTGCCCAACTCCAGCTGCACACCATCATCAAACTTCTTCTACAGCTCATAGATAATGTTTTTGTACCGCTCATGCGCTCTCGCGCAGAACAAGTTGTACATAACATTAACATGGGCAGGGTCCTAGATGCACAACTTCTGCAATTAAATTAAAAATAAAATATTAACAAATAAATTCAAAATAAAATATTAAACATTAAAATCATAATAAATATACCTTGAACTCCTCGAAGTACTCCCTCCTCTTTCACTCGGACACCATGGACTACAAGGGGGAACCAACCTCGAACGGGACATTCTTAATGGCATCTGAGATGCGAGAGCTATTCTCATGGCCTAGAAGCATACTGTAACATAAAAAAATCAAGTTAATATTAATAATTAGTATTAATGAATACAATTAAAATTATTTAAGAATACTTACATGTTGTATTTAGGGACAACAGTAAGACGACTATCAAACTGGGGATGCTGCCGTGAAGCCATAGATCCGGCAATAGAAGTAGAGCCAGCAGTACTGGACTGATGAGAGGAGGATGGTGTCATATTCGGGGCCCATCGAACCTCCGGGATCACCGGTCTCAACGACCCCGATCTCCTCTTCCCCCTCCCCCGACCCTGTCCACGACCCTGTCCCCCACTCTGATCAGGGTTATCTTGAGAGCTCATCTGTAATAATTATAAATTCAACAGATTAGCATATATCAATTATCTAAATTCATACCTACACATATCAATCAACTAACTAAATCCATACATACGTATATCAATCAACTAAATTCATATATATATATACATATACCAATCATCTAAATTCATACCTACACATCAATCAACTAATTAAATTCATACCTACGTATATCAATCAACTAAATTCATATATACCTACATATATCAATCAACTAAATTCATACCTACACATATTAATCAACTAAATTTATACCTACATACACCAATCATCTAAATTCATACTGAGAGACTGATAATTTGATCACCCGTAATTGTGGTGATTGATATTCACACTATAAATAAGAGATTACAACTTGGTGTACACGAAATATCCTATAAACAAGGAAAAAATTAATATACTATATTTACAAAGATTGAATCATATGGCCATCCTGATTGACTAAATCAAATGATATATTCTAAGTATATTCTCTATTACCCCCCCCCCCCCCAAATAGGTTAAACATGCGACCAGGTAAGCTCTTCGTGAAGATATCCGCTAATTGGAGATTGGAAGGTACAAAACGTGTCTCCAGACATCCATTTTCCACAAGCTCTCTGACAAAGTGGTAGTCAATATCGATATGTTTTGCACGCTTGTGAGCAATTAGATTTTGACTGAGGAATAAAGAGCTCTTGTTATCACACAACAAAAGCGGACGAGAGAGGGCTAGTGCACGTAGCTCCTTTAATAACTGGGTTAACCAGACCATTTCTTGAGCTGTATTGGTAAATGCACGATACCCGGACTCACAACTAGACGGGCGACGGTGGGTTGCTTCTTAGCACTCCATGAAATTAAGTTTCCGCCCAAAAATATAGAGTACCCGTATGTGGAACGACGGGTATCCTCACAACAAGCCCAGTCGTCATCAGAGTAACCAAGAATGGAGTAGTCCGAAGATGGAGTGAAGGATAGGCCAAAATGCAGGGTACCTTTCACATAGCGTAGGATCCATTTCACAGCTAGGAAGTGATCATTCGTGGGAGACTGATGAAACTGACTAACATGATTAACAATATAGGATAAGTCAGGGCGAGTGATGGTGAGTGTTTACCAAATTTGTTATGCACGAATTCAACTACTCGCAAGTGTACGAGTTCGTTGTTGTAGTAGGCAAGCGACCAAGTTAATTATCGAACCAAGGGATTAGTTTGATGAACATAGCCCTAGGAATACGCGTCGCCACATAATTGTAATGCAAATCGAATTTTGAGAAGGTAATTTGTTTGAAAGTTAAAGAAACTTAAAATGAAATAACGAAATAAAACAAGGCTTAAAACAAAGAACAAGATAATTTTTAAGTTTTTGACAAACGTGGAAACGGTGTTCGGGTGTTCATCATCACATGAGAATCAAGTACACTATAGATAAGTGACAACTATTCAAGTTTCCGATCAACTATAGAAGCAATCACTAAACATCACGTATTAACCGTACTGGATAAGCCTAGGTAAACACGTCAAATGAAAACATAAGATCGTTAGTCTTCTCACTTATCACCAAGTTCTCAATTAAGCAACAAGTGTAGGAATTACGGGATTCTAATGAAAATACCCAACTCTTGTTGTGATATCACAATATCCACTCAAATTTCATAAATCACTCACACCCATACAAGATGATGCATCGATCCAACTCTCGTTGCGATAAACACACAATCTAAATACGAATTACAAGAGCAATCATGAAATCGAACAATCAAAGTCCATAATCCTAATAGATTGACCTTCAACTTGAATAGATATCACAAATCAAATCAAATACTCAATTACTCATGTGAATCCAAACACCCAAACACAAGGAATTTAACTAAACGTCATTAAACAAAATAAAGCATCCATAGAAATAAGAGAAAAAGCCATTAAAATAGAAATTGAGCAATTAAATTAACAAGATAAAGGGTAGAAAACACCTAAATAGAAGAGTACTCAGCAAAATCCTCAATCAAATCTTCAATTACATCCATACTTGAGCTTGAATTCAATAACTAACGAAATCTAACTCTATTAACTGAAAGAAAAATTGAAATCTAAAAATGAAGGTGAAAATCATCTAGACTGGTGTGTGGGGAGTGTGCCCCTAAGGAAGTGTATGGTGGTGTGTGTTCTCCCCTAAAATCTGAGAAAATTGGGTATTTAAAGTGTGAAATTAGGGCTTGGGACGAATTGCAAAGAAGTCCTTGAAGAAATTTGAAAATGCAAAAATGGCCCAAAGATAGGTACTGCACGATTTGGACATTGTTTCTTGAACGGTCGTGCGGCGCGATCCTTGGTCGTGCGCTATATGCATACGCACGACTCAGTTCCATACGTGCACAATCGTGCGGCTATAATTTTGGCCGTACACCAATTTTCGGGCATGAGCCGTAGCCAAATGGCACGGTCGTGCCCGGCTTAGCTTGCTCGTGCAACTTTCGACATCGAAATGGCATCGTCCAACGTTCATCTTGTTGAGAACAATAACACCAAGTTTAAATTTTGTGTTTATTGAACTATGTAGCAAATGATATAATGATGTGAATATATAAAATAGATGAAATTCTGGAAACTTCCTAGCCATCCACAGATTACGTGCATAAAGAAGAAGAGCAGTTGTAACAAACTATCATCTAACAAACTAACTAACTCATAGTGTGAACGTGGATTGACAGTTGGATTGGCATGTATGCATGTGTGCATGTGTGCACGATCTTACGCTGCCGAAGGTTGTGGACTCCCCAGCGAGTCGATGCCAAGAAGAGGACGAAGAGCTTGAAAATGGGCAGGAGAGAGAGGCTTAGTAAGTAAGTCAGCGGGCTGTTCTTCCGTGGGAATATATCGGACATCAAGTTCCCGTGCTTTAACCTTTTCCCGAAGAAAATGTACATCGACTTTGATGTGCTTAGTGCGAGAATGGAAAGCGGGACTGAATGCTAAGGTGATCGCCCCCTAATTATCACACCATAAGATAGAAGGTTTGGCGAGCGGAAAGCATAATTCATGAAAAAGAGTGTTTAGCCAAAGAAAATCCGTAGTGGCAAGAGCTAAAGAGCGGTACTCGGCCTCGGTGCTACTTCGAGCAGTAACGGATTGTTTCTTTGAGCACCAAGAAATCAAGTTAGAGCCAAGCTTGATACAATAGCCAAAAGTACTCCGTCTATCGTCAAGGTTAGCGGCATAGTCTGCGTCGGCATAACCGTGTAACCTGAAATGAGAAACATGAGCGAAAACTAAACCAAGGGTTAGTGTACCTCGCAGATATCGAAGAATGCGTTTGCAAGCTATCCAATGGGCCTGTGTAGGAGCTTGAAGAAACTGGAAAAGCTTGTTAACACTAAAGCTAATGTCGGGTCTAGTGAGAGTAAGGTATTATAGTGTACCAATGACACTTCGAAACAAAGAAGGCTTGGAGAGGAGAGGTCCATCGAATAAGGAAAGCTTGAGTCCGGGACAAGAGGGTGTGGGACAGGGAGAACAATTCTCAAGACCTGTTTTAACAAGCAAGTCATGAACGTACTTTGATTGAGTGAGAATAATAGAAGAATCAGTAACTTTTGCCTCAATGCCCAGAAAATAGTTAACCTCCCCTATCTGCTTAAGAGAGAAAGTATCATGAAGCTCATTAATAATATTAGAAAGTGATGCATATTTCTAGAATATTCTAGCAATTGTGAATAATCTAGATTATCCTAGAAATATAGTGAATAAAATAAAAAATGAAGATTCTAGAATTTATACTACAAAATCCTAGAATAGAAGATTCTAGGTGATACAAGATTAATAATGAAGATACATAAGGAAGGATCTAGGAAACTCTCTAGCATAGTAACCGACATGTACATCTATATATATATAACATTAGCCTTGTAATAGTGAGTATCAAAGGAAACAGAGCATTTTCATAATATCCTTCTTCATTTCTATTTCAATTCTATATTACTTCTATTTCTCCAAAATTTCTTTCCCAAATATAATTCTTCCTCTAGTACACTAATCCTTACGTCAATAACAACACAGTATTAATACACAAAATACCATCAGTGGTATCAGAGCCCCGTTAGATTTTTAACTGGGCGTAAACTAAATTCCGCAATATAACCAAAATACCTTTCATAATATTCTTCTATTACCGTTCCCATACCCACAAAAAATGGCCCTACAAAATAACCATCAAATTCCAATTCCAATTTTCTCAGGAGAAAATTATAACTATTGGGGCATTAAAATGAAAACATATTTTATGTCCCAAGGGCTATGGGAGATCGTTGACAAGGGATATACTATCCCTGAAGACACATCTTCTTTGTCTGCCACTAATAAAGAAAAATTAGACAAGAATGTGGAGAAGGATAGTTTGGCTCTCTACATACTACAAATGGCTATGGTGGAGTCACTCTTTCCAAGGATTAGCGGTGCTAAAACATCAAAAGAAGCTTGGGATACACTAAAGGAGGAGTATCAAGGGAGTGATAAGGTACGCAATCTCAAACTCCAAACTCTTAGAAGAGATTTGGAAAATTTGAAGATGAAAGAATCTGAGACCGTAAAAGATTACTACACTCGATTAAGAGAAGTAGTAAACAAACTAAAAGAGTACGGAGAAAATATTACTGAGAAGAGAGTGGTAGAAAAAATATTAATTACTCTCCCAGCTAAATATGATCCTATTGTCACCACAACTGAAGAAACTAAAGATATAGAAAAATTATCGGTGATAGAATTAATAGGCTCACTTGAAGCTTATGAGAAAAGATTGAGTATGCGTGAAAGTGAATCTATAGAAAACGCATTTCAATCTAAATTTAATATACGGTCTCAGAATTCTAGAAATGGTGGGAAGAAAAATGGAGAAAATAATAACATTAAATATCAAGGTTGTAATAATTATAAAAGAAAAGATAAATACCCACCATGTGGCATTTGTAAGAAGACCAACCATCTTGAAAAGGATTGTTGGAACCGAGATAAACCACAATGCAAAAGTTGTGGAAAATTTGGTCATATGGAGAAAGATTGTCGTACCAAACACAAGCACCAAGCAAACTACACCGAGGAGGAGGAAAGCAGAAACAACTTGTTCTATGCGTGCCATGCCGCATCAGAATTGAAGAATGACACCTGGTTCCTGGATAGCGGCTGCAGCAACCACATGACCGGAGACGAGAAGATCTTCCAAAATATCGATAAATCAATCAAATCAAAAGTGAAGCTCGGGAATGGAGAACTAGTGGGCGTTGAAGGAAAAGGCACAATCGCAGTCAACACCAAGAAAGGTACGCGATTCATCCACGATGTACTGTTGGTTCCAAAGCTCGACACAAATCTTCTCAGCGTGGGTCAAATGATGGAGAGAGGATATTCTCTACTATTCAAAGGAGACTCGTGCACCATATACGACGACAAGAATAAAAATTCCGAAATTGCTGTAGTAAAAATGCAGCAACAAAGGAATTTTCCTATCCGCTGGCAGTACGTCGAGGCAGCATTGAAAGCCCAAGAAGATCAATCCTGGCTATGGCATCGACGGTTCGGGCACTTCAACTTCCACGGACTCAAGATTCTCCATCAGAAGAATATGATGAAAGATCTCCCAGCTATCCAAATTAAAGATGATGTCTGCGGGACATGTATGGAAGGGAAGCAACACCGGAAGCCATTCCCCTCAGGACAAACATGGAGAGCTAAGCAAATCTTGGAGCTGGTTCATACGGATGTGTGCGGGCCAATGAGGACACCAACATTCGAGAAAAACAGGTACTTCATTCTTTTCATTGATGACTATACGAGGATGGCGTGGGTATACTTTATGAAAGAAAGATCAGAGGTCTTTAATATATTCAAGAAATTCAAGAATTTGGTCGAAAATCAAAGCGGTCACCGAATCAAAGTCCTGCGGAGCGATAGAGGAACAGAATACACCTCTAACGCATTCAACAAGTTCTGCGAGGAGGAAGGAGTCAATCATCAACTGACAGTTGGCTACGCTCCAGAGCAAAATGGCGTGTCGGAAAGAAAGAATAGGACCGTGATGGAGATGGCCAGAACGATGCTTGCAGAGAAGAACATGCCTAGGGAGTTCTGGGCAGAAGCGGTATACACTGCAGTCTACCTACTAAATAGGTGTCCAACAAAGGCGGTACAAAACAAAACACCAATCGAAGCATGGAGTGGACGGAAGCCGTCAGCACAACATCTCAAGATCTTCGGGAGTATCTGCTACGTGCACATTCCAAAGGAGAAGAGACACAAACTGGAGGAGAAGACGGAAAAAGGTATTTTTCTTGGCTACAGCTCTCAGTCTAAAGGCTATAGAATTTATAGCCTTAAGAGTAAGAAACTAATCATCAGTCGAGACGTCGAATTTGATGAGAATGCTACGTGGAAGAGGAAGAAAGAATTGAAAAACACAATATCATGCTGCCACAACTACGACGTTCTTCCGAACCACGAGAAGAAGAAATTGAAGGACGACAAAGAGCTCTAGAATCTTCTAGAGAAGCTCCAGAATCATCTAGAGGAGTTCCTAAATCTTCTAGAGGAGCTCCAGAATCTTCTAGTCCAAGGACTCCAACACCACCATCCATCTCAAATGATGAAGAATCTTCTCCAGATTCTGCACCAAGGAAAATCAGACAACTAAGAGAAATTTACGAGCCATGCAACTTTGTGACGCTAGAGCCCGGAAGCTTTGAAGTTGCTGTCAAAGAAAAAGAGTGGATAAAAGCCATGGAAGAAGAGATCAAGATGATCGAGAAAAATGAAACATGGGAGTTGACGGATCTACCAAGCAACAAAGAAGTCATTGGAGTTAAGTGGGTATATAAGACGAAGCTTAACCCGGATGGCTCAATCCAAAAACACAAGGCGAGACTAGTGGCTAAGGGTTACTCACAAGTACAGGGAATCGACTATGTCGAGACTTTCGCTCCAGTAGCCCGACTCGACACCATTCGAGCACTTGTCACGCTAGCTGCACAAAGAAGATGGAAGATCTACCAGCTCGATGTGAAGTCAGCAACCACAAGGGTTTGTGATACAAGGACAAGAAGAAAAAGTTCTCAGACTAAAAAAAGCACTCTACGGCTTAAAGCAAGCCCCACGAGCCTGGTACAGCAGAATTGACAACTACTTCACAAAGGTTGGATTCAGGAGGAGCCTGAGCGAGCATACTCTATACATCAAGACCCAAGGTACGAACGATAAATTCATTGTCTCTTTATATGTTGATGATCTTATAGTCACAGGAAACAATGAGACAATGATCAAGGAGTTCAAAGAAGACATGATGAAGACATTCGAGATGACAGATTTGGGCTTGATGCATTATTTTCTCGGTATTGAGATAAATCAAAGAGAAGATGGTATATTTATCTCACAAAAGAAATATACCGAGAGCTTACTCAAAAAGTTCAAGATGGAAGGTTGCAAGACCGTTGCTACTCCACTTGATAGCTCTAACATAAAGAAGATGGGTCACCAAAGGCAGACATCTCAAAATTTCGAAGCCTGATTGGAAGCTTACTCTATCTAACAGCGACTCGACCTGACATAATGTACGCGACGAGCTTCTTATCAAGGTTTATGCAAGATCCAAGTCAGACTCACTATGGAGCAGCAAAACGAGTACTCCGATATCTTTAAGGAACTAAGAACTTCGGCATCTGGTATGGATCAACTCCTAACTCAGAGTTAATTGGCTATACTGACAGTGATTGGGCAGGCTCAGTGGATGACATGAGAAGCACATCAGGCTACGCATTCACAATGGGTTCAGGAATATTTTCCTGGGCATCTAAAAAACAAGCAACTGTTGCACAATCATCAGCCGAAGCGGAGTACATAGCAGCAGCAATGACTACAAGTCAAGCAATATGGCTAAAGTACATACTTGAAGATATGGGAGAGCTACAAGACAAAGCTACAAAGATCTACTGCGATAGTAAGTCCGCAATAGCCATGGCGAAAAATCCAGTATTTCACAGCAGGACTAAACACATCAAGATCAAGTACCACTTCATACGAGAAGCAGAGACAAACAAAGAAATCGAGTTGAAGTATTGCAAGACTGAAGACCAACTAGCAGATATTTTTACTAAGGCACTACCACGTGGAAAATTTGAGACACTACGATCAAAAATTGGAGTCTCCGAAATATGCATCAAGGAGGAGTATTAGAAAGTGATGCATATTTCTAGAATATTCTAGCAATTGTGAATAATCTAGATTATCCTAGAAATATAGTGAATAAAATAAAAAATGAAGATTCTAGAATTTATACTACAAAATCCTAGAATAGAAGATTCTAGGTGATACAAGATTAATAATGAAGATACATAAGGAAGGATCTAGGAAACTCTCTAGCATAGTAACCGACATGTACATCTATATATATATAACATTAGCCTTGTAATAGTGAGTATCAAAGGAAACAGAGCATTTTCATAATATCCTTCTTCATTTCTATTTCAATTCTATATTACTCCTATTTCTCCAAAATTTCTTTCCCAAATATAATTCTTCCTCTAGTACACTAATCCTTACGTCAATAACAACACACTATTAATACACAAAATACCATCAAATAATCTGATGAACCGCTGCCTCATCATCCCCAGTAACTAGTATATCATCCACATAAATGAGAAGAAGAAGTAACTTGCCATCAGTTTTCTTGTGAAATAAACAATGATCCGCTAATGAATGCAGAAAACCCTTCGAAACAAGAAACCGATGCAACTGATCATACCATGCCTTGGGTGCTTGTTTATGACCGTATAAGGCTTTATTTAACTTGCAAACATGTGAAGGAAACTTAGGGTCCTCAAACCCTTCAGGCTGTCGAACATGCACCGTATCAGAGAGTTGTCCCTTAAGGAATGCATTATTTATGTCCACCGAAAAGTAACCGCAAGGCTGAAAATAATCCGGAGGGTAAGGGGCTTGATCACAAGAGAGTAAGTGTGAAAGAAATCCACCCCTGGGGTTTGCTGAAAACCCCGAGCAACTAACCGAGCCTTATACCGTTCAACCGACCCATCTTTCTTGTACTTGATCCTGAAAATCCACTTGGTACTTATTGACATTCATATCTGAAGAAAAGGGAACCAACTTCCAAGTCTGATTCTGAAGCAAAGCCGAGTACTCATCAACCATGGCCTTTTTCCATTCAGGGAGAAGGAGGGCTTGCTCAGCCGAAACAGGTTCTGGAAGATCAGACTGAATGGTGGTGAGGAGAACCTTGGGTTTAGAGGAACCGGTCTTGGATCTAGTAAGCATGTGATGTGCATTGGAGAGAGAAGGAGGAGGTAAAGTAGCAAGAGGCAAAGGATTAACAGCAGGTTGAATGGGAGTAGACTGCATGGAATATTCTGTATAGGAGCAGACTGTAAGGACGGGGACCGTATGAGAGGAGGTTGTTCGTGAGCAGTGGAGAAAGGAACAACAGATTGTGGGGAAGAAACCCCACGATTATGTGGAGAAATTTGAGTTGAGTATGGAGGGGAAGGAGTAACTGGAGATCCCACTGGAATATAAGTAGGAGAGGAGAAATTTGGAATAATTGCAGTAGTAGTGTGTTTAGAAGGAGGAGATGGTGTAGATGGAAATAGAGATGAGTAAGCGAATTCAAACTCCAGAAAATCAACAGTATTAGAAATGTATACCCGCCCAGATGGATGCAAACACAAATGTCCCTTATGATATTGACTATAACCAATGAATACAAACTTAGAGGTTCGGAATTGTAGTTTAGATTGATTATATGGACGAAGGAAGGGAAAGCAAGAACATGAGTTGGAAGGAGATTGATAAGGTAAGTAGCAGTGTGGAAAGAGTGCCACCAGTAAGACATGGGCAATTGTGCAGTGGCTAACATGGAGAGGCCTAGCTCGACAATGTGTTGGTGCTTTCTTTCGACTAGGCCATTTTGTTGATGAGTATGAGGGCAAGAGTGTCTTATCTTAATGCCTTTAGACTGAAAAAACCGATGAAGGACTATGAACTCCCCACCCATGTCACTTTGGATTGTTTTAACAAGTGTAGTGTACTGCCTTTCCACCATGTTAATAAAATCTGGAACTTTTCGAGCAACATCAGACTTAAGTGTGAGAGGATAGATCCAAGAGTAACGGGTAAACTCATCCACATTAACAAATAATATTTGAAACCATCCACAGAAATATTATTTGCAGGACCCCAAACATCCAAATGTAACACATCCAAAGGAGCAGAAGAAGAATGAACAACCGAATGAAACTGTTTCTGATGCATCTTACCTAGCTTACAGTCCTCACAAAATCTAGAAGAAGCATTCGATAAGTGCATTGACTTCAATACAAGAGATAGTCTTATTACGTGGGTGACCTAATCTCAAATGCCAAAGATCCCCCTTATTAACTCCAGTAGTAGCAGCAAGATGACAAGTAGGAAGAGCAGGTTTAGTAGCAGCAAACTGACCAAAATCCAGCTTGTATAAGCCGTGATCAAGCACTCCTTTCAGAAGAATCCTGTTTGTTCTCAAATCCTTGACAAAACAAGTGTGAGCATGAAACTCAATAATAGCATCATTGTTCTGTAGAAAGTGACTAATGCTCATGAGATTTTTACTTATGGTTGGAACATGTAATACATTGTTAAGTGTAACATGAGACTTAGACTTATAGCAGGGCATATGAACTGAACCAACATGCTTAATAGACTCACCAGATCCATTGCCAACAGTAAGGTTAGATGTACCTTGATAAGGAGATGAGAGATGTAGATTTCCCAGGTTGGAGGTGATGTGATGAGTTGCCCCACTGTCCACAAACCAATCTGAAGTAGGTGAAGCTACAGTGGAGGCACTGTTATCATTGTGAATTTGAGGAGGAGAGGTGGAAGTCCTCACAGATGAGTGTGAAACAATATTAGCCTGAGCTGAAGGTTGAGATGAAGAAGTAGAATTCTTAACAGAATCAAGACCATGAAAGCTCTCATCAAACCGTTTATAACATTTGTAAGCCAAGTGATTTGGTTTTCCACACAATTGGCAGAAAATTCTGGATTTGGAACCAAACTTTGGATTTTTCCCTTTGTATCTGTTGTTGCCAGAGGATCTGGAGTCCTTAGTTACTACATTAGCAGCCGGTTGAGGAGTAGTAGAACCAGTAGGTTGAGTAATAGACAGGGAGGATGCAGATTGAAGAAGCATCTCATGAATATGGAGAATTGATTGCACTTCCACTAGTGAAGGAGGAGAAGATCTGGTGGTAATGTTTACCACCACAGCATCATAGTCAGGTCCTAAACCTCCAAGTAGGTAAAGAACTAGGTCATCATCAGATATTTCATGATCAGCAGCATGTAAGCCATCGGCTATGGTACGCATCTGAAGGATATACTCATCAATTGAGAGTTTTCCCTTCTTGAGTGTTTGAAGTTGCAATCGAAGACTGAGAACACGAGCCTGAGCTTGAGAGTGAAACAAAACCTCAAATGTATTCCATACTTCACAAGCATGTGTGCAGCGGTTGATGAATCCGAGCATCGTTTTACTAATTGAACTGAACATCCAACTCAGTAAAAACTGATCTCGGCGATGCCATATCGCATTACCAGAATTACCAGGATCCGGAATGGACTCACAGAACAATACGTCTTCGAAACCGTGAGCATTGATCGTAGCCAACAATCGATCGAGCTTGATGTGTAATTCAATAAAGTGAGGCATCTTCGGAAGAGAGGCAACCGTATTATCCGCCATAGAAGTAGCAGTTACTGAATCAATCAGAAAATCGCAGAAGAATTATAAAAAAAAAAATCGAAGACTAAGCCTAGGATCGAGAAAACAGCGAAAAGAAACGATTGAAATGGAAGAATAACTCCAATGCAGGAGAGAATTCAATCGAATTCAAGATGGAGACAAGCAAACGCAACCCTGTTGAGAACAATAACACCAAGTTTAAATTTTCGGTTTATTGAACTAAGTACCAAATGATATAATGATGTGAATATATAGAATAGATGAAATTGTGGAAACTTCCTAGCCATCCTCAAATTACGTGCATAAAGAAGAAGAGCAGTTGTAACAAACTATCATCTAACAAACTAACTAACCCATAGTGTGAACGTGGATTGACAGCTGGATTGGCATGTATGCATGTGTGCATGTGTATGCGATCGTGTACAATCCTAATTCATCTTATGATTTCCGGAGTGGTTTGCATTTTCCGACGTGGTGGCTCTGCTTTCCGGCGACGACTGCAGCTTTGCTCTTTTTCCGGAGAAGTAGCGAGGCTTTCCGGCGGCACGGATAGTGGTGGCGTGGTGTGGGCTTCGAATTCCGGTTTCGATCTTCAAGCAATTCCGGCGTTGGACGGCGTCACTGAGCTTCATCCATGGTTTCCGGCGATGCGAGAATTTCCAGGCGTGAACCAGGGATTTTCAGTGGCAATGGATTCCGGGGTCGAGAGCTTCAAGCAATTCCGGCGTTGGACGCTTCAGTTTTTCTCGCATAAATGGAGATAAGATACCCCATTTCTCTCTCTTCGTATTTGGCAGCAATGGTTGAAGAAGAATTTTGGTTATTTGCCCCTTTCATTAATTGACGTGGGCCCAAAATTTGAAAGCTAACTTTGACTTTCTTCTTTTAGAAAACGTGGGGTCCGCAAGCTTGGCTGCTTTTCATTCTTTCTTTCTTACTCCCTCCGTCCCAGTCTAAGCGTCCCATTTCTTTTGGTTGAATGGTTTAAGAAAGTGTATTTGTTTATTAATATATGGTGGAAAAGTAATGAATAGTGTTGAAAAGTAATGAATAATATTTAATAAAGTAATGAATAGTGTTGAAAAGTAATGAATAATGTTTAATAAAGTAATGAATAGTGTTGAAAAGTGAATTGGATGAGTGACATTTTTGTCAATATTGCGTGAATTTGAAGGTTAAAGTTTATATGTAGTAGAGTGTTGCTTTTTCCATTTATAGAATGAGACACTTAGTATGGGGCAACCAAAAAAGGAAAGTGAGACACTTAGAGTGGGACGGAGGGAGTACTTAGCAAATCACGTGAACAAGTGCAGCCAACTCCAATTTAAAATGGCGTGGGGCCCGCGAGCTGCTTTGCTTCTTTCCATTTCTCACATGGGCTGCTTCTTCAAAATGGGCCGCCCCTTTGATTTGGGCCACAAAAAAAATAAGCTTCAAGAAAATATTGCGAGCCCATTTCGATTCTCCACTCGTTTCTTGCTCTTTGACTTCACAATTTATTCGAGGTGTATTTTGCTTCTAAAAAGCCTTAATTTTCTACAAAATAAGCATAAACCACCTTTCTCGATAATTAAGCACAAATGGTCACATTAATGTAATAAATGCAAGAAATTCAATTAAATTTAACAAAAAATGTACACGAATTTCGAGCAAAAATCACACTAATCAGTGAGATATTGAAGAGCACCCACTAGGGACCTGTATAACATAGGATCCGGGAAAGTGTCACCAGAACACACCAAGGAATTACCTGCCACTAATGGAGTGTGAACTGGCTTGGAGTCGAGTAGCTCGGCTCTAGTGAGAATATCGTGTGCATATTTGGCTTGCCCCAAGAACAAGCCAGAATCAGTATGAGTTATTTCAAGGCCGAGGAAGTAACTGAGTTTGCCCAAATCTTTGACTGCAAATTCCGAATTCACACGAGCAATAAACTTCTGAAGCACATCCGAATTGCTACCTGTAACAATAATGTCATCAACGTAAAGCAACAGGTAAATAGTATAGTTAGAGCGATGAAGAAAAAATAGAGAAGTGTCAGAACGACTGTGAGCAAAGCCTAAGGAAAGAAAAAAAACACTAAAGCGTTCAAACCAGGCTCGTGGAGCTTGACGAGGCCGTAAAGAACTTTCTTAAGTTTGCATACATGATGTGGAAAATGAGGATCGATGAAACCTGGAGGTTGAGACATGAAAACAGGTTTCTTCAACAAACCATGTAAGAATGCATTTTTCACATCAAGTTGGTGAAGAGACCATCGTCGCTGAATGGCAAGAGAAAAAATGACACGAACAGTGGCTGCCCGAACCACGGGACTAAATGTGTGAGAGAAATCAAACCTGGGGACCTGGGTGAAACCCTGGGCTACGAGACGAGCTTTATAAAGCTCAATGGAACCATCAGCCTTGAACTTGGTGCGAAACACCCATTTGGAACCAACAATATTTTCATTTGGCGGACGAGGAACCAAATCCCAAGTGTTATTGGCTTTTAGAGCGACCATTTCATCTTCCATAGCCGCAAACCAATGAGGTGATTTAAGAGCTGGTTTGAAGCCTTTAGGTTTTGCAGAGTCAGACAAAGAAGAAAGCAAAGCAGTAGATGCAATATCAACATAATATCTAGGCTTAAAAATACCAGACTTCGCACGAGTTTTCATGGGATGAGATGGGACATATGGCAAGGGTGAGATAGGCAGTGCCGCATCAACAGAGGATGGAGTCAAGATCAGAGTCTGTAGAAGTCGAGGCTGCTGGAGATGGTGGGTCGGCCTCAAGAACTGGGTCGGGAATAGGCACATCCTCTAGATGGGGAGGTATTTGAGGGCGGGGAACTGGATGAGCATCACACAAAGAGCATGGACCAGGAGTAGAAAGCGATTCATCTCTACTGGATGGATGCGTAGGGGAAGCATCAGTGATCACTGGATCGGAACTAGGAGAAGAAGATCCATGGAACGGTGCCTGTGACTCAAATAACTGATAAATATCCAAATCAACATTAGAACTTTTATCAGCATTTGAAGAAAAAGGAAAAAATGTCTCGTCAAATTGAGCATGACGAGTAATATAAGTACGAGAAGCAACAGGATCGTAACACCGAAAACCTTTATAAACACTACTATAACCATGAAAGATACAGGGTTGGCTACGAGAAGCCAATTTATGGGGAGCGTAATCACATAAATAAGGAAAAGCACAACAACCAAAAACCTTAAGATTTCCATAGTTAGGCGAGCAATTAGATAGTAACTCAAATGGGGACTTGTTATCTAAGATAGGGGTAGGCAAACGATTAATAATATGAACATCAGTGGAAAAAGCATCAAGCCAAAAATGAAAAGGAGCATGCGCATGAAAAAGCATAGAAATATCAGTTTCAGTTATATGACGATATTTACGTTCAGCTCTACCATTTTGTTGTGGTGTATAAGGGCAAGAGAAACGATGCAAGACTCCACGAGAAGCAAAAAAATCACGGACACGATGGTTTGTAAATTCTGTGCCGCCATCACTTTGGAAAACTTTGATGCTAGAACTAAATTGAGTGCACACAAGAGCAGTAAAACGTTGGAGAACATAAAAAAACTCAGATTTACCACGCAGCGGATACAACCAAGAAAAATGAGAAAAATCATCAACAAAGAGTGCATAAAAACGAAAACCATCAGATGAAACAATAGGAGAAGGTCCCCACAAATCATAATGTATCAAATCCAAAACACGGGATCTACGTTTCTCATTAAGAGGAAAATATAAATTTTTATTTTTGCTAACTGACACGACGAACAAACTGACAGTTTAGGCAAAATAGAAGTAACATCTAGATGGCGTAACTTTTTTAACAACTGAATCAAAGAAAAAGGAGCATGTCCCAAACGGGAGTGCCATAACTCAAACGAAGACTTAAACACCCTAGACTTTAAAGCAGCAACTAAAGCTGATGAACCATGTTCCAGAATATATAAACCATCCTTACACCGCCCTTGAGCTAGAATGTCCTTTGTCACCCGAGTCTGAATCACAAATGAATTGTTAGTAAAAAGAACGCCAACAGGTAAATCAGAAGTAAGCTTACTAATCGATAAAAGATTTTTCGTGATATGTGGAACAACCAATACATCAAGCAAAGGAATTTTATTATTTATGAAACGGGAGCCTAAATGAGAATTGAAAGAGCATCACCATTAACAACAATAACATTACCATTACCATTATAGGGCTCGAATGCATCAAGGAAATCAGCAGAGGACGTCATATGTGCTGAAGCACCGGTGTCTACGTACCAGCCTGATTGGGAGGATGGGGAAACAGAACATTGGGCTTCAAAGGCTTGAACTATATTGGCAGCCCGTGAGACAGAATCCTGAGAGTACCTATTAGGGCAATTATTGGCATAATACGAGCCTCGACAAATCTGGCATCTCGGAACATAAGGCCTACGCACTCCATCTTGCAACTGAGTAGAACCAGTAGATGAGCGTGCATTCTGTGAAGGTTGATGACCAAGCAAACCTTGGGTGGAACCAGCACGACCACCTGCCTGGTGTGGAGTTTGACCACTGGAGTTGTTCGAAGGTTGACCACCAGAGGAAGTGCGGCCTCTAGATAGACCGCTAGAAGAGTTGCGGCCGCGATTGACAATGAAAGCCGCCGACGATGGAGGCGGTGTTGAATCCAGTGATTTTTCGTGAAGTTCATGATCACGAGCTTGGCTCACGATCTCACGAAATGACGGTTGCAGAGAGAGTGCAAGACGAACGTCAGTAAAAATCCAAAATTGAGGCCCAAGGCCACGCAAAAACCACCTGATTTTGTCTTATTCAGAAACATTCTCGCCGACAGCGGCGAGTTGATGCAATAAGGTATGGAACCAGCGACTAAACTCCATGACGGAAGAATTATCCCGACGCAAAAACTGGAGTTCGTCACGTAATTGTTGTGCATGCGTCAGAGAAGAAGGGCTAAAGGCCATCTCCAAGGCGAGCCATATATCACGGGCCTTTGTAAGACCGAGCACTTCTGACATGACCTCCTCCGTAAGAGACGAGAGGACGACGCTAACAACATAATCGTGGCATTTCTGCCATGCCGAGAAAGAAGGGTTGGGAATATCATCATCGGCTGAATTTTTTATCGTTGGAGATGGCTCAATTCTGGTGTCATCGACGAACGAAAGAGAACCATCACAACGGAGCATGGGAAGGACTTGACTCCTCCATAATAAATAATTTGAGGCCAAAAGTTTTATGGTAACCATATGGATTAAGGTTGCCAAAGGAATAACATCAGAGGTAGAATTGGCGTCTGCCATTGAAAGAGATGAAGGAAAATTAAGTTGAAAGAAAGTTATGAGGAAAAGTAGTAGATAAGATGCTTAGTCCTAGAGGAATGGGTTTATGGCGGTGGTATGGATAATTGTATGAATTAAATGAATATAGATAGAGAAGGGATTAATTAGGCGGTGGCCGGTGAATATATAAAAAACACTAAACATTTATATACATGGTTTAAAAAATATATACAAACATATAAAATCATACATATATGTACATATATATATATCTAACAAATATATATCTAACTTCATGTATACGTGATTCAAATTACAAACATAAACAATTAAATATGCATGATTCATATATTAAAAAACATATATACAAGCATATATAAACATATATACATATATATATATATATATATTTAACAAATATATATCAATCCTATATATTAAAAAAACTATATACAAAGATAATAAATGGTTAAAGTTTAAAAAACTTACGGTTATTAGGTAGACAGTGAAACAACAAGGGTATTGACCAGAACGGATTGGTCGACGGAGGTTGAATTTTGGAAGTGCAAGTTGAAATGCCCATTGCCCGTTTCCAAGAATGGGTCAACTGACATGTTTGCGACCGCATAAAGGCGGTCGCTAATTACAAAATTGAAATCAGCGACTGTTTGGCGGTCGCAGATTAGGTAGTAAATAGCGGTGGTCAATTTTGACTGGCTTTTGAGTTTTAGCGACCGCCTTAGCGCTCATAGGCGGTCGCTAATCCTTCGATTTAGCGACCGATACTTTTTTCGGTCGCAAATCTTTTAAATCTGAGACCAGTGGTCTTCCACGGTCGCTAATCCATCGCTAATACATTATTTAGAGACTGATTTTTAGGCGGTCGCTAATTTCGGTCGCTAAAACACGAGTTTTTTGTAGTACTGTGCCGTGATCATCAAGTTTGAAAAGGAATATATACCAAATTCTGGAGACCTAACGGGAGGTACGCAACAGAAAAGGGGCAGCCGCCATACCTAGCAACCGATTACGGACGAGAGCAACAAAGAAGATAATTCTCACAACGATGCTCACAATCACCTTCACTTAGTTCGTTTTTATTCCGATTCTGGGGACTTCGATACTTGTATTTTTTATGATTGCTATTTGAACCCATTTTATTTGTGAGACTAATTAAGTGGATTATTTATATCATCTATTTTTATTTCTTAATTGTGTGTTTAATTAATTTGGATTGACCACCTAGGTTAATTAATTCATGCATGTTTGCTAGTGTGTAAGTTGTAATAATTTTTGCAATTTTATGGGGGAAATTGTAGAAATGGTCCCATAAGAATTGATCCTCATGAATTTGGTCCTTTTTTTAGCGCAAATAGTCCCATACGATTTTTCCGTCAAAAAATAATGGATTAACGAGCATGAGGCCCACATTCTCGTTAATTTTCTGCCAAAAACTTGCGCGCATAATTCCCAACTTAAAAATAATTAATTTCCAACTTTTTAAAACTGCACGAACTAAAGTTGTAGAATCGCCTCCATACTTGCATTTTACATTAAAATAATTGTTAATAGAAAAAGCTGGCCCATTTCCCTCCAAAAATCAAGTTGAAAGGTTTTTACATCCACTTTTCCATAGAAAACTGTAAAATATTTGACGGATGAGACCTTTTTCTGCTAAAAATGGGACAAAAAAAGAACATGGTACCAAATCTGTCAAGTACAAATTCTCATGGGACCATCCTTGCAATTTACCCCAATAAGTAGCAACTTGTAAATTACTAGGGTGATATAAATCGAATTTCTTTAGAACCGAGGTAGCGTGTTTGTAAATTTGTTTGATCTTTATCCTAGGATTTAATGCTTCCAAATTAAATCTAAGAGCGTATCTAAACTGTTTGGTTAGAAAGGCTCGTTGGAGAGCTTGTTTCAATTGAATATTATTAAGGGATAAAATCGATAAACAGAGCTTGATGTTTGTGATGGTCAATAATATGTGAGATAAGTTGAGCGAATAAACGTTTGAATAGCTTAGTCAAAACCAAGTGGAGATTGAACCGTGAATTTGAATCTTTTAATTAATTTAATTCCTATTGTGTTATTTGTTTGCTTAGTTTATTTAATATTTATTTTAATAGTTTATAAGAAAAAACATTCCAAACTTCCCTCCTGATTTGTTTGTCCCATTAATTATTTCAAGAGACATAATTTTGATTTCTATGTTTCCGGCGAATCGACCTCTTGCTTGCCACTACTACGAGTTAGTAGTGTAATTGAGGGTTATTTATTTATTGTAATTTGATGCGTCTCGACAGCTCGATCCCTTGAGCCTCTGCTCTAATTATTTATGGTGCAAATTGTTGTAATTCAGAGAGAGAGAGTCTTGCCTACAACTTACATGAAGTTTTAATTATGTTTAAATACCTTAAATCGCTAAAGACGGAAAACAATGATCAACATTATCACCACTTCCTAAGATAAGTGATCATTCAATTCTAAGCAAGAAGACCATTCAAATGCTTGCACGTCATGCTGATAATGTTGATTAGTGTTAACAATACTATTGCTAGAGCACAAGAAATCAATGTGTTTCAATAAGCCTCTAGAAGGCCACTAAAAAACAAATGGATGAGAACCCTCAATGTAATACAACGCATAACTCCATTCTCTAATCAAGTCAGATACAAAAAAATGTTTAAAATCCTTATACATGGATGCCCATCACACAATTCTTAGATTAACCATCATGCAATTCCAAAGTTTTTCTTTAAATTCAACATGTTTATTAAGGATTTGCATTAAAGGATAATGGCTACGAAACCAGTAAAATTATTAAAATACAAAAGAGAGAAAACAAAATATGTTTGGTAAGATATGATTCATGAATAGAGTGTAGAAGTGGCACACATAAAGAATGTAATGAAATAATATAGTGATGAAGATAATTGAAGAAACTAAAAACGGATATCTTAGTCCTAAAGCAAGAGTTCTCTTGGGCATTATATCAAACACTTGATGGGCACAATGTTTCCCTACAATTTTCAAACTTACCACGAATCGAATCGAAGCGAATATCACTGTATTCGATTCGTATTCGTATAACTATTCGAATATTCGTATTCGTATTCGACTCGAAATAGATATTCGATTTTTTCCTTTAATATTTATTTTAATCAAAATTTGTTTTATCATGCTTTTAATCCAACAAATTCAGATGAGCAATATTCAAGAAATTGAAAATTTTAGAACATATCTAAGCCTTTTATTTCTGCACGATCCAAACGACAACAACCAAAAATTAAAAAGAAAAATAATAGGGAGCTACACTACAGTGAAGAACAACAAAAATTTTGAAGAAAAATAGATTTGTCTCTTACCCAAAATCTCAATACATAAAATTAGATATTCTAATAGAAATCGATCTACATGACTCCTGTGTCCATTCTGCACTAAAAAAATGGCTAGTAGAGTTTTTACAACAATAAGTGGGGAAGAGAGAGGATGGAGTGACGATTGAGAAATTTGTGTCTTAGTTGTAGATCTGTTGAGAACTCCTCCTGTGTTCGGTGAAAATAGTGGTGAAAAATTCTTCTATGAAGGCGAGGCAAGTGATTGTGACGGCGAGAAATGAGGTTGGGAAAGAAGAGCTCTTATAGGGTTTCATGTTTCGTGAGTTTTAGAATTGAAAATTCTGAATATCACACTTATTTTTTTTTTTTTATAATTAAGTTGATGGGCCTTGTACATTATGGTGGGCTAGATATGGGCCATGTACTTAAGTGGCGAGAATTACTATTTCTACTATTTTAATTTATTATAATAATAATTATTTTTATTATTATTATTATAATAATAATGATAATTATTATTATTTTTATTATTATTATTTCGAATATTTAATCGAATATTTACGAATAACGAATCGAATATCATAATTTTGTATTCGTATTTGAATAATAATCGAATCGAATATTTTTAATCGAATTCGAATCATAAAATATCGAATACGAATACCGAATCGAACCAAAATTATTCGATTCGTTTACAACCCTACGCAACACCCTCGCAGCCTAATACTCCCTCCGTCCATGAAAAATAGTCCTGTTTTTCTGCACGTGGTTTTTAATGCAAAATGTCGGAGGGTATTACGGGGTTTTCTGAGATTCATTTTTTAATAATATTATCGTTAATGGAAAGTTCGTTTCTCATACTTTCCATAAACGATCATTTTATTAAAAAAGGACTTCGGAAAACCGTGTACTACCCTCCAATATATCGCATTAAACCACGAGCAAATGAACAAGCCTATTTTTCATGGACGGAGGTAGTATTAAATAACCTTCAAATTGAATCTTACAAACCAATATATCCTCATACAACAAACAAAAATACACACATATAGATTAGAGAAGAAGTGAAAGTAAATGTATGGATGGAGGTCATCGACGGACGTGAGTGGAGAGAATATAACATCGCAATAGTCGACGGTCAAAGGGACACATAGGCACCAACAGCAAAGATATCGACGACGAGATTTGATTCAGGGGCTGAATAAGATACGGTGAGTGTTTGCAAATTCTACTAAAGAGATAGAATCACTTATTTTTTAAAAATAATCTATTCTGAAATGTTTGCAACTACTACATTAATTATTTAAAATCTATTTTGAAGAAGTTACAAAAACTTGCTTTTGGATTATGAAGAATTGATTCTCATGGGACCCACTATTTTTGTATCTTTGAAATTAAAAAACACTATTGATTTTTTTACAAACACTTCCACTTCTAAAATCATTTTATTTCAAAAACTCCCCACTTTTAATTTTACTATAAAAATCAATTAATATCACTTTTTATTTTGCAATAGAGTAAATAGAAGAAAAAACGTGTGTGGAAGTTGCGTATCTGAAATTAGTTTTGGGCAGACAAATGGAAAGAGATTTACTTGCTACCGACCGTAAACTGGCCAAGTTAGGGCAACTCGCTTTTTATAGAAGTAGTAAGTACGTAGGAGTAGAATAGCATTAAGTAGAACATCGTAGCCCGTCTTTAGTAGCATTAGTTAATGAGCAAGTGTTGTCCTTGTAACAAACAGGGGGATTCTACACTGCAGGTCATCACAAAAATCTAGTACACATATCTATTATTATAAGTTGGTCTGTTCCTCTTATTTAAAACAAATTTGCAACCATAACTTTATTATAAAAAAACTAATACTTTTTAATTAAAAAATTAATACTATGGAATAACAAATTCTGTTTATAAATAACCATGAAATTTAAAATTGTTGTACGACAAAAAGTTATTAATCTATGATCTTAGTGATCGATGACGTGTACTTCCGATTGATTTATCAAGAATACATTGTCAATGGTAAATAAGGAGAAACTCTAAAACCTTTTGGACTCATCAATAAGACCATGTTTTACAAATAAACACTATATTACTTACCAAATTACAACTCTTAACTAATGAATACAAAAATAGAACTCCCCTTAACCTTACCAAAGTAAAACACTTGTCTAGTTTGTTGTCGAATCGTAAGCTAGATAAAATAAATGATATAAGTAAAAGTTTTATTGAAAAAAAAAAGGGCGCGGCTATTAACACCCACAAAAATACTTTGTTCACCCACTACTAAATTAATCCACTATATATTTTACTTATTTTTTTATTTTGCTTAATGTACCCCTTTAAAATTTACAATTATAACCTTAATACAATAATTAGATCATTCACTAAATATACACGTCCACCAATTTAAAATTAAAAAAATAGCACACTAACTTTTTTTTTTGCAGTGCCGACCCCACGAACTACCATCACCAACCTCATTTTCTTTCTTTATTTCTTTCATTTTCAAGGTGTATCAATATAAAGAAAATAATATAATTTAATCTCATTAAATTGAGTCTCTATGACTTATATTTTTATGATCATATCTTTTTTTATCCATTTTTTTAATGGTGTAATTGTGTGTGTGAAAAATAGAAAAAATTGCGTGAATTATGAAATTTTGGGCAGAGTGTTGAAAGCGTGAACGTTTAATAAATTTAATGTTTATTTTTTTTATGAAGGATATATTAGTCATTTTAATCAAATATATTCTTATTAAAAAAAAGAGGTGGGTGAATAAAACATTTTTATGTGGGTGAATAGCATTGCCCAAAAAAATTGCACAAGACTTCCTTATATAAAACACCAAATTCCTCTATATATAAACCCCCACAACCTCCCGTCTCCTCTATCTTTTTATTTGTGGACAAATTCAATTTTTTTTTTTGACAGACAATTTTTTTTGTACTAGAATTTTATTTTATTTCAAAATTACTTCTGAACAAAGAGTTTCATGTTTTATAAGTGTCAATAAACTGCAATGACAAAAAAAAAATGTTCTTTTTGTAATCCAATTTTTAAATTTCCATAAGTAAGAAGAGAGACTGAGGGGGTGAGAGAGATGGGTTTTGTGTCAAAGGGTCTGGTGCAAAAAATAGAAAATGTTTAGAGATTTGATGCATTTTCTAAAATAAATTGAGGTTTTGTGCAAGTTTTTTTTATCATGCATTATTGTGTACAAGTTAGTCATAGCATTAAATAGAAATTCTAGAGGGTTCACATCCATTAATACGTATAAATCTTCACTACTTCGTCTATATCAAGTACAAACCCTAATTAAAAAATAAACATTAAACATCTAAGCCATAAAGTAAGAACAGCAATGTAGCACTCCTCCAGGTAAAAAAAAAAAAAAAAAAGAAGACAAACATTTCAAGAGTATCAACAAAAATATTAAATTAGACGTCAATTAAACTTAAGATCATGTGGATGAAAATTTAATACAAATGATTTTATCATTATCAAATCGTTGAATTTTTTCGGCACACATGCTAACGTGCTTCCAGATTTTAAGTTTCAATTTTTTTTTTTTTCAAAATTTTATTTTATGGAGGATTTGAGGTAAATGTGATAAGTAAAATTTAATCATTAAAATTATGTTTTGCGCAGTTTAAATATAGGTTTTTATTATTATTAAAGTATTACTTTATATTCCCTTCGATTCAAAATAAGTGTCGTTTTAGAGATTAAAGTTTGTTTCAAAATAAGTGGCGTTTTAGCTATTTTTTCACGTTTTTTCCTGATTTACCCTGAATTCAAATTCAAAATTTAAGAGTCATTATGGGAATTATATTAAAATATAACAAATTTATTAAAAATTATGAAAATATTATAGATCTTTTAGAGAATATATGGAGGTATATATCTCAAAATTTATAAATCTTAATTTGTCCTAAAACCTTTAGAACAAAACTTATTTTAAAATAGAAGGAGTATAATTTGAAAACTACTATTTTGTTCGTTCCATTGAGGCCAGGTAATTAACACGTTTCATTATTGATGTTATTATATTATTATTTATGGGGATATCAGTTGAGCTAGGAGAAGGTAGTTTTGGTAGGTAGCAATTAGGTTTGAGACAAAAAGAGTAATTTTTAAATAGTTTATAAGTTGATATAGTATTTGACTAATACGACTTATAAAATATTTGAGAATTTTTAATAAATATATATTTTAATTTAATTTTAATATAACTTTATTTATATTTTATTTTTATTGTTGAGGTGGAGGTAGGTAGGGGTAAAGAGATGTGTGGTGGTTTTAGAGTGGGTGGATTTAGGGGTGAAGGTTGTTAGTAAATTAAGTTGAAAATTCCAACTTAATATTTTTACCGTTAGTAAGTTGTTCAAATTTTATTTTATGATATTATAAACTATTAAATATTTTATTTTGGCTTCTAAACACTAAAATAATTTATACACTGTTTTATTCGCTCTTAATTGTGTCGAGATATGTATAACGGGGCAACTTTAATAACAACTAGCTAATCCCAACTTTAATATTCCACAACTTTAGACAGCCCGTAACAAGTGGAGAAATATTTAATTGTTTCGAGATCCAAACGGCAAAATGCGACTCCGGATAGCAATATTTTTTAGCGTTAGAAATCCCCACTCCACTGTTTAAACCAATGTTCTAAAAGTCGCTAGTCGGTCGGTCGACTGGGGACTAGCGCCCAGAGCGACTAGTCGGGGACTAATCGGGGACTAGTCGAAACTACCTAAATAAATAAAATAATTAATATTTAATAAAATGTAATAATTAATAATACATTAAATACATAAAAAAAAATTAACACCACCACCTAGAAAAAAAAATTAATAATACATTAAATACATACAAAATTATACACTATATCTATATATCATATATGAATGAATTAATGATATATATACGCTTATACACATATATACTCACTAGTTAGTAGTTATTGCTTACATCACTACTACATTTTTGGACTTGGATAGCTGTACTTGCATAGCTCTTTTCGATAACCGCTGTCCAAGTTAAGCTTTGGACAGCGGTTATTTAATAATTATTAAAAAAGAAAAGAAAAAAGCTTAGACAGCGGTTTATAACCGCTATCCAAGATTTCTTTGGATAGCGGTTAAAAACCGCTTTGTTTGTGACTTTGGACAGCGATTGTTAACCGCTCTCCAAGTGTACACTTAGAGAGCGGTTCACAACCGCACTCTATGAGGGGGTTTCAATTAATAAGAGATTTAATCTATTTCATACGCTATCTCTCCCTTCCAAAATTAAGGACCTACGTGTATATACTCCCTTCGCCGCCGTCCTCCCTCCCGTCGACATGCCGCCGCTGTCGCCCATCTCTTCGAACGACCGCCGCCCCTTCGCACAACACCACAGAGCAGCCTCTCACGGCCGCTCCCTCCTAGCGCCGCCGCCGTAGACCGTCGACCATAGCACCGCCGCGAAGCCGCCTCTCCCGCCGCGACGCTGCCTCCAGGTTTGATACTTACTCTCCCTCTCTCTCTCGTCTCTCGTCTCACGTTACCTTCCTTTTCTTCATAGATTTTCGCTGTTTATTCTGGATTTTCTAAACCCTAGGTCCTATCTTACTGAATCGAGAAAAAACTATTTGCATTTACCGATATATTGGTTATAGTTTGTCTTTTGAACGTGTCAATTTCATGTTTGATTCTAATGAGTGTATAAATTGATCCTAATGTTACAATTAATGTGCATATTCTGATATTTAGCAGAAATTAAATAGTAATTTCTGAGGAAAGAGGATGTCGGTGCGGTGAGATTTGGCATATTCTTTTTAATTGGGCAGGAGGAGGAAAGTGGAAGAATTGGAATATTCTGGCAGTTGCAGATTTCGATCATGTAACCGTTTGGATCATGGAAGAACAATTGATCCACCATTATTCCACCTCCCGTAACGAAAGGCATCACGTATTCGATCTTTATTTCTTCCAATTGTTTGATAATTAGGTTCATATCCGTGCACTGGGACGAAATGTGGTTGTCTTTAGGGTTGATCTTCCCTTTTTTTTTCGCCTGGTACATTATTCCCTGCTGCTTGGAGAAGAAGGATTTCGATCCCATGGTTGAACAACCTGCAATTAATCATACGATTAGCGGATAGTGATCGATGAGAGAGAAACAGGGAGAGACAGGGAGAGAGAGTGCGTACCAAGCTCCTTCAAATTCGAAGGAAGAGGGTCGTTTGATGAGGACGAAATCGAGGACCTGCTCGTATCTCTCTTTTGCTCCACCCAGTGTGAGTGCTTCTGTCCTCCCAAATCAACTTTTGCATTTCAATTTCATGGAGTATAGGACATTCATTTTACTATGTATAATGCTTGTTTTTTTTTCTTGTTATTTGGGATATACTTGGCTTCGTGTATTTGTGTGCGTAGTATTCATTAACAGCTGTTATGTGTATAGATTCAGGATACTCCCACAAGTCATGTTTCTGACCTCCAATTTTCCAAGGATTGACTCTCTCAAGCTGTGGTCAAGAAAAGGTGACATTCATCTCCCTCTCTGTTATCGAAACTTCCTTTTGCATTTGGATTGATTTGAGATCTGGGTTTCTTTTATTTTTCGTGGATTTACAGAAACAATTTTGCCAGATTGAGTGAGGTTGATGATGGATTTAATTGAAGAAAATATGGGCAAAAACATATTATTGGGGGCTACTCATCCAAGGTAATTCTTAGACTGAAATGTTCCAATTTTGCTCATAGGTTTTTAACTTTTTTTCCAATATTTTATATTAAATTTGCGGCAACTATGAGCTTTTGGTTTCAACTAGCGACTATATCTAATTTAATCTATTTCTTAACTTAGTTTCGTATACAGGTTTTTTTACTAAGTAGACTATGATAAGAAATTAATTAATAAACATAGAATAATTGAGAACCAAACCGCGACATAAAATTATTGTGGTGTATAAGATGTCCACTCCTCCAATCATAAGTTAATTTCAATTGCTTCAGCTATTGCTCAACTGTTTTCGGTTAGTAGTTTCTTTTTTTGAACTATATATGTAACTGTGTGTTTATGTGTTTGTGAATTTCTTTTAGATGGAGTGAAAGTTAATTAGTAGCCACAAATTTCTTTTAGATGGAGTGAATTTCTTTTTTATCTTGTGTTACTCTGTGTTGGAATATGGGTGGATCTGGAGCGGCAAGTTTCCTAAAATTGGTAGCCACGAATTTCGACCTCTTATAATTTCTTAGTTTTTTTCAAAAAACGAACTGAAAAACCTTTTAGTATTTTCTAGAGATTTTCGGTAGAAATACTAGTATTTTCATGTTTAAAGAATGAATCGTTCGACTTTTCTTTTCATTTCTTTGATGATTTTTTTTCTTGAAACAGGATGTTACTATTTTCCGACGATGTGTGGATCTTGATATGTTCGCACAACATAGATGATCTACAACTTCAACTTGGACAAATGAAAAATTGATTGGAACGGAATATTTTTACAATCGATTCTTGTATTCCATAACATTATTAACTTTTGGTTGCATGTAACTTATATATTAATTTGTAATGATATATATTTCATGTTTTTGGTGTATTTAATTGATGTGTATGTTTATTTATTTGATATTTTGGTGTTGGACTTATAAATATTAGTATAGATTTTGGTAATTTTGTATAAACATGATTATGAAAATATAAAAAAATTATATATAAAAAATTATATTAAAAAAATCATAAAAAAATTATATATAAAAAATTATATAAAAAAAATCGGGTAAATTAAAAAAAATATATATATATAATAGACAGCGGTTAATAACCGCTATCTAAGTATTTACTTTGGAGAGCAGTTTTTAACCGCTGTCTAAGTGGTTACTTTAGACAGCGGTTTTTAACCGCTATCTAAGTGGTTACTTTAGACAGCGGTTTTGAACCGCTGTCTAAGTGTTTCTGAGCTTAGATAGCTGTCACTTAGACAGCCCTTATAACCGCTGTCTAAGGGCGAAAATTACCGCTTTCTAAAGCCAAATCTGTACTAGTGCATATTATATATCTATATATACACGCTTAGATATAGATGTATATATAATAGTATATACCTGGTGTGGTGATGTGAAGCGTATAGGGCAGAGCGTTGCACGAGTCCGACGACCAGAGTATAGGGCAGAGCGTTGCGCGGCGGCCAAGGAGCGCCTGCGTGCGGTGGCGGCGGTGGCCAGGAAGCGGTGCTGCGGTTTGATTCACTTTCTCCCTCCCTCTCGCAGTGTGTCGTTGCCCGTGGGTTTGAAAGTTGAAACTGAGATCCCTAATTCTATTTCAATTCTCATGGGTTTAATTTTCAGATTTTGTAATTATTACTTAATTAAATAAAATTAAACGGCGACTAGGCGGCTTAGTCGGCGATTACACGGCCCTAGTCGCCGACTAAGCAGAGCAGCGTGTATTTTGGCCGTTTTGAGGGTTATCGGGTCGGCCTAGGGCCGACTAGCATGTAGTCGGCGACTAGTCGGCCGACTAGGCCGACTTTTCGAACACTGGTTTAAACACACTTATACACAATCAAATTTGTTTTATACCTATTTTTTTATTATTTCTTCATTGTTTTCCGCACTAAAGTTTAGGGCCCCCATTTTTGACTGGTCATCGGACCGGGCCAGCCCGGCCCAGGCCCACTGGACTTTGAGGTTTTACCGGGCCGGGCCAGCCCGATTGTCACCGGGCCGCCAATTTCCAAGCCCGTTCTGGCACATCTCGGGCTGCCGGGCCACCGGGCCAAACCGGCCCAATTTTTTTATTTTTTTTAAATATTATTATTATTATACTTGATTTATATATTTACCTCATTAATTTATAATTTAGCATACAAATTATACTCATATAGTTATATAATTATTTAGTTTGTCAACAACAATTCAATAATTAAATTAAAACTCAAATTCCTAAATAAAATTTAAGAATAATAATTCAACAAATCCTAATAGAATGGAAAGTGTTATTTTTTATTTCAACAATAATTCAATAATAAAAATTCAACAATTCAATAGGAAAGTGTTATTTTTTTATTTTGATAAGATAAGAATATTATAGGAATAAAATGGGGTATGTTTAGTAATGCATGTTAATTTTTAAATTTTATTGGGATTTGTTTAATAAGTAGGGCGAGTTTAGAGGGTTTTGGGTTTTGAGTAGTGATACTCTTAAATAAAATCTTATCCCTCAGTTCATATTTGCCTTAATTGTACAAGTGTGTTATGTGTACCACCAATTTGTGGTTATTCATAAGAATTCGTTCATTTCCCTAGATGAAAATTCAACCAATATATCATAATGTATTTTATTTTAAAAAATGGGGTATGATCATAAATAATATGGTAAATATATATAGGGATGAGGAAATTAAGACCATAGTGAGTATAGGGATGGATGTGACCTGTGGCAACTATTAGTCTATTACCAACCTTGGCCAAATCACTAATCTCGCCTACTGCTCCTTTTTTTTATCTCTAGGTTTTCAATTTTATTCAAATAAAAAAAAAATCCAAACCGGGCCGGCCCAAGCCCGGAGGCCCGCCGGGCCTACTGGGCCGGGCCAAAAAACCCCGATTCTTTTCGGGCCTATATTTTTAGGGCCCAGCCCGCCCTTAAAACCGGGCTTTTTGGGCCGGGCTCGTTTTGACAGCTCTAGACCAGACTAGTTCGAGAGTGAATTGTTTCCCTTTCTTTAATACTCCTTCCGTCCCAATTTTGTTTTCTCGTTTAGCTGTACGCGGAGTTTAATACGAGAGTCGAATTTTAGTATTTAAATGAATAAAGTAGTATTGAAAATAATGAATGATGAATAAAATAGTATTGAAAATAGTAAATGGTGAATAAAATATTATTTAAATGAATAAAATAGTTTTCATTATAAGGTTGGGAAATCAAAATTGGGACGGAGGGAGTACCATACTAGCTCCCTATTTTTTAATTGTTTTATTTTATTTAAAATTTTATTCTTTTTATTTACCACTACATCAATAACCTTTTAAATTTAACTTTTTTTCAATAAAATACCAGTATTTATTGTGGTCCATATAAATTTAATATGGAAAAAAAAATCTTTTGATACCCTGATTAATAAAAAAAATATGACTGTGTGAATGGATAAAATGAAACAGTTAAAAAAAGGGAGTATTAATTATTTGAGTAAGTCTCTTGAGTATCAGATGCAACGTGCATTTCAAGTGCATCTCTGAACAATTAAGATTACGTTGAACAGTTAACAACCTTAAATGTTCAATAAAAATAGTCCGAATTATTGGAAAATGCACTTGAGTTTCACAATGCACATGACATGATGCATACAAGACAGTGGCTAATTTAATTTTATTAGGCACGTGTGCATCATGGATCAAGTCTATTTTTAAAAAGTCACCTCTAGTATTACAGAAAAGTCAACCTTGTTTATACTGAATTTATTTCTTAGTTAACTTTTCAGTATAAATAAGAGTAGTTTTTCAATAATATTAGAGTTCACTTTCTTAAAGTATCACTTTAGTTGGACGGTGCACATGATCCATACAAAACTAAGTCATTTAATTTAAACATACCCTCAACTAATTTTTATTTTAAAAAACCAATATACAACATATGTTTCACAAGGTCTCAATATTATTTTTTTAGTTCTTTAAGTATATAATTTATGTTTCACCTCATCTCTCAACTATAAATACAGACCCCTCGGCTTCAGTTTTCACATAGTCTCCAGCAGCAAAATCTAGTTATAGCTCATAACTAATAGCACCACACACAATTAATTAATGGCTGCACTAATCGCTGTAAACGGAAGTAATCGCCCTGCCAATTTCACTCACAGTCCCAGCTTGTGGGGCGATCAATTCATCAACTACACATCCCATCCTCAGGTTATAAATTATTTCATATATATGCAATCACAGGCGTCTGTAATTTACTATGTTTTTCTCACGAACTTTTATAGATATGATATGTATATCATATCTTATATATATATATATATATATAGGTAAAGGAAAAGTATTCCAGGGAAATTGAAGCATTGAAGAATGAAGTGAGGAGAATTCTATCAGCCCCAGGTAGCAAAATGGTGGACGTTATGAACTTAATTGACACAGTCGAGCGCCTAGGCATTTCTTATCACTTCAAAGACGAGATTGAAGACAAGTTACAACGTTTTTTCAATCTGTATACCGATTATAAGGATGACTCCTATGATCTGTACACTGTTGCTCTTCATTTTCGATTGTTCAGGCAGCATGGTCACCCTATTTCTTGTGGTATGTACTACGAGCATATTTTATTTCAGTGCATGCTCTCATGTAGTTTTTTTACTTTAAATATAAATATGAAAATATAAATGTCACCTTCATACAAAAGTAGATTTGTAGAAATTGTCTCCAAACCACGCGTTATTTAACCCTTTCCACGGAAATTGCTAGTCACTATAAAAGATTGCGTTAATGAGTGAACATACGTATGTTTATCTTATTGTTTTAGTTCGGTTTCCGACCGACCAATGCATAAAATTAACTAAGTTGGAAGAAATTTTAAATAATAATATACTTAGTTACAAAATACTCCCTCCGTCTCACTTTAATTTGCACACTTTCCATACTCGGCCGTCCCACTTGAATTTGCACACTACTAAAAAAAGAAATATTGATTTACGTGCACATTCACTAACTTATACACATATTTACCCATATACCACTACTTTATTAAAAAAACACAATTTATTAATAAATGTGCCATCTTATAGGGTGCAAATTAAAGTGGGACGGAGGGAGTATAATATTTTAGGCTATATTTAGTCGTCTCATTCGATTTTGGATGGGACACATCCACTTCTCCATGTGCTCACATAATAAAATACATTCTCTATTTTTCACTATGAAAGAATTCCGTCTCGCCTAAATATCTGAATATATAGAGTGACGAAATTAATTCATTTAATTATTTCTCTTACGCACTCACACATTTTCTTTACTATTTTTATTTTTTGATCTTCTCTCTTGGATCTCTAGCACATTTCCTCATTCTCTCGTACAATTCTCTCTCTTTCCTTTTTTTTTTTCTACCACAATAGTAAAATTAAAATTATACAAACATCACTTGTGATTTGACATAAAAAAAAAATAATTCACCACTATTTAGGTGAACTATTCATTGGGTTACCCTAGTCATCTGTTGTGGCCATTTTACACAACAGGTCGGCACTGACCTTGATCCATCCAAAAAACGATGGAGTGACGCGGCCTCAACGATCCGGTCTAGCCAAATGCCTTTCGGCCGCCACGGGCTCCGACCCCGACCTTCCGACCTTCATATCGAGATCGGCATCAAGCTCCAGAGCATGCCCACCGCGTCTTAGATACATTACCAATGAGCCGAGACCGGACCGATCCGACCTCAATCGAATGAAACGTCCAGAGGTCTCCTCAGCATGGCCAAAGCCTAAGAGAAGCCCCCGACCTCGTGACAGGACGGAGACCGATCTCCGATCTCAAAAGGCTTCCGACCAGCGAACGAAATGAAGAGCACGTGATAGAATCAGATGAGATCTTCCCATAAGAGGTAAAGAGCCGCCTCCCTACTCAGTGACAAGGGGAATATTCTACTCAAATGAGGAAAATTCTCAGAGAATCATCCTTTTATGGACACGTGTCAACTAGATAGTGGTCGGCCGTCTGCAGGCCAAGGCGTACGGACGCCCGCGCATCCTCAGACTGGAGTCATTAATTGCTCATGTCCCCTAGGAGACCGGAAAAGACCTTTTTACCCCTGTATAGCAGAAACTATATATAGTCCCACTCTTGTATCAAAAACAGAGAGTTCATCACTTACAATCAATAGCAATGTATACGCATTTAAGTCCAGGGACTCAAAACCCCTGGCAATTCTTGGTGTTCTTGCATTTATATCTTCATCATTCTAAGATATAATCATTCATAAAGCATTTATGATCTTGTTCATTTGATGTTTTTACCAAAGTTCCATTAAATAGCCATAAATTCCCAGCCTACTTTATTTGGTAAACAACATTTGGCGCTAGAAGAAGGGTACAACCCATTAAACTCATCTTCCTCATTACCCCTTTGAAGAACACTCACTGTTCTTCGAAGCTCTCCCTTTTCAAATCTTCAAACCTTCAAAGTTACCAGTTCCTCCCCATCGAACAATGACAAATCCAAGGTCATCCCAGGCCCTCAGGGCCGCTGGGGCTCCGGCCACGCCCCAGGACCCCGCGACCCGGGTCTCAGGGGAACCTATCCCCGTCTGTGCCGGAAAGACCACCCTTTTGGCCTCACCGATCCGGTACCCAGAGGAACCTCGCCCATCGCAGGCGCGAAACTTCTTCACCCCCGACCAAGCGGAGTCGGGACGCCGCCACCGTGCTGAGGAGGTCAGGGCTTGCCAAAGCACCCACTTAGCCTAAAAAATAAGGTCGCAAGCGCGCGCCCTTAAAGGAAAGGCTAAGGCCCGGGAGCACCAGGGGGAACGCCAATGCCAGGCTGATCCAGCCCCCGCTCAGTCCCACGGCTCCGCCCATCCGGTCTTTGACCGCCTGGGTGCTAACGACCCCTCGTGGTACCCGAGTCGACTCTCCGGCTACGACACTGGGTATGGAGACATGGAGTCCGTCTCCTACACTTGGAGCACGGCACAGATGCCCCACAAAAGGGGAGCCGAGGTCAGCCTGGCCCCGGCCAACTCCGCTAGGCGCAAACTCAGTTTCGCCCAAAGCGACCTCCTGGGGCGCGGCACCCCGCGTGCAGCCGTATTCACCCGGATTGGCCCTTTGGCCGATGGTGGCGACCATCTGGTCAAAACTCCAAACCCGGAGATCGTTAAGATACAGAAGCAACTTGACGAAATGAGAGCGCTCATGGAGGCACAAGGCCAACCCAAGGCCCGGCCGGTCACGAATGAGCCTTTGTCCGTTGATATTGAGCTCGCCCCTGTCCAGCTCAAAATCACTCCGCCGCCGACCCCTCTCTACGAAGGGAAGACAAACCCGGAAACTCACCTGAGCAAATTCCGAATTTTCATGACCGGGCGGGGCGCGACCGACGCCATAAAATACAGACTCTTCCCACTCACTCTGGGCGATCTCGCCCATGGGTGGTACGTCTCACTCTCGGCCCGCTCGATCGACTCCTTCTCCACTCTGAGCACCCAGTTCACCTCATACTTTGCGGCCAAAATCGCCCGGCCGGAGAACTGGCACCGCTTAATGCGCATCCGCCAGGAGAAAGAGGAGTCCGACGAGGACTACATTGCCCGGGTGGATGAGGTCATTCTGACCGGGGAGCCGGCCGGTGACCAGCTGGCTCTACACGCCACCCTTGGGGGTTTTCATGGTTGATCTCCTATGTTTAAACACCTCACCAAGGATTTCCCAAAGACGTATGCTGACTTCCGAGCCCGGGCAGGTGACTACCTGGCTCAGAGGAAGCTGCTTGCACTCAGGCTGCGGGAATCCGAACCAGCAGCCAAGGAGCCAGAGATCGTCACTCAGGCCTCTCCCAAAGGTGGTCCCAAGGCTAAAAAGATTGCCAAGCCGCCCGGAAACTTCAAGTCCTTCGAGGACGTCGAAGTACATCTCACCCAGGCGCTGAGACAATCCCCTGCGCACATCTTCAATGCAATCCAACACAGGGATGTGCTCCCCAGGCCTAGGCCATTCATGGGAGATCGGTCCCAGTTGGACCCTAAAAAGTTCTGGCATATCACGACTCAATTGGCCATAATACGAGCCAGTGTCGTGATCTCCTAAAACAGTTGTGGAAACTATTTGACGAAGGGCGCCTGAACGACCTCATACAGAGGCCAGCCGGCCGACAAGACCCACAGCAGCGCCTCCCCCCCCCCCCCCCCGCAGAAACGAAGAAGGAGGCCGATCGCAGATTTGGAGGACGACGACCTCCCCCCGATGAACCCTGGCGGCCAGGTCAACATGATCCATGCTGGCGAGGGAAACTTGTGCGGCCTCACCCTCGTCTCCACGCTTTCCAACAGAAAGTGCAAGGCTGAAGTCTGGGCCGTGACCAACATAAACCTGGTCACCCCGCCCGAGCCCAAAATCCACAAGGATTTGGAGATCACTTTCTCCAATCGAGACCGGAGCGGGGTGCTGTACCCCAAGGGGGATGCTTTGGTGATCGCTGCCCGCATTCTGGGCAAAGAGGTCCAACGAGTTTTTATCGACAATGGGTTCTTCTGCAACATCATATTCAAAGCGGCCCAAGATCAGCTCGGCGATCTCATCAGCTTCATAAAGCCCATCGACCTCCAGCTGAAAGGTTTCGGGGATGCTACTGTTGCCGCATACGGAAGGATAAAGCTCTCAATAGAGCTCGTCTGCTTTTATGATGAGAAGGTTAGAATTACTAGGCCGTTGGACTTTATCATTGTAGACCAGCTGAGTTTTTATAACGGCTTCCTAGGTAGGCCTTTTCTAGAAGTTTTCGAGGCCGTAGCCTCTTCTTATTACTACTGTATCAAATTTCCCACCCCTGAGGGGGTGGTCGACACCGTTAGGGGTGACCAATCAATGTTTAGAAAATATTTAAACTATTTCGATTCTTCTTTATTCCCAATTTGTAACGATCAAGCGATAAATAAATTGCAGACCGACCTCGAGGTGACCCTTCCAACCACTGAAGTCATGATGGAGGTCGGTCCATCTCGACCGGCCCTGATAATGGTTTCTGCCCACGACCAATGCAAGTTGATGATCCTGAGCCAAGGATTACCTCCGAGCTCGATCTCGACCCAAGGTTCGACACAAACGACCGACGAAGCTACGAGCAAGCCACGGCCTTGGAGGACTTGGAACACATTCCAGTCGATCCTTTGAGGCTGGAATTGGAAGTCCTGGTCGGCTCTCGCATACCGACCGAAATGCGAGGGAAAGTGATCGATTTCCTCAAGGCCAACATAGAAGTCTTCACTTGGTCTCACCAAGACATGGTCGGAATAGATCCAAAACACGCCTGCCATCGCTTGAAAATCGACCCTAACAAGAGGCTGGTTCATCAGAAAAGAAGGAAGTTCGGCCCGGAAAAGTACGAGGCACTGGCACAAGAGGTCAAGAAGTTATTGGACAACAAGCTCATTGAACAAGCTAAAGACGAGCCCCAATGGGTTGCAAATGATGTCCTGGTCAAGAAAACGAACAACACCTGGAGGCTGAGTATGAAGCCTTGGTCGGGGGCCTCGAGCTCGTAATCGCCATCGGAGTATGCCGACTACACGTCTTCATGGACTCCCTACTCGTAGTAAACCAAATAAAAGAAGAATACGAGGCCCGGGGAGAGCAAATGATGAAATATCTCGACCTAGTCACGACCTTGTGCGAGAAATTTCATCAAGTCTTCGTAGAGCAAATCTCGAGGGAGCACAACACCCAGGCCGATGCCATTTCCAAGGTCGCAACCGCAGAAGGAGCCGCCGACCTCGCCAATATCCAGCTCACCACGCTCGGGACCCCCACAGTGATCCGGGCACAAGTCTCAACCGTTCTAAGCATGACAAAAATTGGATTACTCGATCGTGAAGTATTTGAAGACCGGCACACTCCCAGAAGACAGAGTCTGGGCTCGGCAACTACAACTCCGGTCATTAAGGTACACTCTCATTGACGACCTACTATACAAAGAAGTTTCACCCTCCCACTCCTGAAATGTATAACCCCGGAGCAAGGCCAGAACATCCTGGCCGAGATCCATGAAGGGGTATGTGGGAACCACGCCGGAGGCAGGGCCCTAGCCCATAAGGTAATCAGGCAAGGATATTTCTGGCCGACCCTAAACAAAGACGATGTCAGCTTTGTGAGGTCGTGCCACAAATGTCAAATCTTGGGACCCAACATCAAATTGTCCTCCAAGCAGCTCTCCTCCATGTACAACCACTGGCCTTTTGCCCAGTGGGGCATCGACCTGATCGGACCGATGCCCACTACGCCCGGGGGCCATAGATTCGCCGTCGTGGCCGTTGATTATTCCACAAAGTGGCGGAGGCCGAGCCGCTCAACAAAATCAACCAAGCCCAGATCATAAAATTCATTTGGAAAAACATCATCTGTCGTTTCGGACTACCACAAGTGATTATCTCCGACAACGGAAAGCAATTTGACGGTCTCCTGATGACCCAATTTTGTGAAAAATGGAAAATAAAAAAAGACTTCTCCACCCCTTACCACCCGTAGACGAATGGCCAGGTAGAGGCCGTGAACAAAATCCTCAAGCACACTATTAAAGCAAAGCTTGAGGACAAGAGAGGGAAGTGGGCAACCAAGTTCCCCTACGTGCTTTGGTCATACCGAACTACTACAAGAAACTCGACGGGCGGAACACCGTTCACTTTAGCCTTTGGGACCGAGGCCGTCATTCCATCAGAGGTCTCCCTCCCGAGCCACCGAATAGCCCAGACAATCACTGAAGACAATGAATCAATTTGGATATGCTAGAAGAACGAAGACTCAACTCCGACCTCCGGAACGCGGCCTATAAGAAGAAATCCAAAAAAAATTCAACTCTAAGGTGAAGGCCAGACAATTCCAGGTCGGCGGCCTCGTCCTCAAGAAGGTTCAAGCTCCCAAAGGGGTATTCGGCCCGAACTGGAAGGGCCCCTTTAGGATATCCAAGTGGCTCTCCAAGGGGGCTTACGAGCTTGAACTCATGGATGGCACTCCGGACCAATACCCCTGGAACGCAGTTCACTTGAAGAAATATTACCAATAACTAAATTGTACTATGTAATTGAAAGTTCTTATCAATAGAAATCTTTATGCGCAGCTCGATCCCACATTAAAAAATCGAGCTCAGTTCAAAAGCATATGCCGATCATATCGAGGTCGGCATATCACACTAGAGCTCGGGAAGGCCGTCTAAGCCATTCGAAAACCGGGCTCAGTTCAAAAGCATATGCTGGCCGTATCGAGGTTGGCATATCACACTTGAGCTCGAGAAGGCCGCCTAGGCCACTCAAAAAACCGAGCTCAGTATAAAAGCGTTTGCCGACCATATCGAGGTCGGCATACCATGCTTGAGCTCGGAAAGGCTACCAAGGCCATTTCAAACACCGGGCTCAGTTCAAAACATATGCCGACCGTATCGAGGTCGGTATATCTCACTTAGGCCTGGGAGAAATTTCATACTTGTTAAATTTCAAACATTTTTAACTGGAAGAAGCAACGAAAGAGTAACATCAAAGCGACAAAGGTAGTAGAATCAAATTTCCATTCAACGGTTAAAACCTGGGCAAAAGCCGGTTAAAGAAATACTGAAAGTTGTTCAAATTAAACCCGATCGGGTGTCGGTTACAAGTAAAATGAAAAGGAAAAACAAAGGCAGGAATCAAACTAAATCTTCAATGGTCACCAGCTTCACCAACGGTGCCCCTCTGCTCCCCGACTCCTGCCACAAAATCCGCTACCTCATTAATGCAAGCCTCCGCCACCTCTCCACCCGGCACCAAGGGACCTTCCGGAGGAGCTGCCTCATCATCTTCTTCTTCCCCGTCTTCCTCGGCCTCCTCGATCTGAGCAGCTGGAGGACCATGGCCCGGAAGGAGCAACCGGTGCCGGTACGAAAACCATGAAAAATCTACCCCGAGCTCAGTCTCGAGGTCCAAGAAATGGAGGTAGTAGCTCTCATGGATCGGAGTCTTGGCAACGAACTCCCGGAAGTAATCCTCGTAGACCTTGGTGTCTCGGTTGGCCTTGCGTCCCACGCGGACGGCCATGTAGTAGCAGAATTCCGAGAACAACACTGGGCTGGTAGCTGGATCGTTTGGGTCGTAGGCCGGCCGCTGTAGAGCGGCAGCTAACTCTGCAGCCTTCTCTCTCACCTCCTTCTCTAGCTCGGCCTACCGAGTACGGGATTGCTCGGCATCCCCTCTGGCCGCATGGGCCTCCAACCGCAGCTCGGCCATGACATCCTCTATCTCAGCTATCCGGCCAAGGGCATCCTTCTTCTCTTTCAACACGGCCTCCATCTGGCCGATCGCGTAGTCTCTTTCCTTTTTTAGCGCGGCGTTCTCGCTCTCAAAGCCAGACTTCTCCTCCCGAGCTCGGGTCAGGTCGGCCTCCGCCCTCCGGAGTGAGCTAACAGCGCTGTTGAGCTCACTTTCCATATAGTTGGCCATGATCGCCGTCTGGTTGGCCAGGGCGACGCAGGCTCGATCGGCATATCGGGGGCGGCGCTCGGTGATGTCGGCCAGGTCCAGAGTCCAGGATTGGGGCAGGTAGTTCACCGCCCGGCTCATGTACTCCGGCATCTCAACGATAGAGCTCGGAGCCCGGGAGGACAGAAAGTCCAGCACCATCGGCGGAAGGTTGGAGTCATTGCGGGTCAACCTGAACAAAGGAAAAAAGGTCCGGTCAGAAATTATTTATTGATAGAGTAAGATACAAGTTTAAGTAACTTACGCTTGTAAGCAGGCCGAGTCACGACCAAAGTAGGTCCTGTCATCCCCCCGACCGGGTACGTGTGCCACCTGGGCCGTCGCGTCGACTCCGGTAGGCCCAGACCCGGGAGGCGTGTCATCGGATACATCGTCGGAGCCGGACTCGATCCACGCATGCCGGTCTCTTCTCTCTCTATTGCCTCACGCCCTCTCTTCCGGCCAGTGATGGGAGAAGAGGCGGGAGCCCCGGTTGCGGCACCACCGACGACCGGGACAGACTGGAACGGGGTCGGCTCCTGGATCACAATTCCCTTCCGGGCTCTGGCCCCTTTCTTCTTCTTCTTCTTCTTCTTCATCACCTTGATAACCTCTGGTTGGGTGAGAGCAGCTCCGAGGCGGGAAAATATCTCCGGGAACTCAGGCACTGCGAATGCAGAGCCTTAAAAAAAATACATAGAAATAACTCAAGACCCGGGCTCATCCAAGTACCTACCTGTCAAGTTCAGGTGGCGGGGATATTAAAAGAATCGGCTGGCAAGCCGAGCCTGACGAGTCTGGAGAATATCTTGATTTCTCTCAGAGGCCGACAGGGACAATATCTACTCTCGGACGCCGCGAAGTCGAAGTTCAGCTCGCGTTCGGAGGGGCAAAGATAGCCTGCAATGAAAAATAAAAAATTAGATCAGTACATTTAATCCAAAAACAAACACAAATCTCTTACTAGGATTTTTGGGGCGGATGTCGGTCGGAACCCCAACTTCTGTTCCATCCGGATATCCGGTCTGCCAGGCTCCTCCTACGAAGAACCATTTCTTCCGATCGTTGTGGGCCTTGCTCGGGAGACCGGTCACCAGTTTGGGCCCTTTGGTCTGTATGAAGACCTCTCCGGTCCTATTTTTCTCGCTTTAGATCTGGTACAGATAGGTCATCTCTCCTGGGGTCGGCATCCGGAACAGCCGATTCTGGCCGAAAAGCACCATGACGCTCAGAATGGTCATCCACGCATTTGGTAATAGCTGGATGGGCGCCTGGTTCCAGTGACTGAGCAGGTAAGAAATGAACGGATGAAGGGGGAAACGGAGTCCAACCTCCATCATATCCTGGGTAACGGCCACCATCCCTTGAGGAGGTTGATCCGCCCGGTCATTAGGTTCGGGGGCAAATAGCTGAACATCGTAAGGAACATCCCAATCGACCCGGGCTTCGTCAAGAAAACTCTGGGTCACCTTACTTTGTATCTGGCCGATCGTCCACTTTTTGGATTCCTCCAGGTCGGTTATCCGAATGGTTCCCGGATCACGAACGGTCGGCCCCCTGGGGAAGCGCTCTTGGTACCCTTCAAAATCGAAGGTGAGAGATTCGACCTCATCTTTCTCCTCCACGTACTCTGACCATAAACGAAAGGCTCTTCTAATTTGGTCACGACGATCATGACCTGCACTCCGAGCCGCAACAGGCGACCCCCCGACCTCCTCGGCCTCCGACCCCGAGGCCTCGTTCGTCATCCCGAGCCTCTCCTTGATTTGCTCGGCAGCGAGGTTCTAGAGTAACAAGTTATTGGCTAAGTCATCGCCCTCGCCGCGTCCGCCATCGTCATCTTCTTCTTCAAGGAGGTCATCCAGCGGTTCCTGGCTCTCGACCGGATGGGCCATCTCGAACTCTCTCTGGCGCCCTCGCCCAAAAGTGACCGGCCCGGGATTGGGAAGAGCGCATCCAGACCATCATCATCGCGGGCCCAGATAGAGCTCGCACTCAGATGCGACGGAGAGGCACCACCTCAACCGCTAGAACTCCCCCCTTCGTCGAATAGCCTCCGGCTGGTTCCGCCACCGCCGCTCGAGGAGGCGCCGCCTCTTTGCCCCGGCGGGAGACCAATCCACCGTCATACCATTTTGGAAGAAAAAGAAGAAGTAGAAAGTTTTTTCGAAATCTGAAATGCAAAGTTACCTTTCTAAACCGCCTAGCCGCCGCCGTATGAATCCAAACGCCGCTTCAGAAGTCTCGCCGGAGTAATCGCTGGAGAATCTCAAATTTGCTATGGAATGTTTGAAGGCACGAAAGTAAAAAACACAAAATGGCAGATAACTCACATATTTATAAGAAATGGGAAGGGTCTAGTTCGCAAACAAGTTTCTAGGCCTAGGGGCCTAAGTGCAAGAAGCCGAAACGCCGTGGACCCCACACCAAAATGGCTACGCACGCCAATAATTAATGTACGGGATTCGAGGCATCACATGACGTCATGCACGCCTTTTTAGGCGCACTTACCCACTCACGTCCACTCAAACGTCAGTTACAAAAGGACCGACCTCCGGCCACTCCAAGCCAGACGAGGTCGGCACCGACAATCAAGAACAGACGACCATCTCGCCTCCCACCAACCCTGAGAACCGAGCTGGGGGGCAATTATTGTGGCCATTTTACACAACAGGTCGACATCGGCCTTGATCCATCCAAAAAACGACGGAGTGACGCGGCCTCGACTATCCGGTCTAGCCAAATGCCTTCCGGCCGCCACGGGCTCTGACCCCGACCTTCCGACCTTCATATCGAGATCGACATCAAGCTCCAGAGCATGCCCACCGCGTCTTAGATACATTACCAATGTGCCGAGACCGGACCGATCCGACCTCCATCGAATGAAACGTCTAGAGGTCTCCTCAGCATGGCCAAAGCCCAAGAGAAGCTTCCGACCTCGTGACATGATGGAGACCGATCTCCGATCTTAAAAGGCTTCCGACCAGCGAACGGAAAGAAGATCACGTGATAGAATCGGACGAGATCTTCCCATGAGAGGTAAAGAGCCGCCTCCATACTCAGTGACAGAGGGAATATTCTACCCAAATGTGGAAAATTCTCAGAGAATCGTCCTTTTATGGACACGTGTCAACTAGCTAGTGGTTGGCCGTCTGCAGGCCAAGGCGTACGGACGCCCGAGCATCCTCAGAGACTGGAGTCATTAATTGCACCTGTCCCCTAGGAGACCGGAAAAGACCTTTTTACCCCTGTATAGAAGAAACTATATATAGTCCCACTCTTGTATCAAAAACAGAGAGTTCATCACTTACAACCAATAGCAATATATACGCATTTAAGTCCATGGACTCCAAACCCCTGGCAATTCTTGGTGTTCTTGCATTTATATCTTCATCATTCTAAGATATAATCATTCATAAAGCATTTATGATTTTGTTCGTTTGATGTTTTTACCAAAGTTCCATTAAATAGCCATAAATTCCCAGCCTACTTTATTTGGAAAACAACATCATCCTTTTCCGTCTTCATCTTAATTTTATCTACAATTATCCGTAACCAAACATAGCCCTTAAGGGACTCGGTTTTTTTTCTATAGTCACATAATCTTGAACATCTTTTTTGTATTCTAAATATTTTATTTTGCCTATGAACGTATATTTACTCGAGTAGTTATCTCAAGCAGAAATCTTCGGTAAATGGATCAATGGGAATGGGAAGTTCGAAGAGAGCCTGAAGAGTGATGCAAAGGGTTTGTTAAGCTTGTATGAAGCATCACATTTGAGAATACACAGAGACACCATACTCGATGAGGCCCTTGAGTTTTCTACAGCCAATCTCAAATCCATGGCACCAAACCTCGGATCACCTCTTAGGAAACAAGTCGAAAATGCCCTCGTACAAAGCTTGCATTTTGGCCTTCAAAGATTGGAAGCTCGTCATTTCATCTCCATCTACGAGGAAGAACAACAAAAAAGTCATACCCTCCTTAGGTTCGCTAAATTGGACTTTAATCTATTGCAAATACTGCACAAAGAAGAGCTCTGCGAATTCTCGAGGTAAACAAATATATCGCAGAAAATATATATTGGCCTTGACTGGAGTTTAAATTACAAGTCGTCCCATAACTTTATGATCAAATAAATTTAGTCTCAAAATTAACTTTTTATAACATTTAGTCTCAAATTCTTTAACATGTCATTACGACATCGTTTTAAAGTTCGAAATCGGGGATTCAAAGCAAGGGTGTGTAAATGTGGTGTCCATATACGCTAATGATATTTGATTTTTCCTTTTTTTTTTTTAAATATACATGATGTTTAATAAAATTGTAAAAGAAAAGACAAAAATAAATAGCAAACATAAACACCACATCAACACTCTGGCTAGAAATAACTAAATTCGGACCTTAAAGTGACGTTGTTTTGTTTTTTACCGCCGATTTGGAATCAAAATTAGACTCTGTCGGAGAAATTCGACTAAATCTGATAAAAAAATAATTTTATGATCAAGTCTATTTTGTCAGAAAATTATGAGACGATTTGTAAGTTAAACTCAATTAAATCTGTCACTCCATCAACTAAAAATGATTCAATCGTATCTCGTAATATTTACAAAACACCATTAAAAATAAGAGACGAGCCAAAAAAAAAATCGAGTTGGGAAACTAATCATTTGCAATTTTAGGTGGTGGAAAGACTTGGACTTTATATCGAAATTTCCGTATGTAAGAGATAGAATTGTGGAGTGTTTCTTTTGGAGTGTGGGAATGTACCATGAACCGCAGTACTCGCGTGCTCGTATAATGCTTGCCAAAACCTTGGTTGTGATAACTATATTGGATGACACGTTTGATTCTTATGGTACAGTTGAAGAACTTGAGCTTCTTACCGACGCAATTCAGAGGTAAATTTAAAGCACACATAAATAAGCATTAGTATTGAGCATTAATACTATTATACATAAATAATTCCCCACATTAAAAATACTTTTATACATAAATGAGACAAATAGTTTTTTGGTCCCGCAATTTGTCTAGTGTCCAATTTTGGTCCCAAAAAAATTAACTTTTCAAATTTGGTCCCATAACTCATTGAATCGTCCAAATTTGGTCCCAAATGGGACCAAAATTGGACAATATAATAAGTTACGGGACCAAAATTGAATAATTAAATTTTTTGGGACCAAAATTGGACACCAAACAAGTTAGAGACAAAAAATTATTTTTTCGTATTCATTAATTTTTTTTCTTTTCTCACCATATATATATATGTGTGTGTGTGTGTATATATATATATGTACACATAGTACTATTTAATTAATTATATATGTAGATTCGCCATTTAAATTCTTAGTTAGTAATTAAAATTTCATTATTAGTATTTTATGAGAGCTTTGTAATTCATCTTAAATTATAATTATTCGAATTGAAAAATATTGGATTTTTCTTTTTCACGTTTTATAGATGTTTTTCAAATATTTGTATTTATATCAATGGAATTGACACATTGTATCGTGTTTTTGTTGTATCGACTATTATCCTAGAGTACAATATTAATTAAGAAGGTGCATAAAAGTGTATTTTGGTCCCGTAATTTATCTAGTGTCCAATTTTGGCCCCAAAAAAATTAAATTTTTTATTTTGGTCTCATAACTTACTGAATCAACCAATTTTGGTCCCAAGTGGGACCAAAATTGGACGATTCAATAAGTTATGGGACCAAAATAGTAAAATTAATTTTTTTGGGTCCAAAATTGGACACTAGACAAGTTGTGGGACCAAAAAACTATTTTTCTCTACATAAATTAATTATTTGTCGAAATGAATTTATTCATTAATGCATCAATTAGGTGGGATGCTAAAGACATTGATAGACTCCCCGAGTACATCAAAGAAATCTATAAAACAATACTAAAAATCTACGAGCAATTTGAGGAAGAACTAGCCAAGGACGGGAGAGCTTATGCAACACATTACGTAATAGAAGCGGTATGGCTTTTGACCCTTGCTCCTTAATTTACTTGTGTCTTTTAAAAAATCGCTAAGGAGGCATTCTGTTAAATTACTTCGATGAGAATGGTAAAGGGAATCTCTTAAATCTATGTCCCACAATAAAATGATAGAGATCATGTTGGAGAAAAAGATTGGTTTTAGTCGTTACATTGGCAGTGTAATAATTTTGGAATAAAAGGGAAAACATGATTTTCATTGAGAAATAGTGGAATGGTTGAGGAGAAATAATTATAGGTGAATGTAGAATAATTAACAGATTTTGATTCTCATAATCATTTCTCCGTCCAAAGTATGATGTGATCATGTGAGTGATTTAATTAAAACTACCACATGTTTGTTTTCATTACCATTCTCATTGAAAAATGGGGTAAATTGCATTTTTGGTCCCATGAGAATAGATGTTCTGCAAAATTGGTCATTTTTTCGACAACTTTGGTCCCGTAGTTTTTTTCGACATTTTTTGTTTCAAAAAAATTGCAGTTTTGATCTCATGAGAATGCATAAATTGCACTTTTGTTCCAAAAAAATTTACAACTTTGGTCCCAAAAATAAACGTAAGGGACCAAATTTGCAATAAAAAGGACCAAAAAAGAACGTGGAACAAAATTGTTATTGGAAAATTCTCACGTGACCAAATTTACAAATTTCCCTTGGAAAATATTTTAAACCAAGTCCCCTCTTTAATAAGACTATTGTGTATATAATTTTGCGTCTGTATATCTATAGCTTAAGGAATCCACAATGGGCTACTATGTAGAGGCCAAGTGGTTCATACGAGGGTACGTGCCTCCATTTGAAGAATATCTAAGCAATGCTCTCATAACCGCTGGTAGCAAATATCTGAATATTTCATCATTAATGGGGATGAAATCCATAATGAAGAAAGACTTCGAATGGCTAAGCACAAAACGCAAAATGATTGTAGCCACACAGACAATAAGTCGACTCGTTAATGACATTTCTAGCTATAAGGTGCGTACTATTTTGTATTTGACGATATAATAGTTTTTTTTCAACTTTTTATGTTTTTTCATATACCACTTTCTGAAATTTTATATTTAGAGTTGTATATGAAAAATCCATGGCGTTGATTGCTTCAGCTTAAATTTTCAGGGATAATGTTTTTTTAAGGAGAAAACAACTATGGATTTGTGAACATATGACATTATGCTATAAGATCTTAAATATAGGATAATCAAGTCCGAATAAGCTTAAAGGGAGCAGAAATGTCACGTGAGTAATAGCACCATTGTTAGTGACGAATCCAATTTTTTTTATTGGCGGAGGCATAATAAAATTTTAATATGTAATACAATAAGCACTTCATCCTACATATAACAAACGTTTATTACTCCCTTCGTCCAAACATTTTTTTGCCCTTTAATTGACATTATTTTAAAGAAAAGATGTAACAAGAATAAATTAAGGGATAAGTTTCATAATTTTTTTTCTTATAAAATAAATAAATTGGTTGGATTGGGTGAATTAGTAGAGAAATTTCATTTAAAACCTATGAATTTTAATAAATCAAAATATTTGGATTGGTTGATTATCAACACTTTAATAGATCAAAATATTATGTGAATGATATTCACGGTAAACTATTAGCATGAACAAAAAGTTACTAATACCTTATATTGAAATAATTAATAATACAATTAGAAAGAATAACTAATACTATTTCAACTAATACCTTTTTATTGAAAATAACTAATACCTTTTGGAGCTAATACATTTAGTGCAATTCAATGATACATTTAATGTAATTTACTAATACTCCCCAAACAAATTTCACCGTAAATATCATTCACATGATACCTTCTCTCGTATATATATTAAAAAACACTATAAAAATATATAGAGTAGTAAAAAGAATAAAATTTTGTTGGACATTTTGTTCTAAAATCTTTAAATAAAGGACCTGACTTAATTTGGGCTGATTCAGGCTCAATGGCCATGGGCCTAAAAATAATTTTTTTTTTCTAAATATACGAAATTAGTATGTATTGTTGAAATTTTAGGTTGAGAAAGAGAGAGGTCAGCCAGCTACTGGAATAGAGTGCTACATGAATGATAAAAGGGTGACAAAAGAAGAGGCAATGGACAAGTTTTATGAAATGGCTACAAATGCATGGAAGGATAGTAATGAGGAGTGCCTAGGCTTATCTTGCAATTCGAGGGATGTTTATATAGTAGTCATAAATTTTAATCGCATTATGGATGCTACTTACAAGAACAAAGAAGATGGATACACTCAACCTGAAAAGGTTCTCAAGCCACACATCATTGCTTTGTTCATCGATCAAATTGACATATAAGCACTTCAATAAGTATATGTCACTACACAATAATGTACTTTAATATATGGTTTTTATTTATGGTGTATCAAAGTTACTAGTTTATTTTAAGAATAACTATGTTCACGTGTCAGATGGCTACTTCTATTTTAATTTTTTTATCAGCAAAAAAAGGTTTTATTATAAAAATTGGAGAACAAGGGGTACTCCAACCCTTACAATAATTTTTTGAAAAGATCTAATAAATTTAAGTCACTGTTCATATCTTACAACAACATAACCTAGGATTAGAGACTCATCCCTGAAAAGCGACTTTGTGTGCGAAGCTGTCTTTTACGACAATCCATGACCACACCTTGGCTTTAATTTCTTAGATCATTTTTTGAGTGTTTGGCTCCTTACCATTGAACACCGCTTCATTCCTCCCATTCCATATCGTCCAAATAGTCGCAGCCCACAAAGGCTGATGGCTACTTTTATTTATCCTATGTAATTTGTTGTTTGGTTCAATTGATCAAAGCCCATGGGCCATGGCCAATTCGTTGGCCCGGCTACCGAGTTTTCCATCAATATTCCCCGCAACTGTCGTTTTTGTCCAAGAAAACTAAAAAACATCTTGCCTAATTGCAATAAAACTTCAAGGGCAACTTCAACAGAAAATTATATATGTTCAGATGTCGTCGCCGCCTCCGTCGAGCAAACCGTTCCGATCAAATCACTTGTTGTTTCCCCGTCTACACAATAATCGTAAGGTTTTTTTATTTTTAACCGTTTATTATGTTTGTATATCATTTTTTTTAGAATTATATATCATATTTTTATATAAATATATGTTTGTATAAATCATGCGTGTTATAAAAATATATGTTTGTATAAATCATGCGCGTTTGTTTATAGAATTTATATATATGTATTTATATGTTTGTATATATATTTTTAAATCATGTATATATATGTTTAGTATTTATATATATGTCTACACAATAACCATAAGTATTGTATTTAGTTGCTATGCTAGTTGATATATTTAATTAGTTGATATATTAGTTTAGGAATATATATCTTTACATGTTGATTGGTATGTTAGTTAATTGATATTCTTAGGTATGAATTTAGTTGATTGATATACGTAGCTAGGTATGAATTTAGTTGATTGATATATGTAGGTATGAATTTAGTTGATTGATATATGTAGTTATTTAGTTGATTGATATACGTAGTTATTAATTTAGTTGATTGATATACGTATGTATGAATTTAGTTGATTGATATACGTAGGTATGAATTTAGTTGATTGATATACGTAGTTTTGAATTTAGTTTATTGATATACGTGGTTATGAATTTAGTTGAATGTGTATAAATATAATATGATAGGTAGATCTGTTGAATAAATAATTATTACAGATGAGCTCTCAAGATAACCCTAATTAGAGTGAGGGGCAGGGTTGGGGTCTGTCGGGGGAGGGGTAAGAGGAGGTCGGGGTCGTTGAGGCCCGAGATCCCGGAGGTTAGACGGGCCCCATAGATGACATCATCCTCTTCACAGCAGTCCAGTGTTGCTAGCTCAACTTCAGTAGTCGGATCTTCGGTTTCACGGCAGCATCCTGCGTTAGATAACCGTCTCATTGTTGTCCCTCGCGACAACATGTAAGTATTTTATAATGAATTAAGTAATTTTAATTATATTCATTAATATTAATTATTAATATTAACTTGATTTTTTTTATGTCACTGTATGCTTTCAGGCAATGAGACTAGCTCTCGCGTCTCAGAGGCCATTAAGAAAATCTCGTACGAGGTTGGTGCCTCCTCGTGGTCCATGGTGCCCGAGTGAAAGAGGATGAACTACTTCGAGGAGTTCCAGGTATATTTATTATGATTTTAATTTTTAATATTTTATTTGGAATTTATTTCTTAATACCTTATTTTTAATTTAATTGCAGAAGTTGTGTGTCTGGGACCCTGCCCATGATAGTGTTATGAAGGGTTTGTTCTGCGCGAAAGCGCAGGAGCAGTACAAAAATATTATCTACAATCTGAAGAAGCAGTTTGATGAGGGAAAACAGTCGGAGCTGGACCGAGGGCCAGATGGACGTTCCATCTGGGACGCTTTGGTTGCTCACTGGAATAGTGATGCATTCAAAGCCAAGTTCTCGAAGTTTAGGGAGAACCAGTTGAAGGACCTCACCGGGCACGGCGTTGCTAGACATCGGGCTGGATCCCGGTCCATCTGTGAGCACTTCCTCGCCTTTGTAAGTATTATAATTTTTATTTATATTTGAATATTAATAAATTTTTAAGTGTTTAATATTTAAATATCTATTGAATTTGGTTCGCAACATGAGAGTGAGCACGGACGAAAGTCCTCTCTTTATGAGAAGATGGAGATCTCCCACCCAGTGAACCCGGAGACTGGGACGTCTACCTACGCCGGCACTACTGAGATCCAAGTAAGTATTTTTAAAATTTTAATTATAATTTAATTATTATAATTGTATTTTATTTATATAATTTTAGAACCAGTTTAAGGATCGTCTTGCTCAAGTCTCGCAGCAGGTGGCTCCCACCGACCACAGTAGAGAGAACCCCACCCCTCTCCGGATTGACGAGGACCACATATTTAGATGTGGCTGGAGTTAAGAAGGGGAAGGTTGTTGGGCAGGGCGGTCACAGTAAGACCATCCTGCAGTCCTACCGCCAGACTAGTGGATCGTCCTCCTCGATCAACTCTACTCCCTCTCAGATGGAGCGTGGGCTGAGAGACGTCCGGAAGCAGATGGAGGCCCTGACGAGCTACAACGAGACTCGTCGTAACTGGTTCTCCAACATCCCTCAACGGATGGAATTCAACGATCCACCTCCACCCCCACCAAATTTTGATGTGGGGGGAGTGGGCACGGAGGGAGTGCAGCCGGTGGGGCAGGTGGCGAGGATGACGATGACGAGGACACCGAGCCGCTGGTGAACTATTTCGTCTCTAATGATGAAAATTAGATGAATAAAGAGAGAGAGAGGGGGGGGGGGGAGGGAGTTTTTTTGTTGAGTAATTAATTTTTTTGTTGAATATTTTATATTTTTGTTGAATATTTTATATTTTTTGTTGAATAATATAGATTTGCATATATTTTATGAATCTATATAAATGAACTAGAAACAAAAAATGATTTAATTTGATGAATTAAAAAAAAAGGATTCAATTTGGATTTATATACAATTAAATGCATAAAAGCGAATGAAATAATAATTTATAATATTCTAATATATTAAATTTACAAAATAAAATTAAAAGTTAGTAAATATATATTAATATATAAATGAATTAGAAACAAAAACGAATTAATTTGATGAATTAAAAAAAAAAAGGACTCAATTTGGAGTTATATACATTTAAATGAATAAATGAATAATTTATATTAGTCTAATATATTAAATTTACAAAATAAAATAAAAATTTAGTAAATATATATATAAATGAATTAGAAACAAAAACAAATCAATTTGATTAATTTAAAAAATAAGGGCCAATTTGAAGTTATATACAATTAAATGCATAAAAATGAACAATAATTGCAAGTGTCCTGGTGGTCCACGCCACCTCCGAGTTACCCGGAGGTCGGCGGTTTGATTACCCTTGGGCGCATACATGCCCATTTATTTCAACAAGCCTTTCAAAGGCTTACATACTATATGGCTCGCCTAATATGAGCTAACTAATGGGTCAGTGGCTCAGTGGTTCGCGCCCTGCCCGGACTCCAATGGGCGCGGGTTCGAACCCACTGAGCCATTTTCTTTTCGCAGGTTCGTCGATTAGCGACCGCCTACATGTCGGTCGCTAATCACAAAATTCAAATTAAAAAATTAATTTTTATTTAAAAAACCTGACCCGATCGGGTCAGACCCGATCAGGTCAGCGACTGACAGGCGGCGGTCGCAAATTAGAGACCGATTTCCAAAGGCGTTCGGTAATATTAGCTACCCGCTTTTTAACGACTGACTTTTATGGGTCAGAAATTGGTCGCTGATCACGTTTTGCGACCAAAAATCGTTCAGTAAATCGGTCGCTAATCCGCGTTTTTTTTGGTAGTGATATCAAGCACAAAACAAGAACATAAAAAGGTTATATTGAAGATTAAAATGTATAACTATTACACTATATCATCAAGAAATTTAGTATAACAAAGTAAAATTTTGTGTTTGAAATTTGGGTAGTATCTGCATCACTTTTCTAGATGAAAATGCAAAGTTATGGCTTCAATTATCTCTGAAATTGCAATGTCTTCTTAAGATGTTATATAGTGACTCATTTCAGTTTATGAGCCTTGATGTTGTTAGTACATTTTTAGGATGAATAAATTAAACTAAGAGGAAATTGAATCAGTTGTGTTGTTTGTGTGATCTCATTGTTCAATTGGATCGAGGACTTGCTTTACATTGTCAACTGAAGCAAAGGCAAAATAATGACTCATACAACTGTTTTTTTACTTGTATCTAAATATGTGCAACTAATAGATACCTTCTGCTTAAGTTTTGTTGCGAGTCTCTTGAAGTGATTTGAGAGCGCCACTACTTTAACTCTTTCTTTTATTAATTCCTGAGAATATTTTTAAAGGAGTAAGTTAGGTACACTCACATTAAGTGCCTCTAGACAGGATTGAGAGCTTAAATTTTCACGTCTGCAGATATTTTACTACCTAAGACAGCAGTTTACACTTAACCGTGCGAATTTCTCTATTTTCAATCACTACTTTAAGCAAAAACAAATACTGAGCTCATTTATCAATGCTAAAATAAAGGACTTGATTACTATTAGATTTATATTAGTATCATTACTTTTCATCTGTTGTATATCATTACAATGTTTTAAGAACTGAAAATATTGAAGAGTTTCGACTCTGCGCTAAAATCATCATACTATCTGGCTACTATTGGTGCAGTTTCATTCAACTTCTCCCAATTTGATGCTCAATTTATTATTGTAGGTAATTATGCCTCAAAGCAATGTTCTTGTTGTAATTTAGCGTGTAAATAAAGGGACACGATTTGTTGACCCAGTTCGTCCGGAAGGACTACGTCTGGGGGCGATCCAAGTCAGGAGTTCCACTAGTATGCGTGTGTATATGAGTACATAATTCATGAATACAATGGGATATATATAATAGTAAAACCCTAATCTAAATGGGTCAGTCCCAATATAATTCTTGGTCCTTAAGTAATGTCCACACCAAATCTCCTAGATTTGGAATATAAAATCTTCCGGATTTACAACACTCCCCCTTGGACATTACGACATAAATGTCTTGTCATAAAAACTCCACGTGCTGAGGATCGGCCATGATAATAAGTGGGGGGAATGTTATTGATCTTCTAGATCTAAATCTTCCAGATTTATTTCGATGTTACCGCTCCCCCTGAAGACAACAACACTTTAAGTTTTTGCATCCCAATACCACGGACGTACTTTTCAAAAGTAGACGTAGGTAAGGATTTAGTAAACAAATCTGCAAGATTGTTACTAGATTGCACCTTTTGAATGGTAATTACGTCACTCTTCTGGAGTTCGTATGGGTAGAAAAACTTAGGTGAAATATGTTTCGTCAGGTTTCCCTTGACGTACCCATTACTCATTTGTGCGATGCAAGCAGCGTTGTCTTCAAATATAACGGTGGGAGGTGTATCGCCCTTGGCGATACCACACGAGTCACCAATGTGTTTTACCAAGGACCTTAACCAAACACATTCTCGTGCGGCTTCAAATAAAGCTATGATCTCTGAGTGGTTTGAAGACGTGGTAACCATGGATTGTTTAACCGATCTCCACGAGATTGCGGTTCCACCACAGAGAAAAATATAACCAGTCTGGGATACGGCGTTGTCGGGATCAGACAAATAGCCGGCATCCGCATAACCTACCAAGGTTTTGTCTTGGTTCTCACGATAAAACAGTCCAAGATCTTGGGATTCTTGGAGGTGTCATAGAACGTGCTTAACACCATTCAAATGTCTCCTCGTAGGAGAAGCGCTATATCTTGCAAGCAAGTTAACTGCAAATGCAATGTCCGGCCGGGTGCAATTTGCAAGATAGAGCAAAGCTCCAACAGCGCTAAGATAAGGAACTTCTGGTCCCAGAATTTCTTCTGAATCTTCTCTTGGTCTAAATGGGTCCTTATCCACTTCGAGGGATCGGACTACCATCGGGGTGCTAAGTGGATGAGACTTATCCATGTGAAATCTCTCTAATACCTTTTTCACGTAGGTCGACTGATGAACAAGGACTCCTTCTGGGAGGTGCTCGATCTGCAAGCCGAGGCAGTACTTGGTTTTACCCAAGGACTTCATTTCGAATTCATCTCTCAAGATTGAACTGGCTTCTTCAATCTTTTTGCATGTTCCGATTATGTTTAGGTCATCAACATATACGGATATGATGTAAAAACCGTCTTGCAATTTCTTCGTGAATACGCATGGGAAAGCTTTATCGAACGTGTATCCCTTCATCTGAAGGAATTCACTAAGTCGGTTGTACCACATAAGGCCTGATTGCTTCAGGCCATACAACCACTTACGCAGTTGTATGCTATACATACTGCAATTTTCGCCATCCCTTAACTGAGGAATGTCAAATTCATCTGGGATTTTCATATAAATGTCGGCATCCAGTGATCCGTATGAGTACGCGGTTACTACGTCCATTAATCTCATCTGGAGATTCAACTTAATTGCCAAAGATATCAAATAGCGGAACGTTATTGAGTCCATGACGGGAGAATAGGTTTGATCGAAATCAATCCCGGGTCTCTGCGAAAACCCTTGTGCTACCAGCCTCGCTTTAACCTCTCCACAGTATTATTTTCTCAATTTCGTTTTCGTACAAAAACCCATTCATATCCTACAGGGATAGCGCGCGCGGGTGTACGAACGAAAGAGTCAAATACTTATCTTTTGTTAAGCGAGGCGAGCTCCGCATCAATTGCCTCTTTCCATTTAACCCAATCGTGGCGCTTCCGGCACTCAGCGATTGTTTTGGGTTCAGGATTTAGATCATTAATAATGGAAAGAGCTATTGACGCTGCAAATGTGTCGTCGACGACAGTAATGTTTATATTACATGTTTCTCCCGTATCTGTGAAATTCACAGAGACTTTGACGTTTACGTCAACCAGACCTTCCTCATTTCCCATTGTATCTGGGTCTGGTCGTTCCACGGTCCTAGTGCATGGAATATTTTGTGCACGTGCTTCATCACTAGGACTCTCGTCTCTTAGAGACTTAGGATTATCTAGACGGATCTCTTCCAGAGATTTTCCATTCGACTGACCAGATTTGCTAGCCTTTTGTTTAGGTATGTTACTATCTCTTGAGGTTCCCTTACGCTTTTGGCGTGTGAGGGCATGAGTACTCATTTTACTTGGGACCTCAACCCTTTGGGGAGCATTTACTGCTGGTATATGAGATCTAGTCACACCTCTATGGTCAGTGAACGCGTCTGGCAGGTTATTTGCTAAGTTCTGCAGGTTAATGATCTTCTGAACTTCTAGTTCAGATTTATTAGTGCGCGGATCTAGATACTGAAGATTACTTACGTTCCACGTAAGTTCCCGGCATTCATTCAATTTTGAATTCGGATCTCCCCCTAATGCCGGGAAGTAATCTTCATCGAACGTGCAATCAGCGAACCGGGCCGTTAATTGATCCCCGGACAAAGGCTCGAGGTATTTCACGATGGATGGAGAGTTAAATCCTACGTAAATACCGAGTTTCCTTTGTGGGCCCATAGAGGTTCGCTTGGGTATCGTAATCGGTACGTATACCGCACATCCGAAAATACGCAGATGGGAAATGCTAGGTTCTTTCCCACGCACTAACTGTAGGGGGGAATGATCATTATATGTAGTAGGACGGATTTGAAAAAAGTGTGATTCATGAAGGACTGCATGCCCCCAGCATGAGGTGGGTAGTTTAGAATTCATTGGCAATGGTCTCGCGATAAATTTGATACGTTTTATTAGCGCCTCAGCAAGACCATTTTGGGTATGGACGTAGGGGACCGAATGCTCCACTTTAATTCCCAGGGCCATACAGTAATCTGTAAAGGCCTTCGAGCTAAACTCAGCTGCGTTATCCATACGAATTGATTTAATTGGATAATCCGGGAATTGAGCTCTAAGCTCGATAGTTTTCGCAATGAGCTTCGCAAAAGCTTGATTGCGGGTGGACAACAAGCATGCAAATGTCCACCTAGTGGAGGCATCAATAAGGACCATGAAATAACGGAATGGTCCTGATGCTGGGTGAATCGGTCCACAAATGTCTCCTTGAATTCGCTCTAGGAAAACCGGAGACTCTAGTCCAACCTTAGTGCGCGACGGGCACACTATCAACTTACCCTTAGAACATGCATCACAGAAATACTCATCTACGGGAGGGATTCTATTATTCGAAATATTATGACCAGTTGAATTAGATTGAATCCTACGTATCATTGTTTGTCCCGGATGACCTAACCGCTGATGCCACAATTTAAAAGAATTTAGGTCATAGAATTTCATACTCATCGCTAGATGGGAACTAGACGGCCGGATGTAGGAATAGTACAAACCAGAGGAAAGGGATGGAAGTTTTTCTATAACTTGCTTACGGTTACCTCGAGTACTAGTCATCAAAAGGTATTCGTTATCGTTCTCAATTTTAGTTTCAATATGATACCCGTTATTTCTAATGTCTCTAAAACTGAGTAGGGTACGCTTAGATTGTGGGAACAATAAAGCATTATCTATAATTAATTCAGTACCCATGGGGAGGACAATGGAAGCTCTTCCGGAGCCCACTATCAATGTACTGTCATTCGCAATTATACTTATACTCCCTTTACGATTAATCAAGTTATGAAAATACTTCCTATCCTTTAGGATCGTATGTGTGGTGGCGCTATCTACCAGACATAAATCACTATCGGCGTCCATCATGCAAGAGGAAATAGTCCAAACCTAATAGCTGATTTGTTTACAAGCCATAAATAAGAATAGCAATATCCGAATAAACACATGGACAGCTACTAAAGCAAACATATCAAAGCTAATAAATTCATTCATTAAATATCCGAAAGAAAGGATCCATAACATGATAAGCACTCGTTTTATTCAGAAAACAAACTGCAGGGATAATTAAATACGCGAATCTACTCGTTTACCCTAAATCTCGAGCTACGGGCCCAAGAGATCATCACTATCTAGGTCAAAATCTGCTTCGGGCAGGTGGTCATCCATAGGTTCATCAACTTGGGCCTTCCCTTTGTCATCCTTTTGTATCTTTAAGTACGCCTCGACCAAGTGTTTGGGAGTACGACACGTGCGGGACCAATGGCCCTTGCAACCGCATCTGAAGCAGGATTGCTCAATCATTCTCTGAGAGCTGGGTTTATCAGGAGCGTTAAACCGGGTCTTGTGGCCACCGAGTGAACTACGGCTTCGGTCGTTAGTTCGGCATTTCTTACTCGCTTTCCCCCTTCCACGATTGCGACGACCATATGAGGGTTTATGCCCGTATCGCTGCAGGCGTACAGGGTCGCTAGCGTGAAGCATTGATATAGAACTCTGGATCAGGTTGGTCACAACACGCTGCAATGCAGAGCTATGCATCGTTATGGACTTCAGGTCCGCATAACTGACGTTCAGCCTCTCATGTTGTGATGGAGGTAGGAGTGCAAAATCATATTGCTGGAAACGTTCCTTCAGGGTTTTCCACAATATTTCGGGGTCCTTTTCTGAGGCATATTGGAGTTTCAGACCTTCATTCAAGTGGTTCATAAGGAAAATCAATACCTTCGCCTTCTGGACGTCAGTAGACTTTGAACCTTCCATGACAGTTTCGCTTAACCCATTTGAGGCTAGATAGTACTCTATATCTAGCACCCATGTCGGGTAGTTGCTACCGTCGAGAGCAAGCTCATCGAATTCTTTCATAGTGATTTCAGACATGATTCACTACAAGAGAAGCGACACAGTGAGGGGGATGAACAAGGCGCATAGACAATGAGAAAAGGAAAAGATGACTCATTTGATTATCCTAAGGCACATAGATGCACATACTGGGCGCCGTCTACCCAAGGCATAAATTTACGGTCCAATAAATACCGGGCGCCGCCTACCCGGGCATAAAGAGCGGACTATAAACTATGTGCGCAGTGTTAAAGCACGTAGGATAATAAAATCACTCAAACATGCAATAACGATAAATAACGATAATCACATGAAAATGATTTGCAGAAAATATACGGTTTAATGGACAGAGGAAATAATCATTAGAATAATTATTTCATGTACATTAACGCAATTTAACGAAATATTTTCAGGATTCTTTAATAAAACGGAAAACACGGATTTTATGATATCAAGAACACAAACGAATCGGGTTAAGGAATCATTAAAATCCGAGAAAGAACGTCGCATGGGTTGCGCACGGCGTACGGGGGTGACGCGCGTAGGTCAATTGTGTGCGTGCGGCAACGGGCACCTGCGTGCGAGGATGCACGTGGCATCAGGCGCGACGGGCGCGGGCGCGCGGCATCGGGCGCGACGGGCGCGGATGCACGCGGCGCCGGGCACGACGGGCACGGCGTGCGTGGCACCGGGCGCGATGGGCGCGGGTGCGCGCGGCGTTGGGCACGAAGGGCGCGGGCGCGCGCGGCACCTGGCGCGACGGGCGCGGGTGCGCGCGGCGCCGGGCGGCGATGGTGACTGGAGGCGCGAGGCCGTGCGGCAACGGGCGCGACGCTGCGGGCGTGCGCTCGGCGCTCGGCGCTCGGCGCTGCCGATGCGGGCGACGGAGTCGCGAGGCCGCTCGGCACCGGGCGCGACGCTGCGGGCGTGTGCGCCGTGCGGGTGGCGCTCGGCGGTCGTTGCGTGCGACAAGGGGGGGCGCGAGCGCGCGCTGCACCTGGCGCGACGCTGTGGGCGTGCGCGCCGTGCGGGCGGCGCCCGGCGCTGCGTGCGACGGGAGGCGCGACGCTGCGCGGCACCTGGTCGGCGGCGGTGGCAGCGGCGCGAGGACGGCCGTTCGACTACGGGCGACAGTCGTTGATTATTGATTTAAATCACAAAAATAATTTTCACGTAATATAATTATGCACAGGAAAATTCAGGAACGAAATCAATTGGTAAAGTACATGAACGATCAAGTGATTCATATAAAATAAATTAAAAGCGTACCGTATAATCTCGGTTAGAGACTCGTACTGATAACGTGTTATAATTTAGCATGTAAATAAAGGGACACGATTTGTTGACCCAGTTCGTCCGGAAGGACTACGTCTGGGGGCGATCCAAGCCAGGAGTTCCACTAGTATGCGTGTGTATATGAGTACATAATTCATGAATACAATGTGATATATATAATAGTAAAACCCTAATCTAAATGGGTCAGGCCCAATATAATTCTTGGTCCTTAAGTAATGTCCACACCAAATCTCCTAGATTTGGAATATAAAATCTTCCGGATTTACAACAGTTCTAATTCTTACTGATCATGCCTCTGAGCTTCTACTACATAGAGATATGGTTACAGTTTAACTCAAACAAGGTGAATATTCACGAAACAAGTGATGCTTTAAAGAAATAGGTCATTCATTCTAAGAGCACAAAGCATTTTTGGAAAATGGGACTTTCTTTTTTGATGCTAATGCCTGTTTAGTGAGTTTCAGGGTGCATATATTGTGTGTTATATACTTGTTATAAATGGTATGGTGGATCCTGATAAGATATTAATTTATATGTCATTGTTATTTTTCGGCCTGTTAAAATTCTCACTGTGTCTGTAGTAAAAAGTTTGCCAAATTTTCACTCGTAGTCTACATCTTATGATTTGTAAGGATCATCCCCCTAAATTTTGGTGGATTCATTAGCAGTATCACTTGCAAGACAGTGATAATTCTTAAAAAACTAGATGAGACCCTGCGTATTACGCGAAATTTTCTATTAAATATAACACTACAATAATATTATAATATTATAATATATATATATATATATATATAAATTAATTTTTCCATCAAATAACAATATAATTATATAATAAATATCAAAATAATATATATATATATATATATATATATATATATATTATCCTGTATAATTATATTGTTTAATTTAAATAATGGTAGTTAGAAATTTAGAATCATAAATACACGACTTTTTCAAATATAGTGATAATAAAACAATCAAATAAGAAAATATGAATAAGTTAATCAAATATTAAATTTTTAAATAATTATAGAATTGTTAAAATAAATTATCAATTCATCAATATAATAATTATATTTAATTCTCGAGAGTTTTTGAAGCTAAATAGTTTAAAGTGCATAAAAGCACCTTTAAACGCTACTTTTAAGGTCCTCATGATGTAAACCATTACAGGGTCTTACGTAATCAAGCCAGGGCAGGGAATATTTATTCTTAGATTTGTTTGAAATATTCACAAATTGACAAATGACAATCATTAAAGTATGATTTTTTTTTTTTTAAATATAGTGAGATACATTAGTTGATAGATTTATAGACTTAACTTAAGTAATTGTCTAAAATATATAAAGATTTACAATTGGTTTAGTGTCAATATAACATTGAAGTTTTAAGAGAGGTATAAGGTTTGATCTTATGTTAGTGCATTTTTTTTTTTAATTGGACTTACATTAAGATGCCACATGTATGCCACATACGTAATACAAACCAATAAGAGAATAACATGTCATTTAGAAAAATTTCAAACTCCGTGAGAAGACGACACATCATCCAAATTAATATAAAATCGACACATCATCTTCTCAAACTCCCTGTTAGTATAATAGGGGATTTACCAAAAAATTTGTTTGTGCAGACATTTCTAGAAGCAAGACTTGAGAAGTTGAGACACAAGCACTAGGAAGTCACTCATTTCATTTTCACGGACTCTAATATATCAGTTATTGGTGACTTGGAATGAACATTTTGGGGCCATTTGGTTCGCTGGATTGGTTGAAACTAAAGTTTTAGTCCCACCCAATTTCATGTAATATTGTGTTTGGGTCGCAGGTTTACGGCCCCAGATAAAATTGGGGCCAGAGTTATAAACCTACCTAATCCATCAAATAAGTGATTAAATAATCCCTTAGGATCCCATGCTTTAAAAATGGTATATTGCACTTTAAACCCACATAATCATTCAATCCAAACACACATTCCTTCTCAAATAATCCTATCTAATCCAATGTCATCTAATTCAATCTCATTTAATCCAATCTCGTCTAATCAATCCCATCTCGTGAACCAAACAGCCCCTTTACGGACTATCTCAAACAAGGCAAGGAAAGTGTGTGTGTGACGGAGGTAGAGGTGTCAAACGAGCCGGGCCGGCCTGGGCCGACACAAGCCCACCCGGCCACGAGTTTTTTCCTGCCCAGCCTTAAAACCAGGCTTCTTAGGCCTGGCCGTTGGGTCGGGCCCATTTTGATAGCTCTAAATGGAGGCTTTTATATATCTAGTCATAGCCAAAGATGAAAATGTTACTTATAACAACCACACCTTCTTCTTATGATTTCTAAACTTTGGCTGAATTCAATTTGTGCTAAACAAACTTTCTATAAAATAAGATACTTCTAATTAAAAAAAACAAATATCTAATGATTCAAAGACCACTTTGAATGGATAAAAGAATCTACGAATAAACTTTAAAAAGATTAGAGTGTAGCAAATGTAAAGGACCAATCGGATATAATTCGGCCGTTTCTTTGGGGGATACATAATATACAACTAACAAAGCGTGTCTAATCACATAAAGTGAAGAGCGATTACCTAGAAGGTTGATTTAACAATCCAGCATCTGGAGCAGTATCATCCAATTTTTCAAGAATTTATTTCTTGTTCAAGATAAAAAAAATAGAAAAAAATTATTTTTTATAAATTTAAAAAATATTTGTTATAAATTATCAAATATTTTATGAATTATATTAGCCAAACATTTTAACAACTTATAAGCTACTTAAAATTACATTTTATAAGCTTTTAAAACAACTTATAAGATGTTAGAGCTTATAAGAAGATGTTAGAGCTTATAAGATGTTCAATTAAATTGTTTTTCTTGTCTCACAAATGGGCCTTGTGCAATTAATGAAATATAGGCCCATCCGTATTAAAATTAATGAAATATAGTTCCATCCGCATTTATTACATGGGATGGGAAAATGGTATTTTTTAATATCATAGAAATATTTCCAAAACAGTTTTGGTCCAACGTTTAAAAGTAGCCCTTTTTATGTAAAAAATATTGTGACCGTTACGCAATTATACAAACAAAATGACTTCTTTTGAAATATGAGACCATATTTCTATGAAACGGTACGCAATTATCCCTTATTCCATGGAATAGATTTAATGGATTATATTTTTACATTGAATTGAAACACAAAATCAGAAATGTAAAATGATAAAAGGAGAGCGCGCGTGGATGTTTTGTTAGAAAAAAAGATTTAAAGTATTCTTTGGAGTTTTTTTATTTTTTTATTATAGACGATGAATATTTTATCAATGTATTTAATTATGACCAGTGTAGTTAATATATTTTAAATTTGTAGATGTCTTTTCAATATTTGTTGTTTTAGTTGTTAAAGACGAGTTAAAACACTACAAAAAGGGGATGATTTAAAGAGGGGGCTTAAAGAGGGGGATTGAAACCCTCGATATTAAAGAGGGCATTAACGAGGGGTTTTTTTTTCTAAATTTAACGAGGGATTTACCTAGGGCAAAAATTACCCTCGTTTCTAAGAAGGGACTTAACGAGGGGTAAAATAACCCTCGACAATTAACGAGAGAGTTAACAAGGGTGAGAGTCCCCTCTTTAGTTAAAGTGGGTGGTCCCCTCGCCTCGGTCAAACGAAAACAACTTAACAAGGGCGTGGGCCCCTCGTCACTTAACGAGGGTGTTCCCCTCGCCTCGGTCAAATGACATCCTACTTAACGAGGGCATTGCCCTCGCTAACTAACAAGGGCAAATTATCCCTCGTTAATTAGCGAGGGCAGTGCCCTCGTTAATTAATACCCTTGCTAAAGCCCTCTTTAAGTGATATTTTAATTTCATTCTAAATAGTTTAATTAAAATAAATATTTATCTGTTAATTTATAATTAAAATAAATATACAAGTGATAATTTGATTTTATATTAAATATTTTAAATATAATAAAAATATGTTTGTTAATATATAATTAAAATGATCATTGTATGTGTTAATTTATAATTAAAAATAATAATTTACAAGTGATAGTTTAATTTTATTCAAATATTATAATTAAAACAATTAATATGTGTATATACATGTATATACAAGTGTTAATGTATATTATTAAAAAAGAATATATAATTAAGTGATAATTTAATTTTATTTGAAATATTGTAATTAAAATGATCAGCATATGTGTATAAATGTAAATATGTGTTAATATATAATTTAAAAGAATATAAAGTGATAATTTTATTTTTATTTTGAATAAACTGATATATGTGTATACATGTGTTAATATAAAATTAAAAAAATATATACAAGTGATAATTTAATTTTATTTGAAATATTATGATTAAAACAATCAATATATGTGTATATATGTTTGCACATGTGTTAATATATACTTAAAATGAATATATAAGTGAACATTTAATTTAATTATATACATGTGTTAATGTATAGGTAAAAATTAATTTGCAAATGATAATTTAGTTTTAAATGTGATAATAAACAAATGATTATAATAATTTTATATACAAATGAATATATAAATATATTACAAATATATAACAAACATATAAAAAAATAATATTATATGATATATATATATTTAAAGTGAAAGCATATCGAATGACTTGTCTTGCCCAAACGGTAAGGCGAAATGGTCCTCCACATGTGGGAGGTCTTGGGCTCGACCCCCAACCCCAGCAAAATTATGGGAATAACATGTAGTTGGGTCGCGGGTTCGATTCCCGAACAACACATATTTTGCATTAATGAATTGGCGAGGGCACTGCCCTCTTTAACTAACGAGGGTGCGCCCCCCTCGCTAATTAACGAGGGCCGAAACGAGGGAATGCGGAACAGACTTAACGAGGGCACTGCCCTCTTTAACTAACGAGGGTGCGCCCCCCTCGTTAATTAACGAGGGCCGAGACGAGGGACTTGCTAACGAGGCTCATTTTGTCGAGGGTTGTTGTCCCTCTTTAAAACCCTCTTTAAACCCTTTCCCCTCTTTAAGTCCCTCTTTAACCCCCTCTTTAAATTAGTCTTTTTTTGTAGTGAAATAACAAATACATATATATATAGTGAATATATATAGAGTGAAATTAGTTCATACATAATCATAGAAGTATATTACTAGTTTTTACTAAAGAGTGTTATTTGTTTTCACTAAAGAGTATTAGTTGTCTTCACATAAGAGTCTTAGTTTGTTTTTAATAAACAACAAATACTCTTCAGTGGTAACAATTAATACCCTTCAATAGTTCATATATGAACTTTTTCACTCTAGATTTTGTCATATATATATATCACAAGTTTTTAAACTACAAATTTTGTGTTTGGACTAGAATTATTCTAATTTTTTTAATTAATTGAAACTCTTTAAAATTTATTGAAGAATTTTGTTTAGAGATGTGTTTGGATGGAGGGATTTTGGTTATGAATTTTAAATCGACATCCTAAAGTAACCCAATTTGTTTGGGTAAGATATTTAAGTTGATGAACTTCAAATTTTTAGTTGTGATCCTAACTTAAAATTGGAGGAAATATTTAGCAATTCCAAACTCTGTTATTTGAAATCTAAAAATTCTCAAATCCATTCATTTTCAAACCTCTTGCATTTCAAATAACTACATCCAAATGAAACCGGAAAGTTTTAACTAATCACAAAATAAGTAGAGATCATAACTTCTATGTAACAAATTCGAACCCAGACCCCAAACATTCGAGCTCCTTGTTCTCATTAAGGTAAGGAACTCTTAGGTCGTCTTCGGATAAAGTCATTTGAAGTTTATGAGATTTAAAATTGAATGGATTTTAGAATCATGTATTTAAAATGACATGATTTTTCTAGATATTTGAAAATTCCCTAATTTGAATTAAGACCAAGACTAATATTTGACATCCATCAATTTAAATATTTTATCTAAACAAGTTAAGTGAATATAAATAATAAATTTAAAATTCATAGCCCTAAATTCCTTGATCCAAACAAAACCTTAATTTTTTGTTATCCGACTTGTGCGTTTTTAACTACTTTCCTTCATTTATTATATTTGCTTAGTTGAGTTGAACACCAAGTCCAGCAGCATTCACATGTTAAATATGGTTCGACATTGTTTAATGATTTTATTTATTATTTGTAAATTTAAAGATATGATTTATTATTTATTTTTAGAACCATGAACATAGGATTTTCTAGAAGAGTAAATGTAAAATATTCTAACCTAGTTTAGAACGTTTTAAGATATAAAGATATTTATTGAGGGATTTAAGTATTTCTTTTATATCAGTTGAATGAAAATAACCTCCTTCATTTGTGGAGAGAGTGTCTTACTATAAATAGAAGATCGTTGGAACGGTATTTGGAAAGATATCGAAAGTCACTAAAATTAATTCACAAAATTTTACCTTTTAAATTATAATAAGGTAACCACATCGATATAATTAGTATATAGTAAAATAATTTTTTATTTTGAATATTTGTTAAGGGTAGGACACAATCATTAAAGAGAGAAAAAATATATATACAACAAACACAAAACAATAACATACAAGGTCATGATGAATATTAAAATGTAAAAGTATTACACGACATCATCAAGAAATTTAGTAAAACAAAATGAAACACGATATAATCAAAAAAATTAGTAAAACAAAGTGAAATTTTTTGTTTATATTTTGGAGTAGTAACATATACCCACACTTTAAGACCCTAAATTACAAACTCTAACACATATTTTTCTACATTCCATAAACCTACAAAAGCTGGACCATCCGCCATGTATATTTTCAGCTTTTGATCAAAACGGTTGGAATTTTAACACTGAAAAAACAAATTATGCACTCAAATGAATAAGGTCTATATCATGCTATTTGTACAGTGCATTTTGCATAACTGTTCCTACTGTTATAACTAATTTCTAGTTATAACTAATTCTCTAATTCTCAGCTGCGTTAGAACTCATTTTCACTATAGTATAACATGCATCCAAAGGTTGTGGAATATGGTTGATGTATGCTCGAGTAGAGCATTTGAAAATGCCTAAGAGCCAAAGACTTAGTGAGAACATCAGCTACTTGATCTTCTGAAGGCACGTATCGAATATCAAGGACCTGATTTTCAAACTTCTCACGTAGGAAGAGAATCCTCCACTATATGCTCAGTACGTCCAACGTTATGCTAGGTTTATGAATTCTATGATAATAAAGTCCTTCATTTAGAGAAGGTGCAATAAAATGTAAAACTTGAAAGAATATATTCTAGTTATTACGGAGATAAAATGAATTTAATTAAACACTCAAATGACCCCTTATGTTCACAAATAAACTAAAAAAAATAAGTCCGCTGAGTAGGAAACAAACATAATGATAATAAAAGAACCAGACAAAAAACTTTAACCAACAGAGTTTACTAAAAGCATCCATTAATCTCGCCCAAGATAAAAATATAACTTATAACAACCACAAACTTCTTCTTATAATTTCAAAATTTTGCTAAATTCAATCACTACATTGTAAATAATTTTTTTCTAAAATAAAATACTTTTAATTAAAAAACAACTACCTTTGATGGTATCGAAGAATTTATGAATAACGTCGGAGGACAACCTAGTATATCCATTCACAAAGGGTCTGCCTCAGAGTACATTCGAGAGACATGTGGATGGAATGAGAGTCAAGACTATTGTAAATCTGCTTTTAAGTATAAGTGGGAGGAATTATTAGGTTAGTGTAGGTTAACATGAGATGTCACGTAGAGTTACTACACTAGACATACATGATGTATACTAAAAGGTAGACTTTAAATATACAAGGGAGATTATTGGAGTTATACGTGAAAGTATGCTTTTACTTTGTATAACTCATGTATTAAACACTTATTTATGAGAATAAATCTTTTATCACATTTGCTTTAGATATAATTGAATGTTGATTATTTATTGCAACCAGTTCATTATAAGTGGTACATGTTACATTGTAGTTAATGTGGTGATACCCGATCACGGAAGATCACATTAACGGTTTTCTTGTAACTAAAAGTACAAATTCACGACCTAGGTGGAATTGAACAAATCACCGTGAAAGGTCGGTGTGTATATCTCAGATTGGTCTGTCTTGACTAAGAGATTGCACTAGCACATTTAGTATGTGTTGAAGAGGACCTACAGTGAGGATAAATTCTTCTGTTCTGAAATGTGAAGAATTAGACATCAGTGGTTATTGATTTCTTAATCTCCGTCACTTAAATAGGACCGTGTGTGCTTAAGGTTACTGCTTTGATTCATGTTGGGTGAGAATCATCGTGACTTCGAATCTTGTGCTTTGGGCAGTAATATTAATCATAGGACGGTTGCTAAAATTTAATACGGAGAAACGCGTGCGAGTACGGCTCTGTTGGGAAAATATAGGGGTGCCCGGAATCTATTCGGGATGAATTTTAAATACGAATTTAAATACAATTATTACTATCATGAATTAATCCTAATTAATTCAAATAATAATTCCAACAACTAATTATCACCATGCATGCTAAATTAATTTCACATATTAACTATGGCGGAATAAACAAGTAAATATGTGATTAACGTACCTCTTGTAGAACTTGGCCTTTGAATAAAACGGGACTCTCGTACACGCTTTATCAACCCAAAAACCTTCTCAAGTATTTCCCTTTCGCCTTACTTGATCGCCGGTGGGAGACGCTTTCAAGCAATTTAATAAACTAAGGAAAAAGAAAAATATCTATGCTTCTTGATTTTTCCAACACATGGAATTATGTACGTTGAGATGAAATAATCATCTCCTATTTATAAAGGGGGTGACCGAAATTCGTAGAGATTTTATGGGCAGGGAGAAAATCTTTTCTTAATCTCTAACAAATCTTGAATATATCTCATATATTCTTTTCTCCATAATAAAATATTCCACAAAAATCTCACTCCCTTAAATAAATATGAAACTTTCGAAATTTACATGGAGAAAATCCAAGATTTGGATCTTCTTGAATATATGAGATATTCTTGTATTCTTAGAATACATATCTTGCATAATATCTTTCCAAGAAAATCAACAAAATCTTTTTCCTCCTTATCATGTATTTTTCGAAAATTAAAGGAAAAAATCAGCATATTATTTTCTTTTTATTTTAATCACCTTATCATTATTGGGCTACTTAATTGGGCTACTTGAGGGGCCTTAAGGAGAATTAAGATTGGACCTCCTAATGGACTTCTGAATTTCAATATTGAGCCCCAATATAATTCAGCCCATTAATATTAATTATTACCACTAATAAATTAGTATTGCACTATCCATCTTAATCCATATTACGATAATATGGGCTCCCGGTTATTATTTCCCGCGTTTAAGATCATCAAGTCCATTAATTAATTGAGCTTCTGAATAGCTCTAAATTAATTAATATATTTCACCTTGGAGTAAAGACAGCTCAACATTATTATTCGTACCGAAGAAACTAATTCTTCACTTGCAAGATTTGGTACAATAAAACTTCTGAGCCCACCAAGGGGACTAATCACACGAGCCGTACTCGCACGCGTTTCTCCGTATTAAATCTTAGCAACCGTCGTATGATTAATATTACTGCCCAAGACACAAAGTTCGAAGTCACAATGATTCTCACCCAACATGAATCAAAGCAGTAACTACTAAGCACACACGGTCCTATTTAAGTGACGGAGATTAAGAAATCAACAACCACTGAGGTCTAATTCTTCACCTTTCAGAACAGAAGAATTTCTCCTCGCTGTAGGACCTCTTCAACACATACTAAATGTGCTAGTGCAATCTCTTGGTCAAGACAGACCAATCTGAGCCTTACACATCGACCTTTCACGGCGGATTGTTCAATTCCACCTAGGTCGTGAATTGTACGTTTAGTTACAAGTAAACTGTTAATGTTGTCTTCCGTGATCGGGTATCACCACATTAACTACAATGTAACATGTACTATATATTGAACGGTTTGCAATAGAAATTCAACATTCAATTATATCTAAAGCAAATGTGATAAAAGAATTATTCTCATAAATCGAGTGTTTGATACACGAGTTATACAAAGTAAAAGCATACTTTCACGTATAACTCCAACAATCTCCCACTTATACTTAAAGTCTGCTTTTAGTATACATCACGCATGTCTTAGTGTAGTAGCTCTACGTGACATCTCATGTCAACCTACACTAACCTAATAATTCCTCCCACTTATACTTAAAGCAGATTGGCAATAGTCTTGACTCCCATTCCATCCACATGTCTCTCGAATGTATTCAGAGGCAGACCCTTTGTGAATGGATTTACTAGGTTGTCCCCGACGCATATCTTTGCCACCTCTTTATCTCCTCTCTCAACGATTTCTCGTATAAGATGGTGTTTTCTTTCAATGTGTTTGCTGGCCTTGTGGGCTCTCGGTTCCCTTGAATTTGCAACTGCTCCGGCATTGTCACAAAAGACAGTTATCTTGTCGGGCAAATTCGGAACAACGTCCAAGTCCACTAAGAAGTACTTGAGCCAAACCGCTTCTTTCGCTACTTCACAAGCAACTACTTATTCGGTTTCCATGGTCGAATCTGCGATGCATTTCTGCAAATCGCTTCTCCATGTCATGGCTCCTTCTCCCATGCAAAACACACTACCCGAAGTAGGTATTTTGGAGTCTATGTCTGATTGGAAATTTGAGTCCGTGTATCCCATGGGAATTAGATTGTCTGACTGTTAAATCAGCATTCCATACTAAGTTCTTTTCAGAAACTAAAGGACGCATTTAATTGCAATCTAATGTGCTTTCCCGAGATTACTTTATTATCTTGCCATCATGTCCACGACAAGGCAGATATTCGGTCTCGTACACAACGTTGCATACATAAGACTTCCTACGTCCGAAACGTACGGAACATCTTTCATATCATCTATCTCCACTTGCGTCTTAGGGCATATTTCTTTGGATAGATGGATTCCGTGCCTAAAAAAGGTACAAAACCTTTCTTGGAATCTTGCACGCTGATATGCTTCAAAACAGTGGCTTTGTATGAAACTTGCGATAAGCCCAACATCTTCCTCTTGCGATCTCGAGTGAACTTGATCCCAAGGATGTGACCGGCTTTCCCTAAGTCCTTCATATCAAACTGATTTGACAGCCACACCCTTACGTCTGACAATACCTTTACATTGTTTCCAATGAGCAGAATATCGTCTACGTATAATACTAAGAATACCACCGCAGTTCCGTCACATCTTTTGTACACACAACTTTCGAACTTGTTTTGATCATAAACCCATAAGACTTAATTAATTGATCAAACACTAGTTCCAAGTACGCGATGCTTGCTTAAGTCCATAAATGGATCTCTTAAGCTTGCATACGAGGTGCTCTTGGCCCTTTTCAACGAAACCTTTGGGCTGTTGCATATAGATCCCATCAAGACTTCCGTTAAGGAAAACTGTCTTGACATCCATTTACCAGATCTCGTAATCTAAGTGCGCAGCGATCGACAAGAGAATACGGATGGACTTAAGCATAGCTACAGGCCACAGGCCACAGGCCTTGCTTTGAAGGTCTCTACCCTTCCGTCCGGTCCTCTTTTCCTCTTGTACACCCACTTGCATCCAATGAGCTCTACTCCATTAGGTGGATCAACCAACTCCCACACTTGATTATAATCCATCGAACCCACCTCGGTTTCCATTGCGGTTTGCCACACTTCCGCGTCTTTGTCTTGGATTGCCTCGTCGTACGTTCATGGGTCTGATTCATCGCTGGGAATCAAATCCGAAGATTCTCCAATTCCCATGAATCTCTCGGGTTGCCTTGCAATCCTCCCACTACGACGGGGTTCCGGTTGTGAAGGTATGACATGTGGTATATCATCTTGTATACTTGGTATAGGAGTTTGCCCTCTTAACTCGTCTAAGGTAATCTCACTTCTGGGCTTTCTTTTGTTCATATAGTCTTTCTCCAAGAATTTAAAGTGCGAACTAATCACGGTCTTTTAATCCTTGAGACTATAGAACATACACCCTTTCGTTCCCATGGGATATCCTATAAACAACCTTAATTCCGAACATGGATCCAATTTACCGGCTTCCTTGTCTAGCACGTATGCCGGACAACCCCAAATCTGCAAGTGTCTTAGACTGGGCTTGCGCCCGGTCCACAATTCCATTAGGGTTTTAGGAACCGATTTGGATGGCACCAAGTTTAGAATGTAAGTCGTTGTTTCCAAGGCATTACCCCAAAACGACTTGGGTAAATCCGAATAACTCATCATGGGTCTGACTATTTCTAAAAGAGTCTGGCTCCTTCGTTCCGCCACACCGTTCTATTGAGGGGTTCCCGATGTGGTCAACAGGGATACAATCCCTTTTTCCGATAGGTAGTTCAAGAATTCATTGCTAAGGTATTCGCCTCCACAAACAAATTGTAGAGACTTGATACTTCTTTCCCTATGCATCATAAGGTAGATGTATCCGTATCTTGAGTAATCATCAAATTACTCATACCTCTTCTTGCTATGATCATCATTGAACCACACATATCGGTATGAACGAGTTCTAACACTTCCGTAGTTCTATTCCCCTTGGCTCCAAATGCCCTCTTGGTCATTTTACCCTCTAAACAGGATTCACAAGTTGGAAACGGTTCGACTTGGAATGATTCCAAGGATCCGTCTTTCACCAATCTCTCTATCCACTTTAGATTAATATGACCTAGTTTAAGATGCCATAGAAGTGTTTCGTTCATCTCCGAAGAACGCTTTCTTTTATTACTCGAAATAATCGATGTGTTATTAGATTCAATTTTGTGAGTGGTGTGCCCAAATAATGGTATAAAGATCATCCATTAAAGTTCCGGAATAGATAAACTCATCGTTTCAAGCAATAATAACATCCTTATTAAAAGAAACTGAGTATCTATTCAAACAGTTTAGAAACTGAAGGTTGAGTTCTTTCTAAACTTGGAACATGAGGAACGTCTCTCAAGACCATAACTCTATCTTCACAAGATAGGCGCACTTCTCCCACTGCTTCAGCTGCCACTCTCGTAGCATTGCCCGATGTGATGGGGATCCCACTTCCGTTAAGTCGTCGGGTTAGCTTAAACCCATGAAACAAATGTGATCAGTAGCTCTCGTATCCACTATCCACGAATAGACAGCATACGCCACTTCACAAGTTTCGACGACTAAGGTGTGTGAATTACCTAACTTTCCTAGCCTCTTAGGCTTGGAACAGGCAGACCTCCATTGTCCTCTCTCACCGCAACTAAAACACTTCCCCTTCGATGCTTGCCTTTGCATTTGCCTTTCGCAACAATTGGATTTGCTTGGATCCGGCCTTTGGTTCTCTTCCTCTTTTCCCTCCCTTGGGACCAAAAAAGGTAGACGAACCATTAGCCACCATAGCACTAGACTGGTGCTCCATTATCACCTCCACCGAAACTAAAGCTTGCAAGAGCTCGGGCAAACGACTTGTCCGTTCATTCATCTGACAGTTCAGATGAAACTACTCAAAGCTTCTCGGTAGGGAATGGTATATGAAATCAATCAAAATCCGCACCAAGTACTTCCAACTTGTTAAGGTATGCCATTATCTCGAGAACGTGCTCCCTTACGGGCGTTCCTTCCACCATTTCCAACTTGACCGAGTCATGTTTGGTGAACTGATTAGTCATGGGATTCTGATGTGAAAACATCTCTTCAAGGCGTTTCATGATTTCAACAGCGGATACAATGTCTTCATGAACGCGCCTCAAATCCTCAGACAGAAATGTCAAGATGATGCACTTCATTCATTGTCACGCTTCCGATCATAAACTGCCTCTTCCCATTGCTTGACTTATCATTAGGCTTGCCGGGTATATTAACATAAATAACCCAATTGTGTTTTCGTGCAGTAAGGACAAATTTAAAAAAAATATTTCCAATCGATATAATTCTCTCCAAAAAGTTTATTAACTTTAAGTATATTAAACAATGGATTAAAAGGTTGCGACATGATGAAATGAGAATAAAACATACATTCATATCAATATCTAGAAAAATATGAAATTATCACATAGTTCGATCACATCAATTATATTGAAACCTTAAAACAATATAATCATGCATCAGCCAACATCTCGAAACAATTTAAATGCGCCACGAGGGGTGGTCTATACATTTAAATACATTCAAGCGGATCACAAACTTAAAAGTTACAAATCCTTAATTCAAAATTAATAGTTGGCTCCCACTTTGACCACATAGAAATTGACAGGGACTCCGAGGGGAGTAAGTTAATATCAATTTCCTATGCCTAAGTAATAACCATAATTAAATACAGGATTATTATTTCGCTTTGAGCAAGCCACTCGTGGTGAGGGTCAATACCGCCACTAGTAATAATCCACAATCATCCTTTCGGAATTTATTCATGTGAAATCCGTTCTTTTGGCCGATCCGAGGGGGAAATGTATTCCAAAAGAACTTCACAAATAAATAAATTATGGAGGCCAAAATAATCCAATTTTAATATCCGGAATAAAATTGCGATTATAAAAACATACTTAGTAATTTTCGAAAGTAAGGTTTTTCTTGGACAATTAAATTCATGCAAACACATATTAACAAATAATAATAAGTGCACGAAATAAAACATCCATCAAAACAAAATTAAACACATTGGAGCACTCGAATCCAATTGTCACGGTTTAATTTCTTCACGTCTTGATGCAAAAAAATCGTCCTTGTTGCTTTCCGACGTTCGTCTCGACGTGCTCCCACTCGAACAGCAACACTTCTTCAAAAACAGCATCGTTTGGGGTTCGGGACGACGTTTAAAATCACACGGAAAAAAAAACACGAACCGAAAAAATTCCACGGCCTGAGATACAGCGCGCGTCGGCCCACGAAGTGGGCCCGCGCGCTTCCCGGCCCGAGAAGCGCTGGAAAAGCGCCCGAGGCGCGCCGAAGCGCAGCCCCGAGGCGCACCCGAGGCGCGCCCGAGGCGCTGCACGGAAGCGCGCCGAGGCGCACCCGAGGCGCCCCGAGGCGCTGCAGGGAGCTGCCGAGGCGCGCGCGAGCCGTGCGCGCGGCGCCGTGCGCCCGTTGCGCACGGCGTGCGCCGTGCACCCCCGTGCGCCGTTTTTTTCGCCGTTCGTCCTCGTTTTCTTCACCCCTTGCATGATTTTACCTCCATACACGCTCCACGCTTGCATGCGTCGTCCGGGTACGCCGTTTTTAATTCTTCGTTCTTCGTCACGATCCGGTTACAATTTATTTTTACAAAAAAATAAATACTAGATCTAGACTAGTCTATTACAATGATCGAATCAAAATAAAAACAACTAATCTACTCGTGGATTTTCTCACGAGAAAAACGAATTCGAACGAATCGAATTAAAAAACAAATTAATTCACACGCATGAAATTAACAACATTAAAAACCATGACAATTGGATACCTGCAAAAAAGATCTAACAATTCTACTATCCAATTTCAAATTTAATGTTCAACAATTTAAATTCCAATTTAAAATTCAGAGCCCGAAACCGTGGCTTTGATACCAGTTGTTGGGAAAATATAGGGGTGCCCGGAATCTATTCGGGATGAATTTTAAATACGAATTTAAATACAATTATTACTATCATGAATTAATCCTAATTAATTCAAATAATAATTCCAACAACTAATTATCATCATGCATGCTAAATTAATTTCACATATTAACTATGGCGGAATAAACAAGTAAATATGTGATTAACGTACCTCTTGTAGAACTTGGCCTTTGAATAAAACGGGACTCTCGTACACGCTTTATCAACCCAAAAACCTTCTCAAGTATTTCCCTTTCGCCTTACTTGATCGCCGGTGGGAGACGCTTTCAAGCAATTTAATAAACTAAGGAAAAAGAAAAATATCTATGCTTCTTGATTTTTCCAACACATGGAATTATGTACGTTGAGATGAAATAATCATCTCCTATTTATAAAGGGGGGTGACCGAAATTCGTAGAGATTTTATGGGCAGGGAGAAAATCTTTTCTTAATCTCTAACAAATCTTGAATATATCTCATATATTCTTTTCTCCATAATAAAATATTCCACAAAAATCTCACTCCCTTAAATAAATATGAAACTTTCGAAATTTACATGGAGAAAATCCAAGATTTGGATCTTCTTGAATATATGAGATATTCTTGTATTCTTAGAATACATATCTTGCATAATATCTTTCCAAGAAAATCAACAAAATCTTTTTCCTCCTTATCATGTATTTTTCGAAAATTAAAGGAAAAAATCAGCATATTATTTTCTTTTTATTTTAATCACCTTATCATTATTGGGCTACTTAATTGGGCTACTTGAGGGGCCTTAAGGAGAATTAAGATTGGACCTCCTAATGGACTTCTGAATTTCAATATTGAGCCCCAATATAATTCAGCCCATTAATATTAATTATTACCACTAATAAATTAGTATTGCACTATCCATCTTAATCCATATTACGATAATATGGGCTCCCGGTTATTATTTCCCGCGTTTAAGATCATCAAGTCCATTAATTAATTGAGCTTCTGAATAGCTCTAAATTAATTAATATATTTCACCTTGGAGTAAAGACAGCTCAACATTATTATTCGTACCGAAGAAACTAATTCTTCACTTGCAAGATTTGGTACAATAAAACTTCTGAGCCCACCAAGGGGACTAATCACACGAGCCGTACTCGCACGCGTTTCTCCGTATTAAATCTTAGCAACCGTCGTATGATTAATATTACTGCCCAAGACACAAAGTTCGAAGTCACAATGATTCTCACCCAACATGAATCAAAGCAGTAACTACTAAGCACACACGGTCCTATTTAAGTGACGGAGATTAAGAAATCAACAACCACTGAGGTCTAATTCTTCACCTTTCAGAACAGAAGAATTTCTCCTCGCTGTAGGACCTCTTCAACACATACTAAATGTGCTAGTGCAATCTCTTGGTCAAGACAGACCAATCTGAGCCTTACACATCGACCTTTCACGGCGGATTGTTCAATTCCACCTAGGTCGTGAATTGTACGTTTAGTTACAAGTAAACTGTTAATGTTGTCTTCCGTGATCGGGTATCACCACATTAACTACAATGTAACATGTACTATATATTGAACGGTTTGCAATAGAAATTCAACATTCAATTATATCTAAAGCAAATGTGATAAAAGAATTATTCTCATAAATCGAGTGTTTGATACACGAGTTATACAAAGTAAAAGCATACTTTCACGTATAACTCCAACAGGCTCGTGTGATTTATTCCCTTGGTGGGCTCAGAAGTTTTATCGTACCAAATCTTGCAAGTGAAGAATTAGTTTCTTCGGTACGGATAATAATGTTGAGCTGTCTTTACTCCAAGGTGAAAGATGTTAATTAATTTAGAGCTATTCAGAAGCTTAATTAATTAATGGACTTGATAATCTTAAACGCGAGAAATAATAATCGGGAGCCCATATTATCGTAATATAGATTAAGAAAATAGTGCAATATTAATTTATTAGTGGTCCTAATTAATATTAATGGACATAATTATATTGGGGCTCAATATTGAAATTCAGAAGCCCGTTGGAGGTCCAATCTTAATTCTCCTAAAGGCCCCTCAAGTAGCCCATTAAGTAGTTCAATAATGATAAGGTGATTAAAATAAAAGATAATATAATTTGTTGATTTTTCATGTATTTTTCGAAAAGGATATATTAGGAGAAAGAAAAGATCTTTTTGATTTTCTTGGAAAGATATTATGGAAGATATGTATTCTCTGAATACAAGATTATCTCATATATTCAAGAAGATCCAAATCTTGGATTCTTTCTTTAATATTTTCGAAAATAAGCTTATATGAGAAGGTGAGATTTTTATGGAATATTTTATTATGGAGAAAAGAATATATGGGATATATTCAAGATTTCTTGGAGGCCAAGAAAAAGATTTTCTCTCCCCTATTCCATGTGAAAATTTCAAAATCCCCTCATCTATATATAGGGAATGATTATTTCATCTCCAGTTTACAGTTTCACAACGTTGAAAAAAAAATCAGCAACAATATTTTTTTTTTTCCTTGATATTCTAATTGCTTGTGAGCACTTCCCACCGTGAACAAGCAAGACGAAAGGGACATACTTGAGAAGTTCTTTTGGTTGATAGCACGATCGTGATAGTCCCGTTGTTATCAAAGGCCATAACTACAAGAGGTACGTAGTCACATAATCTCTTAGTTTTCCGTCATAGATTTTATGTGAATTAATTCAACATGCATGATGATAAAAATGCTACACACTTGGGGGCAGATGAAGGAATATTTTGCACTTGCAACGACATCTATGGTTAAATATACCTCACCCAAATACCTTTAACCAACATACGCTAATATTAATATTTAATAAGTAAGTTAAACTATAAATGAAGTAAATATTGAGAATTAGGTAAACACACCTGAGGTAAAAAGTCATGGTAGTTGCACTCAACCACTTGTCATCGAAGACTTCTTCGACATGATCTCGTATGATGAACTCCTCCTATCCAACATAGTTAAAGTAAGCATTAATGGGCACTGTGACTGTATTGAAGCTGGCGGACACCATGTAGTGCACCGTACTCATTATAGTGACATCGTGGGGTACGTCTCCGGGAAGGGGGTACCCTAATCGCCGTCTGCGAACACCAATAGTTGGTTCCCCTGGTCTCTCCCTCTGTGTAGTCTTTTGTGGAGTCGGGAGTATCTACAATCAATATTTGTAATATTATTTAAAATAAATTGACTTATTAATTACTTTAATAACATGTATTTTACCTTTTTTGTGAGAGAAACCAAGTGTTGCGGCCATTCGAGGAAGTGCCCGACCGCGTCTCTGACTGTGGTGGCCACATCTTCTGGTTTTGGCAACAGTGAAGTCTCTTGTCCAATTTCAGGTACAGTGAGGGTGACTTTCACAAAATCAGGAGTGATTGGGGGACCATGGATCACTCCACTGGAGCTATCGAACAACATTCCAGTGGCCACCAACCGAAGAGGATAATCCAAATAAAGGTAACAAGGAGTCGTCTGTTCGAAGAGGATATTCAGTTAGAAAATTTATACTAGTATTTAATTAAAACAAATACGAGATACATCTGATACCTTGGAGACGTTTTGAAGTGCATCATGGAAGTTGTCTGAAGCATTGTTTCTAACAGCACTCTCTCTAGCCTCAGCGGAAAACATAGGAGCACTGTTTGCACAGCTAGCACCACTAGATGACATCACGTATCTCATTTGATGGTTTGATATCATTGAAACTCATTTAGCTAAGTCAGCAACCTGGGCTGAAAGTTGTTCCACCTTAGATATAGCAGCCATACCAGGTGCCATAGTCAATTATTTCTTCGTGACACCAAATCCAAGTCCCCGTATGCGTCCGGGATGCTCCTGACAATTTATTGCCCGTGCAAACAGATCATCAGTCCCCACAGTGCTGGTCTCGTCGGGCGTCATGCTCTGAGATATGCGCTCCTAAATAACAAAAAATATTATTAAATCATTTCAAATTAAATAATAGTTTATAATGTTAAAGATAAAATAATGGATGAATTACCGCTTCATCAATGATACGCTGTGTTTTGAGATCGGGAACATTCCCTGTAATACCCCGTCCCGTTTTGTACCCTTTTTCTTAATTAGAAACCTTATTTTCTTTTCTTTTCTTTTCTTTGTTTCTTTTAAATTTAATTATTTTGTGTGTTATTTCTGTATTTAAATATATATATATACCCTTTTTATAAATTTCTAAATTCGAAGAAAGAAATCGAATCTTTCAAACGAATAAAAGAACTACGAGAATTAAATTAAATTAAGAATTTCGATCCGTGTAATTTTGTGGATAATCAAAATTTCAGTAATTAATTGATTAATTAAAAGATACTGTTAATCTCAAATTAAATCCTCGAAAACCAAACGAGCCCTAATTAAATTCCTAGCAATTAAGTTAAAATCTCATGAAAACCTCTTCTTTAATTCTCAAACGTGCAAATCCTTTTCATTTTCTTAAACTAATTAAATTAATAGTAAAAATCTTAAGAGATAAGGACAAGTTAAATTTTGAAAGATTAGTATAAAAGCCTAACTCCCTTTCTCTCTCCTCATTTTCCTCCTTATTTTCTTTCACTCAGTTTCTCTCCTCTCGTCTCTCTCGTTCACCGCCAAACGCCTTCCCATCTTTTTTCTCCTTCCGGCGAACGGCCGCCGCCGAGCCTCTCCGTCGCGCCTCCTCCACGAAGCCGCGACACCCCCCTCACCGTCGCGCTCTCTCTTCTCGATCGAAGCCCCAACTCACGCCTCTCTTGCAGCGACACCGCCGCGGCCCAGCTCCGACCGCCGTCGTCGCGCCATCACGAGGCCATCGCCGTGCCTCGCCCCAGACGCGACGCCGCTCACCGCCGTCCTCTTCGCCTCACACAAACCACACAGCCGTCGTCGCTCTCTCCCCTGTCCTCCGTCGAAGCCGAAGCTGCATCGCCGCCTCAGCCCTGCGACGCCACCGCCGAAGCACCGCTGCCTCTTTAACTCTCACTTTCCAGTGAGTAATTTCAAAAGCCCCCTTTCAATTTCACTCTTTGAAGATTATTCCAATTTCTAACCGAGACCTTCTTTTCGTTTAATTTTCCGTTCAATTTGACGCCGTTAAACCGGTTGATGCTGCCGAAATTCCTGGAAATCCCGATCGACGCCGTCAGGCTGTTCAAATTCGTTTTCCGAATTACCGAACGACGCCGTTAGGCTGCCCAATTCTTCGAACGAATTATCGATTTCCCAATCGACGCCGTTAGGCCATCCGTTTAACACCTCGAACCGGAATTGTAAGGTTTCTACCTTCGTTTTTCTTCTTGGGTAAATTCTGGTTTATTTTGATTAATTTGTTCGAATCGTGGGACAAGGAAAAGAAATGAAAAAAAAAAAACTTACCGTTAGTTGGTTAGATGGTTTAGTATTGTTAGTTGACTTGTTTAGTATTGTTGTTTAGTCCTTTTGTATCACTCTTTAGAAGTAGGATTTGGATATTGTTTTCCTTGTTTTTATTCCTTCACAAACATGAGTTGGACTGTTGAAATTAGCTGAGTTAGTATATTGATTTTTAGTTGACCGGTTGATATGTATTAATGTTTTAGATGTATGGTATTAATGACTTAGTGGACTAGTATTATTCTTGTGGATGTTTAGTATCACTGTTTTAGTGTTATGGTGATTTTTAGTATAGTCCTTTAGTATCCCTGTTTTGATGAGTTGGTATTATTATTATTTGGATGATGATCTTCAATGGTTAAACGCTTTTGTTTTGAATCCATAGACAAAGGGAAACTCGTCTTCACCTCGTACCCCTGTTAGAATGTTAGAAACGCAAAATAAAGTCTTTTAATATAATCCTTTATTTTAGAAGTATTACAAACCAACTTTAGGAGTATCACTAATATTAGAAAAGAAGAATACCCTTTTTATAAACTATTTTAGTTTATAATATAATTTTCTTAGAAAAATCCAAGTCTTTTAATAAGTTTAAAAGAGAAAAGTTTTTATTCAAAAATTCTTTTAAAAAAAAATGGGAAATAGAAATCTTAGAAAGAAAAACCTTTTCTTCATTTCTTATTAATACTCTTAAATAATTATTTTATTCTTTTAAGTTTTTCCAAGAATAATAATTATATTTTTTTACCTTAAAAGGCCTTTACTAAGGACACCAATGAAATTAGCAAATATACCCCCCTAATACACATCCTCTTAAAAAGGGGTGTACTTATCATTTGGAAATCAACCTTTGAAAACTTTAGTTTTCCATAGTTTTCTAAAGACGATAATCTACTCAATCCTCGAGTTTCACACTCTAAAGCTTTTCAAATTAAAAAGTCAATCTTTTAATCGGAATACTCCTTATTAGGATTATGTACTTTTCGGGACACGCACGAAGGACTCGACTGTCTGCCTACACAATATTCCCAGAACTCAGAACAATCAGGTGGGTGATGATCTGCTAATAATAACGTCGTGCCGGTATTTTCTGAACTCAACTAAATCAAATAAAAAAATATCTAATCTAACATAAATGTAACACCTATTATATAAATGTTTGAATTATGTAATATAACTATATGTGTTATATATATTGCCTGTTGTTTTATGAATCAATCACCATGGCATGAGTAAACACCTTATGTGAGCATGAATCAGTTCGGTTGTCAGTCAAGTATTATTCTTTGTAAAGTTTATTGAGTCAGTTTTGTGGAAAGTCAGTATGTACTGAGTCGGGATCGAGTTTTAAATCCGACCTCCAGGGCCGCTGTCGGGGACGCCCTCGGAATCAAGGTTGTTGATCAAGCAGATCTGGTCCCCGGTCAGCTGTCGTTGGATGCACCAGGAATAAGGCCATTGATGTTTGCTTATTTTGAGGGATGTTATGGTTGGATGATGTGAGTTTGTGTGGTTGGATGAAGTAAGTTTTGGTTGGAGTTGAAAAGAGTAACTTTGTTGGAAGTGGAACGATCGTACGAATATGGTTTGACAGTTTGTGACAATACTTGATTATGTTTTGGGCTCTGCCCTAACGTGAACCAACTTGTGTTATTTCAATTATACCATGCGAAATATTTTTAAATGTCGCTTAAACCTCGTAATCTTATATATATGTCAACTGATTAAATAAAATAAACACTTTATCAATGAGTATAACTTAATCTATTCCGGATTTACCAATCCCATGATGTTGCAATCACCCATATGTGAGAATTCAATTCTCACGCCCCTTTTTCCTAACCCCTTGCAGATTACAATTACGGGGAGCAAGGACAGTGATACAGAAGACACAAAGTTTCTCGTTTGCCTAAAATACTATTAATAATACAATGATGCCTATTATTTCTATTCCTAAATAAATGATTTCGCTACTGCTAGGCAAGACGATACTTCTTACCGTGTGTTTCAATTACCCAAACTCAGTGTGTATTATCATAAAGATACATAACCTTTATTCCATCCTCATATATATATATATATAGATATACCTATGTGTGTGATACATTATTATATTATTTCTTCCCACTTATCCGCTGCATGAAATTTATCCTTCAATTCAGTTACTTCTCCTTCAAAAAATTTTATAGTTCGGACTTTTGATCACAATAACACTTCGAATCCGATATAATTAATATATTCTGGGTTCGGGGTGTTACATTCCCATCTCGAGTCTTTCTTGTAGTCTGAAATAACTCATAACGGGTAACAACAGGTGCACTCTCTCCACCTTTCCTTTTTTCTTCTTTCTACGATAATAATAAACATGTAAAAAATCATTAAAAGTGAATATATATTAATGAAGTGAATGATCATAAAAAAAAATTAAAAGTAGCAAATCTCACCAAATCTTCCGTAATGCGTGCATAACCTCTGGAAGATCCACGATATTGCGCCTCCATATTCTTAGCTTGTATGTTATTTCTGTTACTTTTTTCCTAAAGTGTAATATAAATACGATAAATATTGGAAAAAAAGAATAGATGAAATAACATCGATCAATTTTACCTTGAAATCATCAAGCAAATATCTACGCACAAACTCCTCCCAATATGGAGCCACCATAGGGGATTGCTCATAGTCTTTAGGCGGTCTAGGCTAGTACAAACCAGTCTTCGGGTCTCGTGCCTTATTCCTCAGAAAAGTCCGAATTTTTTTTACCTTATTCCCAGCTTGTTTAAGTATTTCATACTTCTTTGTGTGATCAAGGCCGATGAATGTAGCCTGCATATACATATAGAATATAACAATTTATATTTAGTCATTTCACAAGCCCATACATAAAAATAAATTATACAACAATTTTAATATGCATTACAATTAATTAACATACCACGAGCTCATTCCATATTGCTTCCTTGAAAGGAGTCATCTCAGGCTTACGCCAGTCATTGCATGGCAGCACGCTAGGGACAACTCTCCTGACTGCAGACCCAATGAAGTACGCCAACTTCGCACTCTCTGGTCCTATTGGCTGCCCATACTCATTGAATGATAACTGCAATTCAACAGACAATTAATTAATATAATAACAATTAAACTGTTCAATTGTATTAAAATTACCTTCAGTAATTTTCCCTTGCTACCGTCTTTTTTCAGTGAAGTCATCGTGACTATACCCCTCTTGCGCTTCTCTCCAGAGCTACTAGAGGTGGGAGCATCAGTGTTATCCTGTCTTATGTCATCATCTCCGTCATCTGGATTATCTCCATCATCTGGCTCATCTCCAGCATATGGAAAATAAGCTTGATCATCTCCATCATCTCTATCATAGGGCAAATAATCCATGATCCTGCGAAATAAAATAAAAAATATGTAAGAGTTATAAAGAAACAACATTTAATAAAGCACAAAAAATAACATTCAATAAAGTCATACATTTCTTTTTAGCACTGATTTTTCTTTTTCGTTTTTTGGTTGACTTTTCTTGTTCATGACCATGAATGTTGACGAGATCCGGATTGATATACTCATCATCACTTCTAAGTTTTCTCTAGTACGGATGGGGATTTACAGGATCATCGAAAGAGGGTACAGAATGAGTGAAGTTCTGGAAAGAATCATCAATCATGTCAACATCTTCATCGACGTGATCGGTGATCTGGTAACTATGGTTAAATTTGTTTGACAGAAGCACAATTGACCATTTCTTGTTAACTGGGTCGGGGACATAGAAAATTTGTTGAGCTTGACTAGCCATTATGTAAGAGTCATTTATGTATCCCACATTCTTCAAATCAACGCGTACGAAACCAGAACATTCAACTTGGACCCCATTTGGGATCCTCACCCAACTACAATCGAAAATTGGCTCACGGTGACCAACATAGTCGAGTTCCCAAATGTTGACAATCTGTCCAAAGTAAGTGGTATTCGACTGATTCCATGCAGTTGCAGTAATAGACACCCCACTATTCTGCATTATACTTGTGGCATCATGATCTCGGGTATAAAACGTGTATCCATTAATAAGATAACATTTGTATGAATACACATGTCTATCAGGCAATCTGGATAACCACTTAACTCTTTCTTTCACTGATTCTTTATCCTGTGACAACATATTTGCAACATAACCATTGAACCAGTCAATAAACGTGCGATTGTGCTCAGTTTCAATCCATGAACTAGCTCTGGTGGGAAAGGACTCAGAAAGTGCCTGCATGTGCAAGTCAATAAAAGAAAGCATGTCGACCGTGTTGTGAAGTACACACAAGTGCATCCGTGTTAGCTCCTTCATACTAACACTTACAGGTTGGCCACCGGTAATGCCTTCACCATCCATTCTATTGGTGTATCGGGTACTTGGAAGTCCAATTGCATCGACATTCGGAATAAATTCAGATCAGTACTCGACTGCTTCTTCTACTAAATAGCGTTCTGCAATGCATCCCTCCGGCCTGTACATATTCATCACATACCCTTTCAACACTTTCATATATCTCTCTACACCATACATCCATCGCATACGAGCAGGACCACACATCCTTGTCTCGTGTACCAAATGAACGGTTAAGTGAACCATTATATCAAAAAATGAAGGAGAAAAATACATTTCAAGCTCACAAAGCGTCCCCACAATCTATCTCTGAAAACCAAGCAATTTTCTAGGATCAATAACTTTGCTACTCATTGCCTTGAAGAACCAACAAAGTTTTGTTATGGTTATGCGCACATTTTCAGGAAAGATAGAACGTATTGCAATGGGCAAGAAATTCTCCATGATGACATGATAGTCATGCGATTTCAGGTTCATCAACTTCACGCCATCATCTGAAACAAGTCTCTGTATGTTGGACAAATAACCCTCTGGTACTTTCACATCCTTTAGTGTTTGAAGAAGAATTTTTCTCTCACTCTTGGACAAGGTGTGTGCAGCAGGAGGTAATTTCGGTGGTTTACCTTCTTCATACACAGGTGCCAGTTCAGCTCTTATACCCATATCAACCATATCCATTCTTGCATTGTAACCATCCTTAGACTTGTTATCAGCTAGCAGAGTATTGAGCAAACTAGCACAAACATTCTTCTCAACGTGCATTAGATCAATGAAATGTCTAACATACAAATATTTCCAATAGGGCAATTGAAAGAAAATTGATTCCTTCTTCCAGCCTCTAGTTGGGAGACTCTTTGCAAAGTGTTTTCCGTATTGTGTGTTGACATTCTTCATCTCGTTCAATACATCTGTACCTGACAATAAACGTGGTGCTCCACATTCCTCGATTGTGCCATCGAATGCATCGGCCATTCTTCTGTACTCATGTCTTGGCTCCAACCACCTTCTATGCCCCATATAAACAGTCTTCCTACAATGACATAAACGAATGTGATATGTGTTCGTGGTACACCAAGGACATGCATCGGCTCCCTTCACACTATATCCAGATACATTCCCATAAGCGGGGAAGTCATTGATAGTCCCAAACAACATGGCCTTCAACTTAAAATTCTCCTTTCTATAAGCATCATACACATCGACGTCCTCATCCCACAGGAGCTTCAAGTCCTCTATCAAATGAGCCAGATATACATCTATGTCGTTACCAGGTTGTTTGGGTCCTGATATCAATATAGACAAAATCATATAAGTGCGCTTCATGCACAACTCTGGTGAAAGATTATAAACCATCAGAATCACTGGCCATGTACTATGGTTGGTACTTTGGATACCGAACGGATTCATTCCGTCAGTTGAGAATGCAAGATGCAAGTGTCGTGGCTCGTCACAAAATTCTGGATGTCTGACATTGAATGTCTTCCACTGGGGTGAATCAGCAGGGTGTCTTAGCATTCCATCATCGATCCTATCATCATGATGCCAAGTTAAATTTCTAGCATCCACATCGCTACTATACATTCTCCTGAATCTTGGTATTATTGGGAAGTACCACATCACCTTCGCTGGAGATTTATTCTTCAAGTACCTCTTCTTCCCACACTTGGGGCATTCATCGAGGTCTCCATACTCCTTCTGAAATAAGACACAATCACCCGGGCAAGCATGAATTTTCTGATGTGTTAACCCGATGGACTTAAGCATTTGCTTAGCCTCATATGCTTTCGTAGGCAGTACATTTCCATCCAATAGACCACTAATTGCTTCCAGCATACTTGAGAAGCACACATCGGATAACTCGTGTGCTGCTTTTAGGTTGAACAATATCAACACAGCTGACACTTTTGTTGCCTTCTTACACCCGGGCCAAAGGGGTAAACCTGCGTCATCCCTTAATTTTTCTAACATATAAGGGTGATCTCGCAGATTTGTGTCATCCCCACAAGATGTATCAACATTCGGTACATCTCCGAAACTATCCTCATCCACTGTATCTTCAAACCTAAAATCAGTTCTTATGTTGCTTGATCTACATCCATCTCTTCTCTCACCATGAAATGTCCAAACGGTATATGTTTTATCAATACCGTGACACATCAAGTGGTCAAACAAATTTTATTGACCACTAACAGTTTTTTCATTCATACATTTCCAACACGGACATAGAATGTATCGATGGTCGGTACAGTGTCTAATTGCATGATTACAAAACTCTTCCACCCCATTCCTATACTCCTCTGATAATCTATCTGCCCAAACCCACTTTCGATCCATATAGGACTAGAGATGCCTATATAGATTAACCGAAAAGCACATGTGTTGAGTCTAACATATTAATCCTAACATCCACCCTAAAACAATTTCATCTAAAATTTCAACATATGAATCCTAATATGCATTCTAACAATTTCATCTAAAAGATATTCCTAAAGCCTTCAATATTTCCTATCTATAAACCTTTTGAAATAAATTCTAACATTTTAATACTAATTAACATGCACCCTAAAACAATTTCATCTAAAATTTCAACATATGAATCATAACATGCGCGCATTCTAACAATTTCATCTAAAAATATTCCTAAAGCCTTCAATATTTCCAATCTATAAACCTCTTGAAACAAATTCTAACATTTTAATACTAATTAATATGCACACTAAAACAATTTTATCTAAAATTCTAACATATATCCTAACATGCATTCTAACAATTCCATTTAAATTATTCATAAAGCCTTCAATGTTATTTTTCATCTATAAACCTCTTGAAATAAAATCTAACATTTTAATACTAATTAAGATATATACATCTAAAATTCTAAAAAATTATAATATGTCCATCTAAAATTCTAACAAATTTCATCTAAAATAATTTTAACATATTAAACCTAACTTGCAACAATTTCATCTAAAATTAATTAAAAAGCCTTCAATTAACCAATGTTTCACCAATAACATACATATATATATACATATTCATACATATTCATATATATATATATATATATATATACATATATATACATGCATATTCATATACATTACATTTTCATATATATACATATTCATATATATATATATATACACATATATATACATACATATACATTTTAATACATTTAAAATACATATTATATACATACCTGTAGAAGACGGCGGAGAGGGCGGCGGTGGCGGTGCAATGCCGCGTCGGGGGAGGCCGAACGGCGGACTAGCAGCGGCGGTGGCTGGGCGGCGTCACGGTGGTGCTGGGCGGTGGCTGGGTGGCGTCACGGCGGTGGGGTGGGGGGAGGAAGCTCCTTCACGGCGGTGGGGATGGAGGACCACGTCTCTGATATGGTGGGGGAGGAAAATTACGCGTCGAATTAGGTTATTTCGTGGTCAAAAGGGGGTAAATTGGGGTCAAACTCTTAGAGAGCGGTTATAAACCGCTATGCAAGTAATTATCTAAGATAGCGATTAAAAACCGCTTTCCAAGTTCCACTTGGAGAGCGGTTTAAAACCGCTCTGTAAGTCCCTTCTTAGACAGCGGTTTTTAACCACTTTCTTGCACCTTCCATCTTACACAGCGGTTTTTAACCGCTCTCTTAGACTAACACTTGGAGAGCGGTTAATAGCCGCTGTCTTAGCCATTTGTTTTGGAGAGCGGTTTTTTTAATAGCTCTCCAAGTATAGCTCTCCAAGTCCAAATGTGTAGTAGTGTTTGTTTTTTTATTGACTAATTCTAATGTAAAAATACCCAAGTAAAAATTAATAATATCCCAAAAAGTAATTAGTGATGCCCCGATAACTAATCAGTAGTACCCAAACTCGAAAAAACACACTAAGCGTTGTGTTTGTGTGTGTTTTGAAAAATAAAAATTGTAGTAATAATTGAGTTTAAAATCAAAGTGCATGCTATGCACTTGAGTAAATTTTAGAAATTGTATTTTTTTATTATAGACGTTGATTTTATAAATATATTTTATTATAATCAGTGTAATTATGATACTTTAAATTTGTATCAATATTTGTTGTTTTAGCTGTTAACGAGGATTTAAAATAACAAATTACAAAATATATACAACACAAGTTTTTAAAATATAAATTTTTAGTTTGGACCGGAATTTTTTTATACGTTTAATGTATTGAAACTATTTAAAATTTATTGAAGAATTTTATTTGAGGATGTGTTTGGGTTCAGGGATTTGGGTTATGAATTTTAAATGCAAACCCTAAAATTACTCAATTTGTTTGGATAAAATATTTAAGTTGATTGATTTCAAATTCCCAGCTTTGATATGTTGAAATTATTGGTGTTTACCAATAATAATATGTGAGTGAAAATTAAAAGGAAAATTTGATCGAAACTAGGCTCGGGACCTTGGATCTTGGTTATTAACTTTGAGCTGAACTTAGGCCTTAGAAGACTTTCAAAGTTTTGTGGGGCTCAAAGTTTGAACTTGGTTCAAAATGTGGAGTGTCCAAATTCGTAGAATGAAGATCTATGTCAAGAAAAAATAACATGTAAAACATGTGACTAAAAATTCGACTAGTTTCTAATTGATAGCTGACGGGAAGGAAATCAACATGGACTTAAATTAGTTAGAAACAAACCGGATTGCTGAACGTCTAGTTTCGTGTTATGATCACAACTGACTCAACATTCCTTGCATGAGAGGTCTGACAAAGCCTATAAATAGGCATGCATATCATTCATTCATCATCGAAAACACTGAAAAACACCAAGAAGAACATCGAAAAGGCATTTTTTTTGCATATTCATGCATTTCATATGCTAGTACTATCCTCTTCTTGCATTCTTTTCAGTGGCTGTACTTTCTATTTGTGTGGTGCTACACAATAAAAGACGAGAACCAGTTTACCTTTTTAAGACACTAACTCAAATCCACGAGCACTAGTTGGGGTGTATTTATTTTGTGGGAAAAGAGTTTTCCTTGATTCGACTCGCCCTGTGTTATGGAAGTCTTTCCAATACGAGTGTTCGTGAAATTGAGGATTCCAATTCTAGTACTCGTGTTCCAGAAATGAGTTTTCAAAGTATGTGTGCTTGTGAGATTTAAACGGGTGAATTCAGTCTCATTGTTCTTTTCCTTGGAGATATATTTATAGAAATTAAAGAAATTAATTCATTGTAATTTCTTTCTTGCATTTTTCTTTTATTATTTCGTTAGTTACTTGTAAAATTTCCGACAATCGTAATACATATATGCTTGTAACTAATGAGACCTTTTGTGGTCAAAAGTGGAAAATCTGAGAAGTTCTGGGAAAGCAATTTCAAGAGGTGGCAACAAAAAGTGTTGTTCTACCTCATGAGTTTGCATTTGGCGAGATACCTTAAAGAGAATCCGCAAGTCGTTGATGCAAACGACATTGATACTGCAGACAGATGGACTATGATTTGTGGGGGCAAGGAGATTTCTTATTCTGGAATATATCCTTGATGCATGGATTAGTGGATTTGTTGTGTAACATAGAATTCTCGAATTGTACTGTATAAGAGTTATGAAACTCTTTTGTACACAAGCACTTGATCGATGATGCCAGAACTAAAAAGTTCATTGTGGAAAAATTTATTGTTCCAATTTTATAACTTTAGAGATTTGAGTGTATAAATCTAAGAGTAATAAAATAGTTAAAGTTTAATTGCAAATAAAATCACAATCTTTTTGCAAATTGCATTTTAATTTAAAATTTTGAACCTTTGCAAACAAAACCCCAATTTAATGGTTGGTTTAAATTTGAACCAACAATAAAAAAATATACTGTTCAAAAATGATATGTCACCTACCCGATAATGAATAAGCAGTCGTATTAATATGCTTATATTAGTTCGGATGACAACACATAATTAATCCTTACATTTGAGCAGATTGAAAATGGTTTTTAGTTGGAATTGCTAACAAATTTTAAATTGAGGTTTTGTTTACAACGATTCAAAAATTTATATTAAATTGCAATTTGCAAAAAAGTAGTGATTTTATTTGCAACTAACCCAATAGTTAATGAAACGTTATTTATTAAAATTCCAAGTATCAATAACCTTAAATGTGTATGATATATCTAGAAGTGGAAATGATAATATTTTGTCATTAGTTTGGAACACTTTACCTCTCTAATACTTAGGTCACACAAACATGTTAGTGTTAGTGTCCTATTGACAATCCTTTGTAAGGACATAATACTAAGATGATATTCAGTTTATGATTTAATACTATTGATTGGTTTAATAATAAATGTATGACTTTACACTTATCTTAATATTATGTTTGATTGTTTGCATTATTCATATCTCTGTTCCCATGAATCAATACTATCATTGAGTGAGTTAGAACTCGGATGACTGAAGTACGATTCTCAAATAGCCCCGATCAAGGATCATCAAGAATGGGATATGTATGATGCAATGGAGATTAGTGGGCGATCTGCATTATACTCTATGGGAGAGTGTAGTAAGATCTCACTTAGTACGAGATACTAGGTATCTTATAATGGATGCACAAATACCTTAGAGGGTATTGGTATACCCATCTGAGAAACCGTTTGATGTAATTCCACATAATGTGTCTACTGGTGTCTCGGTTAGTGGGAGTGATGTGATGCTCCTCTGACTTGAGGTCAATACGCACGACATGTGCGGAGTGATGGACTTAGACCATGATCGACGCTTGCACCCTCCAAGAGTAGATATGACATGAATTGGGTTCATCACGAAGTACATGTGTGTGGTAGTTGAGCCAAGAATAGGACCAAACCGAGCCACATATCGCACCAAGTTCGGACTGAGTCGCGATCGAGTCAGAAGCCGAGTTAACCGAGTTGAGGCTAAATTGTACTGAAATTTACTGAGTTTGACCGAGTCAACCCGAGTTGACTCGGCTGGGTGGAAAAAAATCCGAAAATTCATGTTTTTCAGGGATTTAATTGCAATTTCGTCCCAATACCTTCATTCAACACTTTAAATACCCACATTCATCAGATTTAGAGGTACTACACAAAGAGCTTTAGAACCCTAATCCCCTAGAATAGTTTTCTTCCATTATTTTATTTTCTTTTCATTTTCTCTTTTACATTTCCTTCAATTTCTAGCATAGTTTAGATTATATTAAAATTTCATTGACTGTTATTTTCATTTCAAATAAGGATTCTCAAGGATTGTAGCTATATCACTCCTAATTAGGTGATATTTTTCCTTAATTTCATTTTCTTTTGGCTTAATTTTCATGTTTATGGATTATATTCTTTATTTCATATGAGTTTGTTTGATATGATGCTTAGTTAATTGTCTAGTGTTTGGGTGTTTGGATTTACATGAGTAATTGAGTATTTGATTTGATTTGTGATATCTATTCTAGTTGATAGTCAATCTATTAGGATTATGAGTTTTGATTGTTCGATTCCATGATTTGCTCTTTTAATTCGTTTTAAATTGTGTGTTTATCGCAACGAGAGTTGGGTGAATATAATGAATTATCTAGTATGAGTGTTAGTGAATTATGCGATTTGAGGGGATATTGGAGTACCGCAACAAGAGTTGGGTATTTTTATTAGAACCCCGTATTTCCTACACCTGTTGCTTAATTGAGAAATTGGTGATAAGTGAGAAGATTAACAATCCAATGTTTTTATTTGACGTGTTTACCTAGGCTTATTCAGTACGGTGAATACGTGATGTTTAGTGATTGCTTCTATAGTTGATCGGAAACTTGAATAGTAATTACTTATTGTGTACTTGATTCTCATGTGATGAAAAACACACGAACAAGTCTCTTTTAATTGTTTAGAAAAAATCCTTAAAATTACTTATTACTCTAATTTAGTTAGTTTCTTTAATTTGTTTAGTTGCTTTAATTTGAGTTTTAATTTTGAGAAAAAACTTGATTCTAAACATTGATTCGCACTACAATTACGCGCCGACACATAGTATTAGGGCTACACTAGCCACTAGTCCCGTGGTTCGATAATTTAACTTGGTCACATGCCTAACTACGACAACACACGTACACTTGAGTGGTGCTTAATTTTGTGCATAACAAAATTGACAATTAAATCCATGGGATGAAAAATGAATGAATTTTAGAATCCATATATTTGAAATGACATGATTTTGCTAAGTATTTGAAATTTTCCATTTTGAATCTAAAATATATAATAGCAACATCTTTTTCCTTAAATAGTTTAGGCGCCATTTTGCGTGGTCCGTTGATCATTTTTGTTGCTTTAGTATTGGCTGTTGGATTGTTGTGGTCATTGTTTATGGTATTGTATTGTATTAATGGTGGTCTTTATTATATTTTTACCGTTACTTTTTTGTCTACCTATATATATGTTTGTTCATCATTCAACCATTCATCATTCATCTTTCCTTTATATTACTTTTGTTTTGGTTTTCCCTTGTGTTGCTGGAAATTCGTCGATTTCTGCTGTCGTTCGCAAGGATATCGCCGTTGTTTTGACTTTTTTTTTTGTTCTCTTGGATGTACTGTTCTTTTGGGTATGGGATAGAGGCGATATTCTTCGATTGCCTATTATTTTTGTTCTATTTGATGTTATCATATATGTTGAGACCATGGTCGTGTATATAGCAGGTTTATTTGAATAGATTATTTTATATCTTTTGTACTCGTGTATAAAATATATAGGCTATCTTGATTCAATTATTGTATTCAGTTATTTTGTATCCTTTGTGATTATGTGTAAAATATATTTGATATATAAATTCGCCCATGTTAATTTTTTAATCAAATCAAATTTCAATATTTGTTTGTACGTTAATCGTATTTGAATTGATCAAACTTTATTTGATGTTGAATTTTTTATAATATAGATCAACAAAAATAAATTATTGGTCAATCAGTGGATTCGTGGTATGTTTAGTATTCAAAATGTAATATATGTTATATCATGGTTATGTTTGAATTCGTCAAATTCTATATTATGTTGCCACATTAATTTATTTATTAATCAATATAAATTTTAATATTTGTTAATAAAAACTAATCACATTTAAATTGACCAAAATTTACATGATGATCAAATTTTATGTGATGATCAATTTTTAATACAATAAATAGTAACAAAATTTTCTAGCATACTGTTGTTTATTTCAATTAATTATTTTAATCAGCAGACTAATAAAATAAGAAATATCCATAATTCATCTTTGTATTCATCTTCATCCAAGTTATTGGTGAATTAATTTACATTTGGCGTTGAGCTGAAATTATATTTGACTTTGGCCCTAGACTATGTATTTAACTTTCTTTGCTTTATATGGTCAATGATAACGATAATAATTATTTTATCAATATAATGTATTAGTAACTTATTGTTTTAGTAATTATGGTGGGTTTTGAATTTATCTGCTGGTGGAAAGAAATTCTGCTAACTTATTAAAATCTATTATTAATTAAATTTTATTACAGTAATATATGTATTCATTAATTTAAGCATTTAACAATTGCGCCTGAAGCACATAATATATTTATATCAGATCAAAAAATGGTATGTTGCGGTCATAATTAATGTCCATTGATTTTATATTTTTACCAACTTTTTTTTAATATTTTAATTTCCTCTTTTTTTTTTCCATAAATAGGTATCTTCTATATGATACTTTTTATGGTGGATGTTTAGGTTGTCAACGTGTGCATGATTGGGCATGGACAACATTGTTTATCTATCTTTGGACATGGCAAAAAATTATAGGATTTTATTTATTATTATGTAAAATATTAGATAATTAAAGGGAATATTCATGTAAAATATCCCAATAACTTATGTTGTCAAATGCATACATTATGCCATTATATTGGATAAATAGAAATCCACGTGAATATGTCTAAGTTTTGCCGAGATATTATCTTTTAATTAAGTTGATTAACAAAAAATATGATTGATAAAATAAGATGATGATTAACTTAAATTATTATGGAAAAACAAATAATTAGACTTATGGAATAACTAATTATGCCTAATTTTAACCCTTGATATTCATTCTTAAATTTTATTCTTTGCAATTAAATTGTAGCTAAAAAATTCAAACTTGATACATTGCATAAACAAAGTTTTTGAAATATATTAAATAAAATAATTTATATACACACGTTGATTAATATACATAATTATTATTGTTGCATAATGATTAACAATCCAAGATTCTTAGTCATTTTATTATAAAATTTTATTTACATTTTTTAATTAATATACAAATACACCCAATTGAAAACGTGTGCATGATTTTGTATGGAATGTTGAACTATTGAATTAATGACTCTCCCAAATTTCGCACAAATTTTATTAATAGGTCGTCTGAATTTTTTTAAACTTATGGTATGTTAGACTTTCGCACTCCTCACAACGTGTTCTAATTCTAACCATCAGAGTTTTATAATTAATGTAATTGCAAAATAAATGGAGAGTAGACTAACATTTCCAATAAAAAATAGTATAGAATGAAAGTGGTTCATACATAAACCACATTTCATCGAAGGGTATTAATTAACTGTTTAATGAAAATAAACTAATACTTATCTGTGAAAATTACTATACCCTTTAATAGTTCATGTATGAACCAATTTCACTTCATGCACGCTACAAAAAATATTTAGCAAATTTTTATTTGAATTAGTTATGTTAGCAAATAGTTTATGTTAATATTGTCGGCTCATAAGTTACCTTGAACTAAATGGATATTTCTATTGAGGATACAAAAAAAATATCACTTAATTTTCAATTCATTTGATAAGATTGTTAAATTTTGTATTAAATTGATAAAATGATGGCTAAATAAAAAATTAACAAAATATAATTAAATTTATTTAAAAGGAATGTTTTTTAAACTATCTCAAAAGAATCATGAATGAAGAGAAGGATGAATCTCATAAATTTAAAGGGAGAATTGCACTTTTGGTCCCCAAGAGAATTGGTGCAAAATATTTATTTGTACCTATGTGCGAAAATTGTCTTTTTTTTTTATATATTTTTAGTTCCGTCTGTTAATTTTTAGGACCAAGATTGCAAATATACATCATTCTCTTGGGACGTAAACTGTAATTTATTTATTATCTTTGAATCAAAACTACAATTAATTTAACTTATTTTCTTGGGACCAAGAATGCCAAAAGAAATTATGGGACTAAAAGTGTTGAAAAATGATCGTTCTAAATGAACTTATTCTCTGGGACCACCAAAAATATATTTAATCCTAAATTTAAAGTTAAACTACAATTTGCTTCTTTAAAATTCCATATTAGAAATAATACTATAAATCTTATTTTAATATTTTAATATATTAATATCAACATTCCAAGTAAAACTATCAAAATGGGTTAGGTCCATATGGCCGGCGCGCTCCGCTACGCTCAAATGGAGAATTGGATTATGCTTTAAAAATCTGTATGGAGGTGGACCTAAATGGGGCAACCTGTGCGGACCACGGGATTTGGTGGTTCAAGCAGGCGCGTAAGCTGGTCAGCCTGAAAGTTTTTTAGAATTTCTTTTATTTGCATTTAGGTGTACAAATACTTTCTTCAAATAATTATACTTCTGTTTAATATTCAGTATTCTTCTTAAATATTTTATGGTAATTTAAGTATATACCTATAAAAATAATATATACACATTTTATAAAATTTTAACTTTTACCTACAGATTCATTTTTTTAATTTTATATAAATATAATTTCTTTTTGTTAGATTAAGATATAAGACGCTTTAAAAAAATATAAGAATCAATATTTTTGTCAATACTCCAAAGTTCCAACTTTAAAAGAATTTAGTCAAATATTATTTATTTTTTTATAACGAATTAGCTTTTTCATTTTTATTGTTCATCAATCATTTGACAAGAATTAAAAAGAATGGAGATAAATTATTTTTTTTATTATAAAAATAAGTTATTATCAATTTCCATAAAAGATTACATCATTTTTTATTTTATAATCATTTTTCACTACACATTTGTTACCCATCCCGCTCCACCTCCCATTTTTTCAGTTTAATTCCAAGCATACTCTTTCATATGTTGATGATAATATAAGATATTATTTCAAATACAGAGATACAATTTATGAATTTTTAGGTTATTCAGTTCTAGAAAAATTACTCATATTATTGTTAAGTAATTTTCATTCCATATCAAGTTACATAAGAAAAATAATATTTTTGTTGATGATACTAATGTTAACATTATGTTTTATGTTTAATATTTACAATTCAGATATGAACATCAATACAGGCTGAAATAGTAATTGATTTTGAGGATATGTTGGTTCATTGTAATATACTTACAAATATATTTGATAAGCTATACAAAGATTATGTGAAGGACGTTCAAAGATAACTATGTTTGAGGTTGTTATTTTTTTTATCTCGATTACATTGTTGGTGATCGTGATATTGCTATTGAAACTCATTGCGGTAAACTTCAATGTATTACCGAATTGAACCCACCGTACCTAGATTTGCAATATCTACTGATTTTCCCTTATAGTTTGGAGGATATTCCTTTTGCGACATGTACCATGGATAGAGCTAGATCACACAGTTATGTGAGTTTAAGAATGTTCTTTGCATTTTGCCTTCAAAGGAATGATGAACTTACACTAAACATTGAAATACATTAAATCACATTAGAAGGAACTTCGTAGTGTAATGAATAGTGGTGATGAGGATGCATTATTGAATAGAGAGTCAGATGCATGTGCACTGAGAAAGTATGTTGTTTTGCCACATTCATTCGCTGGAGATCCATGTTACTTGGTGCAAAATTATCAAGATGCAATGACTATTTGTAGATGGGCCGAATATCCAAAATTATTTATAACATTGGCCTCCAATCAAAAGTGACCTTAATATAGTACATTTTTCAAACCAGAAGACCGTCCGGATATAGTCTCTCGAATATTAAATATGTCGGATTGTTAAAATAATATTTAGGGAAAAAAAGATATAAGGTAATGTCAAACAAGTTGATGGTCCCGTTTTCGAATAGCAAAATGGGAATTTAGGAGCAATTTTTTTTTAAAAAACTTTTCCTCAGAGAGTTCAGCAAGAGTGAAGAGTTCTCAAGTCACTGCTCTGCTCAGAGGCTGAGCTACCAAGTCAGTGTGAGCTTGGAGGCTCATGCTCTGAACAGGACAGTGACTCGAGAGATTACACTTCAAGTCACTGCTCTGCTTAGAGGCTGAGCTACCAAGTCAGTGAAGGCTTGGAGGCTCATACTCTAAGCAAGGCAGTGACTCGAGATACTGAACTCTCGAGTGCGTTGCCTGAACTGGTCAGTGAGAGGAATCTCCCTGACCTGAATACTTAACCAAAGTTTTCCTTTTTAGCAATGCTCTCAGTGAGCATATTTTCACAACACTTTAGTAAATACTTTAAAAGATAAGTACGCTCAATTTAACGTGGTTCAGAGACTCAAGCTCTTACATCCACGGCTTGATTTAACAGGAAATCCACTAACTGGGATTCTTGTTTTTAACGTGCCAAGGTGCACTTACAACTGGACTCACGCTACTCCGTGGGCTGCCTCTCCTCACTCACTAACTTCCACCAACAAACCTAACTAGAGGGTTTTGGTTCCAGTTTGGTTCCTCCAACTAGGTGAGGTTTTCCTTTACAATGTGTTAGCCTCAAGCTAGGATTAGGAAAACCTCTCTAAGCTATGAGTTACAAGCTTGACACTCAATGAATATAAGTGATAACCCTAAAGGTCAGTGTCGTGGGTGTGTAACACTTCCTTATGACTCCCTAACAACTCACACACCCTCACAGCTTGTAGGTGTTGATTTTTATTTCTTTACACTCAACAACACACTTGAATACGCAGCTATGAGCTTGTATTTATAGTGTGGATTCAAATGTAACCGTTGGAGGAAATTACATTTGAATCCATACAATTAATGGTTTCAACCACTTTTCTTGGAATGCGGCCTTTGTCAGTGTCAGAGTTGCTGCCTCGTGCTGATTGGTCCACGTGGCCTGAATCTAACGGATCTTTGACTCAGTGGGTTGACCAAGACCCACTGACTTTAGGTAGCTTCCTCCTTCAATGACACGATGATCTTCAGTGGACTGAACGTCTTCAGTGTAGTTGTCCTTCAGAGACTGTTTGAAGATCATTCCAATAACTTTATCATAAGGCTGAATGACAAAGTTCCCTGACCACAGTAGCCTGACTCCTTCAGGGCCTACTTTGTGCAGCACTGATCCTCTTGATCATGCTCTTCACTGAGTGGTCCACCTGACTTAGCTTAGATCAGCCAGGTTTGCACACAGTGGGACATCCTTCAGGCTTCTCTTCTGGTTCAGGTCTCCGACTTGGCTTCAGTCTGTGTTGCTGAGTTCCCCCTCAACTGAGTGTTCCCTCAACTGAGTTCTTCTCAACTGACAGCCTATTCTATTGAGACATAACCTAGCCTGACCTGAAACAAAAGATACAATCCTGACTGCTTTCAAACCTATTACATGTTGTTTTGGAAAATCATCAAAACTAAAACATATCCCAACACAAGTATTTATACTTTTATAAATAAATAAATATATATATATATATAGTATTAATTTTATAAATAATTTTTTCAACGTATAATGTATTTTATCTTTCCTAAATAATTTTTTACACAATTTTATTTGTTGTTGCCTATATTATTGAGTTTCAGATGCGTGGACTGTCTCATACATCAATCTTGATTTTAAGTGTAACATGTTTTTTGCTTGGGTATAATGTAATAATGATTTTTCAGAGGTAGAAGACTTGACGTATACCCAAAATACCACTTTACTTTGTCAGGAAGCCTAAAGCTAGAGAGCATATTAAAAGATAGAGAGTTTTTTCAATTGGGTGTATTTGTTATGCTCCTATTGGTTCTGATGTTTAGGTTGTCAACGTGTGCATGATTTTGGGCATGGACAGTGTTGTTTATCTGTCTTTGGACATGGCCAGAAATTGGTATTTGCTTTCAGAATTAATGTTCGTTGATTTAATATTGGTTAGTATGATACTATTTACTATAAATGCTTGAGTAATTAATATTTATTGACTTAATATTTTTATTCTTATAATTTTTTTTAAAATATATCAAACATATAATAATTGTTTTATTTTGTCAACCTTAAGTTAGACGTTATGTCAATTAATATGTTCTGAAATAATAAAATTCGTGTTGATTGATAGATTGGTTTTTTTGTTTTGGATAACGTTGGATTATGTCGTATTTTCATATATAATCTCGGAGGAACACCAAATTAGGACATCTTGAATTCCCATTTATTTTTTTGGGCCCAATAGGAAGGAGTGATTAGTGAGTATTGTATTGAAGCGTTGGATACATCTTTGAGGGATATCATGCAATTATGCGATCCATCGAGGTCTAAAATTCCTTTTTGTGGGAAGACTGTTATTTTTTGTGGAGACTTCAGACAAATCTTACCTGTCATTCCAAAAGGTAAGAGGCAGGATATAGTACATGCTACCATTAATTCATCAAAGTTGTGGAATGCATGTACTTTATTGAAATTGACAAGGAATATGAGGTTGATTCAATGTGATTCAGCACAAGGAATGATTGAAATGAAATTATTTTCGGACTGGATTGAATCGATTGGTGATGACATATAGGTACTAGAACTGATTATGGTTAGAATATTATAATTCCAGATGATATTCTATTAAAATGTTGGGATGATCCTATTGCTTCTATTGTTAATTGTATTTATCCTGATTTTAACTCGAGGATGTACGATCATGATTTTTTTACAGGATAGAGCTATACTTTCCCCTACCCTTGATTATATTCGGTCTATTAATGATTATATGGTCAAGTTAAATCATAAGGAATCCCAGACATATCTTAGTTCTGATAGTCTCTGTAGGTCTGATTCCAATAATGATTCTCCAATGATGTTCATACTCCTGAATCCCTTAATACTTTAAAATTTTATGGTGTGCCTGATCAGGAGCTGAATCTCAAAGTAGGGACTCCTGTTATGCTATTGAGAAATATGGATCATTCACGTGGTTTGTGTAATGGAACCAGATTAGTTTTTCTATTTTTATTTGATTTAAAATATTATTTAAATATTATTGCTTCTTATTTTATTTTTTCTATAATTATTTATATATTTGTATAGGTTGGTTATCACTAGATTGGGTGATAGCATAATTGAAGCGAACGTTCTTACTGGAAGCAGTGCTGGAGAGTTAGCTTTGATACCTAGATTGTCTTTCACTCCATCAGATCCTCGATTGCCTTTTAAATTTACTCGGAGACAATTTTCATTGAGTGTTTCTTATGCCATGTCTATAAATAAGAGTCAAGGGCAATCTTTCTCAAATGTTGGAGTTTTTCTGAAGAAGTCGTTGTTTAGTCACGGTCAACTATATGTTGCAATTTATGTTTATGTTGAAGATTATGGTTTGTCCTAATGATTCTGTTGAAAATAATACAACTAAGAATGTTGTATTTCGTGAGGTTTTAAAAAATATTTAGAATTTCATAAGTCTCCAAATATTTTTACATAATGCATTTGAATAATTATACTTGCATATTTTCCATTCAATGAAAGGAGTAAAGAATTCGAAAAAATTACCTCATTTTTTTTTAGGCCACAGACTGGTGCTTCCAAATCTTTATTTTTCTCCTGGATTCCTTCTTATTCTAGGTGTTTCGTGTTCTTTGCCTATAGGTTAATTTAGTGAAATTTAATTTCTATATAAACAATAATTATAATTAAATCTGCAACATACAGTGAGCACGCTAAATATACTAGTCCTAAAATTTAGTATTTTTTATTTTAAAATAGACCATCTTTGTATGTTATAAATAAGAGAAATGTATAGAATATTAAATTTCTATGTCTAAAAAATTCTATTATCAGTTTTATTGTGTTTAAGAAATTGTATCAATCCATAAATAATTTGAAATAAAAATAATTTTATTCATACATGGTGTACAATAGTATTATGTAGAATATCAAAGCTCTATATCATAAAAAAATGTATTACGAATCTCATAATGTTACTGTACTGATTGATCACTCCATTATATTCCACTTGTGTTTATTCATACCTGGTTTAAGACGTTTAATATTTAACATTTATAGTGCCCTGTTTTTTAACCTAAGAAATTTTTACACCTTTTATAAAAAAGAATTGAAAAGGAATGAGATTTTTGTCTATATACTGCTGGAAAATAAATCATTAAAATTAATATATGTTACATACTTACATAAGATTATAACAAATTTTTTCTAATTATATTTAAGTTAATAAATGTTGGGATATGTTTTTAGTTTTGATGATTTTCCAAAACAACATGTAATATGTTTGAAAGCAGTCAGGATTGTATAATTTGTTTCAGGTCAGGCTAGGTTATGTCTCAATTGAATAGGCTGTCAGTTGAGAAGAACTCAGTTGAGGGAACACTCAGTTGAGAGGGAACTCAGCAAGGGGGAACTCAGCAACACAGCCTGAGGAAATCAAGTTGACATCAAGAAGAACAGACTGAAGCCAAGTCAGAGACCTGAACTGAAAGAGAAGCCTGAAGGATATCCCACTGAGTGTAAACTTGGCTGATCTAAGCTAAGTCAGGTGGACCACTCAGTGAAGAGCATGATCAGGAGGATTAGTGCTGCACCAAGTAGGCCCTGAAGGTGTCAGGCTACTGTGGTCAGGGAAGTTTGTCATTCAGCCTTATGACAAACTTCTTGGAATGATCTTCAAAGAGTCTCTGAAGGGCAACTACACTGAGGACGATTCAGTCTACTGAAGATCATCAGTCAGTGAAGGAGGAAGCTACCTAAAGTTAGTGGATCTTGGTCAACCCACTGAGTCAAAGATCCGTTGGATGCAGTCCACGTGGACCAATCAGCACGAGGCAGCAACTCTGACACTGACAAGGCCGCATTCCAAGAAAAATTGTTGAAACCATTAATTGTATGGATTCAAATGTAATTTCCTCCAACAGTTACATTTGAATCCACACTATAAATACAAGCTCATAGCTGCGTATTCAAGTGTGTTGTATTTGTGTGTGAAGAAGAGAAAGATCAACACCTACGAGCTGTGAAGGTGTGAGTGTTTAGTGCATAATATTGGGAGTTATAAGGAGGCACGATTCACATCTTGTACACTGAACTTTAGAGTTCATGGATATACACAAATGAGTGTTCAGCTTGTAACTCATAGCTTAGAGATGTTTTCCTAATCCTAGCTTGAAGCTAACACATTGTAAAGGAAAACCTCACGTAGTTGGAGAAACCAAACTGAAACCAAAACCCTCTTGTTAGGTTTGTTGGGAGTAAGTTGTCAGTGAGTTTGTGAGGAGGGGCAGCCCAGGGAGTAGCGTGAGTCCAGTTGTAAGTGCACCTTGGCACGTTAAAAACAAGAATCCAGAGTTAGTGGATTTCCTGTTAAATCAGGCCGTGGATGTAAGAGCTTGAGTCTCTGAACCACGTTAAACTGAGCGTTCGTTTCATTTAAAGTATTTACTAAAGTGTTGTGAAAATCTGTTCACTGAGAGCATTGTTAAAAGAAAACTTTGGTTAAATATCCAGGTCAGGGAGAGTTCCTCTCACTGACCAGTTCAGGCAACGCACTCGAGAGTTCAGTATCTCGAGTCACTGCCTTGCTTAGAGCATGAGCCTCCAAGCCTCACACTGACTTGGTAGCTCAGCCTCTAAGCAGAGCAGTGACTTGAAGTGAAATCTCTCGAGTCACTGCCTTGTTACGAGACTGAGCATGCAAGTCAGTTGTACTGACTTGAGTGCTCTGACTCGTAGCAATGCAGTGACTTGAGTATTATTCACTCTTGCTGAACTCCCTGAGGAAAGGTTTAAAAAAAATTGCTCCTAAATTCCCATTTTGGTATTCGAAAACGGGACCATCAATAAAGTATATTACTTACTCACAATATTAAATTCCCAGTTAATAAAATACTCCCTCCGTCCATGAGTAATTTTCTCACTTCTTTTTGTTGAATGGTTTAAGAAAGTGTATTTGTTTATTAATATATGGTGGGTCACATGTTGACTTTTGGGATAAAGTAATAAATAGTGTTGAAAAGTAAAGTGAATGAGTGACATTTTTGGTAATATTGTGTAAGTTTGAAGGTTAAAGTTTATATATAATAGAGTGTTGTTATTTCCATTTATGGAATGGGAAACTTACTCGTGGACGGCCCGAAAAGGAAAGTGGGAAGTTTACTCATGGACAGAGGGAGTATTATTGTATATTATATTTATCTATTTTAAATTAAAAATTAGAAATTTAATTAATCAGATTAATGTGAAAATGCTTGTGTACCTTCATTTTATGTTAGTATTTTAATTTATGTCTTCAATAGGGTATAACAATTGCTTGCGAGAATCGATCCCAACTTTGAATAAGGTATAACCAATGTTTGTGAGAATCGATCTCAACTTCAAATAGATCAACCCTGCCAATAGGACAAAAGTTTTAAGTTACAAAAATTTAAATTAAATTAGAAGTATTGCTATATTTAACTCATCAAAAAATTTGTATTACCAGTAAGTTAGCACTATTTAGTTTTTTAGAACTGTTTAACCACTTATCTCGCACATGCAGCAAAAAAATTCTGGATAATTAAGCATTGTAATGTATGGGTAATCAATTATAAGTAAGTCGGTTTCTTCAATGCATTTTCATTCTCCAAAATCCATGTGAATGCCTTGTTTAATAATTGATAGCATTTTAAAGGTTAATTAAGAAATCCAATCGAAATAGTATTAAATGTAATCAATATTGCTTATAATGTATAATTAACTAATTAAATGATCTGGATTTTCACATGCAATTGCTTTTCTTTTTCTATGGAATTACACCTATGCTTTTATAATTGTTTCACAATCCACCGACCTTGCATATCCTTTTTTTCGATCTAAGCTGAAAATGTCAAGAATTTGAAAAAATGAATAGAATCAAGCCACGAATCAGTATAGATTTCAGACATCTATCTTCAATTTCGTAAAAAAAAAAAAAAAAAACTTACTCTGTAATCTTAATTTCAATGGCTTCCGAATTGTGAATATATCTCATTTTTTGTAGATTAGAGTTGCAGACGGTATCTTCGTGTTGAGCTGTTAATAGTTTCCTCAATTTCTTTATTGCTATATTTAGGTATTTAGGTGAGAGCTCATGGTAGAATGAGGGATACATTTTGATTTCATCTAGGGGGAGCATTTGAAGTGTGTTTTTTTTTTTTGGAGTTATCGAATGTAGGAGACAATGGTTAATTAGATATCATCCATGTGTATCGGTATACCTATACGTGTCGTCATCGCATGAATACATTGAGGGGTGCTGATTAATAATTTCATCTGCTATAAATTACTATTTATTAAAATAAATCACATATTGTTTTAAAACACTATTTGATACAATCTCTCATATTATTACTTTCAAACCAATTAACAACCACCCATACTAAATTTTTAATGAATTAATGATCAGGTTAATTATTGAGTATTAAATACTAATAACGAATATAAACAAATTTAAATTGAATTATATTTAATTGAATTAAAAAAAACAAAGATTTATGGTAAATTTATTAATAAACAATGTTATTTTAAAGTTTTGTAATTTAAAATAGATTATTATTATAAATATAAAATTATCACAAATTCCGGCCGTGCGAAGTACGGGTAGGACAATCACTAGTTAGGATTAAAGCTAAGTATTTAAAATTCATTCATTTAAATATTTTATCCAAATAATTGGAGTGGATTTAAGTAGTGGATATAAAATCCATGGTCCCAGATCTTTTTCATCAAACACAACCTTAAAATTTTGTTAACCGACTTGTGCATTGTTTAATTACTTTTCCTTCATTTAAATTGTTTGCTAGTTGTTGAGTTGAACACCAAGTCCAGCTGCATTCAGTCAGCCGCATTCATACGTTAAATATGGTTCTGCGAAACACCCATCAACACTTAAGTTTAATGATTTTATTTGTTCTATGTATATTTGAAGATAAGATTTATTATTTATTTTTGGAACCATGCACATAGAATTTTCTAGAATAGAAAATATAAAGTATTCTAAATTACTTTAGAACGTTTTACATAAAGATATTTATTGAGGGATTTAAAAAAAAATTCTTATAACAGTTGAATGAAAATAACCTCCATCATTTGTGAAGAGTGTCTTACTATAAATAGAATAATATAGGCCAATGTTTGTAAAGAAATCAAAAGTTCTAAAATTAATTCACTAAATTTTAGTATACTTTTTAAAATATAAAAACGAACACACATTGTTATGATTAAGATATAGTAAAATAGTTCTTTTTTTCAAAAATATTTTTCAAGGGAAGAACACAATCATTAAAGAGAGAAAAAAAGTTATACACAACAAGCACAAAACAAGAACATAGAAACATCACACCGAAGATTTAAAATGTATAACTGTTTAGTAAAATAAAGTGGGGTAGTAATATATACCCACACTTTAATACCCTAAATTACCGAGTCCAACATATATTTTCCTATATTCTATAAACCTACATAAGGTGAACCATCCTCTATATATATTTGCAGCTTTTGGTTAAACCTCCTTTCAACCATTTCTTAAAAAAAAAAAAAAAAACAATTCCATTTTCCCAATTTTTTTGACATATCACAATTTTGTGGGGTATTCAAAACTTTAGGCTTGCATATTTGGTATTTTTAAAAAAAAATCGAATTTTCATCCCCACCCAATTTTTCAAATTTTTATTTTTATTTTTTTGGCTATTCATTTACCGGCCAAGTTTCAATTCCACATAATTTAACTTTAGACCAACTTTCAAATCCCATGCACTGTTAATTTTAAATAGATGATAAAATTGTTTCATAATCATATATATAATTTGAATATTGATGAAAAATAGTTGAATGAATCCTATAAATTATTAAATAACAAAGTTCTTAATTCCATCATTACATTTACATTTTACATTTAAAGAATTGAAAAAGTAAAAAGGTTTTTCTGTAACATCAATTCTTCCATTCCTCAATATGTACATATGCAAAAAATTATTTGCATGCACCAATTTTTTTTTTTTTTTTTTTTTTGACTTTTCAATTCAACTTGGTTCTTCCTTTGAAGCCTGAAATCAAAGAACCTACACACCATAATAAAACAATTCATTATGCACTCTAAAAAAACCTTCAAACTCAAATATGAAGCAAATAATTTATTTTCACACAAAATCAAGATCAAAGATCCGAATAAAGCTAATCATAATCCTAATATAAAGCCTTCATGCACACGATTCAAAGAATTCAATATGGGAACCAAAATCAAAGGATCAAGACCTTGTTCAAAACCCACACATCAACACATACACATCCAGAAATAAAAAAATAAAAAATAAAACTCACCACAAATTGGGAATTAGATTTGCTCTTCTTTATCTTAGTTTAAGAAACAGTTTCTTTAATTATAAGAAACTATATATTTACAATGAATTTGATCCTATCACTTAAGTTTTATATCCAGTGATAAGGGAGATCAAGAGAGAAATAAAATTTCATTGTAAGTGTTATTATAGCTACCCAAGGTTAATAATTCAAATTATTTGATTTATGATTTAATATCATGGATTTTAAAATAACGAACTTCTGAGATTCATTCATGTCCATCCTTGGAAGATTTGTCTGTTAATTTTGCAGTATTTTTGCCTTTTTTAAGGAATTTTTATAAAATTATCTACTTATACTCTTTTTTTTTTTTATGAATTTATTTCGTAGTATCATTGAAAATGTTCTATTTTCTAAGGAAGTGGATGTTATACAATGTAGCACAGAGATAGGTAGCACAGAGGTAGGAAGGGAAAGGGTAGTAAGGAATAAAAAGGAAGCGTTGAACTACTGAGAAGAATTGATGGAGAGACTAATGAGAATGGGGTACAAAAAGAAGAAAGGAAGGGAGGCAATGCCACAGTCTTAACCAGCTCAACATTTTAGATGCATTATGATAAATTCTTTTGCAAGATTTATAAGGTTCAAAAGGTTGGATGCAAATAATGTGGAGTAAACATTAGGGTTGATCCTCATAAATACGAGACATCGACTTCTAAAAAAAAATTCTTATTTATAAAAGAAGTCATGTAATAAGTTGATGATACAAACATTTGGTGATACCTTAAATGAACCTCAACTCGTGTCATGAAATTTCTACCAAAACAAAATAAGATAGGTTATTCGTCATATGATTTTAGTTGATGCGCTCCTTAATTTGCGGATATATGGTAGATAAACTCTATTTGAGGTATTTGATTTTCAAAGCATACATGCCTAATTTAAAAAACGTCATCTCACTGGGCTATGACTAGAAAAGATTACGTGCTTGACTAAGATGCACAATGATCGAATTTCCATCACGACGGACAAATGAACATTAATCTAAATTGATATTTGGGGCACAAACCTTTTGGGATGGAAATCATGTGGGGAAGAACATCAGTTGGATTATTGGGAAGAAAAAAATTAATTTAATAATAATACAAAATACTTTTTTACATTTTAATAATTTTATTAATAATATAATTTTTATATATCACTGTGTATTAAAAATTGAATTTAAAAAAAATTGTCACTCAACATCTGCTTCTATAGCAAAAACAAAAAATTCAATTGTTGTCGATTTCGTTTGTGTTTTATTGACGAAAATTGCATCAAAATTGGACAATTAATTAAGTTATGAGAGCAAGTTGAATTAATATTTTTTTTCTTTGGCAGAAAGGACAAGTCATGGGCCCAACAAAATTTGTGATAGTTGGTAAAATTTTATAAATAATTTTAAATTAAAAAAATGATTTTTTTGTCATTTCATATTCATTCATTTGATTTATTTGTAGAGCGATGCAATGCAATAACAATTAGGGAAAATTGAGTTTTTTGTCCTCTAAGTTTGGTTAACTTTGTTTTTCGTCCTCTAACTTTTGACTTTATTTTTTAGTCCGATAACTTTAAAAAAATTAACGTTTTCGTCCTAAAACATAAGTTATCGGACTAAAATGTTAATTTTAGGACTAAAAAATTATCGGTTTTAGGACGAAAATGTTAATTTTTTAAAAGTTATCGGACTAAAAAATAAAGTCAAAAGTTAGAGGACGAAAAACAAAATTGACCAAACTTAAAGGACAAAAAAACCAATTTTCCCTAACAATTAATATGCACAGTGTAAATGTTCAAATACAAAATGCAGTTGTATGGAATATATATATATATATATATATATATATATATATATATATATATGACAAAAACTTGTATGAGACCGTCTCATGGCATGAGACCACACAAATTAACACATACCCCTACCATAGTGTTAATGAGCCCATGCCCTAGTTACACTTATTTCCATTGTCTCATGGCATGAGACGGTCTCATACAAGACCTAGTATATATATATACATATACACACACACACACATGTAGAATCATGAATCCAACGGTGTTTAAAGGGTTTCATGACGTTAAGAAGAGTGAAACCTTCTTAACCGTATAAAATCCTACAATAATTTCCACCATATTCATAGATTTAATTATGTGGTCCATATCCTTCATATTAACTTTCAAAAGTAATATTTTGGAAAAATACACTTTTTTGTCCTTTAATTTTGGTAGATTTTGGTTTTCGTCCTGTTAACTTTGGAATTTTGAACTTCATCCTATAACTTACAAATATTGTTTTTTTCATCCTGTTAACTTTGGAATTTTGGATTCATCCTAAAACTTACAAAAAATTGGACCCACGTCAGATTTACCGGACAAAAAACATAATTTTTTGTAAGTTATAGGACAAAATAACAATTTTTTTTTGTAAGTTATAGGACAAAATTCAAAATTTCAAAGTTAACAGGACTAAAAACACAATTTTTGTAAGTTATAGGATGAAATTCAAAATTCTAAAGTTAATAGGACGAAAACCAAAATCAACCAAAGTTAAAGGACAAAAAAGTGTATTTTCCCTAATATTTCCTTTGTTATCCCGAACTACAAAAAAAAGTTGTTGTACCTTCTAAAATCAATCACTTCCAAACACCGCTTATATATATATTTCATTTCACTACATTTTTTATTATACCAAATGAACTAAATACTCTTCAATAAAAAAGACGTACTAATAAATCCCCAACTTTATACTTCTTAATACTAATAAATAATTTTTATATTAAAATCTGTAATATTCGGCAGAGATAATCTAGATCGTAAAGGAATGAGTAGTTAATAGAGGCATATTCATAAATTAAATAAATAATATCACATTTTACGTGCTAATTAATATACTTTGGAAATCATAACCATCATTTCCCTCCCTATATAAAAAAAATGTATTAAGTATGTTAATTTACATTGAAAAGTTTAATAGCGTACCCGAGAAGTAAATTGATCAACAAAGGACAACAACAAAAAAATCCACATAGTACTAATCACATGCAAATTATCCACCAATCATCCCACTTAATTCCAACCATCTACGACATACATGAAGCCATCATTTCCCATTTTCTCTCATTATAGTTTCTGATGATCTTACCAACTTATTAAATGACAAATCCTCCAACTCCACACCATCAGATAATTGATCAACCGATGATCCTGAATTTCCATAGTTGGTCCATTTCTTTTTCATCATCACCGTTGATATCTCTTCACTCAAAATCTCATCCTGGATCCACTCTTGCCATCTCTCACCCAAACCATCTCCATCTTGAATCATCCTCACAACCTCCGACATCTTCGGACGCCCCTCCGGGTCGATTCGTGTGCATTGAAGAGCTATTTGCAACAGCAGTTTCACCACATCCTCCATGTGATTATGACTTTCACAATCTGCATCAACCATCCTTTCCCATTCCCCTTCCTTGCACACTCTCCTCACCTGATATTTGCATTATGAAAATCTCCATTTAATAAGCTATTTTAAGTTCAAATGTAATAATACTGGGCTAATAAGAAAATATATATTAGACAAATTGAGGTGTAACTCTATAAAAACTGATTTGAGTTTTGCCATCATTAATTGTTGGTATATCGGTATTAGGAAAATTGCACTTTTGGTCCTAAGAGAAGGGGTGGAAAACGCTTTTGGTACCTATGTGCAAAAGTGATCTTTTTTTTTTCTTTGCAGTTTTGGTCCCATTCTTTAATTTTCAGGACCAAAACAACAACTTTGTATATATTCTCTTGGGACTAAAACTGCAACTTGTCCATTCTCTTGTGATCAAAACTGCAATTTATCCTATTCATTGGGGACCATAAGTATCCAAAAAAATTACAGGACTATAAATGTCTAAAAAAGACTATTTTTTTGAAGTAGACACATTCTCTTGGAACTAAATTTACCATTAACCCCTAGGTATTGGATATAAAGGAAGTTAACTATATTTTATGTAACAACGTACGTACAACCGATTCAATTAAAAATATACTTAAATTGCACAGCATGCACAAAATATCTAATCAAAATTAAAATAATATTAATCAAAATAATAATTGATATAATTAAATCAAAATGGCACATAAAAACCTTCAATTCGACCATCGTATCTTGACCCGACTTATTTGTGATGGAGAATTCTATCGCAAATTAGCGACAGACGCTAAAATTCGTCTCTAATATTAGTTATGCCTGTTTTAGCGACAAACCCTTATCCATCGTAAAAACCCGTTGCAAAACGTGTTTTGCGAATGAATTTTCAATCGCAAAATCAGTTTCTAATAAGCGAGTTTTATCTAGTGAACAATTGAAAAAAAAAGCTTCGATAACTCGAAATTGGAAACTCACCCAATCTAGATACGTCGAATTATCATTGTCATCTTCATCATCGGCTAGCCAAGGCAGATTATAAGGCAACTGCCCAGAGATTAGCTCAAGAAGAAATACACCATAACCATAAACATCATGTTTCTCTGAGCACCTATGCGTAGCAAAGTATTCAGGAGATACATATCCAATTGTTCCCAATAGCTCATCTTCAATACGAGGGGTATTGTCTTCCTCAATTATGCCAAACCCGAAGTCACCAAGAACTGCTTTGAAGCCCTCATCCAACAATATGTTTGCAGGATTGATGCCTCGATGAATGATTTTCTTGTCACATATTTCTTCGTGCAAATAAGCCATGCCCCTTGCAGCCCCTAATGCTATCCCTTTTCTTGTTAGCCAATTCAGTGGAGCCTTTGATTTGTCTCTTTCTAAATCAAATTATGCCAAAGAAGATTTATTCTCATTTGTAAGTGAGCACAGATATAAGTGATTATTAAAATTTGATACACTATTCAACTAAATTATGTCAGACATGAACACATAAATTGTGAAAATCCATTTTGTATGATGAATCTTTTTTGTCCATTTAATGCCCTTTTGGGTGTTAATGAAGTGTACAAAAAAGCCCTTTAGTTCAAAATACTAAAGCAGGATGAAATTGACGAAACTCTTTTTTCATAAGACATGCACGTGCCCGTACCACCATGTACTCCTAGTTAATATTACACATGTCGTTCATTAAAGTGATAGGGCATCAAGTGGAACACAAGATGTGCAATAGATGGGGTTAATTGCACTTTTGATCCCAAGAGAATTGGTCCAAAACATTTTTGGCACCTATGTGCAAAATTGGTCCTTTTTTTAGCAAATTTGGTCTCATCCTTTAGTTTTTGGATGGAAAATGTTAGTTGACCAAAATTGACTTTTGTAAATAATATTAAATATTAATTAAACATACAATGAAGTGAATTTATAAATTGTAATATATATATATATATATGTATGTGTGTGTGTGTTGAATATGAATAAATTAAAAAATAAAATTATAAATTTTTAAAAATAAAAATTTGTATACGTAGAATTTGAAGAAACATATATATAATTTGTATGCAACTTTAAAATGAAAATCAATCCAAATAAAAAAATCTAATCAAATAATAATTATCTAAAATCTAAAAATTAGAACAAAAAAAAAACAAAATTTAAAATCTTTAACTACTTATTGGTGTGTGAGGTGGGGGTTGGTGATGCACACACACTCTCATTTCTATTAAACTTTGGATAAAAAATTACTATGGGACCAAAATTGCTTAAAAAGGGACCATTTTGAAATCGGACCAATATCTTGGGATCAAAAATGTAATTTTTCTGCAATAGACGATATGTTACCAACTAAGAAATGAACGGAAAATTACACTTTTCGTACCTATGTGCAAAAGTAGTTTTTTTTTTTTTTTTTTTTTTTTGCAATGTTCGTCCCATGTATTAAATTTTAGGATTAAATCTGCAAATTTATCCTATTTTCGGGACCAAAACTGCAATTTATCCATTTTCTAGGGACTAAAGCTGCAATTTATCATATTCTCTTGCGACTAAAAGAGTATAAAAAAATACAGGACTAAAAGTGCTTGAAAATGACCATTTTGAAATGAACGCATTCTCTTGGGACCAAAGTACAAATTAATCCATAAAATGAAGAAGCTAATTAAAATGATAAGAGCAAATAATGAAGAATGTTGATATAGCTTACCTCGTAAATTTGACCCAACACTTCCATTAACCATCAGGGGATAAACGAGGAGCAGTTCATTTGGTGTAATGCAAAAACCAAGTATATGAATTACATTTGGATGTGCAACTATGCTGTTTACTTCTACTTCTCTTCGGAATTGATTAGTTTCAACAAAATCATTTTGTTTTCGTTTAACTGCCACTGAAGAACCATCAGCCAACCAACCTCTATAAACATGACGCCTAATTATTTCGCTAAAATCGCGTGTTGCAACGCGTAGCTCATCTGGAGAAAATCTCTGAAGTAACCCCAAATGAATTGCTACATCCTCTTCACAATTAGTTAAATACAAGTAAGTACCAATCCAGACATTTAATATAATGGAAAATTAGTTTTGTTTTTTAGTCCGCAAGTTATCCGAATTTTCATTATAGTCCTGTAAAATTTTACAATATTTAGCATTTTGGTTCAATAATTTGTTGTACGAGGTGAAATATCCATGACTATCGGAATTGTACATGTGAAAGAGTTTGATTGATTAATTGAATACCTAACCTCTTGTAATCTGTAACACTACAAAAAAAATACAAAATTGTTTACAGAAATTGTCAATTTGACCTCGAAATTTCCAACAAAAAATTTCGTAGTGGAGATTGCCTACAAAATTGTTTATAAAAATTGCTAATTATATAAGCATTTCATTATCTACCTACAAAGAAATTTATCTATGAAATATTCGTATGTAATTTTTTTGTAGGTAAGTTTTTTTGGACAAATTGCTTGTAAATAATTAATGCCTAAAAATTTCATTTCGTGGGCAATTTGTTTGTATGTTGGGAATGAAGGTGCCCACATGTTAAGAAAATTTTGTAGGCAAATTGTAGGCAATTCCACTGTGAAATTTTTTTATAGGAAAATTCCACAGACAAATTTTTATTTTATTGTAATGTAACCGGACCAAAATATGAAAAAATAAAAGTTACAGGATAATTTTTCAGTTTGTAAATAGGGGTAACTTATAAAAAGCTAAAACTCTCACACCCATAAATACACACAAGGTTAAAATTTAAGCCAGTTTCTACTTTACCAGGAATATCAACCAAGTCCTTGTCCTTGGACGTAACCCGTATTCGATTCCAAGCGGAAAATAGGATCCGTGTCAAAGGTCCAGAAGAAGCACTATTACTGTTTCTAACTGCAGGGGAAAATCAGTGTAATACAAAAGCAAAATTTCAGTTTAGTCCTTTTACTTTTTTTTTTCCAGATTTGGTCTCTCTGTTTCACGTACTTTCAAAAGTGTTCCTGAAAATTGACTTTGCCTCCCACTTTTAGTCAAGTTGGGAGTTGACTTATTGTAATCTGTTAAAATCAATTATTTAAGGGTGTTCAATATAATTATTTAAAAGTTTTGCATTATAACTTTATGAATTAATTACCCTTAATAATAAAAGTATGACTACTAGTGCTTTCCACAAAAAAAAAAAAAAAAAAAATCACAACTACAAAGTCTTATGCACACAAGTACAAATTTTATACATGGGTGCAGAAATTTTGTAGTATGAGTAATTTTTTTTTTATCGTTGTAGCTATAAGTTTTGTTGAGTGTACTTTGTAGCGCCCTAAGTACTGGACTTTAAATCTTATAAAAAAAAAAAAAAAATTTATAATTACATTTACACATATTAATAATTAAATTTATCACCCGACATAGAGTAAACAAACAGTTGACATCAATTTTGTTCTCGTGGGACCTCATGAAATAAGAATTCAATAGTTTAAAAACTCTTTAAAAAAACAAATAGGTTAAGAATTTTTGAAACAAGAATTCAATAGTTTAATAACTTTTTAAAACTTTAAGGACCTTTAGAAAAAAAACTTAATAGTTTAAATTATATATTCGGAAAGATATAGAGGGGTAAAATGAAATGTGACTGTAAGCATTTAAGTTTTCTAAAGTGGGACGTTTCTTCTAAAAGGACAGTAAAAATTAAACAGATGGAGTAACTAATAAGATGATCGATGCGGTAATAAGGTAAATATTATGACGAACCTTGAGAAACAGATTGAATTTTGGGTGGGAATCGGGGAGATGGGGGCACTGAAAAACTGAAGCATTACAAAATTAATGAAATGAATATGAGTGATCATTGTATGTATAATATATTCCGTCAAAAAAAAAAAATTTATTTAACAAATTTTAAAAAATATGAAATAGAGAAAATGTATGTCTGTCCAAAGTCTTGTTTGTCCAATTATATAATATAGTATTCCCACTATTCCCTATTAATTTTCATATGTGAGATAACACACAATTTTTAAGAAAAATTGTTTTATTAATTTTTTGGACCAATGAATGAAGAACATTTTGAAATAAAGTAGGTATTGTATGGATGTTTGATTTTCATATTTGAGATGTTAAAATTATTGTGGTACGTTCCAAAAAAGAAAATGTGAAGATTATTAGGGAACGAAGAAAGTTTTTTTTTTTTTTTTTTTGTCTTAAATTGATTAAAATGCCCATAATATAGTTTTGAAAAATGTTGGAATACAGGAATAGGTCTCCTATGAGCCCGTGAACTGTTGGAATACAATGGGAAAAAAACGTCATGCATATGGACCAAGCATTGTTATGCATACGAACCTTGCCTTTCATATACCTTCCCAGGAAAATATCGAAAATTTATATCCAAAGAAACAGAATTCACACAAGTCTTTGTCTTGGTCCAAAAATGGGTGAGTAAGGATAGAATTTGGGCAAAATAGAATAAACTTTTTCGATTGGACAAACGAGACTTTGACCACTTAAAATTCAAAAAAATAAAATAAAAAATCCCATTCGAAATATCATAAAACTACTGATTAGTATCTTTATTTATCTTAAAATGTATTTTTCTCCTTTTCATTTAAGTGTTTGTCTTTTGAGTATGCATACTCAAAATATTAATATTTAGTAATTTCCACATACATAAATAGGGAAAATCCGATAAAAAAAATGTAAAACGAGTAACTCTCTTGTGCACTTGGTGTATGGTGCGCTAATTTACCAATTGAAATTGTTTATATTAAAAAGTATGATTTGATTACATTGAAAAGTGTGGTTAGATTACACTGAAAAGTTTACACTGACAGTCGATTTTTAGTGTGAACTTTGCAGTTAATCTAACCACACTTTTCAATATAATCAGCCTACACTTTTCAGAGTAAACAACATTAACTGTTGAGTGAATGCACCGTGCACCAGGTGAATATGAGAGTGTGAAAAGAGTAAATAGCATCAACTATTGAGTAAGAGTACTGTGCACCATACGAGAGTATTACATAGGAAACTATCTTAATTCCCAAAATAGGGAACATCCGATCAGATAGATAGGAACCTATCTTAATAAAATAGGGAAGATCCAATCACTTAAAATAGGAAACTATCTTAATTATATTTCCAAATATAATTACCTGAGAGTCAGTTCACTCAAATCATCAAGATCAGATGTAGCAACGGTGCAGATGCTTGGGCTTCTGGAAGGCTGATGGCAGAGCTCCCAAATCTGCTGTCTCTTCACCACCGCCGCTACCAGCCTCTCCCAATTGTCCCTCGATGACGACACCATCTCTCTTTATTCACCTCTAATTAATTTTTGTACCTTTTCTTTGGTGAAATTAATCTGTAGTTTAAAAATGTTTCAGCAATTTCTTGGAAATGCCATTTTTTTTTTTATTATTATTATTGCTGCGCCGCAAAGATAACATTGGTGGAACGCGCTTTCCCATTCCTGAGTCAACTCTTATAAGCTCTAGAAGCGACAAAAATGGAAATTTGTGTACGCGAAAAGTCTTCCAAGCTGGTCCCTAAAAAAGTATAATTAATTGGGACTGATAATTACATTAAAAAAAAAAAGGAAATACTTAAATATATAAAATTTGGGAAAGAATAGTAGAAGAAAGACGATGAGTAGCTGTGGATGAAAAAATCATAGGGAAAATAGTTTTTTTTTAGTCACCGTTGCTTTTGTGTTTTGACTTTAATCTTTCAACTTTATGTTTTTGTTTTTTGGTTTATTATGATCTCCCCCTTGCTGCTAAAACATATTTCAACTATCTATAATATATATATATATATATATATATATATATATATAAAAGGTTTACTTTTTACTCCAATAACCTTTATTTTATCAAAATCATTTGCACTTTTAAAAATTGTTTTTTAGGATTACACAATTAAAGAATAGGGGGAGTTACATATAAGTTCACTTATGTTGTATTTATTAGTGTTTGATTCACTATTTTGTAAAAAATACAACTTGGTTCATTTTGTGGGCCACTTTAATCTTTTTTCTTTAACTTTTTCAGTATGATGTAACATAAAGTCACTTTTTTTGCACATATTTATTCAACCTCGCTGCCTACTTTTAAACACTACTTTTGAACATGATTTCTGAACATATATGTTTACACCCTTTTCAGTTCATGTTTCTTCAATTTTTTTCTTGCACAAAAAATTTGAACATATATTTTTACACATTTACTTTGCACATAAATTTTTGCGTAAATATTTTTTTTTTATTAATTGTGCAGACATCTGTGTCTCATAAATTGTATATTTAAAATAACAAAAATTACATATTTTGATTTGAAATTTATAATCTCATAACCAAAATTACATGTTTATATGCTGTAAAAAAATAAAAAATTATGCACAGACGAAATGCACAAGGTCTTCGTCTTCAAATCCTAATCTTCAAATCTTCATATCTTCTATCCCCAGTTAGTTATTCAAATCTGAAATAAAAATTCAAATGTAACATTCAATAAATATAATATGTTAGAAGTGGTCAAGGTGGATTCTAGGGCATTTGCAGTACACTTGTCCTCAATTAATGGAAATTAATCTACCTATTTGTTCATCGTTTCAGTAGAGCAATTACTAATATCAACTAATGAATCCCAGTAAACCAATAATGATTTTAAAATGCACAAACGGGAGAATCTGAAACCAAAAGTTGAACAAGAAACAAGAAACACCCAAATCCATTGTTAAATCCTTAACCAAAACAACTGAATTATCAACCAAATGTAAAAATGCAATCAAAACTGAGTCATACCTTGAGGAGGAAATAATCGGCAGATCTTAGCAGAACCAGACCATCGATCGCAGGCTCTCGACTTATTTCCACGAGCAACGCCTTTCCATTGCCCAATGCTGTCGTCCGACCTTTGATCTAAGGGTTTCGATTCTAGATCTAGGGCTTTTTTATTTCACCACTTGCGAATCTGCTCTAGTTATTCAGGCGGCGGTCAAGAGCCCCGCCACTGTGGGCAAAGCTGCGACCGTTACCAATCGTCCTAAACAGATCGGCGAACAGTGGGTGAAACACATAGAGCGGCGGCGCCTCCAAGGAACGACCACGGGGGTGGATTCTATGGGGGAGAGGCATGAGAGGGCTCGGTGGCGACGGATCTGGTGTCAAGGGCGACGACAGCGAATTTGGAAGAGGCGGCGGCGGCGGGCTTGTGGAGGTGGAGTTTCGCCGCCTGAGGGCTGACCAACGGATGAGAGTCGGTGACAGCAGTCGCCTGAGCCGTGCCGGTGAGTTTTTAGAGTGAAAATTATGAGGGGGGACAGATTAATGTGAGACAGAATGAGAGAAATACCTGCGGGGTGGGGGTTGGCGGCGTCGCTGGCCATGCGGTGGGCTGCGTCACTGGCCTTGCGGTGGGCGGCGTTCTCTCTCCATTTTAGAGAGAGAACCGAAAGAGCTAGAGAGAGAAGAGGAAACATGAGAGGAGTGGAGGGAATAAAGTGCGTAGGGTGGGTAGGTGGATGGAAATGGGCTGATTTTTTTGGTAGCGGGGTCCATTTTGAACCTATTTGGAATTTTAAAAAAGTGTAGAACTTGTTGAACTCTCTGATGTAAATAATCACTTATGTTTATTTCTCAAAGTGATATGTGAGTTTTACAATCTTTATATACAATTCTGTAAATTGACAGTTAGCATTCACGTGCTTCTCACATGAGTATATAACAAACTAACTGAATTCTAACTAACTGTAATCTAATTCATCTAACTATCTATAGGCTGAACTTATCACTTCCAGATTATTCTAGAGCATTCTGTGATATACAGTAACATGCCCCAGTTGGCTACGGACCGTCCTTCAAGAAGAGACCCAAACGCGTTCACATAGATCCAAAGCGAGACGGAGATAAGGGTTTAGTGAAAATATCAGCCGGTTGATCTTCTGTGGGAATGTATCGAACATCTAACTCTTGAGATTGAACCTTCTCACGAATATAATGAACATCTATTTCGATATGTTTTGTGCGGGAATGAATTGTCGGACTATAAGCAAGAGTTATAGCTCCTTGATTGTCGCACCACAAAACAACAGGATGGTGCAGCGGAATTCAAAGTTCAGAAAAAAGAGAGGTGATCCATACTAAATCTGTAGTAGTAGCAGTCAACGAACGATACTCAGACTCAGTGCTACTTAAAGAAACAGTGGTCTGCTTTCTAGAGCACCATGAAAGCAAATTAGAGCCAAGCATAATGCAATAACCATTAGTGCTGCGACGATCATCCACACACGAGGCATAGTCTGCATCAGAAAAACCTTGAAGCTGAAAGTTAGAGACGGAAGAAAAGTGTAAACCAGAATAAATTGTACCTTTCAAGTATCGCAAGACCCGTTTACAAGCATTACAATGATTCACAGTCGGATAGGCAAGAAATTGACTTAACTTGTTAACACTAAAGGAAATATCGGGATGGGTCAAAGTAAGATATTGCAGGGCGCCAACAACACTTCTAAAAAGAGAAGGCTGGGAAAAAGAAGGGCTATCAATTTTAGAAAGCTTATTACTAGGACAAGCAGGAGATGGACAAGAATTGCATGAAAGCAGATTTGTACAGTGAAGAAGCTCTTTGACATATTTTGACTGTGAAATTTTTATGCCATCCTTGGCAACAGAAGCTTCTATCCCTAAGAAATAATTCACCATACCCAAATGTTTCAGGGAGAATTGTTGATGAAGAGTGTTAATCAGTTGAAAAATAGCCTCATTATCGTCACCGGTGATCAAAATATCATCAATATAGACCAAGATCAACACCATTCGACCATTTACGACCTTATGAAACAGGCAATGATCTAACCGAGAGTGAGCAAAACCAGATTTTACCAAGAACACCTTTAGTGTATCATACCATGCCTTTGGAGCCTGTTTCAACCCATACAAAGCCTTGACAAGTTTGCACACATAATTCGGATGTCGATCATTCTTAAAGCCTTCAGGCTGTTGAATATAAACGGTTTTCCGTAGGTGCCCTTTGAGAAAGCATTATTAATATCCACCTGTTGAATTTGCCAACCCTTAGAAGCAGCCAACGAGAACATAATGCGAATAGTAAGATGCTTTATAACCGGAGAAAACGTCTGAAAATAATCAACCCCAGCATTTTGTTGAAAACCTCGAGCCACCAAATGGGCTTTATAACGCTCTACAATGCCATCAGCCTTATACTTTACTCAAAAAATCCACTTCATAGAGATAAGATTCATATCTGCAGACTAGGGAACCAATTCCCAGGTTTGATTCTAAATTAAAGCATTAAATTCAATTTGCATAGCATCTTTCCAAGCAGGAATAGCTAAGGCCTCAGTCACATTATCAGGCTCTAAAATGGGAGAATTAGAAGAGGCAAGAAAGGATTTTGGTTCGAAAATCCCAGCCTTGGAGGGCGAGTTACCATAAAGTGTGAGGGTCGGATGGGAACCGGAGTAGGAGGAATAGATGGAGCAGGATCAGAAAGTGAAAGAGGAGAGGTTGGAGGTACATGCGAATTAGAAGAACGACCAGTTGTCGATGAGGGAATGGGAGAGTGTGTGAGGGGGTATTTGTGCATGAGAATGATGTGAATCAGAGGAGCAATGAGTAGAGCCAGATGGCTCAGTTGTGGAGGATAAATATGGGATCGAAGTCGATGGAGAGAGTAGTAAAGGGCGTGGTGTCTGGACAGAAGAAGGGTCAATAAGAGTGGGATATGGAAAACTTGTTTCATTAAACTCCACAGTTGGAGACACATAAATGCGACCAGAGGGATGTAAACATCTATACCCTCTATGAATAGGGCTGTACCCCTGAAATATACATTGAGAAGACCAGAACTGAAGTTTCGAATTATGATAAGGGCAAAGAAAAGGATAACAGGAACAACCAAACACCCTAAGCATTGAGTAATCAGGAGCTTTGTCAAATAGCTTTTGAAATGGAGAAATATGATGAAGAGTAGGAGTGGGAAGCCTATTGATTAAATAAACAGCAGTGTGAAAGGCATCCCACCAGTATTTCATAGGAAGATGTGACTGAGCAAGAAGAGAAAGCCCCATTTCAGTGATGTGTTGATGCTTCCGTTCAACTAAACCATTTTGTTGGTGTGTATGGGGCAAGAATGATGAATATCAATTCCAATCTGGCGAAAATAGGAATGCAAGACAGTGAACTCCCCACCCATATCAGATTGGAAGGCTTTAACACGAACAGAGAACTGTCTTTCAACCATACTGACAAACTGAATTACTAGGGATGCAACATCAGATTTACGGCGGAGAGGATAGGTCCATGTATACCTAGTGCAATCATCCATTAAAGACAAGTAATACGTAAATATCTCAGTAGATTCACAAGAAGGCGGACCCCAAACATCACCATGAACCAAAGCAAAAGGCACAGAAGAACGTTTAACAACTGATTTAAATGAAGATTGATGCATCTTACCAAGTTTACATGACTCACAAAATGCAACATTCCTAGAAAATGGAATTCTAATATCCTTCAAAACAGCAAACAGTGTATCTTGACATGGATGGCCAAGTCTAAGGTGCCACAGATCTGACTTATTTAGTGGAGAAACAGAAGAATTATTACATTCAAAAGGGCTAGAAAAGCCTGAAGAAGCAAGCTTGCCCAAGGCTGCCACATCCAACTGATACAATCCATCTTTAAGTACCCCTCTCAAAAGGATTTGATTGGTTCTCTAGTCCTTAACAAGGCAATAAGTAGCATGAAATTCAATAATAGCATTATTATCCCTCAGAAACTTGGAAATGCTAATCAAAATCTTTGTAATATCAGGCACATGTAAAACATCCTTTAACTTCAAGGTTTTATTAGGCTTCAAACTTTTAAGATGCATAGAACCAACATGAAGAATGGGAGCAGTGTTACCATTGCCAACTACAAGTTTAGAGGTACCTTTTTAAGGAAGTTGGTTCTGCATATTTCCAAGAAATGAAGTAACATGATGCGTAGCACCGCTATCAACAAACCAATCAGACCCTGCATGAGTTTGTGAGGAAGAGGCACCAAAAGATGATGAGTCAGATGGAAGATAAGAGTAAGTATGTATGGGTGCAGGAGAAACAGAGTGTGTCTGAGTTAAATGAGTCTGATGTACTCCATTGTCACTAGAAGAGTGTGAAGCACCAGGAATATTTGCACTGTGAGTTGCATCTGGACCGAGAAAGGAATGATCAAACCTCTTGTAGCACTTAATGGCAGTATGGTTAGGTTTGTGGCATAGTTGGCAATAGATCCTATTTTTGCCATAAAACTTTGGTTTCCCACCACCGTTACTAGATGCACCCTTCGGTTTCCCACCAGATGTGGAAGAGGACTCTTTCGAGGCAAAATTAGCAACCGGATTTGAGGATGTTGCCTGAATAGGCATCAATTGTTGAACAGTAGAAGACTGTACCAGGCGCATTCCATGTGTATAAAGAATGGACTGGACTTCTGAAAATGAAAATCGATCAGATCGAGTCGTTAAATTGACCACAACTGCATCATAGTCGGAGCCCAAACCGCCAAGCATATACATAATCAGGTCATCGTCAGATAGGTCATAACCTGCGGCATGTAAAGCACCAGCTATTGTGCGAATTTGAAGAACATATTCATCTATAGAAGAGTTCCCTTTCCTAAATCGATTGAAGCTGGAGACGAAGATTCATAGCCTTTGCCTTAGATTGAGAGCAAAACAATTCATCAAACACCTTACATACCTGAAATGGGTGTTCACACCTGCTCACATAGCCAAGCATAGTCTCAGAAATCGAACTTAGCATCCAGTTGAGGAGAAATTGATCCTTGCAACGCCATGTCTGAGCCTCAGAATTCAACTGAGGAACACCAGATTCATCAACAGAGAAAAGCGGAGGAACATCCTTCGCCGTACACTCGAGAAAAATCTCAAAATCATAAGCTCGAGCTGCAGCCAAGATTTGAGTCCTCCAAAACGAATAATTATTTCGATCTAAATGAATCGAAAGCGTAACAAAAGATTTTGGAAAGAGATTGATTGAAGAATCCATAATGAACCAAAATTGACCAAAAATGAGGAAAGAGAGAGAAGAAATTGGAGGAGAAATACAACAGAAAGGAAGAATTGAGGAACGAAGATCAACCAAAATCAATGGAATGATTCGTAACCGTGCCCAGTGATACCATGTTGAACTCTCTGATGTAAATAATCACTCATGTTTATTTCTCAAAGTGATATGTGAGTTTTACAATCTTTATATACAATTCTGTAAATTGACAGTTAGCATTCACGTGCTTCTCACATGAGTATATAACAAACTAACTGAATTCTAACTAACTGTAATCTAATTAATCTAACTATCTATAGGCTGAACTTCTCGCTTCCATATTATTCTAGAGCATTCTGTGATATACAGTAATAGAACTAAACATTAATTTATGCTCTAATGTTGAACTTATTTGTAATAATTCCTAAAGAATATTGTCCGGGGATAAGCTATTGGAGGTAAATCATCAAGTCACTGTTTAATTATGCGGTATATTATTCTTAGATTTTTTTTTCCTTATGCGGTGGTTTCTTGCTAATGAAGAATACTTGACTTCATTAAAAAATATTATTGGTCTGTGTAATAGTAACTGTTTATATTGACATGGTTTAGTTGCATATTTTATTCGTATGTAGCTGTTGGCGTAATTTAAATAATTACACTTAAATTAAGAACATTGTGTTCGATTTTGTAGGAAAAAATTAAAATTTTGGTACAAAATTTAACACATTATTTGTTGAAGTAAATTGGGAAATTGTAGTGAGAAATTGACTTAAGATTTATAAAAGATGTGAAATTGTGCAGAAAGCATTATATTCATCAGGACGAGAACGTCCAATATATATACAAGTATGGTGAGGTACTAGGTTAAACTATATACCAAAGATAGAAGATATGCACAATAATTACAAAAGAATCAGTCAATGATTTACAACAATAAGGCGGATTAGAATCCTTGATTTAGGAAGATATTTCAGGGAATTTTGGTTGACTTGAATTCTTCCTTAATACGCCCACGCAAAATCGACGTTCCATCGGCAACAGAGATTTTGGAGCGTAGGAGTTCAAAGCGAGGTCGAGGGACAGCTTTAGTGAGAACATCAGCCAACTGATCAAGGGTGTTGACATGAGAAACTTGTAGAAGTCCCTTCTCAGTCAAGTCACGAACGAAGTGAATGTCGATGGTGATGTGCTTCATTCGCGAGTGAAGAACAGGATGAAGAGCAAGGCGAGTAGCACTGATGTTATCGCAGAGAAGACGGGGAGGTATGCGAGTGTGTATGCCAAGCTCTCGAAATAGATGCTTAAGCCAACAGACCTCGGCGGCAGCGGAGGCAAGGGCACGATACTCAGCTTCGGTGGATGAGCGCGCAACACCATTTTGCTTTCTAGAACGCCAGGAGACGGCATTGGGACCCAGAAAGATGACAAATGCAGAAGTTGATTTACCATCACTGAGATTTCTTCCAAAGTCGGAGTCGGAGTAAGCCGTGATAGACAAATCAGAGGGACGACGGAGCAAGAGTCCATCATGAAGGGTGCCTTTGAGATAGCGAAAAAGGCGCTTGACTGAATTCCAGTTGTGATCAGTCGGAGCGGACATGGATTGAGCTAGACGATTCACCGTGAATGCAATATCTGGGTGAGTCAGGGTGAGATATTGCAAGCCACCAAGTGCATGGCGGTATTCAGTCGGATCAAAAGAAGATGGCGACGCCGGGGGAGGACGATCATTCATAGGAGTAGAGAGAGGCTTAGCACCTTCCATGCGGTGGCGCTGCAAGAGCTCGACTGTGTACTTGTCTTGGGAAAGGAAGAGGCCCTTTTTGCAGGAGGCAACTTCGATGCCTAAAAAATAGGAGAGCGGCCCGAGATCCTTAACAGCAAAATGAGTTTGAAGGTGAGCTATGATTTTTGTCGTCTGAGATGGATCAGAAGCTGTAATTATCAAGTCATCGACATAAATAAGTACAAACATATGAAGAGAATTTCGATGAAGAGTGAACAGTGAAGTGTCCGCTACGGATTGAGTGAATCCGAAAGAAAGCAAGGCCAAGCTGAGAGCATGATACCAAGCCCGTGGTGCCTGTTTTAACCCATAAAGAGATTTTTGAAGCATGCACACGTGATTTGGGTGAGAGGAGTCCCGAAACCCTGGAGGTTGGCTCATAAAAACTGGTTTATTCAGGCGACCATGGAGAAAGGCGTTGGATATGTCTAGTTGTCGAATAGACCAATTGTGCATGAGAGCAATGAAGAGTACGACTCGAATGGTGACCGGTTTAACAACGGGACTGAAAGTTTCATCATAATCGACTCTGGGACATTGATGAAAACCCTTAGCTACTAGACGCGCTTTGTATCTGTCGATAGAGTCGTTGGGTTTGCGTTTGATACGGAACACCCACTTGCAGCCTATGATATTCGCATTGGGAGGGGGATCAACAAGACTCCATGTACCATGTATGAGAAGAGCCGAGAACTCTTCAGACATTGCAGCTCGCCATTTTGGATGGGAAAGAGCCTTAGCGACACTAGTGGGTTCAACATCATCAGGGAGCGGGTGCTTGGTCGAAGCAAGGAGAGTGCGAGGTTTAAAAATGCCACGTTGACCACGAGTGACCATAGTATATGTGCGTGTCGGAACTGGATCTGTAGCTGTAGAAGATATATCAGTGGCAGGAGGTATCGATGATGGCAGATTGACTATGGTAGGCTGATCAGATTGCCGAGGCAGCGTGGTCGTCTGCAAATTCGATGGAGGGGACGACAATACTAGCAGATTAGAATCAGTTATCGTGGCAGGAGAGATGGTAGGCATTGTGACCCATTCTCGCGCCGGATACCGATCCTCGATAAACTGAACATGGCGCAAAATGTACAAGCGATCATTGAGATAATCATAACATTTGTATGCGCTTTGACTTGTAGAGTAGCCAAGGAACACGCAAGGCCGAGATGAATATTCCAGTTTCCCTTGAACATACGGTTTCAGCCCAAGGAAAACAGAGGCAACCGAAAACACGTAATTTCTCAATATTCGGAGGACGCTGAAACAATGCCTCAAAAGGTGATCGATCCTGCAAAACACCTGTAGGCATGCGATTTATAAGATATATAGCTGTTTGAAACGCATGAGACCAGTAAGTAGATGGTAGCCCTGAATGATGAAGTAGGGTTTTCCCAGTTTCAAGAATATGGCGATGACGGTGTTCTGCTGTGCCATTTTGTTGTGGTGTATGTGGAGCCGTAGTTAACCAACTAATCCCATTAGAGTTCAGATAGCCACGTAAAGCCACAAATTCACCACCATTGTCATTGTACAGGTTCTTAATTGTAAAACTAAATTGCTTCTCAACTAACAGACGAAATTGATGAAAAATAGAGAATACTTGAGACTTAGCAGCAATAGGATATAGCCAACAGTATTTAGTGAAATGATCAACAAACAAGACATAAAAGCGGGAGCCATCAACCGAGGCATTAACAGGACCCCAAACATCCGAGTAAATGTAATGTAAAGGGTGCACCGAAGCAAGAGATGTTTCATGAAAAGGTAAACAATGTGTCTTGCAAACATGACACGCATCACATAAATCAAGCAAAGTACTTTTATTGTCTGAGACAGGTAATTTAAAAGCAGAAATAATAGAGTGACTTCTGGTCTTGGATGGATGACCCAAACGAGCATGCCACGTGGGTAAAGAAGCTCGAACACCTATCCTCGCAACGTTGATATCAAACTTCGTGGTAGGTGGTGGCCGGATATGATAAACTCCATCACTGCATAGCCCCCGTGCCAGAGGCGCCCCCGTAACCTGATCCTTTACGAGAAAATGAGTTGGATAAAATTCCAAGATTACACCATTTTCCTTTGTAAACTGATGGACAGATAATAAGTTTTGCTTCGCAGAAGGGACATGCAAGACATTCGATAAATTGAACGTCCTAGCAGGAAAAGGTAAAACAGTTTTACCAGTATTTTGGATTGAGAGACCAGAACCATTGGCAAGCTGGACCTCCTCTGTGCCATCGTATTCGAAGTAGATAGTCATGTTGGACAGATCCGAAGTGAGACTATGGGAAGCACCAGAATCCATGAGCCAAGATTGGGAAGGTGGTGGATTTGTGGGCGATCGGGAAATATTGGCAACAGCACCCAAGCAACGACAAAAAGGTGCAGTATGGCCTGGATAACCACAGATTTGGCAAACAACAGAAGGACGAGCTGAAGAGGAACCACCCGAATTAAAACCACCACGAGAAGAAGGATTACCTGAAGAGGGTTTTGGGCTATGAAAACCCCCGCCATTATTCTAGGAGGAGTGACCACCATTGTTAGAGTTATTAAAACTCCCGCCACGGTTAGATTTGCCACCTTTGCCGAAGTTACGGTTCCCAGATCGGTGGTTGGTAGAGGAATGACCACCGGTGATGACGTTAGCAGTTGCAACCAACGACGACGTTTGCTGATCAATTTGTTTGAGATAGGTTTCCTGAGCAATCACTTTATCATGAAGTTCAGAAAAGGAAATAGGCGTATCTCGCGCCTGAATGAAGGACGCCAGTTCACGATAATTGGGACCGAGACCGTCCAAGACATAGAATGTAACATCATCATCAGAGAGGCGACGATCGATGATCGCAAGTTCATCGACTTTCGATTTAATTTGTTGGAGAAATTCGGCGGCTGACTTGCAGCCAAGTTGGGTTTTGGCGAGATCCTTTTTAAGTTGAAAAACCCTGGAGCGAGACTTGCTCGCATAGGTCCCTGCTAGTGTGGACCAGGCGCTGGCAACGTTTTCAGAAACAGCAACCAGCGAATGGATTTCGGGGCAAAGAGATCCGAAAATGGCAGCGAGCAGCAACTGATCTTGCTGGAACCACCGAGAGTAGTCTGGTGAAGAGGAGGTCTGAACCTTCGATGAGTCGAGATGATCAGCAAGGCCAAGACCGTTCAGTAGTGCGGTAAGGTGAGCACGCCAAGCCGGATAGTTAGGACCGGAGAGTTTGATCGGAAGGTTATGATGACCATTGATCGGAATGATCTTCGGTGCAGAGGAATTGGCCGTGTCAGTTAGATCACTGCCGTTAGTCATGATGATGACGATTGGTGAGGGAAAACTTAAGAAAGTTGTGCGGAAGAGTGAAAGATTGGAGAAACTCGTTAGAGAGAGACTCGTGATACCATATAAAAGATATGAAATTGTGCAGAAAGCATTATATTCATCAGGACGAGAACATCCAATATATATACAAGTATGGTGAGGTACTAGGTTAAACTATATACCAAAGATAGAAGATATGCACAATAATTACAAAAGAATCAATCAATGATTTACAACAATAAGGCCGATTAGAATCCTTGATTTAGGGAGATATTTCAGGGAATTTTGGTTGACTTGAATTCTTCCTTAATAAGATTGATTAAGCAACGAGTAAAATACGAAGAGAAAAGGAAAATTGGCGATGAAAAATTCAGCAATATATGGCCCACGAGTAAGCAAATAGCCCCCCAAGTTGGAGGGGCACAGTTGCAGCCCATTAGCAACATTAATTCAACCATTCTTCACTACAAAAAGAATAGACTCATAGAATTTTCATTCCTAAAGTGAAGAATATTATGTACTACGGAAATCGAAAAAACACAAAATGCACTTTAACTACGATTATATTATGAAAATGGCTTGTACATTTTTAATTATATAAAAATTTCGATTTTAAATATTATGATAAAATTGTTCTCCAGTTCAATCGACTATTCCCATATTTCGTAGACACTAAAAAAAAATTGTCCACAATTATTGTCAATATGGCTACTAAATTTCCAATAAAAGAATTTATAAAATTGCCTAGGAAATTGCTTACAAATTGTTTATGTCAAAGAATTTTATTTTGTAAGCAAATTGATTTATGAGGCAAATTACTGGTGGGTTGAAGAATGAAGGCGTCCATACAATTAGAAAATAATGTTGAAAAATTATCAATAACTCACTCCAGAGAAAAACTTGGAAAAAAATGTCCAAAACTTGATAATGTCCGATTGCGGGACATTATTACAAACTTTTTTTAAAATTACAAGGCATATTCGTTTAACTTAAAAGTTGCGAAACATTTTCATAATTTCATTAAAGTTACGGGGCCTTTTTTTTTTTTTTTTTTTGCAATTTACTAGCTCCATCCTCTATCATCTCGGCCCAGATTAAGGTCAAATGTATTCATCATCATCATCTATTTATAAATATCCACGAATAGTATCCTTTTTCAAATTCATCCCTAAACCACTCTTCCCATCTCTGATTAGCCAAAGTATCTCCATCTTCAATAATCCTCACAACTTCCGACATCTTGGGACGTTTTTGTGGGTCATAAAGTGTGCAGAGTAGACCTATTTGCACTAGCAGCTTCACCTCATCCCCCGTGTAATTACATGTTGCATCAACAGTTTCCTTCCATTTGCTTTCATTGTATTTTATCATCACCTGATATTCAATTACAAATCACCATATAACGACTGAAATGATGGTGTCCACGAAATGGGGGAAATTGCACCTTTAGTCCCACAGGAATGTTCCCAAAAACATTTTTTGTTCCAATGTTTAAAAGTGGTCCTTTCTATGCAAAATGGTCCTAACCTTAAAAAAAATGACCAATTTTGGAACCAATTTTGCAATTTTAGGATAAATTTTGGGACTAAATATGCTACGTATTTAACGATTGAGACCAAGTTTGCAAATAAAAGGACTACTTTTGAAATACGGGACCAAAAGTGCTATGAAAATATATCTATGGGACTAAAAGTGCAATTTTTCCTAAAAGACAAAAACTTGCGTGAAACCGTCTCATGTCATGAGACAATACAAATTAACACCCACTCCTATCAAAGTGTTAATACGTCATGCCCAATTTATACCACATCCCACACTCTCAGAGATGCATGGTAAAAATGATATTAGAGCTTCAAACAATCTTCTTAACGTTTTAACTTTTATTGCAAAAGGTCTAGGGTATAAACTTCCATCTATTTGATTTTAAAGTTTCAATTTTTTTTCCTCGTACTACTCTTGCTACTAAAAATAAATAAAAATGAGTAAGTCCATGCAATTTAAGTGTATTTTTAAATAATACTCCCTCCGTCCCCAAGCTCTCTTCCTATTTCTTTTTGTTGAAAGATTTAAGAAAGTGTATAAGTCCATGCAATTTAAGTGTATTTTTAAATAATACTCCCTCCGTCCCCAAGCTCTCTTCCTATTTCTTTTTGTTGAAAGATTTAAGAAAGTGTATTTGTTTATTAATATATAGTGAACCACATGTTGACTTTTGAGATAAAGTAATTAATAGTGTTGAAAAGTGAATTGAATGAATGACACTTTTGTTAACATTGTGTGAATTTGAAAGTTAAAGCTTATATGTAGCAAAGTGTTATTTTTGCCATTTATAGAATGAGAAGTTTAGTGGGGGACGGCCCGAAAAGGAAAGTGGGAAGTTTATTCAGAGACGCGGAGAATATTAGTTATTTTTACTTAACAACTATAACTGTTCACAAAAAACATCTGATCCTATTTAAAAAAATGCATTTAAATTACACAATGCACTTGGTATATAAGACCTTGTCATAATAAATATTTTAGTTTCTCACTTATAATGTACCATGCCTTCTACAATAGTATAATACTCTCTCCGTCCACAATTTATATGTTTATTGTCTTTTTCATGGTTATTAAAAAAATAGATATACTAGGTAAAAAGTAAGAAATATTGCATCAAATCAAATACAAATAAATTATTTTAAAAAAGTTATGTGTATATGTTAAAAAATGTAGATAAAGTTTATTATCTCCATTTTAGGAAGTAAGATTAATTTTTGTGGACAAACAAATAAAGCAATTAAGACCATTTTTTTGTGGATAGAGGGAGTAGTAAGTTAAAAGAAAAGACTCACCCAGTCTCTTAGCAAAACTACTTCATGGCTCTCCAGAAAAGGTTTCTGCCCTGAAATTAGGGCAAGAAGAAATATCCCATAACCATAAACATCTTGTTTCTCTGAACACCTAAATGTTTGATGGTATTCAGGAGATATATACCCAAGTGATCCCCAAAAATAATTTTCAACATATGGAGCATCGCGGTCTGCAACTATGGCCAACCCGAAGTTAGCAATAATTGCTTTGAAGTCGTTATCCAGCAATATATTTGAAGGTTTGGTGGCACAATGCATGACTTTCTTGTCACCTATTTCTTCGTGCAAATAAGCCAGTCCCCTTGCAACACCTAAGGCTATTCCTTTTCTTGTTGGCCAATTCAGTGGAGGCTGTGATTCATCTCTATCTGCATTCACTCAGCAATTAGGAATGCTACCATTCGAACAAAAGTATACTAAAAACATTTATCCACATACAATTAAAGGTTTGATTGCATAAAAAATCACGACCTCTATACGGTTTATATGAAAGAATTCCATCTCATCTAAAAATTTGAACCTGTAAAGAGTTGTGGAATAAATGAATTTATTTAATTTTTCAAACATTCCGTCTCACTTAGAGCTCGTTTATATTGTTAATCGAGCAGAGTTTGAGCACGTTAAATACTCATTTTACTAACGACCAGGCTCGAGCTCAGCTTGTTAAGCTCGATAATTAAATATTTTCTTATAATTTCATTAGACTCGTTAGACTCAACTCGACTCATTTGCAAGCCGAGCCAAACTCTATTTGCAGCTCGTTGAAGATATCGAGCAGAGCTCAAGCATCAAGTACTCAGGCTCACTTGGCTCTAAGAACAACATGTGCCGCTCTCTTTGGGTAGGCACAATGAGTGGATTGAGAATCGAACCCAGGATGTTTGGATTGGGGCGTGAGCCTTTTGACTCTAATACCATGAAATAATTTCATCTCATTTAAAAGTCCAAACTTGTAGAGAGTTGTAGAATCAATTGATTTATTTAATTTCCCTAACCTTATAAACTTATACTCTCCCTGTTTCAAAATAAGTGTCATTCTAAAGATTTCGTATCAAATTAAGAGTCATAATATTTTTACATATATACCCCATATTAATAAATCTCAAAAAGATCTATTTCCTCTATCCTCAACTCGATTGCCCCTTTGCTTTTTACACGTGGTTTAATGCGATATATTAGAGGGTACTACAGGATATTTTTTTAATAAAAAGATCATATTTGAAAAGTATGTGAAATGAACTTTCCATAAACGATCATTACATTAAAAAAACAGACCTCACCCTCCTAAATATTACATTAAACCATGTGCAAAAAGCAAAGGAGCAATTGAATTGGGGATGGAGTATCATATTTTGATTCTCCCTAAAAGATCTGTTACATTTTAATATAATTCATAAATGATCTTTTTATTTTAAATTTGAATTTGGGTTAAATTAGAAAAAAAAGTAAAAAAATATAAATAGCTAAAACGATACTTATTTTGAAACAAAAATAACCTCTAAAAAAAGACTTGTCTTGAAACGGAGGTAGTAATTGATAAAAGTATAAAGATTGATATGTTTTAACCGATTGACCTTATAATTAATGCAAATATCTATGAAACCGCCTATTAGAAAACTATATAAATGGATTAACTCCACATCTCTCCAAAAGTTTGACATTTTAAATTAGATGAAATTCTTCAATATCAGAGCTTAGGCACGTCCACATCCCAGGTTTGAGTGTGAGCTAGAGATCCTGTTACCTAGAAGTTCGAACTTTGTAGAAATGTGTGGTATTAATTAGTGGTTAACCTTAAACCCTCGACAAACCAAAGGCAACCAAATGAAGAAATTAGCATATATATACATATAAAATTGTGGAGGAGCAAATTAATAAATTAATGTTGATTGAGCTTACTCACCCCATATGCATGACTCAACACTTCCATTAACCATCAGAGGATAAACGAGCAGCACTTCATCTGGTATAATGCAGAAACCGAGTATATGAATTACGTTTGGATGTGAAACCATGTTGTTTATTTCTATTTCTTTTTCGAGTTGATAAATTCTTGGATTTTCTTTTATTTCTTGCAATCTTTTAATAGCCACTGGAGATCCATCGGCTAACCAGCCTCTATAAATATTCCATCCAATTTGTTGTGGTGCAACCTCTAGATCATCTAGAGAAAATCTCCGGAGTCGCCCCAGACGAATTGCTACACTCTCTTCACCAACAATAAAATACAATTTTAGTAACTATCCCAGAAATTTAATTACTATATATGTGCACAAAGCTAAAATTCAAGCCACTTTCTGCCTTACTAGGAATATCAGCCAAATCTTGGTCCTTGGGATTCCTTATTCGATTCCGAGCAGAAAATAGCTTCTGTGTCAAAGGTTTAGAAGAAACTGCACGCAAGCATATTAATTAAATATTATCCAATATTATTTTAAAAAATTGGAAATAGTACTAGCTTACTCCTCACAGCTTGACCAGTTCACTAAACAGAATGTAGGTCCATTCTTGAATATTTTTGTATTTATCTACTTCCTCAACAAATAAAAAAACAGGAAATATAATTTTTTAGTCCTGTAATTTATTCGTATTTCTACATTAGTCCTGCCGACTTTTAAAAATTTTAAATAATTTTGTAACTTTCGATTTTTAATATTTTGATCTGGCAACTGAATATTACAAGGTGAAACATCCAGTTGATGCTAATGTTACAGATTCTGATTTTTCAAACCTGCCTAAGTACAATTCATCAACAAAATATTAACAGACTAAAATGTCTAATATGTGAAACTTATGGGACCACTTTTAATCTGTGAAACTTGACAAGAATGGAATTGAAATATGGACAACGAAAACCATTTTCCCAAAAAAAATGCTGATAAAGACTCATTTTTTCCTTAAACTCCGCAGAATGCAATAATCAAAGGGGGCGGTTGGTTAGATACTCTTCAATAGTAATGAGAATGAGTTTAAAAATTAGTATAGTTATGAGGGTTAATCAGAACAAAATCATTTTCTCTCCTCCTAAATAAGGTAATCAATACTCCATTTTTATTACTCTATTTCCCTCCTACAATCATCCTCTTCAATCACTCCCTTATTTTTCCACAAACAACCACCAACACACATTTGTTATCCACTTCTATTCCAAAATTAGGCATATCACTAGTAATGCAACCACCATTGGAACAATTCACCCCCCCCCCCCCCGCCCCAACATATCATTTTTATTTGGGGACATAGATGAAAAATAAATTTTCATTTTCATTACCATTGAAGTGCTTTTAACCAAATGCCCCCTAAAAATATTGAAAGATGGTAGATGTTGCGACGAACCTTGAGAAGTTGGTGGATTTGTGGGTGGGCGTTGAGGAGATGGAGGTACTGAAAAAGATTGATAATTGCTACCCGAAAAACTGAAATATAATCCAATTAATATGATATTAGAAAGATGACTCTCCTGTAACAAAATTTATCTACAGACAATTTGTCTACGGAAATTACTGAATGAAAATGCCTATATAATTAGAAAATTTTGTAGTCATATTGACAATTTAGGTAGGCATATTTATGTTTTCTTATAGTGTCGGTAGTTGAGATGAAAATCAAAGTTACCTGGAAAATTGCAATGAAATTTACCTGGAAAGTTGCTGACTCAAATCATCAGAGTTTATGGTGCTGAGGGATTGCTGATGACACAGCTCCCGAATCTGTTGTCTCTTCACCACCGCTGCCACCAGCCTTTCCCAGTTGTCTCTCGATGACGTCAACATCGATCTCTCTAATTTTTATATGCTTAATTTCTAATAATGATTAAAATGGCCAATTTTAAGAAAACAGATGGTACCAAACAGATCTTGGTGTAAGATGACACAAAAAGTTTGCATTTATACAGTGTTTTCAGCAGTTTCGTTGAAAAAGTAGGACAAGTACTGCGATAGTGCGATTACCAAGTCTCGAGTCAACTCAAACTCAAGAGTAAGCGTCAAAAATGTGAAAATTCCTATGGTCCACAAAATAATTGTCCCTACAAATTAATTAAATTATGGGTTGGAGCCGGAAAAAAAAATAAAGAAGACCAAAGTGCTTCGAAGAAAATGGGAAAAAAACACAATATAGTTTTAAAATGGGGGACATTAAATATATATTGGTGTTGTACAATATTTTTTTTTTAAATATTTTTAAATATTTCGAACTAATTTGTAATAAAAGTAGAGTTGACAAATCGGGCCGCTCGGCCCGGTCCGTTGGCAAGCTATGTTCACGGGCCGGACCTTTTGCAAATGTAGATAATATAAGGGTATTGTAAGGGTATTTATTGTGGGACTCATTTATTTATTTGTTGTAGTATTTATTTCGAAAAAATAAAATGTATAAAATAATTAGTGGACAGCCCAAAAAGGGAAGTGGGTAAAAATTTGGTGGATGAAGATTGTACTATGAATAGGGATGGAAACGGGGCGGGTCTGGAACGGGTTTGGCCAATCCCAGGATCCGCCCGGCCAGAATTTTAGGTGACCCGGCTCGGGACCCGCCGAGTCCAACCCGCCCCGCCCCATTTTATTTTTTTATTTTATTTTTAATTAATTTTTGCATTTGAAAAATCTAATTTAAACATATATTTGCTTCAAATAATATTTAATATTCATCTAATACTTAAAAATAACATATATAATTAATATATTAATAAATTTATGTACATTAGTTTGAAAATAAGTCCATATATATGTGTATAAATATATAAAATAATATGAATATATTATGAGGCGGGTCCGCAGGGCAGGTCCTACCAAAACACGACCCGCCCCGGACCCGCTTGACCAGGTTTAAACCCGCCCCGAGCGGGGCTGGTTCAATGTGGGTCCGGGTTTAAACCCGCCCCATTGCCATCCCTAACTACGAAATATACCTCATTACACTTTCATAGTTCACATATATTTATATCTCAATCTAATTTGTTCATAACAAATAACAACACTAATTTCGATTTAAAAAAAAAAAAAAACCAGTCGGGCCAAGCGGGTCGTCTGTGGCCCATCGGGCCAAAACGGCCCGAGCTCATCTGACCTATTGGGTTTGTCAGTCCGGGCCAAAACGGCCCAATTTTTTTGGGTCACTATTTTTTTAGTACCGGCCCAAACATCGGGTGGGCCAGACCCAAATTGTCAGTTCTAAATTAAAAGACACTTTTTTATCGGCAGAATAAGCATTGGTAAATATACCAAACTATGCTCATCTTTTTTAAAGAAAGCACGTGAAGAAAATGGGCCATAAGAAAATTTGGATCGGCCCAAAGTCAAGTAAGAAGCTGCCCACAAATCACACTAAATGACAATGCTCAGAGTATTTGCATTCCCGATTTTTGTAAATACACCCTCTGATTCTTTTAAAGAGGAATTACTCATCAAAAAGACTATATTGCTGGGGAAATTGTTTTATCAAGATCTATTCGGGGTAAAATTTAAATACGAATTTAAATATAATTATCAATAGCATGAATTAATTCTAATTAATTCAAATAATAATTACCAACAACATATAATTTCATGCATATTAATTAATTCACGTAAAAGTCCTATACCAGAATATTTAGGAGTTTACGTAATTACGTACTTATTGGAGAGATGACCTTTGAGTAGAACGGGACAAAATAATTAATCTTATCAACCGAAAGACCTTCTCAAGTATTCCCCTTTAGTCTTGCTTGTTCACCGGTGGGAAGTGCAAAACGAACAATTTAATATAACAAGGAATAAAGAAAAATTTATTGTTGCTGATTTTTCCAACTCATGGAACTGTAAACTGGGGATGAAAGTATCACCCCCTATTTATAATAGGGAATTTCAAAAGTTTTGTGTGCAAAAGGGAAGAGAGAATCTCTTTCTTGATCTCTAAGAAATCTTGAATGTATCTCATATGTCCCTTTCTCCATAATTAAATATTCCACAAAAATCTCACTCTTTATCTTATGTTAATTTTTTAAAATTAGAGATAAGAAGCAAGATTTGGATCTTCTTGAATTTATGAGATAATCTTGTATTCCAAGATCAACGAAATCTTTTCTCTCTCCTAATTATAAAAAATTCAAAAATATCTATACAAGAAACCAAGTAGGAGATTTCTTGAATTAATGAGATAATCTTGTATTCCAAGAATACTTATCTTCATTCCATAAAAAAATTCAAAGAAAATCTTTATCCCCTAAATCTTGTATTTTTAGAAAATTTAAGAAAAAATAGGCAACAGTATTTTTATATTATTTTAATCACATTATTATTTTTGGGCTAATTTTTGGGCTATTTGAGGGGCCTTTAGGAGAATTAATATTGGACCTCCAATGGACTTCTGAATTCCAATATTGAGCCACAATATATTCATTCCATTAATATTAATTAATATCACTATTAAATTAATATTGCACTGTCCATCTTAATCCATCTTACGATAATATGGGCTCCCGATTATTATTTCTCATTTTTAAGATTATTTAGTCCATCAATTAATTGAGCTTCTGAATAGCTCTAAATTAATTAATATCTTGTGTCTTGGAGTAAAGACAGTTCAACATTATTATTCATACCGGAAAACTAATTTCCACTTGCAAGATTTGGTATGATAAAACTTTTGAGCCCACCAAGGGGACAAATCACACAAGACGTACTTGAACACGTTTCAATGTATTAAATCTTAGCAATTGTCGTATGATTAATATTATTGCACAAAACACAAGGTATCGAAGTCACATTGATTCTCACCCAGCATGAATTAAAACAATAAGTATTAACCACACACAGTCCTATTTAAGTGACAGATATTAGGAAATCAATAACCACTGAGGTCTAATTCTTCTTCGTTCAGTACAGAAGAATTTATCCTCTTTGTAGTTCCTCTTCAGCACAAACAAAACGTGCTAGTGCAATCTCTTGGTCAAGACAGACCAATCTGAGAACTACACATCAACCTTTTATGGTGGATTATTCAATTCCACCTAGGTTGTGAAGTTGTACATTTATATACAAGGAAATTGTTAATGTGATCTTCTGTGATCTGGTATCACCAAATTAACTACAATATAACACGTACTATATATTGAACGAGTTGCAATAAATATATATAACATTCATTCATATTTAAAGCAATACTAATAAAAGATTTATTCTCATAAATAAGTGTTTAATATATAGGTTATACAAAGTAAAAACATACTTTCACGTATAACCCCAACATATATTACATTTCTCTCCCTTCCACAAACGGCAGCCGCACACCCTACTGTTGTTGAGGAGGGTACGTAATGAGTAAACAACTTAATATGGATTGAACTGCTTTTTGCAAGAACCGAACATAGAATTTGGACGTGATCCAAAGACTTTAATATCATGGAAAAATTTCATCTCATATAAAATTCGGGCACGGCTATTTACACCCACAAATTTACTTAGTATACACACTTCTAAGTGGGTTCACCATATATTTTAGCTACATTTTATTTTTTCTTAGTACACCTCCTTAAAATTTACAATTATAACCCTAATGTATTATTTACACCATTCAACTAAATATATACACACCCACCAATTTAATGTGTAATTAAAAAAAAATTGCACACTCCCTTATTTTCACCCTCTTAAACCGCCCTCGTAATCCCCCCCCCCCCCCCCCCTCCCCCCCTCTCCCCGCCAAAAAACAAAAAACCTGTAAACCATATCCCAACCCAAAACCACCATTCATCGTATCCCTCTTTCTTTCATTTTCTTTTCGGCGTTGGCAATCTCACACCCCCTTCCCCGATCATACGAAGAAGACCTATTTAATTCCTTACACCTGTAAATGAATTCATAAAAGAAAAATATTAATATCATTTAATGTTGAATGTATATTATTTATACTAGTCTGCTTATATTTTTTTTATTATATTAATGGTTTTACCGTTTATAAAAGAGCACTTGTGTGGGCAAAAAAATAGTTAGTAATATATGTATGTTCGTGGTTTTGAAATTTGATGTGAATTTAAAAAGCAGGAATATTTAATAAATATTGTTTATTTTATTATATAAGAATATTTTAGTATTATTTATTAATAATATTTTTCTGTCCTCAAAATTTATTAATAGTATTAAAAATTCATTTGTGAAAAATTACAAAATTGTCCTCAAAATATAAAGTGTGCCAAATTAGTTTTTGTCCACATTTTTACCAAAAAATTTCTTGCCCTTTTTAAGATTGATTTATCCAAAGTGCCCTTCAAGACAATTAATTCAAAACTTCCAAACAACCTATTCGTTCCTATTTCCAAACACCCATACCACACATTCTATCGGTTCCTAACCAAACACCCACATTCATTTCATACCATTCTCAATTTGTGGTGAACTTCTGCTCAATTTTGTTATTATTAGTGAGTTATAAATCAGGCTGCTTTAAGTTCTCATATATGTTTGCAGATGTATTACAATAATTGAAGGTAATTATTTGTCTGAGTAGCGAGATCCTTTTATTCCTCATCCAGGTCTCTGCTTCAGGATTAGAGATGACTAATTTCTGCTGATGCACCAGATTTGATGATAAGTTAGTCCTGGTTGAGAATGAGCCGTCATATCTGTTTCTATCCCATTTACAAAAGTTTGTATGGATATAATGCATTTTAAGTTGGACTTTACAAGAGGAGCATTTCATCTCGAAGATGCATTTCTCTTGGCCTCAATCATCTCAAATTTGATCACATTGTTTGCGTCATTGAAGAAACGAAAGACCTCGAGTCAATGACCATAGAAGAACTTGAGGGTTCTTTACAAGCTTATGAAGAGAAAATCAAAAGAAGACATAAAGAGCCATTGGAGCATGCTCTTAAAACTAAACTACTTTAAAAAAAATGATGAAGATGAAAAGTAATACTATAGAGGATGTGGACGTGGACGTGGACGTGGACGAGGAAAGGGACGTGATGGACATCAAAACGGAAAAAATTTGTAAGCAATTCTTTATTATTTTGTAGTGTTTGAATAAGCGAGTTTATATTCTAATGAAGTAGAAATCACCAACTCTCACATATTGATCTACTTTTAGGGAGATTTGAGATCCACATTAATATCATAATAGTAAACACTCGTCTATTCCAATGCCTCATTCTATGTCATCTGTACAACAAGTTATAGTTACAATTTGGTTTTTAGATTGTGTCTCATTTCAATTATTGGCTTCATGACTTTTATTTGGTTAACAACTTAATGTTAACTAGAATAAATATGAAAATCAATAAATCTATAAATTACGATATTTACTACAGATAGTAAAGAGCCGAGTTCATAATTTGAAGCACAGCTTCAAAAAAGACTCAAAAGTTTTGGTGTGCTAGAACTTAAGATGTATAGATTTCTAGTGGATTTATATAACCAAATTTTTAAAAGGGAAAATAGAGTTTTTTGTCCTCTAAGTTTGGTCAACTTTGTTTTTCGTCCTCTAACTTTTGACTTTATTTTTTAGTCCGATAACTTTCAAAAAATTAACATTTTCGTCCTAAAACATAAGTTATCGGACTAAAATGTTAATTTTAGGACTAAAAAATTATCGGTTTTAGGACGAAAATGTTAATTTTTTAAAAGTTATCGGACTAAAAAATAAAGTCAAAAGTTAGAGGACGAAAAACAAAATTGACCAAACTTAAAGGACAAAAAACCAATTTTCCCTTTTTAAAAAGTTAATTCAAAGAGTATGTTTTGCATGAAACCGTCACACGGTAAGACGGTGCATAAATTGAACATGTCACATTAATATTTTAAAAGATATTTGTGTTAATTTGTACTAATTTGTGAACTGTTCCACTATCATAAGACCGTCTCATATACGTATTTGTCTAATTCAAATATAAACTATACATGTCAAATAAAGCTCAACACTGTTACTTCAATTCCCGGCCAATTCTGTCACAATTCTATTATTAAATTAAATAAGATGCAATAAACATGTTGAGGATGAAGAAATTGAAAAACAAACTTAACAAAAAATTATTCATGTCATAGTGATGATAAAAATTACTGTATTTCAGAAAGCACACAAATAATCAACCAAAATTTATTTATTGTAATTAATTATCATAAGAAATAGAATTATCATATTTTTAATTACAATAGATAAAAGAAAAAAATGAAATAAATTGAAGAATAATTGTTGTGATTAGTAATTACAATAAATAAATTGAAAATTAGATATATTTTGTCTATATGTGTGTGAGATTTACGAGTGTGGAAGATTTACTTCCTAATTTAATGGGATGTGAGATATGAATCTTTCCTTGATTAACTCTAATATTAATTAAATTAAATAAATATGATGATGGTGTAATGTCAATTGTCAAGTCATTGATTTGGCTCTATAAGGAGAGCACTAGTGGGCTCCTTATCAAAACCGCTATATATATAGAGAGAGGGGGTTCTCTTGTGAAATATACCTAAAATAGTCAAATATTAAAAATATTATGGGTCGGGTTACTCCAGGTAAAAATTCGCAGATCTTGGCCGGGTCGGGTTTGGTGGGTTTTTTCCAAAATCTCGCACAAGTCAAGTTATAAAATTTTCGCTCCCAATTTGTGTTACAGTATAGGCAAAATGTATGTTACTGTATGGGCAAATGTGTGTTACAAGTCATTAAAAAATAAGTTTTTTCTACTTTAAAATAATAATAATGACAAATATATATTTTTACAAGATCAAATATGTGGTTTTAATTTATTTATCAACCATTTAAATTTAAATATATTGTTTTATATATTAAAACATATTTGCTTCAACATCAATACAATTTTGCTCCAACATTAAAACATATTTGTAATAATACACATTTGCTCTAACATTAACACACATTGTTTCAATAGTAACATATATTTCCTCTAACAGTAACATACATTTGCTTCAATTGTAACACATTCTGTAGTTACACACATTTGTTCCTACAATAACACATATTTACTCTAACAATAACATACATTATCTCCAATAGTAACATATATTTTTAATAACACACATTTTCTCCAATAGTAATGCACACTTGCTCCAATAGTAACACATATTTTTAGTAACACACATTTGCCCCAATATTAACACACATTTGCAATAATACACATTTACTCTAACATTAACACACTTTGCTTCAATAGTAACACATTTTCCTCTAAATAGTAACACATATTTTCTCCAATAGTAACACATATTTTTAGTAGCACACAATTACTCTAACTTTAACACACATTTGCAGTAACATATATTTACTCTAACAGTAACATACATTTTCTCCAATTGTAACACATATTTGCTCCAGTAGTAACATATATTTTTAGTAACACACATTTCCTCCAATAGTAACAAAATTTTGTTTCAATAGTAACACATATTTTTAGTAACACACATTTTCTCCAATAGTAACATAAATTTGTTTCAATAGTAACACATATTTTTAGTAACACACATTTGCTCCAATAGTAACATATGTTTTTAGTAACACACATCTCCTCCAATAGTAACATATATTTGTTCCTATAGTAACACATATATTTAGTAACACACATTTGCTCCAATAATAACATATATTTTTAATAACACACATTTTCTCCAATAGTAACATATATTTATTCCAATAGTAACACATATTTTTAGCAACACACATTTGCTTCAATATTAACATATATTTTTAATAACACACATTTTCTCCAATAGTAACATATATTTGCTCCAATAGTAACATATATGTTTAGTAACACACATTTGCTATAAATTCCTCCATTTAATTAAATTTTGTACATTACCAATTGTTTATTTGTAGTATAATTCACTACAAAAAAAAAAGATGGTGTTTAGCGACGGGAAATTTGCGACGGACGTATATCCGTCGCAAATTAGGTCATTTGCGACGGAATTTTGACAGTTTTGCGACGGATTTCGTCAGTTGGTCAATTTTGACCGATTTTGCGACGGCAAGAGAAGCCCGTCGCAAATTTGCGACGGACTTTAGCGACGGAGACATAAAACGCCGATGTTTTGCACTCATTTGCGACGGACGCCGTCGCAAATTCTAAGAAAAACATTTGTGACAGACCACATTTCTGTCGCAAATTCAGCCGGGTTACATTTTGCGACGGCTTTCCGTCGCAACTTTTAAATTCAAATTTGCGACGGACCACTTTTCCGTCGCAAATTTGAGCGGTTGAATCTTGTCAGGCGGGTTGGTGACCAATAATTGAATCGGGTCATCGCAAACTCTGTCTGCGACAGAAAAGCCGTCGCAAAATATGCAATTTACGACGGAAATTAAGGCCGTCGCAAATTTGCGCAGATTTATAACAGTCCACTTCCTTTTCCTTCCCTTTCACTTTCACTCACGAAAAAAATAAGAAATGATGCGGTTTTCATATGTTCTTCACGTATAATTGGTGTATTTGTCATTGCCTTCAACCTCACCGTACGTATTTGTCATTGCCTTCAACTTCACCGTACGTTTTCACATTTTTAACCGTTTAAATGTCATATTTTTATTGTTTCAATTTTTTAGTACACTATTAGGTAATGAGCATGATATATGTTTATTTGATGGGTTTTAGTATGATTGATGATATATGTTTATTTTATGGGTACATTAATTTTAGTTTGTATGATATTTATACCTTTTTTTAGTCGAAACTCTGCTCAATTTTTCTGTACACTATTTGATAAATTGTGTGATATTTGTTTATTTGATTGGTTTACTATGATTGATATATATGGTTGTGTTGGATTGATTTTTGTGAAGAAAATTTTGTACATCCTTATTTTTTACAACTCATGTGATATTTACTTTTAATCTGTAACAGATGCAATTTCCAGATCGTGGTTGGATGTACTCAATACCTAGAATGATAGGAGGAGGCATTAACTCTGTCTTTTGCAATAAAATTGATGAGTTTATTGAGTTTGCACTACAACATCCATGCAGTATGGATTGTATGAGTAATATTAGGTGTCCGTGTAAAGACAGAAGATGCGGAAATATGAGATTCTTGAGTGCTGATGAGGTTAGAACTCATCTTGTGATTTCCGGTTTTGTTTCCCATTATTACAACTGGACCAGTCACGGTGAACAACGGTAGAATGTTGACATCGAAACCGTAGAATACTGGTATACTGGGTGGAGCGGTGGTGGAAGTTCTGATATTGGTGGTTCAAGTTATATTCAGTATACTCAATTTGAACCACAAATAGAAGATGAACCTGATAGATATCGGATGATAATTGCAGAATCTGTTTTGGGTAGTCAACCACAATTCAATGAAACACCTATGGAGGAGGAACCAAATCATCGGTCAAAGAAGATTTTTTATATGCTTAAAACCGTTGATCAAAAGTTGTTTCCTAGTTGTGAGACTGAGATGCAGTTGTCATTCAATGCTCAAATGTTGAACATCAAAACTAAAGGCAAGGTCAGTAAAAAAGTGTTCAATCAATTTGCTAAATTGTTCAAACGAGAGCTCTACCTGAAGACAACACGGCGCCTGGTAATTTCTATCAGAGCAAGAGGCTCTTGAAGGATATGGGTCTACCCTTTGAGAAGATTGATTGTTGTACAAACGGTTGCATGTTGTTTTGGGATGAGGATGAGGATGAGGATGATGATCATTGCAAGATGTGTGGTCACCCACGGTACAAACCATCTTGTTGTAGAAAAAGTAAGAAGAAAGTGCAGTTGAAGGCTTATAAGGCAATGTATTACATTCTCATCACTCCTCATCTAGAGAGGTTGTATCAGTCTAGTGTCACGGCTAAAGACATGACATGGCATGCTGAGTAGTGTTCTGGTGAGAATTCTGGAGAGATGCGGCATCCTGCAGACTCGGAGGCATGGAAACATCTTAATAGGGAGTTTTCAGATTTTGCAAGGGAGACGAGAAATGTGAGGTTAGGCTTGTGCACGGATGGGTTTGCTCCATTTGGAATGCACAGAAAAAAGTATTCATTATGGCCTGTGCTGTTGACCCCGTACAATCTACCTCCTTGGTTGTGCATGAAGCCTCAACATATATTTCTTAGTATCTTGGTGCCTGGACCACACAACCCCAAGCATAAATTGGATGTATATCTCCAGCCATTGATTAAAGAGTTGAAATCTTTGTGGTCTACGGGGGTGGAGGCCTACGACGTTCATAGGAAGCAAAACTTCACGATGCGAGCTGCACTTTTGTGGACCATTAGTGACTTTCCAGCATTTTCTATGTTGTCTGGGTGGTCAACAGCAGGAAAACTAGCATGCCTGTATTGCATGGACGGTTCTGATGCATTTTATCTTCCATCGAGTAGAAAAATGTCATGGTTTGACAACCATCGCAAGTTTCTTCCTCCTGATCATCCCTTTCGGAGGAACAAAACAGACTTTCAGGGTAAAAATGCAGTAGACCGCCCAAGACCACGGATTCGATCAGGTATGTGTCCGGGTACTGAATCACTACTTATGTCTATGTGTCTCATATAAATAAGTTAAGCATATATAAATTAATTATTTCAGGTGATTCGTTGTTGTATGAGGTTACAGTCACTGATTTGATGAAGACAACTGAGGCGGGTGCAATGGAGCACAATAAACGCATCCAGGGTGGTTGGAAGAAGAGAAGTATCTTTTGGGACTTACCTTATTGGAGCAAGTTGTTGATTCGACACAATTTGGATGTGATGCATATAGAGAAGAATATTTTCGACAACTTGTTTCATACGGTCCTGGGTACTGAAGGGAAGACCAAAGACACTTCAAAATCCAGAGATGAGTTGAGGCTCTTCTGTTCTCGTGCTTCCCTACACAAGGATGAGCAGACAAGAACATATCCACAGGCCTCTTACACAATTAGTAAAGCAGAAAGGAAGAATTTGTATAAGTGGGTGAAAGAGTTGAGCTTCCCTGACAATTATGTGTCGAATTTGGGAGACAGAGTTGACACGGAAACCGGAAATGTGTCTGGAATGAAGAGTCATGATTGTCACGTGTTCATACAACGACTCTTACCTATTGCATTTCGGTACTCACTTCCCAAGAATGTATGGAGTGTCATCACGGAATTAAGTCTCTTTTTCAGACACTTAACGACATCAACGATTACAGTTGAGGACATGAGGTGTTTGGATGAGGAGATCCTTGTTATTCTATGGAAACTTGAGCGGATTTTTCCACCCAGCTTCTTCGACTCGATGGAGCACTTACCCGTACACTTAGCGTATGAAGCCTCAATTGCTGGTCCCGTACAGTATCGATGGATATACCCTTTTGAGAGGTAATTCTATACCATTTTTTAGATCGACTTTTAAGTTCAATACTGAATAAATTTTCTTAACACTTCTTGTTTTAGGTATTTGCACAACTTAAAGCTCAATATTGGAAATGCGGCCCACATCGAAGCATCAATTGTTAATGCATACCTTACTGAAGAGGTTGGAGCATTTTATTCTTACTACTTCGGCGATCAAGTTCAAACCAGAATCAGAAATGTACCTCGCAACTACGATGGTCGTGGAGTAGACCATCCCCTTCGTGATGTTGAAGGTATGTTATCTGTATTTTTGCATCCGAGTCGACCAATGGGTAAGGGCACCAAACGACCGTTTAGGGGCAGTATTGAAGAGGAAACAATGCATTCATATGTTTTGATGAATTGTCCTGAAGTCCAACCGTATATAGAGTAAGTAATTTAATTTTATAGTTGAGTTTTTTACAATATGTATACTGTTGATATCTGAAAAGTAATTAATTTCTTTTTTCTGATATATAAGGATGTTCTGTGAGTATAAGCGTCAAGTAGAACCAGACATCACAGATGCAACAATTTTTCAATCCATCCGCAATGATTTTATGTTTTGGTTCCAACGTTACGTGAGTATCACATAATTATATGATTTTTACCCTATAACAAATATGTTATTATTTTTATACACGATAATTTAATACTTACAGGGACAAAGTGACCTACTTAATAACAACCCACATCTTGAAGCTCTGAGCAAAAGACCACTACGTAGTGTGGTATCATAACACAGATATTACGCAAATGGATACAAATTTCATACTGAAGCGTATGCTTCAACGAAATCGACTACAAACAGTGGTGTTTGCGTTACCGGTGCAAACTACAACGAAGAACCCATCGATTACTATGGAGTGCTGCAAGAAGTAGTTGAAATAGAATATCCGGGTTGGCCGAAGAGGACGATAGTGTTGTTCTTGTGTGAATGGTATGATCCAGGGAACCAAGGAACAAGAGTCGGCAAAAACTACAAGATTGTTGATATCAACACCGGAAAGAAGTTTTCGGCGGCATACGATCCCTATATTTTTGCAACGCAAGCATCTCAGGTATATTATTGCAAATACCCCGGATCAAGTAGGCCCAACTTGAGGACAGTTTGCATAGTGAAGGCAAGATCATTGGTTGAAGTTTATAATCCGTCAAACAAAGACGGTGTAGAACCAACAGATCCATTTCAAACAGAGATACAAGAGGCTCAAACAGAGGTTGATCAAGCAGGTGTGAATATTTTTGTCGAATTACTTGCTGCAAATCCAGAAATGGTAATGATTGAAAGTGATCATGAGGATGATGGATAAGAGCGCGGTGAGGAGGATGATGGACAAGCAGGCGGATTTTGTTCAACATCACTTTACCGTAGTTTTGTCTTTTCAAACCTTGATCTCTGAATGATTATGTTGTTTATGCTTCATTTTTCTGATTTTAGTTAATATGTTATCTAATGCCTATTGCAGTGTATCATTTAAAGGTTACTTTCAGAATTCCATAGGTCAGCATCAGCTATATGAATTCAGATTCAATGGGCTCCACATGGTTTAGTATTTTCTTCTGTGTGTATATTTATTTTATTCAAATTCCTTTCAGCTCTTTACGGCCATGTCAATGTCTCATTACCTCAGTTACCTAATACATATTTACTCTGGTAGCTGTGGAAACTTTCCAATTAAACAAGTCAATAAACCCTTTTCATGAGGTATCTATATCGTCTTTATGCTCTTCACACATTTCTGGTTTTTGTTTATTGGTTCACAATTTTCTAAATTTGAAGTTTTTGTTTATTAATTGTATAATGGTAAAAATTTAAAGGATTATGGTAACAAATTAAGGAAGCACGGGATGTCTCTTGAATTCAAGAGACTGGTGGTTTGCTTTCTTCAGTTATTATTTAGTAATTCATTAATTTTTTGAATATTCGTTGTTTAAATTTATAGACTATTTTCAGGGATGAGCGCAAAATCTTAATATGTATAATGCTTTTTTTTCCTTTTATTAATTCAGTGATAGCAATATTATTGATAAGAATCTCAGGACACATATAAATTAAAGTTAATTAAAGGATTCGAATTGAAGAACATTTAATGTAATTATATTTTGCATTAGTTTGAGCAAGCTCTTTGTTCCATTCATCTTATTTCCTTGAGCATACAATAAAAATACCATTTCAGGATGTGGATCTGAGGTAATTCTCCTTTTCATTTTCTATTTATATTTTTGAGTAACTACCTAATTTGACCAATCATATATATGCCCAGAATGTGTGTTTTAGGATTCTACAGATGATTGGTATTGATGATCCATGTTAATTTAGAAGTTTAATACAATTTTTATGGATAATCCAGTTTATGAAGGATATAATAGCAGCTATGAAGCAAGGCCACTGAAGAGGGCTATTACTAGGTCGATTGAAGATAATCTAGCTGAGAAAATATTGAATGAAATTGTGACACAAGGGCAAAAGGACACGGTTGATATGGATATTTTTATCGATTAATCATGAAAAAAAATTGTTGGAGAAAACCAAAAGACTTTACATACCTTGCACTTAAAGATATTTGCATACGACCTCAATCTTCTTAAAAGGGTATAACTTTGAGCCTAAATATTGATGTTTCATCTGGATTTATGTTATCTCAATTTTTGGTTTTCGCAATACTGATTTGAATAGTATACTGATAATTCAAGATATGTTATTCATCCTTCCTAGCACTCATCAAATTGCATTCCTAAAAGATTTTGTGGTTAACCCTAGCAAAGTGTAAGAAGGGTTCATAAACATTTGCATTTAATTTAGTTATTTATACACGAATAAGCTGCAAGTCATGTGTTTCTTAGTTGCTTCTTTTCTGCATAGGAATCTATCAAAATGTTGTCTTTAACAATGCATAAAAGTGGAGCTTCTCAACTATGAGAAAGAAGACGAGCCAAAACACTTTGCTCGGTCGACGTTAAGGTTGACTGGAAGAAGTGAGTTAAGAGTTTATAGAGTTTTATCTATCCATATGCATGTTTATGAGTTACTGTGTTCTATATATCCATCTTAGCTTGATTAGTTGTTAAATGTAAAAGCCATCTTCTTAAATTAACTTTTAATGATGGAGAGCTATTATATTTCTCTTTGATTACATAGCTGTCAGTTTATTTCTTTCATTAAAATGTGTGCCATCTTTTAGCATACACCTTATTACCACAATGAGAGAATTGAAGAATGATATTTTGGGTTGAAATGTGGTTAAATGTAAAGAAAAGATCATTAATTATATGTGAATGTAATTTATCTAAGGGATTAACTTTAAGTTGTTTTTATCCTTGGGTACAGGGGTTATGTGAGGATCCACATTACAGGTTTCAGAAACCATCTCTTGAACCCAGAGCATTTACGTGGGTATTATGGACTCAGGATTTGAACATCCATCAGAAGGCAAGATGTCTTTTTTTTTTGAAAACTTAGCTACATTGATTGCTATTGCAGAATTTTTGCTATATTTAGGGGGCGCTTGGTTAGCAATTCTTCAATGGTAATGGGAATGAAAATTTATTTTCATCTTTGCCCTCATAAGAAAAATGATATGTTAGGGGAAAAAGTGTTCCAATGGTGACACCATTGCTAGTGTCATGCCCCAATTTTGGAATAGAAGTTGACAACAAATGGTTGTTGGTGGAGGAATGGGGGTGTGATTGAGGAGGTGGATTGTAGGAAGAGAATAGGGTAATAAAAATGGAGTAGTGATTACCTTATTTAGGAGGAGAGGTAGTGATTTTGTTCTCATGAACAATGCTAATTACACTAATTTTCAATCTCATTTTCATTACCATTGAAGAGTTGTTAACCAAGCACCCCCTTAATGTATAATCTGAAAATGATTTTCAGTTGTGTAATGTGGGTAAGTTGTGTTAGTGATCTTGGTTTCATATCCCCTATTATACTAATAGGGAGTTTCTTTTGTTGATGTGTCAATTTCTATTACTCTCCGTCACAAACGAATTTGCACACTTTCCTTTTTTGGATGTCTCAAACCAATTTGCACACTACCTAAAAAGGAAACATCGATTTGCGTGCACACTCACATAAATATACACATATTTACCTATATGTCACTACTTTATCACTTTCCTTAATATGTGTGTCATCCTAGGGGTGCAAATTCCTCTGGGACGGAGGGAGTACGTTTTGCCTATGTGTCGATTTTTTGTGTATTTCGCTTATGTGTCAAGTCTTACGTGGCATGATTGCGCGTCACTTTATCCTATGTGTCATTCATGTGGCATTGTGACATTTTATAAGAAGAAGTCTAATAAAAAAAATTGGTTTTAGAATCAAGGACCTCATGAGTATTTTGTATTATGTTTACCAATTAAGCTAATTATGAATCATTATGAAATTTAAATATTTATTATATACAACTTGAGTTAAATATATATATATATATATATATATATATATATATATATATATATATATATATCTTTCTTCTGAGAGACTCTTAATTATTTGCAATTTTATTATTCTAAACTCTATATTTTTTCTTATTCCTTCTTTGTCTTTATCTTTTCACAATATTTTAGTATTGTTCCTCGATTATTTTTCCACGCATAAATGTCTAATTGCTAATATTTGACGATTACTTTATTTTTCATATAAACTCTAATTTCTTTCTCTCTTCTTCTATCTTGACAATATTATGTGTATTTTTTATGTGTTGCAAATTGACGGGTAAAGATTTTCAAGAAAAATTTTAAGATTATCTATGGTATTTTTTTTAGTTTAATTTCGACTGAATCATATTTTTTTAAATAGATTTTATTATATAATGTTATAATATTGAATAATGTGATGTGTTAATAAAATATAATTTTTAAATTAATTTTACAAACAACCCGCATAAAATGCGGGATACTCATCTAGTTAGATCTTTTAATTGATAGTTTAGAAAAAAATTGATGGAAGTATATGTCCATGGCATGTGGTAACCATGAAAAATTATATGTAAAAAATATTTCATTATCTTTATGCTGAACAGCCTCAATTTTTTACAAATGCAACACTCAATGTTTTACTAATAGTGTTGTTGTATAAACTTTGATAAATTATTTAACCCTCATTATTACATTTATAGACCTAAAAAACAAAGCATATAGATTATCTTAAAAGCTTCTACACTCAAAAGGTTTGTTAGCAGAGTTATGGTAGACTCATATAACCGCTTGAAAGATTTTAAATATACTAGCATTATATTTTCGATAGTAAAGCTAACTTTACTCAAAATTGAGTAATTAAATTTAGGTGTAATTCTAATACTTTTAAGTACTTATCCTATTCAAAATTCAGTGAAATTTGACTTGGTTGACATTCATGAGGAAGTCATAAGAAATATCATGTAGTGACGCAACAATATGTTCAATATGAACATCCTCATTAACTAGCAATATATTTAAAATTTATTTGAATAATTAATATGTTACAATAGTTTCCTAAACCGCAATCACCACAAGAGGGGGACCTCTCGAACCTGCAACTCCGAACCACAACCACAACCACCACAAGAGGGGAACACCACCCCACCACAAGAGGGAAATAAATTCCCTCTCCATGTCTCGAACCCAAGACCTCTAGGTCTTAGGTGGTGGCCTCAACCAATTGAGCTACCAACACTCGACTTTCAAAATACAATTTATGATGTAAGAAAAGATGCAATTTTATTTATTCTATGACAAACTAAAAAAAAAAAAGGAGCTAAAACAAGCCCCAAAATTCTAGTTCATATCAATAATACAAGTGCCTACCCGTCAAAAAATAATAAATAATAAATATAAAAAATTAAAAAAATAATATAAGTGCCTCACCAAATGTTCAAATTCTATTGATTTTTCATAACTAAAAAAAAAAAGGAGCTAAAACAAGCCGCAAAATTCTAGTTCATATCAATAATACAAGTGCCTACCCGTCAAAAAAAAAAATTAAAAAAATAATATAAGTGCCTCACCAAATGTTCAAATTCTATTGATTTTTCATAAGAATTGTTATTTTTTGATCAAGTTTTATTGTAGATATTTTTTACAGCTACAAATTATAAAGGTGTTACAAATTCTGAGAGGCCAAAATTTTAAATAATACTCCCTCCTATTCATTTTTTATTATCCATTTAACCATAAACAAAAAGTTTTTTTTTTTTGTTTTCCACTTACCCAAAATAGCAAAAAGCAAACACTACCCTTTTTAACTTACCCCTTAAAAACATCATTTATTTACACTCATACCACTACTTTATTAACTTTATACCCACAAATACTAATAAACAACTCTTACCCCTTTTTAAAAATCTACTTTATACACACAAATATTAATAAACAACTCTTTTATTAAAACTCGTGTCCTTTTCCAATGGACAATAAAAAATGAATCGGAAGAAGTATTAATAAGGTCCAATACAAGTACCTAACTCCATATCTAAAACGGAGACTCGGGTCCTAGAACTAGGCAGAGTCTATTAATTTTAGTCTAAGAACCAAGTTCAAGTCCATATTCTAGAAATTAAGCCCAAACATGAGCTAAATTACAACTGAGAACTGAAACTCACAAGGAATTCAAGACTTTCTTAACAAATTGAGATATACTCAAGTACCAAATTTGAAAATCATCCATCTTCAAAATTAAAGCCAATTTTACTATCTAATCTGAACCAGTTGATGATTTTCTGTCAGGAAAAATATTGACGATCTCAAGACAGATCCTACCACAAACCTTGATATAGATTAGAGAACAGGTTCAAGCTATTCTGCTCGGAACAGGTGCATATCTGAATGTCAGACTTCTCATTTCTAAAATTAGGAGACGAGTGATGGGATGGCAAGGTGACTAACCCTGCCCAGTAATGGCCTGCTGCGCCAACAGCAATTTCAGGCTCAGACAAAATAAGAGTTCAACTGTGCATGCCTATCCTAAACTCATACCAGCCAAGACGAGGTGACCCTAAAGCAAGCAACAATGATAAGGGATAGAACTATCTCACCTGGTCAATTATTTCGAACAGATGGAATACTTCTCCTTGCACGTGAAATTCGTTCAAAATCAGCATCTTGCAGAAAGTCCGCCTGGTCAGGCGGCACATGGCTTTGGAGATTTCCTTGTCCCTGAGCATAATGGTTCCTGGGCTCTGGTTGGCTTAAGTTTTGCTGATATGAATACATTGGATATCCATTCCCCGATCCTGCTGGACTATAATTTTGTTGAGGTGGGAAATTTGGCAAATTTCCATAACCTTGCTGTGTATTCTGCCAAAAGCTCTGCGGTGACAGTAGTCCATAGCTTTGATTTGGCCATGGTACATAGTCCAGCTGTGGTGGACTATAGTTCGGCCGAAGAGGTTGATCATAACTATGAGGTGGTGGTGCTCCATAGTTCCCGGGCTCTGTTTTATTGAAGCTTCCCTGATAAGAAGACACTGGATTTTCTTTCCCTAATGATGCAGGACTATAATTCTGTTGAGGTGGGTAATTTGGTGAATTCCCATAGCTTTCTGGTGTCCTCTGCCCAAAGCTCTGAGGTGATGGTTGTCCATAGCTTTGATTTGGCAATGGTGCATAGTCCTGCTGTGGTAGACTATAGTTCTGCACAAGAGGTTGCTCATAACTCTGAGGTGGTGGTGCTCCATAGTTTCTGGGCTCTGGTCGATAAAAGTTTCCCTGATAAGACACTGGATTTTCTTTCCCTGATGATGCAGGACTATAATTTTGTGGAGGTGGATAATTTGGTGAATTCCCATAGCTTTCTGGTGTCTTCTGCCCAAAGCTCTGCGGTGATGGCTGTCCATAGCTTTCATTTGGCCATGGTGCATAGACCAGCTGTGGTGGACTATAGTTCTGCACAAGAGGTTGCTCATAACTCTGAGCTGGTGGTGCTCCATAGTTTCTGGGGTCTGGTCGATTGAATTTTCCCTGATACGAAGACACTGGATTTTCTTTCCCTAATGATGCAGGACTATAATTTTGTTGAGGTGGGTAATTTGGTGAATTCCCATAGCTTTCTGGTGTCTTCTGCCCAAAGCTCTGCGGTGATGGTTGTCCATAGCTTTCATTTGGCCATGGTGCATAGACCAGCTGTGGTGGACTATAGTTCTGCACAAGAGGTTGCTCATAACTCTGAGCTGGTGGTGCTCCATAGTTTCTGGGGTCTGGTCGATTGAAGTTTCCCTGATAAGAAGACACTGGATTTTCTTTCCCTAATGATGCAGGACTATAATTTTGTGGAGGTGGATAATTTGGTGAATTCCCATAGCTTTCTGGTGTCTTCTGCCCAAAGCTCTGCGGTGATGGTTGTCCATAGCTTTCATTTGGCCATGGTGCACAGACCAGCTGTGGTGGACTATAGTTCTGCACAAGAGGTTGCTCATAACTCTGAGCTGGTGGTGCTCCATAGTTTCTGGGGTCTGGTCGATTGAAGTTTCCCTGATAAGAAGACACTGGATTTTCTTTCCCTAATGATGCAGGACTATAATTTTGTTGAGGTGGGTAATTTGGTGAATTCCCATAGCTTTCTGGTGTCTTCTGCCAAAAGTTCTGCAGTGATGGTTGTCCATAGCTTTGATTTGGCAATGGTGCATAGTCCTGCTGTGGTAGACTATAGTTCTGCCGAAGAGGTTGCTCATAACTCTGAGGTGGTGACGCTTCATAGTTCCTGGGGTCTGGTCGATTGAAGTATCCCCGATAAGAAGACATTGGATTTTCTTTCCCTGATGCTGCAGGACTATAATTTTGTTGAGGTGGGTATTTTGGTGAATACCCATAGCTTTCTGGTGTCCTCTGCCCAAAGCTCTGCGGTGATGGTTGTCCATAGCTTTGATTTGGCCATGGTGCATTGTCCAGCTGTGGCGGACAATAGTTCTGCCGAAGAGGTTGTGGTGCTCCGTAGTTCCTGGGCTCTGGTTGATTGAAGTTTCTCTGATAAGAATACATTGGATTTTCTTTCCCTGATGCTGCGGGACTATAATTTTGTTGAGGTGGGTAATTTGGTGAATACGCATAGCTTTCTGGTGTCTTCTGCCCAAAGCCCTCTGGTGGTGGTTCATAGCTTAGAAGAGGGTATGATGCATAGCCCTGCTGTGGTGGACTATAGTTCTGCTGCCGAGGTTGTTCGTATTTCTGTGGTGGACTATAGTTCTGCTGCTGAGGTTGTTCGTATTTCTGTGGTGGACTATAGTTCTGCTGCGGAGGTTGTTCGTATTTCTGTGGTGGACTATAGTTCTGCTGCGGAGGTTGTTCGTATTTTTGTGGTGGTGGTCCAGAACTCAGCTGCAGTGATGGCCCATTGTCCTTTTGGGGTCGTGGCCCATAGCTCTTTTGGGGTCGTGGCCCATAGCTCTGCAGGCTTAGAGGTGCATATTTCTGCTTGGGTCGTGGCACATAGTTCTGCTGGGGTGGAGGGCTATTGTTCTGCTGGGGTGGAGGGCCATTGTTCTGCTGAGGTGGAGGCCCATTGTTCTGCTCTCTTGGGTGTTTACCAGAATGTACCAGGGCTGGTCTCGGAAAAATCTCTCCATTGACATACTTGTCTCCTACGATGCAACGACAATTATTTTTAAAGGAGAGGGGAAAAAAGGGAAGAGGCATTAAGAGAGTCTACTTAGTAATAGTAACTGAAGAAAACTAACCTCCATATTCCTTATTTACTGGATCTATGTATGAATCTGGCAATACAAACACAACCCCTGGTAGACCTGATGACAGCAAAATTTAATAACACTAGCTAAGAATCCATTGTTTAGTGTATTTGTGAAAGGTGAAACACTTACTTTTAAACTTCTCAGCTGTTTCCTCCAAACACTCGACCTGAAAGCCTTGATATTCTGTTGTACTTAGTGCATATATTTTCTTCTTCGCCTCTTCCACACTGAGCATAACAAAAGTAGGATACATACACTATATCATTATGATGCTCTGCACTCTTAAACAGCTAAACAAAATGGTCTACAGAAAAGCAATTATACAAGTGCAGAGACGGTCATGTTAATACAAACATTTTCATAAATGCCCGATCTTATAGAAGAATAAATGTATTTATGGAATGAAAACTAAGACTGTGAAACAGGTATGAAACTGGAATGAAAAATAAAGTTAAACACCAGAGAATCAAGAGGCAATGGTAATTAAAAAAAAAAAACATTTCCAGATTCTTATTATTTTCTCGCAACCATTTAATTCTTGACACCCTTTCTCAGTATGAATGCAGTGGCTGATTAAAACTAAGAAACAAAATCACACTGCTCTATACCCATATTACATGGACTGAAGTGTTTAAATTTTCCTTTTACTTCCCTAACCTCAAAAGTTGAAACACACTCACCTATCTATAGGTTCTACCAAATTCACCACCATTAGATGATCATACTGTTTACATCCTTTCCGTATTCATATATAAACAAATAATCTGGGAAAAAAAGGGCAAGGAACCCTAACAAGAAATCAAATACTCCATAATTAAGTATTAAAAATTTGAAAAAAAGAAGAGAGTTTATAATCGCAAGTCAAGGGGGAGAAAACAGCACTAGAATGTTCCAATTCCTAACATCCATTTTCCAACCACTTCTAATTTCTCAGTGGGAACAGATTGCCGTGATCTAATGAATATCATCAACACAACACATAAACATATAGCAGTAGAAAAAAAAAGAAATAGCATTGCCCTATGTCGAAATCGATTTTCAGCAATGAAATTGAAAACAATATTAACCTGCCAATTAAAAATGCACATTACTTCGTTACCTTATTGCAAGTAAAATTAAAATAAAGGAATACATTGGAATTCATTCACGAAGGAACGATTTACTCGTCTATTCACAATTAAAAAAAAAAAAAATTGATTTAGACCATAATTAATGAGAGAGATGCAATTATGACCTGCCGAAGACTTGCGCAGCTGTGTTGACAAAGGTATCAATCATCTGATCGTGAGTAAGATCGTCATCCTTGAGGAAATCCATGGTGATAAGCCAGTGCTTGTAATCGAATCCTTGTGCTAGGAGAGCTTCGGGTCCCATTTCGTCCATCTCCGGGCCGAATGAGAGTGCAGAGGTTGAAGTGAAGAATCGCTTCGTCAATTGGACAGGGAAGAGGGTAAGGGTAGGGGTAGGGCGGTCTGTCGAAAGAAGGCTGAAGGAAATTGGGTTGGGGCGTCGCAGAGAGCGGTGAAGGAGGGGAAGAGCGCGGCGGAGCCGGGAAAGGTGAAAGGCCATTGGTGATTGCCTAGACAGGGAAAGGGTTTAGGGTTCTTGGGGATTTACGTTCAGGACTTGAAAGTCCAGAAGCCTCTTTCTAATTCAAGATTTACCAGTGGAACAGGGGCGGATTCCAAAATAACTTGACGCGGATATTTACCCTTTTTTAATGTGTTCACCACCCAATTTTTTTCTTATTATTTAAAAACATATTTGTAAAGATTTAAGTACTCTTATGCTATGATTAGTTCACCCTTCGTTTCAATCCTACTGTAATTTCAACATTAACAATGATCTTGAGAACTTCTAACATTATTTTTTATGTTAAAGAAGGGATTGAATTTCCCGTTTAACTGTGCGCTAAGTTTAATGCGAGAATTGAATTTTAGTATTTAAATGAATAAAGTATTATTGGGAAAGATGAATGGTGAATAAAGTAGTATTTAAATGAATAAAGTAGTATTGAGAATGGTGAATGGTGAATAAAGTATTATTTAAATAAATAAAGTAGTTTCCATTTTAGGGATGAAAAACAAAATTGGGACGAACCTTTTTGGCAAATGGGAAAACAAAACTGGGACGGAGGGAGTATGACATTGTGTAGGAACAAATATATATTGGAAAATATGGTTTCACGTGTTTTCAATCATTTTTTTTCGATTCGTGTTCATGTCTGGTTTCTCGAACAATTGCATATTTTTCGAAAAAAATTGTCAAACATTTGTCATATTTTCGATAAATTTATTCAAACACTATGTTTGAATTTTATTTTCGAACAATGACGTATAGTTTAGAATTTTATTTTTAACATCGAGCATTCGTTTGGAAAAAAAAAAATCAAACAGTTTTTGTTTGTTCAACCAACCAGTGTCAAACAAAGCTCTTCGACGGATTTTTGCATTTTTTTTGTATTCCATCATGAAACCAAACATTATATGCTCCATTACGTTTATAATCGAGTAATAAACAACAAAAATCATATTCTGTACCAACAACAAGAAAGGGGCAGAGAGATTACAAATTAAAAAAAAAAAAAAACCAACCTTCATCCATGGATGAGTCCTATCCAATGGACGACACCTCTCTTCCATGGCGGGTCACGGCGGCAAAATCAATGGCGGCCAGCGGAATGACGGTTATAATTTATCGTGCGTATTCTTTGTATGAGGGGGTGTGTTTACAAAATGTAAACAAGAACTAAAAAAAAAGATGGGTAGTTTTAAAAATTTGTGGGTGGTGAATTGAACGAAAGAGTAGTGAACAAAAGGGGGGTGAACAACTGAAGGGTAGGGTAGGGTAGGGTAGGGTAGGGTAGGGTAGGGGGGGGGGGGGGAATATCTGCATCCCTTCATATATATATATATATATGATCAAATTGTATTTCATTAATAAAAGCTCAGTCCAATTTTATTTTATTTCATCAAAGCCCACCCACCAAATCCACTTACGCCCACAAATCCTATCACAAGAATTAATTCAATCCAAAATTAAAATCTCATAACCTATTAGGAATAGACTTGACAATTATATATTAGCGTTTTTTTTTTAGAAAAAAAAGATAATGTTATTACTTAGAGGACAAGGGGTCCTCCAACCCTTACATTAACACAAACAACCAATCTACAATACAGCCACCCTATTATAAGCTCGCCCAACTCTAAAAAATCCCAATACAAGATCTCGGATTCGTAAGCCACTGACCAATAGATGAATCATCAGTAATCATTCCCCTAGCAGACAACCAAGACCACATTTTTGCTCTGATTTCATCAACCGTGTGTGCATAATCAAGGTTAACATTATTAAAAACCAACTCATTACGCCCTTTCCAAATTGACCACACAATACAAATCCATAAACAGTAAGCCACTCTATACCTTTTACCTGTCCCGAACACATCCCCATGTTGAAGAAAATGGATAATCAGATTCCTGTGGGGTACCATAGAAACACCAAGCCACTCATAACAAGAGGACCAAATTTGCTACGCAAACCTACACTCCACAAAGAGATGAGACGTACTCTCCTCAGCTTCTCCACAGATACTACACACTGCCTCCACATTCTCTTGAAGTAGGCTCCTTCTTCGTAAATTATCTTTTGTCGCCAGCCTCTGTCTGAGAATTCTCCATGCTGTAAATTGATATCTCCTTGGAGCAAAATTCTTCCATACTCTCTTGAAGGCTTTATTATCCCAAGAATTAGCATCCGAAAGCTCTCCTTTGTCCCATCTTACTTCATAGACCTTCTTTGTTGAGAAGTCCCCAGTCGGGGTAAGAATCCAATGCCATGAATCTTCACCCTCCTTGGTTATTGTGCACCTGTCAAGCAAACATAACAGCTCGTTAACCTGTCTAGCTTCACACTCCCTCAGAGCCCTTCTCCATTTTAACTCCCATACCCACCTTCCTTCCTTCCACCCAACTCCCCAACTCGCTCACCTTCGCCTCCCTCTGCGTACTGATTCTAAACAGCCTACTAAATCTCTCCCCCAATCTAAATTCCCCAACCCACAAATCTGACCAAAAAAAAGTATCGACACCCTTACCAACAACTCTCTTAAATTCTGAAAAAAGACCCCCCTCCCCATCCCCCTCACCAAGATACAGCTTACAAATCTCCCTCCACCACCCCGAAGCAATACATGACATACTCACACTTCTCTCCCTTAACGCCCTATTCTCCACCCCCCACTTCCTAAAAACCTCCAATCCTCCTGTCCTAGACTTAATGACCTCCACCCACAGCCTTGAAGGTTCATTCAAAAACCTCCACACCCATTTACTTAACAAAGCCCTATTGAAAACCCCCAAATCCCGAATACCCAAGCCTCCTGCCTTTTTATCCTTGCAAATGTCACGCCAACTGATCCACGGAATTTTAGATCTATTCTCACTCCCCCCCCCCCCCCCCCCCCCCAAAGAAAGTTCCTCTGAAGTTGAGTGATTGCACACAAGGTTTTAGAAGGAATACGATAAAAAGAGAGGTAATAGATTGGGATAGCGGAAAGAATAGACTGTACTAATGTAGCTCTTCCACTCAAAGACAGATCTTATCATTCCAAGCGCCCATCCGACTGCGAATTCTCTCTACCAGTTTAGTCCAAGAAGAAATTCGGCGGTGATTAATACCCACTAACAGCCCCAAATAAGAAAAAGGGGGCTGCCCAATTAATACCCACTGACAATTACTACCTCTGTCCATGAAATATAGTCCTGCTTTTTTGCACGTGGTTTAATGCGATATGTCGGAGGGTGTTACACAATTTTCCGAAGTCCATTTTTTAATAAAATGATCGTTTATGGAAAGTATGCGAAACGAACTTTCCATTAACGATAATATTATTAAAAAACGAATCTCAGAAAACCTCGTAACACCCTCCGACATTTTACATTAAACTACGTGCAAAGAAATATGACTATAAACTACGTGCAAAGAAATATGACTATATTTCATGGACGGAGGGAGTATATATTAGCGTACATATTCGGCATTCCCACTATGGTCCCCTTACCTATTTTTGTGTTTTTTATTTTTAAGAATAAAATATTAAGATTCAAAATAGACAATAATTTTTATGTACAAGAGCAATTTGTTTTTAAAATTTTGGATCTTTTCTTAAAACTCTCATCCCAAAATAAAAGTTATTTTAATTTTTCTAATTTATAATCTAATTATTAATTTTTTCTGATTATTTGCATATAATTGTATTGATATAGGTTCATCATTATCAACATTTTTTATGATTTTTTTCTAGTTAAATATAGACTCGATTATCGATAAACTTTAATATTCCCTCCGTCCCCTAATAATTTTCACACTTTATTTTTTTGAACGTCCCACAATAGTTTTCATACCTCAAATATGTAAATAAAACACTCTCACAATATCTACTTTATTTCAAAATATTCTTCATTCACTGGTTCAAAAAGTAAATAAAACAGTTTTTTCTTAAAATTCGTGTCAGTTAAGAGCGGACAGAGGGAATATATAATTTAAGTGAACATCATAATAATTTGTTATGCATATGTTTTAAGGCAAAAAAATTATGTGAGAACTAGGGGTGGTTCGGTACGGTATACCGAAAATTTCAAGTCATACCGTATACCGTACCAAAATTTTCGGTATTAGCAAATTGTATATCGACACCGTACCAATATTTTCGGTATACTGAAGTTCAGTATACCAAAATTTCGGTAAAATATTTTAACATACCGTTTCGTATCGAAATTTCGGTGTGTCGTTTCATACCGAAATACCGTTTCATACCGAAAAAAAACATATAATTTCATCTGTATTTCATATTACAAACGGATATTTCACATATATTTATAATACATCAATGTGTAAATAGAAGAACACCATTACAAATGCAAAATCGGGATCTCAAACCTTAATTGGTTTATAAAAAAATTTAGAACTATCATTAAAATGAATGATGTAGCAGAAGAATATATAAATCTAGCCTTAACTCACAAAAAGAGAGAGAAAGTCGGCGAAGCAGTGGCGTAGACGATGCAACAATGTCGGTGGCCAAACTTTCAAAAGCAGAAGAGGCAGCAAACAATTTACGAATTCTAAAATCCAAAAAATCTTGAGACCCTCGTGGCTTTTCTATCATTTTCTTTAAGTCTCTCCCTCTTTCTCTCTCTCTCTGTCTCTCAACGAAGCGGCGGAAAGAAGAGGCTCTGAAAAAAAGAAGAGAAACTGAGGAGCTAGGGCTTCACGTTATTAGCTTGATATCTAATGGGCTGGGCTTTAAACTAAATCTAATTTGGGCTAATGGTGCGCTTAGTTTGTGAAAATAAACATTATATAAATAAATATAAAAAATAATATATTTGTCATACCGTTATCGTACTGAAAATTTTCGGTACGGTATCATACCATATTGAAATTACCAGTATACCAAAATTTCGGTAAATTCAGTATTTTTTGGTACGACAAGCACGGTACACCGAAATTTTCGGTATTTTACCCACCCCTAGTGAGAAAAACTCACCATGATATTATTATCATTTTTCAATAAAAATGTTATCAAATTTTAATGTTAATGTGTGTCACTTTTCAAAAAGAAAAATAATAGGAAAAGATTTAGTCAAAAAATCCAAAAAGTTTTAACAGGTAAGAAAACTAAGTAGTGCATAGGCAGATGCTACTTACAAAATTATTTGCACCAAGTTTCTCTAATAGTTTGATAAGCATCCTTTTCACTTTAATTTTCTCTAAAACTGCTTCACTAAGTTGTAAAATAACCATGATATTCATTAATAATTTTTAAATGTTTAGATCTAAATGCCTATTATGTTAAAACATATACCAAAAGGGATAAGGAGTCCAAACCATAAAGAGCACTCTAAAAGCAAATCTAATAATATTCATTCACAAAAACCCTTAATTCCTGAGATACTAGATTTGGCAGCCAGTTAGCTAAACTAATTTGCTCATCAGTCTTCACTTCAGCAGCCCGGATTTTGACAGGAGGTTTAGGATTCAATAATAATTAATGAGCAGTTAGCATTCCATAACAACAGATAATAGTTACATAAATTAATTGTCTTTTAGCACATCTACAAATGCAATATTCTCAAAGAGACCCGAAATAAATTTTGACGTATCTTTAAAGAGCAAAAACTATTAACTCTCAAGCTTGTGATTAACCAACATAAAAACTTATCCTCATTTCTACAACCACTTTGGCCACCAAGCAATGTAGCATAACAGAAGAACTTTCCACTATATCAATCAGCTGGTCTTTAGGTCTAACTGTTCTTGAGATCAGCTGGTTTGAGCATTTATTTCTCAAGTGTATAAACTATAAAATCGCAAATCTAAAAGAGATTACAAATTTGAAAATTTTGTTCAGGCATATCTAGGTAAGGAAAAAAATGAGAGAAATAGTGCTGAGCTGACATTATTGCTTCATCTGATATATCTCTTTATAAACATGTACAACAATTTGAAGGCTACATTTTAAAATTAACAGTAGCGTCTCCAGCTTTGACCTAAAAACAAGTTTAAGACAGATCATCCCAATCCTATCACAGCAAGAATCTAGAGATAGTAACAATTTTCAACATATATAGAAACAGATACTAGATAAAACAATACACATTAGAGTCATGATATAGTAAAAAGAGAAAAAATTGCATTGCCTAGTAAAGGAATGGAGAAGTCAATAACAAAGGGAAAAAATGTCACATAGCTGAAAGGGTAGCCGAAGAAATATTTGGAACACCTATCAATGATTTAAAGTATAAGAAAATGACTACCTTCAACATCTCTTCTGGATCCTCATTATGCAGTATTTGAATAAGACGAGCGACATAAATCTGCTCCTCTATGAAGTCCTCATCAAGCTGAAGAATAAAGGAAAGAAAGTATCTCAGAGCAACTTATGAAGGTAACCAATAACGATAAATAATATTTCAACCTGTCTAGAAGGAAAACAAATTCAAAAAAAGAGATGTCAGTTAGAGTCACATATAGAGAACATGGAAAAACCACCTCATCATGAAGACCTCCATCTAGATCTTTAATGAGCCCCTTTATCAATTCAAACAGTGCATCCACCTACAAGAACAATAAACCCATGTCAAAGAAGCAGCATAACTTTAACCAACTATAAAATATTTGCGAGATACACACCTTCTCAGCATTTGAGATGCAAGTCTTGTTTTTCATTAAAGTTTGTACAATAGCATTAGCCATCTCCTTATGTGTTCCATCATTTAGATACTCCATGACACAAGGATAATTTGATAGCTTCAGTGCAGTGTCTATATCTTTATATTTCTCAAGTGGAGCACTTAAAAGGGCAACAATTTGTTTTGTTGCTTTGCTATCATCAAACTTTTCTCTCCCTGATAGTTTATGTATGCATGCTCCCTGCAGAAAATGGAGGGATCTGCTTGGAGAAATTGGTAGATATGTAAAGAAAAAAAACACTTCACCAAGTTTATACAACAAATTTCTGGTATTTCATAAGGAATTATAAAATAATCCAGAAAAGGGTATGGAAAAGCAAGATTAGCATTTATAGAGAAGTCGTTCAACATTTTGTGATCTAGATATATCAATTGATTGATAAGAAAGTATTTGCTGGCTAGTGGCTACTAGTTGACAGTACTATTTTCTTTTTCTTTCTTTCCGAAAAGAAACAAAACATATTATTCATACTAATGACATATATACAATCCATGAACTCAAAAGTAATTCACTCATGCTCATGTATCACAATCAAGTTATCCATTATAGAGAGGAAGTGAGGGGGTGGGGGGGGTTGGGGGGGGGGAGGTAAAGTAAAAGACAATGATTAAACTTTAATCTGGGAGATCCAATACCTTCAAAATGAAACTTACCAGAATTTGGTCAACATAATCAAGCCGATCAGGATGTACTTGCAGAGCAAATGTCAAGAGAGATGCATAAATACAAAGTTACAACTCCATCAATAGGCATATTATCTTGCGCTTCTATGAGAAGACATTGTTAATTGGGAGTGGGGAGGAAAACAAAAATCCACACTTCATCTGGATGCAAATCAATTTGCAGCTCTCAGGACAACAAAAAATGCATGTAGTAAAGGTTGTGATGATGTCTTAAGCAAAGAACTGCATAAAGAATAAAACCTTCAATGATCAGATTACACAAAAGATAGCCAAATTCACTGGCTTCAGAAATCATAAACTCATATAACTATTTGAATGTAAACACAGAAGCAAACTAAAAAAATTAAATCAAACCCAAGAAACTTGCACCATGGGTAATAAACTAATAATCATACTTACTGTGAGAAAGTCAACTCCGACATCCTGGTCTCATATAAAAAAAAAATAAAAAATCAGGACTTCATCTTATTCTCTGTTTTTCTTCAGTATTCTGGGTCTCGCATTTTATCAAACAGATGGTGTGTATGCTTCTTCTTTGTTGCTTCTGTAAATCTAACAATTGTGCTTTTAAATCTAATTCAAGCCCCAAGCAATGTACTCATCAAATCATATATGAACCAGAAAATGCCCAATATAAAAAAATAATCAAGCAATCTCTGAATAATTAAGCAATCTCCGAAAATGCCCAATACCAGAAAAAGGAATGATTCCATATACCAATTTCTGAATATCACAACTAATCCCTATATGCAAGACCCACAAACAAAACAATATGGAAGTGGCTTTTGGACGAGGGTTGGTTAGGCAGATGGTGATTAAGGGGCATGAAGAGCCGGCGAGGTGTTTGCAGGCTTCGAAAGTGAGGGTGGGGGTGAGTTTATGTTGTACTGGAGGACTTGGTAAGAGCTTGTGGGTATGCTGGGATGGAGACCAACTCCTCCCCCTTCTCCATTTTCGTTCAAGGTGTTGTCCCGAAATGAACACCGGCACCGGCTCCATTTGAACGAAAAGGCTCACCGGAAAATGAGAAAGAGTTCAGTTCCGACAAAATCCCTACCGCCGCTTTCGTCATAATCGCTTTTTGTCACCGGAAATGAAAGAATGGGTGATTAATGGCCAGAACAAAAAAAACGGGCAGAAATTAAAAAAAGGGCAGCTGGTGTTTGAAGTGATAAATTTTTAAGTTGATGGGCATTATAGTCTTTTTAAAGAGTGTTTTTCACCTAATGGCTAAAAAAAAAAAAAACTAAAAAAGTATGGCTAAAAAAGAAACATAAACCTAGGATTTAGCCAAAATTGCATATTTTCTCTTATTTATTTGATCCATGTTTCGAGAGTCTTTTGTATTAATAAGTTTATTTTTTGAGCTGTTAACTATTGGGATATTGGAGATCCAATTCATCGTTGTAATTTATGTAGTGCTATTTTTTGGTTTGATGAGCGATTGAAGTCATCAACCAACTTTAACACCCAAATATTCATTGTGTTGTGTTCAAGGAAAGATTATATTACCATTGATGCGCCACCTTTGCTTCTTCAAGATTTGATATGGGGAAATATAGTCAAAAAGTAAACACTTTTTGGCTATGTTTTAAAAAGCGGTTCGGACCGGCCGGTCCGACCGGTCCGACCGCTACTCGGACATGCCTCCGAACGGCTCAAAAGCATTCGACCGCTCGTAGATTGAAGCGTCCATGAACCGGCCATAATCGGCAAAATCGGGTCGAACCGGTCACCGGATGAACCGCTCGACTCGGCGGTTGAGGATTAAAAAAAAAATTGGGGCTATTTTATTCTCCGGCGGCGACTTCTTCTTCATTCTCCGGACGACAATTACAATTACAGCGCAACACCTCTTTCCCAGTTCTGTTTGAAAGCTATACATTATCAAGTTCTCCCCTCCTCCGTCGATTTTGCAGAGCGCAATTCAATTTTGGGATCCACCGGGAAGATGAGTAATCACACTGTGTGAATATCTATGAAATAAAAGGGACTATGTATGAACATTTTTTTGTGAAGGGCATGAGTGGTGGCGGTGTGACTTTTGAAAAGAGAGAAGGTTGTGAGTGGTGTGTGGAACAGTGACCGGTGATGTGGGTTAGTGGATATATTTACCATATATACAATAGATTATGTATAAAAATATATATAGAGAGTGTGAAGTATATTATTTGTATGTTTGAATTTTAAATTAATGTATATAATTATTATTTATATATTTAATTATATGTATTATATAATTATGACGTCATACCGGCTCAATCGCTTTACTAACGGTTGGACCCCGATCCGACCGGTCCGACCAAAAGCGCTAAGGGTATCCGGTTCAACGTCCGCTTCCGCTTTTAAAACATAGCTTTTTGGGCAATTTTGCTCATTTAACAATATGTTTTTCTTTACTTTGTTGGGTGATACTATTGATAGAAGTTTGAATTCTGGAAGTTCTCCTCCAGTTTTTCGCTTGCATATTGGTCAGAACTATCATCAAGTTGGCAGTTTACTTCCTACTGGTCAGGATCCTCTTGTTTTTGCACAACTTTACATTTATGATACTGATAATGAAATAGTGAAACCGTATCAGATCTGTCAGGGTTTTTTTTTTTTATGCTTCTATTTGAAAATATATAGTTTTAATTGTATTTTGTTTTTTATGGTCCGGTCAGCGAATAGCATCAATTCTATCCAAGTTGAAATTGTTGCGGGACTAAAGGAGATGTCAGATGATTGTAATGCTTTAGTTAAAAGATTTAGAACAACAAGAGCGAGGTTTATGGCTGGCAATATTACTATGAGGTTGATTGGTGACAAGTGTTTAGATCTAAGGACTTATAATTTACCTATTGTTTCAGAAGTGGTTGTTGTTATTACTGGAGACCTTGATGGTACCATTGGTACTTGAGATATCATCATTCAGACCTATTTTGGTCACTTGCAGCATATTACAGAGTTAAACCCTTCGTATCTTGCATTGCAGTATACTTTTCCATACGGAGAAGATGGATACAGAGAGAATATTCATTGTTCTAATTGTGCATCTAGTAGGGCTGGTGCTAGAACTGGTATTAGTGTTCGAGAGTTTTTTGCATTTCGTATTCAGGAGAGAGTTCGTGAACCACCCACTCTATTATGTTGCAGGAGATTGACCCAACAATTTATTGTCGATGCGTATACGATGATTGAATCTGGAAGACTTTTGTATATTAAAAATAACCAAAAAGATCTTCGTTGTGATATGTACAGTGGTGTGCAGGATGCATACTTGAATGGTGATAGAGATGCAACAACTATTGGTAAACACATTATTTTACCTCCTTCATTTACTGGTGGTCCATGGTACTTGATTCAGAATTATCAAGATGCAATGGCTATTTGTCGTTGGACTAGATATCCACAATTGTTTATTACTATAACATGTAATAAAAAAATGGCCTAAAATCCAGTGTTTTTATCGTCTAGAGGGCAAAAACCAGAAGACCATCTGGATATAGTATGTTGAATATTTAAGGTCAAGTTGGATAGTTTGATCCATGATATTAGTCGTAACAAAATTTTTGGAAATGTTATGGTAGGTAAAATTTTATTTTTCAATTTTTATCTTTACACTGGAATTATGGTTCTTGTTATTTTGTAAAAATTATTACTCCCTCCGTCCCAGCATTATTTGCACATTAACTTTATTTTCGTGTTTTAGCGAGAGAGTTGTTTATTAGTATTTGAAATGATAAAGTAACTTTTAAGGTAGGGTTTGATAGATCTATCTCTCCTCTATTATAAAATGACTTAAAATTACTTTATCATTTTAAATACTAATAAAAAACTCGCTCGCTAAAACACGAGAAAATAGTAAAAGTGCGAATAATGCTGGGACGGAGGGAGTATATAATTTTTTTATTAGTTACTTTTTTCTATTTGCCAGTGTTGTATACTGTAAAATTTTAGAAACGTGGTTTACCTCATGCACACATCCTAGTGTTTCTTGAAAATCATACAGAAGTTCCTTTAGGTGTTGATATTGATCGGATTATTTCTGCTAAATTACTGGATGAGTCAAAGGATAAACAGTACTTTGAAGTTATTTGTGATTTTATGTTGCATGGTCCATGTGGTTCCATAGTTAGGTATTGTTGGGAAATACTTGTAATAAGTTTTGATTTAGATGCCAAATGGTTCTCTCTAGAATTTGTATGTAAACTATATTCAGTAGAGTTTAGTCAATCTACTTGTTAGGAGACTGAAGTGTATTCCTAAAATAGAATAGAGATGTCATTTAACGAAGTCACCTGAAGAGATCAACTGAAGAAGTCACCTGAAGAGTGAATGTTTTCTAAGCACATTTGTTCTAAGGGAGAAGATATCATTCCACATTGAAGAATTCGACTGATGAATAATATTGAAGAAGTATTAATTGCTAAGTGCATTAATACTAGTTAGTTAATTTGGATGGAAACAAGACAAAATGAATGTCATGTCACTTACAATAAATGAGGAGTGGAACATTCCTCAAGGGATATTCATTAAAGAGTCATTCAAACATTACACCAACTCCCTATGCGGTCCAATAAGGAAGTGACACGTATTGTACTTCACTGACAGCCGACCTGCTGCAGACTGGGAAAAGCAAACTCAATCCAAATCATTTCTGCAGACTGCTGGTTGCAGGGAAGACTTTCTAGCCTCAAGTTGAAGTGACATAAAGTATTTAATAGTCGTTTGAACCAATTAGAACTAGTGGCTTGTTTGAAAAGCTTTCTCTCCAAGGAGAAGATTTTCAAGGAGGCCTATAAATACAGAAGGTCCTGCAAAAATCAAAGCACGGGAAATTTCAAAGAGCAAGAACAACTCTCACACATTCAAAGCATTCAAGGGAGCACTCAAATCTCACTAAGTTTCCTAAGTGTTTCTAGTTTCAGTCAAGGGTACAGAAGTCGAAAAATGCTAGTCGGGCGTTTTATGGCCGCCTAGCACCTAGGCCGCCTAGGCGCCGACTAGAATCCACTTAATTACATATAGGATATAGCAGTACAATATTAATCCATTATATAGACCAACTAGGTGAAAAGCCCAACTAGCAGCCCAACTATTTATCACAGCAGCCCTAGAGTTAGTCAACACAATTACTCACGACTTGAGTTACGAACGTGAAAAGAAAGAGCAAGGGCAGCAGCGGGCAACAAGCGGCAGGCGGCGCGCGGGCGGCGTACGGGTGGCCGCGATACAGTGGCGGGCGGCAGCGGTGGAAGGGTGGCGGCATGCGCCAGAGGCAGAAGGGCGGCAGAGTCAATTAAGTTTTTTCCTTTTTGCTCTCTCTCTCTGTTCAAAATTTGAATTGAAGGCAGAGTATTCGGCCAAATTTTACTTTATTCATGTTTGTAATTTAAAGTTTAAATTAAAAAAAAAGGACCGACTTGGCCGCCTAGGCGGCACCTGGAAGGGAAACCGATTTTACAGTCCGATTTTGGCAAAATCGCGGCGGCAGAGGGGCGCCTAGCGCCTAGGCCATTTTTTACATCCATGGTTTCAGTAGAGTTACAAAACCTTATGTTTCATATTATTCAAAGCTAAATCCGAGCTTAGAAAGAGATAATTCATTCTTAGATCATAAACTTATTGTAAGGATTATCTCAAACTAGTTGGAACCAAACCTACTAAAAATCCTACCCTAAGTTGTGGTTGAGAGTTAGTGTTAAGTGGTGTTAGTAAGCTGGTAATTGATATCAGTCTGAAACTGGTTGTTTTTTGGAACTAGGACCTGGAATTATCCTAGCGATCAAATATCCTAAGAGAGGAATGTTTGATCAGTGCACCTTGGCATTATAACACAAGGAACTCCAAGTGAAAGGAATTCTCCTATTTAATCAGGATAATGGACATAGGAAATTTATCTCTGAACCACTTTATATCTTGTGCACTTACCTTTCAGTCCATATCTTAAGTGCGTGTTGTGATAAACAAATTTTTTAAGTGATAAAATAAGTATGAGTGTAGGGCTCACTATTCCGCATTAGAAGCTCAATTATATAGCAATCTAACTGACATGTTTTATAGCTATCAGTAGGTTTATTATCTCCTTTGGCTTTAGCTTAGTAATTGTTGGTCCCACTAGATAGATTATATTGCGGAAGCTTTAAAGATTATGTCTTTAGCAAAGTCATTTTATAAGAGCACAATAAATAGAGTAAGATAATGACTAAGAAAAGCAGTAAATGGACCAGATTTATAGTGGTTCGGATTTTAAATATCCTACGCCCACTCTCCATTTGATCAAAATGGGTCTCACTAACCAACCAACAAACCACTTGCTTACTGGAATTTCGAAGTACCAGTTTCTTCTTACAATCCCTTTAGATCTAACTTGATCTAAAGTCTACAGCCTTCAACCTTCTCTTAAAGATGAACAGGTTGAGATCCAACAACTCCTTAAGAGTAAATATGAAAGTATGAACAGTAATAAGAGTGTTATATGCGTGATAATCAAAAGCTTGAAATGTGACTTTGTACGCGTAAGATTCTAGAGCTTTTCTTGTGTCTGCACTCTTGTATTTATAGAGGTGATTAGTTTATAGCCGTTGGAGAGCTAATCTAATCAGATCCTCTATTTAGAAAAGCTTTCAATCAATCAATTCCCTAATTGATTGATTGGGTTGGTGGGATCCTTGGATTGATTGACTTCAAAACTTTCCAATCCTGATCTTGTTGACTTGATTTAAAACACCAACGGTCAAGTGCTTCCATTGCCTAACTCTGATTCTCTCCAGAGAAGGCAGGACCAGGTACCAGGCAACCTTAATGTCTTCTGGTCTGGGTCTGGTCAAGAACCAGAATACTCAGGAGATGATTCTGAGCATCTTTTGGTTCACTAGACTCGTCTGGTCCGGACTCATCTGGTCAGGGGAAGGTTCTCTGCCTCTAGTCAGTCTCATCTGGTGAAGTCTTCTGGTGGAGTCCTCTGGTGGAGTCCTGTGGTGAAGTCCTCTGGAAGGTCTTCTGGTAGGTCTTCTGGTGACTCTTCTGGTGGAGTCTTCTGGTCTGGCAGTTCCCCTAGACTAAGTCCTAATCTAGTTCATCATCTGGCTAACAGGTCCAGATGGTCCTATTACATCTTCTGGTTTGTTTTAACTCATCAAAACTAACAAATTTTATCCTAACATTTTCCCCCTTTTTGATGGAGTTAAAACTTAACCAGAACTGATCACAAACAATAAATACTTAAGCATGAAAACAATAAAAGGATATGACCTTAGAATAGATCTTATCAGGCAAACAAGAAGACAACAAGAAGTTGTCTTTAAGACAGAGAAGATATGGCTTTTCATTATTTATATTGGACAAAAGATTACATGTTACATTTCATTTCAGAGTCCTAAGCTATGCATATCTTTTGTTCTCCTTTGGCACCAGAAACCAGTCAAGGAATCTGTCTTGAACTGCCTTCAACTCTGCAGAAGATGTTGGAGTGAAATTCACCAACACCTTGGTCTTGAACAGCTTCTTCGACTCTATCCAATCAATCTGGTCCCCAAGCATAGGTGTGTTGAGGTAGTGAAACTCTGGGGTAGTGACTTCTAGATTGAATTCTATGGTGGAATCCATGAGCTACTTGTAGATTTCTGCATCGTAGGCCTTCATCCATGAGTGGAAGGTTCTATTGATAAGCGCATCATCCTCTGGAGGAGGCCTCTGGATGTAATATTAGATAAACCACAGAGTCTTGGCTTCTCTCCACTTCTCAATGAGAGGAACAGACACAGTAGAGTCAAAAGACCCTTCTGTCCTTAGTGGCAGAATCTCCATCATTTCAACAGGAGCCTTCCTCCTCTGGCTGGATCCACTGGCACCAGGAGTAATACCAGCTTCTCTGGCTCTCTTATTTTGCCTCCTAACATATTTGAGCCTCTGCTCTTCATCTATGTTCTTCCTAATTCTTGCTTGCCTCTCTTCAGGCGACTCTTCCTTGAATCTCTTCTCTGCCTCTTCAACGACAGATTCAAGGAAGCTCTTCTTAACTTTCCCAATCTTCCTCTTGGCAGGTCCAGAAACGGACATGGGATCCTGCTCTGTATCCGTGGACTCCTCTTCTGCCGCCAGCTGCTTCGCCATGGTAGGAGATTTTAACTCTTCCTTCTTCTTCTTCTGCAGCTCCGCCTGGGCCAGAGTGTTCTCAAGCAGGTCCAGACGCGCCCCATGGCTAAACAAAGTCTCCAGAGTGGTCTTCGCTAGATCAGTTCTGGCTTGCTCTTCCCCCTTTTTAACTTCATCAATAAGGGGTTGCACCACCTGCCTTATGAGATCAGGCAAGGCAGTGGAGGAAGAAGAGTGAAGATCACAGAGTTGCCTGGCTTCCTCCAGGTAGGCCTTAGACTCAGCTACCAGCTTCTCTTGCTTCTCGAGCATCTCCTGGAGGGAGTCTTTGAGCTTTGCCGTTTGCAGCATCTGAGAGGCCATCTCCACCTTTAGCACAGATACAGGCCTCACCTGGTCCAGAACGTACTACTGGACCTGCTTCTGGCTCTCATGCACATCCATCTTCAAGTACAGGCAGCCAGACTTGAAAGCTGCTTTGGCAGAGGCAAAAACATCCTTGATCTGCTTCAAGAATCTTCTTCTCTCAACTTTAATCTGGCCCTCAACCAAAGCAGGAGCCAGGTGCTGCATGGCCTTAGAGAATCTGCCGATTTGCATGATCTGCTCATTGAAGAAGACTTTCATCTTCTGGAGTACAACATGAGTCACATCGAAGTCCTCCTCATCAGAGTAGAGCTCTGGAGGAAAGGTGAAGTGGGGGCCAAACTTGTAAGAGGGGACCGCAGGAGAGAGCTTAACTCCCTGCTGGATAAGTAAGGTGCGAAGCACCACCTTTGCTGCCTCTGGAGTTTCCAACTCAGCTGGATTCTAGAGATTAAGTCTCTTCTTCAATTCAATCTCCCAGACAGAGAAATTAGGAGGACCCATCTCCTCAAGCAACAACATGAGGTCCTCCACGTCTTCAAGTCTGGCCTTGCTCCAGACCTTGGCGTCAGTCAGATTCGCCAACAGGGGTAAGTGCTCCAACAGAATGGGAAAATGCTCTCTTAGCCAGAGCTGAGCACTTACACTCATACTCTGCCTGATGAGACCCATATCATCAGATGAGAATGAAAAGGGTTTGGGCCCAGAGGCAGAGGAGGATGGGGCTAAGCCAGAAGGCTCAAGTGAAGTATCCTCATCTTCACTATCATTTCTAGATGGGCAGGGAGGGGAAGAGGCAGGGGCAAGAAAACCCATAGCCATAGAGGTGGGGGGAATCTGATCAGTAAGTGATTGGGGAGGGGTAGGGATTTGAGAGGTAGAGGCAGAGGGTAAGGACTGTTCTGCACCAGAGGACGATGGGATGTCTGGTACCGAGACAGAGGGAGAGGGATTTGTGGGGAGAGGGATGTGTGAGGAAGGTGGAGAGGGTGTTTGAGTAGGGATGGTGGAGGGAGTGTATTGAGGTGTATCTGGGAAGGTCTGCTCTGGTGAAGCAATGGGGGCACCAGAAGCAGATGAGGGATTTCGTGTTTAGGTTTCTGGGGGAGAAGTAGAGGGGGTAACAAGATTGACAGGGGAGGGGATATAAGGATTTACCTCAGCTGGGTCAACACCAGCTGGAACAGATAGCTCTGGAGCATCTCCCATAAGCAGAGAAGCCTCTTCTATTGCCTGCTCCAAGGCATCTCCCAGGTCAGAACCAGAGTCTGACCCCTGAAATATGGCTCTCCTGGCCCTGGGTTTCTTCTTAAGAGACTCAACCTCTTCTTCTTCCTCCTCTTTTGATGGCTCATCCACCAGAAGTGTTTTCTTAGCCCTTCTGCTTGTTCTGGGCTTCTTAACAGATGCTTTCTTGGCCTCTTCTGGCCTCTTCCTCTTAGCTGCTCCTGCTTTCTTGGCAGCTTTTTCACCATCACCCTTCTTCTTCAGCACATCAAGAAGGGGAATCTGGTCCTCCTCTGAAGAACCAGAGAAAGCTATGGTTGAAGAACCAGTAGCTTCAGCAGCCTTCTTCTTACTCTGCTGCTGCTTCTGCCCCTTTGCAGGTGAGGGCACCTGCTTGAAGAGGGGGGGGCAGGAATGGCTTGCTCTCCATCAGAATCAGCATGGCCATGGAGAGGGCCATCCTTGGAGAACAGAATCTTGGACTTGTAAAAGCCCTTGCACTATGAGTCTCTCCACTTCTTCTCTGGCAAGATGGAGTCCAAGATCAGAGTGAGCTTTGTGCCTAAGGACACATTGGCATTAAAGACAAATTGTTTCTCTCCAGGCAATTGGGGACACTCCTCCTTCTGCACCTTCAACTTGTTCTTCCTCAAAACTCCCAAGAAGAACTCGGCCCAATTGCACTTGGCGCCGTAAAAAATGGCCCTCATAACACAGAGCCTGCCTGTGAAGATGGCATCTGTGCTATGGCTTTCGCACATCAATACCTTCACCACAACATCGAAAAGTACCTTTTACTTTTACCTCAAATGCTTGTCCAAGAAGCCCTTCGTCAAATTCTGGCAAGATGATCTGGCAAAGATCTTGAAGGATTCAACTGCTTCTCCTTCCTTGTACTTCAAGGGGTCCACACCCTCGGAAGAAAGATTTCCAAAAAGACGGTAAAAGTCGTGCTTCGAGAAGACGACATCCTCCTTGTCAAGCTTGGAGGAGATGTGGTCATTGTGGATCTTCATCCTGACCAGAAACTGTGCAGCGTATCTATCCAAAGTGCGCAGATCCTTGGGGACTTTGGAGATCAACTCCTCCACCCCAGACTTCCTCAACAATTCCAGAATCTCAAGCGCCGCTGGGTTCTTGGTGGAGTAGAAATCAACCACCATCTCTGATTTGAGCTTCTTGAAGACGTGCTCAGGGTCGAAATTGTATTTGGGTGTCATTTCTGTGAGAGAGATAGAGAGAGAGAGAGAGAGAGAGAAAACTTGCAGAGAGAGGTTAGGGATTTGAAAGTAAGGAAACGTGAAAAGACAGATTGAAGAAAAATGTGATTTAAATATGGCAATACGCGTGGCTTGAACAATTAATGAAGTGTGAATGCGTGTAATTGAAAATTTTAATTTAGGGAACAAAATCAATTTTTGAATTGATTGACATATTACACTGTTGTTAAATCTGACGGCCACGATTAAAAAGCAAGTTACAGATTTAATATAGTGCGTGGGCATGGTCATTGGGACTGGGATCGAGGGGGTTTTTGTGGCAGTCAAGAGAAAAAGCGAAATGATTGCCTAGTCCCTCTACCCTAGTCTTAAATACACCCTGAAGTTGAAACGTTTTGAGTGTATTTACTAATTATGAAAGTGTATCCTAATGATCAGAGGCCAGAGAAGTAAATACATACCTGTCACCTGGCATTGTAACCAGATGATACCACGGTTAGTCTGGTGTTACATCTCATCTGATAGAACCTCACCTGGTTCTGGAGTTGGTTACAACACCTCATCTGGGATGTACCTCACCTGGTACACGCCTCATCTGGTACTTACCTCATCTGGAGATATAACTTCCCTGGTATATCTAACCTGTAGGCATGTTAGGTTAATTATATAAAATTACTAAACAAATGATACTTCTCTGATGTCCCCCCTAAACCAAATCTGTCTCTGGATCCAAAAGCCCTAACTCAAAAGCTAACTCTCTGAATCTAGTTTCAGCCAAAGGCTTAGTCAGAATATCTGCTCTCTGCTTCTCTGTGGCAATCTTTTCCATCCTTATATCTCCCTTCTCAACATGGTCTCTGATAAAGTGATGCCTTATATCAACATGTTTGCATCTGGTGTGAAGAACTGGATTCTGGGTGATTGTTATTGCACTATTACTATCACAGAAGATTGGAATATTCTTAGCTCTAATCTGGTAGTCCCTTAACTGTTGAATAATCCAGAGTAGTTGAGAACAACAGTTGTCTGCGGCCATATATTATGCTTCTGTTGTTGATACAACTGAGGTCTGCTTCTTATAAAACCAAGATACCAACTTATTTCCTAAAAATTGGCATGTTCCACTTGTAGACTTCCTATCAATTCTGCACCCACCATAATCTGAGTCTGAATATCCACTTAACTCTAAATTGTCATCTGCAGGATACGATAACCCCAAGTTGACTGTCCCTTTAAGGTACTTCAATATCTTTCTAGCTGCTTCCAAATGACTTCTCTTAGGATTAGCTTGAAATCTGGCACATACACCAACTGCAAAGGTGATATCTGGTCTGCTTGCAGTCAAGTACAGAAGTGAACCAATAAGTGCTCTGTACTGAGTCTGGTCCACACTCACTCCAGACTCATCTGGATCCATGTTGAAATTTGTCATCATGGGGATCTTGGCTGCTTTGCTAGAACCTATTCCAAATTTCTCTAACATGTTTCTTATGTACTTAGCCTGATTGATGAAAATTCCCTTCTCTGTTTGCTTTACCTGCAGACCTAAGAAATAATTCATTTCACCCATCATAGACATCTCAAACTGGTTCTGCATGATATCACCAAATTTCTCACACAGCTTCTTGTTAGAGGATCCAAATATAATGTCATCAACATATATTTGGACCAGAAGGATGTCCTTTCCTTCTTCTTTCCTAAATAAGGTCCTACCAATCTTACCCATAGCAAAACCATTGTCCAGAAGAAACTGAGATAGAGTGTCATACCATGCTCTGGGTGCCTGCTTCAGCCTATAAAGAGCTTTCTTAAGCTTAAACACCTTGTCACCTTGTTCAAAACCAGGAGGTTGTTCCACATACACTTCCTCAATGAGAATCCCATTAAGAAAGGCAGATTTCACATCCATCTGGTATACTTTGAACTTCATGTGAGCAGCATATGCTAAGAACAATCTAATGGCTTCTAGTCTGGCAACAGGAGCAAAAGTTTCATCATAGTCTATTCCTTCAGACTGAGAATAGCCCTGAGCCACTAGCCTTGCCTTGTTCCTAGTAATGACATCATTCTCATCTTTCTTATCCTTGAAAACCCACTTAGTGCCTATCACCTTTTGATGTTTTGGTCTGTCTACCAACTCCCAAACATCCTGTCTGGTGAATTGATTCAACTCCTCTTGCATAGCAACAATCCAATTTGAATCTTTCAGTGCCTCCTTGATGTTCTTGGGCTCAATCAAAGACACATAGCAACTGAATAAGGCAGCTAAGTTAAGAGTTCTCTTAGTCTGGATACCCTTAGCTGGATCTCCAATTATCAGGTCATTGGGGTGATCAACCAGGGTCCTCCTTCCCGTGGCCTTGCCTGATTGACCATCTGCTGCAGTACCTTGGTGATTATCACCAACTGCAGGAGAGCTTCCCCCTACAAGAGTTCCAACCTCTTCTGGTTCTTCTCCTTGTGAAGATTTTTCCTTCAGAGAACCAGAAGATGGGTCGCCATCTGAATCTGAATCTGAGTCTGAATCAAGAACATGTGGATTAACCTTGATTACTCTGGGTGTAGTCTGATTCTGTGTCTCATCAGAAGACTTTAATTGCACCTTGCACTCAACAACAGATTCATAAAAAACAACATGGGGTGTTTCCTCCACACAAAGTGAATTCTTATTAAAAACTCTTAATGCTTTACTAGTGGTGGAATATCCTAAAAATATTCCATCTGCTACTTTAGCATCAAAAATTTTTAATTTTGATTTCCCATTGTCATGGATGAAACACTTGCAACCAAAAACATGAAAATATGAAACAGATGGGGTTTTACCTTTCCATACCTCATAAGGTGTCTTATTATGCACTACAAGAAATTTTAGAAATCGTGACTATAAAATTCGTCATAAAAACATCATTTTTCGTCACGATAGATGTTTGGTGACGAAATTTTTTCGTCGCACAGAACGTCGTTGTAAGTGCGTCGTATTTGGTAAATATGACATTTTTTTAATTCGTCATCTAAAATCATCTTTTGGTGACGCTGAAGGTCATCGTCATTATATCATTTCATGTATAGTGACAAATAAAGCGTCATATTTAGCATCAAATTTCATCACAATATATGCTATTTCGTCACTGTAAGATCAACTTTATATGATGAATTTGATTTATTGTCACAAAATATTGATATTTAATGACGATCTATCCATTTATTAGCAACTTTGTCAAATTTTAGTGACGCAATTTTTGTCACAATTTGGCTAACTATTTCGTCATTATTTATATAAGTCGTCACCGTAGAGTTATACTTTAGTGATAAAATTTTGATTTGTCGTTACATGTATCTATATAATGACGACACAATGCGTCACAAAAGAGTATGATTTAGTGACAAAAATTGTGGTCACTAAATAGTGTAGAAATAGTGATAAATTATTTTTGTCATAATAAATATTATTCAACGACGAATATAATAAATGTCGTTAAATGTTTAGATATTGTGACATTATACAATACGACATCTTATAATTATTTCACCACGAAATTGTTACACTATTGTGACCAATTTCTATCGTCATTAATTATATGTATATAATATATAATGACAGAACAACGCGTCACTAAAAATTAAGACTTTAGTGAAAATTATATTGTCACTAAATTATATAAAAATAGTGATGAATTTTTTTTTTCATAATAAAATATTATTAAATGATAAAGATGATAATTCTCACCAAAATAATATATATAATGACACAATATGGCGTCACTACTATTACTGAAAATTTCATTATATTTATTGAGAATTCCATTATATTATATATACCTAACATTTATAAACTAATTTAATTACTAAAAATTACAATAAATATTTACAATCACGAAATTGAAGATCATAAATATAATTTGCATAATAAGATGAAAAATGCAATGCACTTCATCTTACTAAAGATCTAAGCAACAAATACATTCAAGGTAGAAGTAAAAACAACAAAACAAAAAAATTATTTAAAAAGAAAATCAGGAAAAAAATTATTCTCCTATACAAGTCTTTTTTTCATGCCCTGCTCCAACCTCTGAATTATAATGATGGATCCCTTCCGTTACCGTCACCTGTGAAATTTACAAAATTAAATTAATAAATATATGTTCAAGAAAATACTAAATAAAAGATCTCAACTAGAACTAACCATGAGCTTCTGCTACATTTTTTAATTAGTTCCAAGCTAAAGACAATATATCGAACACAGCACCACCAACAAGCCCAATCCTTCCTCCACTTGGATAAGGTTCAAAAAGGTCAGCATGTTATTTCATTAAAAAGAAAAGACATACCAGAAAATAACATCTAACAACATATAATGCTAAAGTTGGTTCATGAGAACATGACAATCTAAAGAGCAAGTTAAATTAGACCTTGATGCTAGTGACAAGATGTTTTTGCTCTGTAGCTTGCTCCACAAGGATGGAGCCTCACCATGAATAGGTAAATAGTTGTATCTGCATTATCACATCCATGAGTAAAGGTGCAATCTTATTTCAAGTCTCTCTATAAAAATATTTTCGTTATGGAAAGGCAAAATCACTTACTAAGTTTTCCATTCTCATCAATGGGCTCTCCAATGACGATGTTGGCCTAGAGTGGCTCTACCAACAAATATTCTAGGTTAACATATTGTCAAATACAAATTACAAATAAACTCATGTGTAATATAATCAACTAGTTTATTTGATATAGAGGAACATCTCAGGTAATCAGAAGCAATGGTAAATAAAGAGGCACAAGTCTAACTACAAAAGAACCTGAGATCAAGTGTTCTATAAATTCTAGCATGTAGCAAAAGACTTGAAGTTTTAGCAAAATAGAAGCAAGCAGCATAATCAATTCATCCTTCTCATATGCAGTATAGAAGATGTAAACGTGAATAGGAGCAAAGATTTTGATTTATCAATTCCTATATGACATGGGTTGAAACAAAAGCAACCAATAATGAGAAAAGGATTCCTCCAATATGTAAATTTTTTAATCTAGAGCACAAGAGAATCATCGTCGGAGCTGAAAATTCGATACACGATTGGAAGAATATTAAACCAGAACTACAAAAAGTAGCAACCAAATGATAAGCAAGAATGATAGCAATTGTAAACCTATTTCCACATTAATTCACTCTGCTTCTATATGTTCCCATTTTCTACCCTATTCACAAAAGGCAAATAACTCTACATTCAATTGTGGTTTGTCTTCATCATGCCATTTATATATAGTTGACAAGTAATATTAGAGAAGAATGATGTAGCTAGGTTACTTTTATATGTGAATTATTATCTTCCATATCTTCTGAAAATGTGTTCAAGATCCCGTGGACGGGTTCTCGAAGACAATTTAACAACAAAGGGGTGAGACTTATAACCATTACTATCACCATAACGGGTCATTTTCAGCTGCAAAACAAACATACGATTTTTTAAAAGGAAAAACAGAAGATTACAAGATGACATACACTATGATGTTAAAATCTTGGACTAATTAATGGGTTGATTAAAGTTTTAAACGATTTTAGTAAAATCAACACATATTAAAAGAACATATTTTATTTTAAAACAAAAACGAAATATATATTTATAATATGCAATGCAGTTTACTAAAACAGAATAATAGGACTCCTATCATCACATAAAACTGTTAACAACTTGCACTGACCACATTGCCAAACAACCAATTTCACCATTGTGGTCTCTGAAGTTTAAAGTTCTAATTTTCATCAGAATGTTAAAAATGCAAACGTTGTAACTTTCAATAGAACAAAGACACAAAAATGGGTATGTTGGACAATAAATGATCATTCTTTCTTCAAGGATTGTAGCTTGCTAAATCACCCAAATCCATACTTCAAATAAATTGCAACAGTAATAAAACTGAAATGATTTAAGCTAGATAATGTTGAGAATCACCAAATAGATAGAAGGTAGAAAGGCAGATTGGATATATATTAAGCTGAATCTTAAGCAACTAACACATGATACCACAGTAGAAGACTCCACCTGATAAGATGATAAAGAAAGCACGTCACATTTCAACTTTTTATTTGTACAACAGTTCAACTCTTCATCAAGTTACCATCCTGTTTCTTTCCTGACTAAAGATGTAGACCCAAATGAACATAAAAGGAAAAGATGAATCTCCAAGACACCTTCTGCAAACCTTAATAATTTCGTGATGTTGATAGGCGACCAGACGAGCAACAGTGATCAAGAATTAAGAAGCTAATAAGCCGAAATTAGGAGACAGGCGACCATAAGAGTATTAAAGAGAATCAACCCCTCTGGCGACCAGGAGTGCGATCAAATACCTTGTGGGCGACCAACACAGCAAAGAAAAAGGAAAATGAGTAACCAAGACTAAACGTAAAGGCACAACGCGAACAACTGTGCACCAAGCACAAATACGAGACGAGCAAGAGGTCCACAATGCCCAACGGAGATATACTAGCGAGCAACTAGTCACCAAGGAAAGCAGCTGAGTGGTCATGAAGACCAAGTACAACATTGGGAACTCCAAGAGTCACTAAGCTTAGATATGATCCAAGTGTCTTAACACTTGGCATCCATCCAATGAGCAATAGTTTAGATATTGTACAAGTGTCCTAACACTTGGCAAAGATCCAATGGCTAAGCCATCAAGATGGTGACACCTTGCCACTTTGTACATCTATAAATACTTCTTCATTTGCATGAAGAAGGGGGATTTTTTCCATAATTCAAAACATTACACAAACTCTTGCAAATTTATTTCTTGCATATTACTTGACCAAATTTCATGATTTCTTGACTTTGTTTGGTGATCTTAACTTGAGAAAACAGACACTAATCATCTTGATTAGAAAAGATCATCAATAATTGGAGCTAGAAGGAGGGTGTGTGCCAAACCTTCGATTTATAAAAATCGAAGAAAGTTTGAAGATCTTCGCCGGAATTTGCAAAAGTTGATCGGAATCCGGGAAGAAACCACCGGAAGTCAAGTGTGCACACTATTCGGAGCAAAGTAATCCATAAATACATCACTTTAAGAGTTTGAATGCATGAATATATGAACTAGGGTTTTCAAACCACTATATTCATATATACAAGGCTAGTAACTCTTAAAAAAGGTATTTATTTAGAAGCAAGATCACCTCAAATCTCTTGCTTGTCACTCATACTTTGGCAATCAAGATGATAAGATCACAAGAAGACCATCTATCAAGTTCATCTCCTAGTCGTAGGTCAAGAACTAGGGTTTCGTCCACCGAAGGTCATGCAAGGACGGTTAGAACGACATCCCGAAAGAACGTTCAAGTTACGATTGATACGATTCCACCAGAAGTGGAGGCCCTTGCTCAAAACCCTGAGGAGCTAGCAAAAAACGATCGATGTCCTTCAGTCATTACAAAATCGGCAAATAGCTGGGCCATCAAGAGCAACAGCGACGATCAATCGAGCAGGCGAGCAGGGGTGAGCGGGTGAGCAGGCGAGCAGAGAAGTAAAATGAGAGAAGATATGCACCGTGATGAAGCTGACAGCGCTGAGGTTCGCAGAAATAAAGGGAAGGTTCCCATAAGCGAGCGTTTAGGGAATCGAGGGGAATCATCACCAAGTCAGGCGAGTGAGTCAAGCAAAAGTACCTCTCGAACAAGTGCATTGGAAAGGCTAGGAACGAGGAATACGGCTAGAAGAGAACAATCTAGGAGAAACGAAGAACGATCACGCCCTGCTGCTCGCCCATCAGTGCATGATCGAATCAGGAGATCAGCCTTCGGCCGGCTAGGGCCGAATGGAGCTAGCAACATTGCTAGGAAGGTCACCCAGGAGAAACGCCCCGTCGGAGAGGGACTGCATCGTGAGGAGGTCATACCCAATCACGGTGAACAACCTTCCGATGGGAGAACTCCCCCAAGCGAACTGCAAGAGATGAAAAAAGTGATTGAAGAGTTGCAAAAACAGTTAGAGTCCCAGAGAGGTGTCAGATCAACTTCTCTCCCGTCCTCACCATTATCCCCGTCAATTCTCAATGCACCAATTCAGAAGAAAATACAATTTCCGGCCATCAACCTGTACGAAGGAACTTTAGACCCCCATATTCATGTAACGAAGTATTCGGCCTTCATGATCTCAGTGGGGGCAACGGACGCCACGCAATGTCGAAATTTCCCACTCACCCTTGGAGATGGCCCGCACAGATGGTTTTCAGCACTGGCTCCCGGATCCATTAACTCTTTTACCCAACTGAGCAAGGAATTTTTGTCTCATTTTTCAACCGCTGGATCTTACTTGACCCACAGGCACCGATTGGCAGACATCAAGCAAGGAGACGAGGAGTCAGACAAACAATTTTTGGAGAGATTTGATAAAGTTCTGCTGAAAGGCGAGATGGTGAGTAAGGACACAAAAATAGTTGTAGTGATGGCCGGGCTGAAGAAAGGAACCGAGCTGTGGAAGGAGATGCATTTAACTTGTCCAAAAACGTACGCGGAATTCAGACACAAGGCAGAGATCCATGTATCGATGCAAGAGGCTTTACACAGGGAAATGGGAGATAAAGCTGACCCGAAGAAATTTGGCAAGAAGACTGGAGGAAATGACTACAAGGCACCAAAGAACATGAAGTCATTCAACGAAGGAGCAAAGTTGAAAGAAAAGTTGAATCAAGTCCTCACAATGTCGGTGGACGCTGTTTACAATAATGTCAAGGACAAAGAGATGTTATCAGAGCCACGGAAGATAAGACAGGAGAAAGGAAAGTTGAACCCGAACAAGTACTGCGCATATCATCAGAGCATCGGCCATTTCACCAGTGAATGCCGATATTTGTTAAAACAATTGTGGAGGTTCTACGAGGAAGGAAGGTTGTTTGAGTTCATGAAAAAGGAACCAGGCAAGAGACCGAGAGCAACAGCGCCGTCCAGCTCAGACGATGATGATAGCGTCGAGCAACCAAGCAGGACGGGTAAGAAAGGAAGAAAGGTCCCCGCAGCCCCAGCAAGACCAATCCCGGAGATCCTAATGCTAGGACCATTTGGGCCGGTGGGCGGTTGTTCAGATGAGGGACCACCTATGTCAAAGAGAAAAAAGAAGGCGGAATTGAGAGCAGTAGCGCAGGTGATGGAGGTCGGTGTAAATCCGTCAACCAAGCGAACTGGGAACCTCACTTTTTCAAAAAAAGACTTAGACGGGGTACTCACCCCCCACAACGACTCTTTAGTCATTTGCGCTAACATCATGGGAACGAGAGTACACCGCCTGCTTGTCGACACTGGCTCTTACACAAACATCCTGTTCAAAAGCACGGTGGATCAACTAGGAGAATGTGCCGAGTACATAAAAGATTGTGATCACAGAATAGTGGGATTCGGAAATGCTGTAACCGTCCCATTAGGAATGATTACGCTAGCAGTCGAACTTGTATCGGTCGAGGACCCTGAGAGGAGGCTGAGTAGGATGGTAGACTTCCTGGTTGTAGATCAACAGTCCACCTACAATGGGTTCCTCGACCGTCCTTTTTTGCATGAATTTAAGGCCGCAGTTTCGACGTACTATTATTGTATAACATTTCCCACATCAAAAGGTGCAGGCACAATTAAAGGCGACCAGAGGAAAGCTCGTGAGTGCCTCTTACAACTTCAACCAAGGGATCACAAAGTCAACATGGTGAATAAACAACTCAGCAGCTGTGGTGAAGAGAAGCCACCCACTCCCAACGGAACCATGGACTCTATCGATACAGAGATGATGGAGGTAGATGAGCAGCTGTACAAAGGCGAACAACGGTGTAGTGACGAGAAGCAGAGTGGTGACGAGCAGATGAGCAAAAACGAGCAGCTGAGCCGTATGGAAGACAAAGAAACTGCAACAACCGGCAACAGAGCAGAGCATACAACAACAGTCAACGTGGAGGCAGAGGATATTGAACCACGACTGGGCACGGAGTCGATGGAAGTTGAGGACGAATTGAACATGGAAGGCCCCATTATCGACCCTCGCTGGAAAGGCCAGAAATGAAGGGCTACCCCGGTCGAAGAGTTAGAGGCAATAAAAGTCGACCCGAACCAAGAGATCTTAGAACTCTTCATAGGATCTGAGCTCTCAGAGCCATACAGATCCAAAATGACCGAGTTTCTTAAAGCAAATCTCGATGTGTTCGCATGGTCGCATGCGGACATGGTAGGCATTAGCCCTGAGCATGCCTGCCACAAACTCAACATCGACCCGAGGAAAAAGCCAATCCATCAAAAGAGGAGAAAGTTTGGGCCCGAAAAATACGAAGCGCTCGACGTGGAGGTCAAGAAGTTGTGGGACAATGATCTGATTAGACAAGCTTTATGCCCACAATGGGTAGCAAATCCGGTGTTAGTAAAAAAGCAAGCGGGGCATGGAGACTGTGCATTGATTTTACCGACTTGAATGCTGCCTGCCCAAAAGATAACTTCCCATTGCCACATATCGACCAATTGGTTGATGGCACAGCTGGACATGAGCTCCTCACATTCATGGATGCATTTGCAGGGTATCACCAGATTGCAATGCACCCAGACGACCAGGAGCACACAACGTTTTACACCAACAAAAATTTGTTGTGTTGGAAGAGGATGCCATTTGGGTTGATCAACGCCGGGGCCACCTACCAGAGGCTGGTCAACAAGATGTTCGATGACCACATCGGAAAGACAATGGAGGTGTATGTGGACGACATTGTCATTAAAAACCCAAAGAAAGAAGATCATTTGCAACACCTGGCCCAAACATTCGAAATACTCCGGACCTATAACATGAAATTGAATCCCAAAAAGAGCAGTTTCGGAGTCCATTCCGGGAAATTCCTGGGGCATCTGGTCAGTCAACGGGGGATTGAAGCGAATCCAGTGAAAATAAAAGCAATCATGGAGATGCAACCGCCCCGATCAGTAAAAGAAGTTCAACGGTTGACCGGATGCCTAGCAGCGTTGAACAGGTTCATCTCTAGATCCAGAGACAAATGTAGGCCATTCTTCGAAGCAATCAAGAAGGGGAAGTTTCAATGGACGGACGCTTGCCAAAAAGCGTTCGAGCAATTGAAAAAATATCTCAGCGACACAAAGATTCTTGCTAAACCAATTCCAGGAGAGAAACTGTACTTGTACTTGGCGGCTTCAGAGGTGGCAATCAGCTCGGTACTTGTTCGAGCAGAAGGAAAGTTCCACCTACCCATCTACTACGTAAGCCAAGCTTTACATGAAGCGGAACTCAAGTACTCGCCAATAGAAAAACTAGCATACGCGCTAGTGATGAGCGTCAGGAAGCTCCGCCCATATTTCTTCGACCACCAGGTGGAAGTGCTAACAACATTCCCGCTCAAACAGATACTGCATAGACCTGACACAACCGGTCGCCTCCTGAAGTGGTCCTTAGAAATCAGCCAGTTCGGGATTTTATATGCTCCTCGAACAGCGATCAAGGGGCAAGCATTAGCCGACTTCATAGTCGAGCTAACTTTCCCCCAAGATCCGATGAGAGGACATAGTCATCCCTGACACATGTACGTTGACGGGTCATCCACAAACACAGCCTCGGGGCGGGAATAGTTCCAATAAGTCCTGACAGACACATTTTCACTTCGGCTGTTCGTTTCGAATTCATGGCAACAAACAATGAAGTCGAATATGAGGCATTGATTGTTGGATTGCGGCTAGCATTAGCAGTGGGAGTAAGAAAGTTACAAATTTTCGAAGATTCTCAACTAATTGTCAACCAAGTTCGGGGAGAGTACGAAGCAAAAGATGAAAACATGGCTTTGTATCAAAAAATTATTGCTCACTTGGTTTCCATGTTCGAGCAAATATAAATCGAAAAGGTACCAAGAGACAACAATGCGCAAGCAGATGCGCTCACTCGACTGGCAACTAGCACCGGACCAGCGGAGTTGTCCGAAGTCATATTAACAAGGATATCCAACCCATCAACCGAGGATTACAAAATATGTCAAGTTGATGCAGAAATGGGTGAAGATGATTGGAGAACGTCGATCATTAAATATCTACGAGATGATGAAAAACCGGACAACCCGTTGGAGGCTAGCAAGATGATTAAAAGAGCGGCAAGATATACCATAATGGATGGACAATTGTACAAAAGAGGATTCTCACTCCCGTTGTTGAAATGTTTGACAAGAGAACAAGGCCAAGAAGTCTTGCAAGAAATCCATCAAGGCGTATGTGGGAACCATGCGGGAGGACGCGCGTTGGCTTACAAAACAGTGAGACAAGGGTATTATTGGCCTACGTTGTTAAAAGACGCTATCAGAGTTGCGAAAATCTGTCACAGATGTCAGATATTCGCCCCCAATATCCACAAGCCACCAACCGAGATGATAACGGTCAATAGTCCATGGTCATTCGCGAAGTGGGGAATCGACATTATCGGACCCTTCCCGACAGGAAAGGGGAATGTAAAGTTCGCAGTGGTGGCCGTGGATTATTACACAAAGTGGGCCGAAGCAGAAGCACTCGTGACAATTACGCAGGAAAGGATGATCAGTTTCATATGGAAGAACATCGTATGTCGGTTTGGAGTGCCACAGGCAATTGTGACTGACAACGGGCAACAATTCGAAGGCAAGAAAATAAGGAGCTTCTGTGAGAAGTGGGGAATAAAAAAACATTTTTCAACTCCATATCATCCCCAGTCTAACGGCCAGGTCGAAGCGGTTAACAAGATAATCACACATACTGAAAATTCAGTTGATTGACAAGAAAGGAAAATGGTCGGAGGAGCTACCAGAAGTGTTATGGGCGTATCGAGTATCTCACAGAACAAGTACAGGCGAGACTCCATTCACAATGACATTCGGCATCGAAGCAGTGATACTCATTGAATTAAAGGTCCCAACAGAACGAACAGCAACGTTCGACGAACGGACAAATGACCAAGCTCTAGCTGCAGAAATGGACTTGATCGAGGAAAAAAGAATCTCGGCAGAAATGAAAAATGCAATATACAAAAGAAGGATCGCAAAGTACTACAACTCACAAGTAAGAGTTAGAGAGTTCAAGATCGGAGATCTTGTACTTAAGAAAATTTTGGGATCCCCACCAGGAGTGTTCGGACCAACTTGGGAAGGCCCATACCGGATAACTCAGAAATGGGACAACGACACTTATGACTTAGAAGACATGAGAGGCAATCCGGCACAATACTCCTGGAATGCAACCTTGTTAAAAAAGTATTATCAATAGATAAATATTGTATAGTGCATGTAAAAGTTAGTTTAATTTTTTGCATCATTTGTGTAGGGTTGTATGTATGATTAAAACTCTCAAAGTTTTGTGGGTGTATAAGAAAAACTTTGTTGCTTATTAAGATTGTTCGCTCAATAAAGCAGAGTTGCTCGCTCAAAATAAACAAGCGGGGGGCGAGCAACGGAGCTGAAAACAAACAAATGCAAGACCAAGTCCACGAAAGGACCATGGGGCCCAATTATCTAAGGCTAAGTCTTTTTAAAGACACTAAAAGCCCATCTAAGCCGATCAGGCGAGCATTAAGGCACAAAAATACTTATCCCAAAAAGAGGAAAATGTGCGAACAACAGTACATATAGCAAGCAAGCACAAGGATGGATAGTGGAGAAGAATAACAAACATCATTAAGTTTTTCACTCATAAAAGGAACAAGTTGTTACAGCAAAAGAAAGTAAGAGTACAAGCTGGCCCTAATACAAATCTAAAACAAAAAAAAGCATAAAATCTTCAAGCTTGGGGGGCCGGGGGTGCATCCATGGTCGTCGGAGCAGGAGGTGCTTCTTCAATGGTGGCAGCTGCGGTCGTGGTCGCCACAGCGGAGGTGCTCGCCCCATCAATAGGAGTTAAGGGGAGAGAATGAAGACCGTCGAAGATATCCGCCTCCTTGCTCGGCTGCTCGCCAGAAGACTGGGGAGGCACAATTTCAACATCTTCCCCAAAGATATCCATGGGGACCCCCAATTCCTCAAGATCGGCCACTGGGAGCATGAACCCAGCACCAATAGGGTTATCCTTGACATAGCCAATGAAGTCCTTCTTTGCCGCGGCCAAAACATCTAAGTTATGGTCCAGGGTAAACTTCACTGATCTTATGCTTTCGGCGTAAGCACACACGTACCCCAAGTTGGTGTTGTCGGCCACATCTTGAGCATAGAGGTCGTAGGCGACCATGCCAACTTTCTCTTGCTTAAGGCGAGCAACCTCGGCTTGAAGCTCCTCAACCTGGGCGACCATGGTCGCCTTCTCACCCTCCAACACTTTCACTCGCTCGTCGGCGACCCCCAACTCCAGAGATAGCTTCTCTGACTGGTTCAGAGCGAATTGCTCGCTGGCCACGGAAGTGTTATACATTTGCTCCAAGTTGGCCACCGCCTTGGCATGCTCAGCCTTTTCTTGGGCAAGTTCTTCATCCTTCTTCTTCACGACGGCAGCCTTCTCCGCCTCGAAGCCCTCGATCTTGCGACCAAGACTGCGATTCGTCCTCTCCAGGAGTACGATTTGATCAAGGAGCCTTTGAGCCATCACAGCTTGATGGCTGGCATTGTATGCGATCAAGCGTGCATTATCACTTGTGGTCTGCCCTTGAACTATCTCTTCACAAGTCTTGGTCCAAGAACGGGGGACCGTCTCTATTGCTCGCCGAACGTGAGAGTCCGGGATATCCAAGTAGGGGGGTGGAGATTTTACGCAGCTCAATTGATGGAGCACTTCTGCTCACCCAGGATGCTCTTCAGGCTTATATCTAAAGAAAAATATGTGTGGGCGGCGATGACGTCATCAGCCGCCCATGACGTTTCAGTTCCCGAGGGCCTTGGGAAATCAATCGTCACTCACACGTAACATACCCCTTTGCTCGCCTCGATGACCTGATGTTCGCCCGTCTTCCCGCCCAATGAGATTCAAAAAACTCGTTGCTCGCGTCATGTGAACCTTCACGCCTGAAATTGTGCCTTGTCCTTCATTAGGCAATAATTTCCCTAAAAAAGAACAAGTCAGGGGGCAATGTTGATAGGCGACCAGGCGAGCAACAGTGATCAAGAATTAAGAAGCTAATAAGCCAAAATTAGAAGACAGGCGACCATAAGAGTATTAAAGAGAATCAACCCCTCTGGCGACCAGGAGTGCGATCAAATACCTTGTGGGCGACCAACACAGCAAAGAAAAAGGAAAATGAGTAACCAAGACTAAACGTAAAGGCACAACGCGAACAACTGTGCACCAAGCACAAACACGAGGCGAGCAAGAGGTCCACAGCGCCCAACAGAGATATACTAGCGAGCAACTAGTCACCAAGGAAAGCAGCTGAGTGGTCATGAAGACCAAGTACAACATTGGGAACTCCAAGAGTCACTAAGCTTAGATATGATCCAAGTGTTTTAACACTTGGCATCCATCCAATGAGCAATAGTTTAGATGTTGTACAAGTGTCCTAACACTTGACAAAGATCCAATGGCTAAGCCATCAAGATGGTGACACCTTGCCACTTTGTACATCTATAAATACTTCTTCATTTGCATGAAGAAGGGGGATTTTTTCCATAATTCAAAACATTACACAAACTCTTGCAAATTTATTTCTTGCATATTACTTGACTAAATTTCATGATTTCTTGACTTTGTTTGGTGATCTTAACTTGAGAAAACAGCCACTAATCATCTTGATTGGAAAAGATCATCAACACGTGAGTTAACCAATTTTTTTTCCAGACAAACAGACACACACAGTAGTAATAGAATGTTTAGTCAAGCTGTTTTTTTATCCTCAATATGTGATTAAGTACTCCGCATGATTAACCTTTTTTCCCTCGAAATGGTGTGCTTACCTATTTCCAAATTGCAGATTTTAAGGCTTGCGGTTCAAATAAATTTTAGACCGCATATACTAATAAACAAAATATACAAAATTGGTTCGCAATTAAAGTTTAACATTTTGAAAAAGATGTGTCAGCTAAACAACTTTTCTGTTTAAACACCGAGAAGTACTCATTCGTATAAACTTTAAATGAACAAAATAAGCAATTGTGAAGGAAAATAAATAATATATACTAATATAGATTCAACTGAGATATATTTCAATCAATTTGTAAATGAAGATCTATGCCCTACAGTTTAGAGAAATTGACTGATAATGAGTTGGTAAAAGAAAAAAACTCTAACCATGTTGGCGCTGGCAACGGCTGCGGAACGCCAGCAAGAAAATTGTTTTGGACGCGGCTCAGCAGGCGGCGACGTCCTAGGTTAGAGCGACGGTGAGGGGAGTGATTCTGGAATGGAGAGTGAAAAAATAGGGGGCGGCGAGGTTGGGCAGGGACCGATGCTTGTGTGATGTGATTATAGATTTAAGATTATAATACTTGCAGAAATGGTCACTCTCTTACAAGAAATTGCTGACTAAAGAGATGTGAGGTGAGCTGAAGAATATATATTAGGGTTCAATATCAGTGCAATGTGGAAAGGGGGAAATTTAGGAGAAGTCGTCTTTTAAAGGGGGGAAAGATAATTCTTCAAAAAAATTCAAAAAAAAAAAAAAGGGAAGGAGGGGAAGATAGAATCGTATTTCTCTTTAACTTATTTTAATTGAATGCTAAAAATTTTAGGATATGTATGGGGTGGAATTGATTTGTACAAGAATTATGGAAGGGTATTAGTTGATTATGCTGAAAAGTATTGGTTGTTTTCACTTAAGAGTTTTAGTTTTTTTTCGCGGAACAAGTAACACTCTTTAGTGTAAAGAAGTAATATTTTTTTAGTTAAAACAACTAATACCCTTCAATTGTTCATGTATGAATCATTTTCACTCAATACTTTGTCATTTTTTTATCATCAAATTTAACAAAAAAAATATGTATAGAGTGAAACTTGTTCATACATAAACTATTTTACATTTCTTTAGGAGTATGTATGGGTGAATTTGGTTCATATATGAATTATTTAAGATTAGTATTGATTGTTTTCACTGAAGAGTATTAATTATTATTATTGAAGAATCTTTATTTATTTTCAGTAAATAATTAATATTTTTCAGTGAAAACAACTAATATTTTTTAGTGAAAATAACTAATACTTTTTTTTTCACAGGAAATAACTAATACTCTTCAATAGTTTGTGTATGAATCATTCTCACTCTATACTTTGTCTTTTTTAGTAGAACAATTCATATCTTGTAGTGTAAATAATTAATATCTTTTACTTAAACAAATCATACTCTTCGCACTCTTCAACTCGTACTCTTTAGTAAAAATAACTTGTACCCTCCATAGTCCATAATTAAAACTTTTAAGTGAAAATAATTAATATTCTTTAATGAAAAATATTAATACACTTTAAATTATTCATGCATGAATCATTCACTCTATACTTTGTTATTAAAAATTAAATTAAATGCATATACACAACTTTGGTAAGATAAGCATCGTTTTAATGTGCACATTATGTATTGTATACTGTTAATACTATTGTTTGTAAATACTTAATATTATTATTATTAAATGTTGTTATTTGAAAAATGAATATTGTTGACTAATGATATATGGTGTACAATATGTACGTAATGCCTTGTCTTTACTATTATAGTTTCTTAGATGTAAAATATACTTATTTCATCATTGTTAATATTATATTTTATTTTACTATAAATTTTATCACATATTTTATAATTTTCAAGATAAATGTGATATTGTTGAATAGTATTCACTCCGTCTCATGATTAATCGCATATTTTTCTTATTCGTCCATCCTAAAATTATTTGCACACTCCAAAAAATAAAATATTGATTTTACGTGTACACTCAAAGTAATATATATATAAACATATTTATTCATATGTCATTATTTTACTTAAATAGTGATTTTTCTTAAAAAGTGTATCGTTTTAAATATGTGAATAATATCAAGACGGGGAGAGTAACTAAATACTTACCTGGTCATTACGAACTTTAAGAATCAGTGTTGGCTCTCCTCAACAAACTAGAGATCCTTCAAAATAATCAAGCAATTTATGTAACAATTAATCAAACACTCAAATGTATCTAGATTTAAAAAAGATGAAGAACAAATTACACATATTTATCCTTACAAAAATACTTATCCTTACATCAATACATTTGGGAAAACGAGTTTTTCTTTTATTTTTGTCTTGACAAGATTACTTTTTGAATATATCGTTTAATCCGAGTCGACCGATTTAGAAACAACACTTTTTTTTTTCTCTTTCTTAAATACTACTATTGTAAGTAATCTTTAATTAAAAAAAGTACCAACACATAATTAGTAATTTAATTATTTTAAATTCTTAAATTCACTGCATAAAACAATACAGAAATGTATTGATAGCTGTCCGAATTAATCATGATAATCCACTTCCAAAAATTCAAGATGTAATAAAAAAATGGCATTTCACTAAACGTGTCAACTGCTCATTTGTAGTAGTATAGTCATTATTGAAATAAAATAACTTAACTAAATTAAATGGACACTACACTATTACAATACTATAGCTCAATTAGTTAGAACTCCACTACCTATAATCCAACACAATGCTATCCGGAAAAAAAACTTTTACATTATTATTTCTTGTGCCTTTCACATAATGTAATTTTATGAACATTATGCAGGAAAATTACTTATCACAAATTTAGAGCCAATAGGAATTACATATCCCAAAAGTAACCATAAAAATTCAATATTGCAACTGATGTCTTCTCTTCACGGCGTTGTTATCCCTCATTTCACGTGGCAATATAAGTATCCACTTCTTAGGTTTTAGACCCCTGTGACAAAATATCAGTAGTAGTTATTATCATTGAAAAGAGAAGAATGTTACAAAAGGAGCAAATTGAAGGAAATAGCAAATACAGTTAAAAATTAAGCAGCTCAACTCACCTTTTGTGGATCTTGTCAAATTTATTTGGGTTTTTCCAATAGAGGCCAACACACCTCTTCTTACTGATCAGTAAATATAGATAGTAAATCTTCTCAAACTCCAGCTTTATGGGCTGATAACAAGAAAAACACCATAACAATAACACAGAAAAATGAAAATGAAGATGCAAGGAAAAGCAAGGAATTGAGAAGAAGAATGAGATAAGAGGAATATAGAAATAACAATCAACTACAGCTTTATGCCACCATGCCAGTTCAGTTATATGGATCATATCTCTACATCATGTACTATCAAAACACTTTTTCTTAGTTATATTAATTCAAGTACTAACATGTTTTTCAGATAGTCTGTTTCCAATTCTTTTCAGCCCAATTTTTTAAAGGTTTTTTTTTTCAGATACATTATATGTCTTCCATTTCCCTTTTGATTTGAATTATAAAATCTCTATTTGCTACATGATGCACTAAGACATGTAAAGATCTCCGAAGCACATGCCCAAACCATCTCAAGCGTGATCCTCACATTTGCTCATCTACTGGGGCTACCCCAACTTTCTTTCTAATAGAAACAATAAATACGATGTTAAAAAATATAGAGCCTTATAAATGAATAAGTTAGAACAGATCTTCAATGCAAATCCAACTAAAAATTTGATAAGCTTTAAAAAAAATCCACTTGAAAAAACAAAAAAGAAAAAACCAATAAAGATAGCGCAAATTGAAACAGCTGCTTGATCTTCCAAATAATTCAAGAAAGCAAGGTCAATGCATAGAGTGTTCTGCGTAAGAGTAAAATAAGGCAAGCCACATGCCCAAAAAACCATTATAATTATACTATTTGCAAAAGGATACTTTAGAATACTACAACTATGAAAAGAGAAAGTCAGCGTCCATAGGCTCATAAGTATTGTCTTGACCTACTTTTATAATGGTAAGCATATCAATTATGAATACTTGAGAACAATAATAGGCGATATCTATTCACTCTGGAAAATTCAACTACTAAAACTGTGGAAAAAGAGTGACGAAACAATAGGCAAGAAAACACAAGAATGACTATGTTAATAACCATGATAAGAAATTGGGTCTAGAAGAGAATATAGTTCTCCTCACTGCAACCAAAGGGGGCAGCACTGCATTCAAACTATGGTGTTACTATTTTCATAATGTCACAGATAAATCTCGAAATATTATATTTAAATATTACATCATTATATTCAACTCATTATTCCGAGAAAAAAAACTAAAGCTCATAACTACTCCAATTAAACAATTAGACTCTTGCCTGACACATTATTTAACTTTGAGAGCCTTTACATACTTTAAGCAAGATTACTAAATCTTTGACTATATGTTAGTTACTTCATCAAGAGAGACAATCACATTTTGAATACTATAAAGCTACTTAAGAATATCTTTATTTATGTATCAATAGATGCAAGCTACTCAACTTTGCTCCAGTCTCCGTATTAATCTATAGGAAGCAACATAAATTCCTCAGTCAAAGAATCCGAAACCAATGTTTAATCTCTAGAACTTTTATGAATGTCTAATGCTAATTTTTTAGACCTAACTAGTTGTAATTGCAGCCCAAGAATTGCAATGTGCAAGCATACCACATAATGGAAGAGGAACACTTGCAAACAAAAGATACAAATGTTAAAGTTTCTAATAAGTCCTAGAATTAGGGGGTGCTTGGTTAACAATTCTTCAATGGTAATGGGAATGGAAATTTATTTCCATTTATACCCTCATAAGAAAAATGATATGTTATGGGAAGAATTGTTCCAATGGTGACACCATTGCTAGTGTCATGCCCCAATTTTGGAATAGAAGTTGACAACAAATGATTGTTGGTGGAGGAATGGGGGAGTGATTGAGGAGGATGACTGTAGGAAGAGAATAGGGTAATCAAAATGAAGTAGTGATTACCTTATTTAGGAGGAGATGTAGTGATTTTGTTCTCATAAACCATGCTAATTACACTAATTTTCAATCTCATTCCCATTACCATTGAAGAGTTGTTAACCAAGCGCCCCCTTAAAGTGTCATTGTCCTAAGTTAATGATACCTAGATAAAGAACTAATTTTTCAATGGAAGTGTGAAGGGTCAAATGTGAAGTATATAGTCTGCTGAGCTTAATTCAATATGAGGCTAAGTTTATAAAGTGTTAGCCGTGGGAGTTAGTGAATTTGGGGTACCAGAGGAGTTGGACCAGATGAGGTTGACCAGAGAAGCCTGACCAGAGAAGTCTGGCAGGAGAGCTATCAGAGGAGGTCCATCAGGTGAGGTCTGGTCAGACGAGTCTGGTAGATAAGTCATCAGAGGAGGTCTATCAGAGGAGGTCTGGGACCAGAGGTCATCTGGTGTAAGTGACCAGAGGCAGAGGAGGTCTTGTCATCTGATCCGGAAGTCCGTTATTCGCAATGTACACCAAATTGGAGTTAATTCGAAGGCGGTTCTAACTGAATCAACCATGGCGGTTATTGAAGTTGTTAGCCAGCTGGATAACTACCTTTACTTTGAGTTTGTTACAACTGATTCGAACCTAGGGTTCGTTTCCAATCTCTGTAATTATAAAAGGGGGTTTCTCAACTGAGAGAAAAGAGAACATCATCTGTGAGCGCAAACACGTGAGATTGAGTGATTGTAACTTGTAACTTCCAATTCTTTTCTTAGTGGAATACTCTATCCTTTTGGATCCCGTGGACGTAAGAGTATTCATCTCCGAACCACGTAAACTGGTGTTCTTGTGTGATTTCAATTTCGTTCTTATTGATTTCATATTCCGATTCCCGGAAACAAGTTTTCTTGTGAATCCAAAATTGATTAACAAGTGGCGCCGTCTGTGGAAATAAGGTTATGATGGTTGCAACCAAGTTCGACATTGAGAAGTTCACGGGGAAGAACGATTTCAGCTTATGGAAGATCAAGATGAAGGCTCTTCTGGTACACAATGGTTTGTACGAAGCCTTGTTGCCACCGGCTCAGGTGGCTTCTGGATCTAATCCGGCGAAGGTGGAGGAGAACAAGAGGAAGGCACACAGTGCGCTTATCTTGTGTCTTGGGGACAAGCCATTGAGGGAAGTATCAAAGGAGGAAACCGCTCTTGGGATTTGGAATAAGCTGGAGCAGTTATACCAGACCAAGTCTGTTACGAACAAGTTATACATGAAACAGAAGCTTCAAGTCTTCAAAATGAGTGAAGATAAGAATCTTGGCGATCAGTTGGACGAGTTCAACAGATTGGTAGATGATCTGGAGAGTTTGGATGTTACAATTGATGATGAAGACAAGTCATTGATGTTGTTGAATGCACTACCCAAGTCTCTGGAAAATTTCAAGGATGCCTTGTTATTTGGTAGACAAGATCAGGTGAATTTTGATGATGTTCAAACTGCCCTGAAAACTAAGTTTCTACAGATCCAAACTGATGGGAAGAAGCCTGCTGAAGGATTGAATGTTCAATCCAAGAAGAAGAAGGGGTTTCAGTCCAAGAAGAAGGATGGTGGAAAGGGGAATAAGGGTGGGAAGAAATTTGATTTTGTTGAGAAGAGGAAGTGTTTCTCTTGCCATAAGGAAGGTCATCTGAGAAAGAATTGCCCTGAAAGGAGGAAGAAAGACAATCAAGGTGGTCAAGATGGAGATGCAGCTGTTGTGGAGGTTGAAGGATATGATAGTGCAGAGGTCTTGATGGTTAGTCATGAGAGGCTAAGTCAAGAGTGGGTCCTGGACTCTGGGTGTACTTTTCATATGTGTCCACATGAAGACTGGTTTCTGGATCTTGAGAAGATTGATGGAGGTCTTGTTCTTTTGGGTAATGATGAGAGCTTTAGGGTGCAGGGATCTGGTTCTATCAAGATCAAAATGTTTGATGGGGTTGATAGGATCTTATCTGATGTCAGGTTTGTTCCTGAGTTGAAGAGAAATCTTGTTTCTCTTGGTACATTGAATTCAAAAGGCTTTGAATTCAAGACAGAAAAAAGAAGTCTGTCAATAACCAAATCTGGAAGGATTGTTATGAAGGGGACTATCAAGAATGATTTGTATACTTTGATTGGAAGAACTGTTACAGGGTCAGCTGATGTTACCATGGAGTCTTCTGATGTTAACTTGTGGCACAAGAGATTGGCACATGTTGGTGAGAAGGGCCTGGTGGAGTTATCCAAGAAGGGAGCAATCCCTGGGAAGAGGATATGTAAGCTGGAATTCTGTGAGAGGTGTGTTCTTGGGAAATTAAAGAAACAAGCATACCAGAAGGGGAAGCATACCACCAAGGAGGTTATGGATTACATACATTCTGATGTATGGGGACCAGCAAGGGTATCCACTCATGGTGGAGGCAGGTATTTCCTTACCCTTATTGATGATTATTCCATAAAGGTTTGGGTTTACATTCTTAAACAGAAGAGTGATGCCTTCTCTAAGTTCAAAGAATGGTTAGTTGAACTTGAGAATAAGAGAGGCAGGACTATCAAGCACTTAAGGACTGATAATGGGCTTGAATTCCTATCAGAGGAGTTTCAATAATTTTGTAGGGAGAAGGGTATTACTAGGCATAAAACTGTTCCTTCAAACCCCCAGCAGAATGGTCTAGCAGAGAGAATGAATAGAACTATTCTGGAAAGGGTTAGGTGTATGTTATCTGATGCTCATTTACCTAAGAGTTTTGGGGGTGAAGCTGTTAACACAGCTGTGTATCTCATTAATAAAGTGCCATCATCTGCTATTGAGTTTAAAACCCCAGATGAGATCTGGTATGGAAAGATATCAGATTACTCAAAGTTGAAAGTATTTGGGTGCCTAGCTTATGTTCATGTAAGGCAAGACAAACTTGAACCTAGAGCTTTAAAATGTGTTTTCATTGGGTATCCAAAGGGTGTTAAGGGGTATAAGTTGTGGTACCTGGAGCCTGGAAACCAGAAGTGTATTACCAGCAGGGATGTTGTGTTTAATGAAGTACAGATGGGATACAAGTCTGGTGGAGGTGATGGAGAGCCATCAGCTGAAGAGATGGATGGTGTTATTTCTGAGCCAATTACTCAAGTTGAGGTGGAGTCTGATCATGATAATCATGAGAGTGCATCTGTTTCTGAACCAGAGCAGGAAACAAGAGAGAATGGGTTATCAGATGAGGATAGTGCACCTGCAGAAGAGGAAGAAGAAGTGCCAGAAGCAGAATTGAGAAATTATAGTCTGACAAGAGACAGATCCAGAAGACAAATACATCCTCCAGCAAGGTTTGGCCGTGTGGATCTGGTCTCCTATGCACTTGTTACAGCAGAAGCCATAGAGTACCAAGAACCTAAAAGCTACAAGGAAGCCCTTGAGTGTGATGATAGGGAGTCATGGGTTACAACCATGACAGAAGAGATGGAATCTCTTAAGAAGAATCATACTTGGATTCTTGTTGATAAGCCACCTAGGCAGAAGCTAATCAGTTGTAAATGGTTGTTTAAAAGGAAGCTTGAATCTGGTGTGAAAGATCAGGTGAGGTTTAAAGCCAGGTTAGTTGCCAGAGGATTTACTCAGAGAGAAGGAATTGATTACAATGAGGTATTCTCACCTGTTGTTAAGCATTGTTCAATCAGATTACTTCTCAGTAGAGTTGTTCAAGAGGATCTGGAGCTACAGCAACTAGATGTAAAAACAGCTTTTCTGCATGGTGATCTTATTGAGGATCTGTACATGCACCAGCCAGAAGGGTTTGTTGAACCAGGGAGAGAAGGGAAGGTGTGCCTGCTCAAGAAATCATTGTATGGCCTCAAGCAAAGTCCTAGACAGTGGCACAAGAAGTTCAATGAAGTTATGCTATCCATTGGTTTTGTAAGAAGCAAGTATGATACTTGTGTATACCTGGAAAGGCAAGGTAATGATGTGATAACCTATCTTCTGATTTATGTGTATGACATGCTTATTGTCAGTAAGAGTCTTCTGAAGATTCAGAGTATCAAAAGAAAGCTAAGTGCTAGATTTGATATGAAGGACTTGGGAAATGCTAAAAGGATTCTTGGTATGGATATTCTTAGGGACAGAAAAGCTGGAAGACTATTCTTGTCTCAGAAGAGTTACATTGAGAAGGTCCTGAAGAGGTTTAACATGCATGAGAGTAGAGCTGTGTCAACTTCTCTGGGACAACAGTTCAAATTATCTAAGGAAATGGAACCAAAGTCTGATGAAGAGAAGAAGACTATGATGAAAGTACCTTATGCAAGTGGGGTTGGAAGCCTGATGTATGCTCTGGTCTGCAGCAGCCAGACTTAGCTTATTCATTGAGTATGGTGAGCAGATACATGGCTAATCCTGGAAGATTATATTGGGAAGCTTTGAAATGGATATTCAGATACCTTAAAGGGTCATCTGATCTGGGTTTGATGTTTGAGAGGATGGTTGACCAGAAGAGTCCACTGGAAGGATTTGTAGATTCTGATTTTGCTGCTAATCTGGATACCAGAAGATCCTTAACAGGGTATATTTTTACACTTTACAATACTGCTGTAAGCTGGAGATCTGTTTTGCAGAGTGGAGTTACATTGTCTACTACAGAAGCAAAGTTTGTTGCAGTGTCTGAGGCTGTTAAGGAGGCTTTGTGGTTGAAAGGCATAATCAAGGATTTTGGCATAAGTCAAAGGGCTGTGGTCATTCATTGTGATAATCAGAGTGCAGTTCATCTGGTGAAACATCAAGTGTTCCATGAGAGGTCAAAGCATATTGATGTAAGGTTGCATTTTTTAAGGGAAATCATTGACAAAGGAGTGGTTCTCATCCAGAAGATATCTACAGAGGACAATGCTGCAGATATGTGTACAAAGTCTTTACCAGGTGTTAAATTCAAATTTTGTGTTGAATTGGTAAAGATGAGTGTATGAGATGTTCCTTAGGCCCAAGCTGGAGCATGGAGGAGAGGAGGAGAGGATTGATACTTCTCATCTGAGGTGGAGAATTGTGAAGGGTCAAATGTGAAGTATGTAGTCTGCTGAGCTTAATTCAATATGAGGCTAAGTTGATAAAGTGTTAGCCGTGGGAGTTAGTGAATTTGGGGTACCAGAGGAGTTGGACCAGATGAGGTTGACCAGAGAAGCCTGACCAGAGAAGTCTGGCAGGAGAGCTATCAGAGGAGGTTCATCAGGTGAGGTCTGGTCAGACGAGTCTGGTAGATAAGTCATCAGAGGAGGTCTATCAGAGGAGGTCTGGGACCAGAGGTCATCTGGTGTAAGTGACCAGAGGCAGAGGAGGTCTTGTCATCTGATCCGGAAGTCCGTTATTCGCAATGTACACCAAATTGGAGCTAATTCGAAGGCGGTTCTAACTGAATCAACCATGGCGGTTATTGAAGTTGTTAGCCAGCTGGATAACTACCTTTACTTTGAGTTTGTTACAACTGATTCGAACCTAGGGTTCGTTTCCAATCTCTGTAATTATAAAAGGGGGTTTCTCAACTGAGAGAAAAGAGAACATCATCTGTGAGCGCAAACACGTGAGATTGAGTGATTGTAACTTGTAACTTCCAATTCTTTTCTTAGTGGAATACTCTATCCTCTCGGATCCCGTGGACGTAGGAGTATTCATCTCCGAACCACGTAAACTGGTGTTCTTGTGTGATTTCAATTTCGTTCTTATTGCTTTCATATTCCGATTCCCGGAAACAAGTTTTCTTGTGAATCCAAAATCGATTCCAGTGCGTAAGAGCATGTGCATCAAATGATTACATCGTGAGAATGCACGGGAATAAACAGTACTATTCTTTTAGTACAACAAGTTCAATAAGTAAAAAATAGGACTATAAAAACTCTGATGTTTCGGTCGGATTAGGTTGATCTTTTACCGAACCGAAATAACCAAATTTTCAAAATAAAAATTGAACTTTGATTTTTGCGATAAAACCGAATAAATATTATAGTTTCACACTTCAGTGCGAAACCTGGAAAATAAATATGATTTTTTCACACTTCAAATGTAAAACCTGATTTTTCTAACACTTTTTACAGCTCAAATACATTTTCTAGAATACTATAATACATATATATTACAACATTTTATTTCAACATTTTTTTCCTCTTCTTATTGCATAAATATATAAGAATTGTTTAGAAAACGTAACAGTACCTTGGATTCTTGGATTTAGAATCACCAATATTGACTAAAAAATGAGAAAGGAAACTTGAACTCTTCGAATTGGAAGAAAATACTCGGCTGCTTCAATTTGAAGGGAAAATATAAAAGGGGCTGACTGTAACGAGTGTCAGAAGGCGGTGGCGAGGGGCAGAGAGCGTTGTCGGTCACGATGTGGAAGGCTGTGGCGTGAAGTGTGGCACGTTGAGAGACGCGTGCTGAAACGATGTTGAGAGAAGAGAGATAATTCAACAATGAGTAGGGTTTTTAATGAATAGATCTATGGTATACACAAATATTCAGAGAATAGGGGGAACAGAGAAACGGAGGAAAGCGGGAAAAGCAATTGGATTGCCGCCTTTTTTCTTTTTCTTTGAGATTACCGCCTTATTTTTATTTTTTTATGAATATCAATGTCTATTTACGATCGTGATAAAAAATGATATTGTTGATTGTTTTAAGTAATTAAAAATAAATTCAATACCACCCACCAATTTTTATAAATATTTTCTCCAATTATTGTTGTGATTAAATATTTTGTTACTCCTTTCCTTTCGTTCCACTTTTACTCTCATATATGGAGGTTGTACATTTTTTAAGAAAAAAAATAAGGATGTAAATATGGAGTTGAATAAAATAATGATAACTTTATGATTTATTGACTTTTGTTAGAGTTTATTTCCTTTTATGGGGTGTGAAAGTAATTGTGGAACATCCAAATAAGACAAGTGTAAAAGTAATTGCGAGAATTATCTAATAATTAGTGACGAAAAATATTATTGCCGTAGAAGTATATTTTTCATAACCTCGGATATCATCATCAAATTTAATTGTGATGAAATAATTTAGGCACTAACTATTACAAATATCAATTACGAAAAATATCGTCACTGAAATATTATCCAATGTCGAATATCGTCACCAATTACTATTAAAATTATCACCAATTATTATTGCGACGAAATGATTTTGTCACTAATTGTTCAATAATCAGTGACGAGAAACAGTATCACCATAAAAATATTTTTTATGACGTTAAATATCATCACTTAAAATTAATAAAAAACGTCATCAATTATTATTGTGACGAAAGAAATTTGTCACTAATTCATTTGAGTAATTAATGACAAAAATATACTCGTCAAGAAAAAAAAATTTACTATGTAAAATATCGTCGTCAATTATTATTGAAATTGTCACCATTATTATTGTGACGATTTTTTTTTGTCACTAGTTATTTAGATTATTGATGACGGAAAAAAGCATCGTCATGACAATATATATTTTGATGAAATCAAAATTTGTCACAAATTATTATTAAAATCGTCACCTATTAGTATTGTGACATATTTATTTTTATCGTCATGAAATTTACAAAGTAGTGACGAAAAAAATTATCAATGATGACAAAATAAAAATCTGTCACAATTTCTAATATTTTAATGACGAAAATAAAGTTTGTCGCCCTTAGGTGACAAATTGTGACGATTTTTGTGTCGTCACAAAATGTGTGATTTCTTGTAGTGATGTCTCTAGGCAATTAGGCATCTGTTCTGAGTATAACAGGTTGTGTTGATAGCTTCTGCCCAAAACCTTTGTAGTGTGTTGTACTCTGCTAGAAGAGTCCTTGCAGCTTCTTTTAGGGTTCTATTTCTCCTTTCTGCTACTCCATTTTGTTGGGGTGTTCAGGCAGCAGATATCTCATGAAAAATTTCATGTTCCTTGCAATACTCTGCAATGTGTGAATTCAGAAACTCTGTCCCTTTGTCACTTCTGATCCTGACTATGCTCTGGTTCTGCTCATTCTGAATCTGCTTGAAGAACTCTGGCAGCTTAGTGATAGTTTCATTTTTCTTAAACAAGAACACTACCCAAGTGTATCTTGAAAAGTCATCTACTATCACCAAGGTGTACTTCCTTCCACTGAAACTAAGAGGAGAAACAGGTCCAAACAGGTCCATGTGAAGTAGTTGAAGTACTCTGGTTGTGGTTGTGCTCTGGACATCCTTAAAGGAGGTCTTGGGTTATTTACCCTTCTGGCATGAACCACAAACCTGATCCTTCTTAAACACTTCATTAGGAAGACCTCAAATAAGACCTTTTCTGGCAATCTTATTCAGTGTTTTGAAGTTAAGATGGCTCAATCTCTTGTGCCATAACCAGTTGTCTTCTGCAGATCCTTTAGCAACCAGACAAGTATTTCTTGGGCAACTGCTAAAATCTGCAAGATAAATGTTACCTTTCCTCAAGCCTATAAGTAAAATATCATTATAATCAGAAGAAAAGACAGTGCAAGAATCACTAGAAAACTTCACTGAGTATCCCCCGTCACAAAATTGGGTTACTGAAAGCAGATTATGTTTGAGTCCTTCAACATAGTAGACTTCATCTACAGATACGCCATTGAAGTTCAATTTTCCAACACCTCTGGTGACACCATAGTTGTTGTCACCAAACATCACCCTTGGCCCATTCAATGGTTTGAAATCCTGGAGATGATCTTTATGGAATGTCATGTGCTTAGAACATCCACTATCAATGTACCACACATGTTTGCTTGAAAGTCCTTTCTCCAATGGGCTCTTATCCTCCTGCAGAGAAATTAATTAGGTCCCCTACTAGAGCTGGGTCCTGATTGGTTAGTTGCAGGTTTTGTAGGAATCTAAAGATAAAGATCATCCCTTGCTGGATGAGGAGATCTTATCTTCCTTCCAAATCTATCTACCAGCACATATCCTCTTACAATGACATATTGAGCTACTGGTCTGATAAGGACACCTTTCCTATAAACAGGTCTGGTGTACTTTTCTCAAATCTGGCCTTAGGAATGGCCTGCCTTAAAGACATGGTCTTAAAGGTCTGGTTGTAAGGATACATCCTAGAAGAACCATCTCTGGTGTCATAACTACTCAGATCAGTTGGTTTTCTATAGATGGGTCTGGAAGACCTCCTCTGGTTCTGAAAGGTGGATCTATTCGTGGATCTATTTTGATGATAAAATTCCTTCTGAGTTTTCCTGTTCTGGAATCTTCCTTGAGCATATCCCCTTTGAGATCCCTGATTCTGATTGAGGTTCTCGGTTCAGTATATCTCCTTTGATATCTCCTATTCTGATTAGGTTTCCTCTTAGAGTTTCCCTTTTGAGGTCCCCTAATTTGCTTAGGTTCCACTCTTTTAGGTTTCCTAATCTGATTAGGTATTTGAACAGAACCATCAATCCTCATAGGTTCTCCTATCTGGCGTTTATGCTCTAGGATTTCTTCTTCCAGTTCAGTGAACTCATTGGGAACATCATCTATATGGTCTGCAGAGCAGTCTTTATTCCAATTAGGATTTTTAACTACTCTGTAGCCTTTTCCATTAGGATCCCTTTCATCCCAGATTTCTACCACTTCACCAGATCTTTCAGACAACTTGCCTTTATTGCATAAAAATTTAGTGGATCTGGTTGTAATTCCAGAATATCCTAAACCACTCTTATCATGTATTCTTTGAGAAGATCCTTGTATCATTGATACAACAGTTGGAACTTCTCTGGTCTTGGGTACTTCCATGATAGGTTGTTCAACTTGCTTACCCTTGATAAGATATTGATATTTGGCCTTGAGCTCATTGAACTCTTCTGCCTGAGAGTTCTTCTCTTTCATGAGCTGGTCTACCATAGTATCTCTTTCTGTGACCTTATCTTGAAGTTCAGAGACTTCTTTAGAATGGTCTTTCATGAGTTCTCTGGCTGATTTTTGTTCATTAGATAGAGACTGAACTTCAGCTCTTAGCCTACCATTTTCTTTTTCAAGTTTTTGGCAGAGTTGAACACAATTTTGGAGATCTGATAGAATTTGCTGCATATCAGACTCTCTGGAAGCACCAGAAGAATGAGAGGATTCAGTACATTTGGAATTTGATAAGCATATGGTAGGTTCATTTACCTCAGTGATGTCTGCCATTAGACTTACATTATCATCAGATCCGAAAGCAGAAGAAGAAGAACTGGAACTAGTATCCTCCTCCTCTGCTTCTACCAGTAGAGCTCTCTTGTCTGCATATCTCCTATCTCTCTTGAGTCTTTTCTCCTCTCTTTCTCTAGGGGTTAATTGAGGACAATCATAGCTGTAGTGTCCAGGCTTGTTGCAGGTGTAGCATGTGTTGTCTCCTCTAGGACTGGGACTTGGATCTCTCCTCCTCTGGTTGTACTCTGTTCTGGCTGGACTACTCTCTCTCTCTTCTGGTAGTCAGGTCTGCTAGAACTGCCATCCCTCCTCTGGTAATCAGATCTCCCAGAGCTGCTTTCTCTCCTCCTCTCTGGAGTTCTGAATCTGGTCTCTCTTGAGTCTCCAAATGTTCTTTCTTTATCTGCAACTTTGAAGGAAACCTTCCTATCTCTAGTAGATTCCTTCCAATACCTTTTGTACCTGCCATATTTAGAACTCATCTTATCAAGTTTACGGGTTAGAAGTGCTACCTGCTCCTTGAGACTCATGTCATCTGCAGTAGACTCATTTGGTTTGTCATCTGACTTGATGGTTGAGGAGAAAGCAACTCCTTTCTGACCAGAAGAGGAAACCTCTTCTGTTTGATCCTCCTCTTGAAGATCGTACTCGTAGGCTTTGAGATCAAATAACAGAAGATGATGATCCAGAGTGTTGAGATCCTTGCTATCTTTAATCACAGTCACTTTGATTCTCCACCTGCTGGTTAGTGAACGCAGTATTTAACTATTTATTTCCTTTTCAGAGTAGGTCTTAAGTAAGGCACTAGCCTTGTTAAGGAGATTTGTAAGGCGCATATCCAGCTGGTCAATGGTCTCGTCTGGTTTCATTTTAAATGTGTCAAACTAGTGTTGAACAACTTGGAGTTTGTTTTCCTTAATCTTTTATGTTCCTTCACATAATAAGGCAATTTTATCCCACATCTCCTTGGCAGTGGCACAGGTTCTGACTTTTACTATCACTTCCTTTGTGAGTGTGTTAATGATCTCAGTCCTTGCCACCTGGTCCAAGTTAACTTTCTCTCATCATTATCTAGCTCGTCTTTCTTCTTGAGGATCTTCTGTCTGGGAACTCTGTCCTCAGCAGCTTTCTGGGCAGTTTCACTTGTTTCTTCTCTGGACTCTGACCTGCCACTATCAATAGGAGTCCAGTAAAATTGAATTGGACCACTCTCTACCACATCTAACATGCGGTGATGGATAGCTCCAAGATGATTACTCATCATGAAGCTCCAGTGGCTGTAATCCTCAAAGGAGATTTCTGGTAGCTTGCGGCTCTTATATGAAGATTTTGCAGACATTTTTACCAAAAAAATTTAACTGGAAACTTGATCAAACACAACAAAGAGCAATGGATCTGCCCGGTGACCACCAAAAAGCTTTACAAAGCAGTTGTCTTTGGACACACTGCTCTGATACCACTTGTTGGTCCCACTAGATAGATTATATTGCGGAAGCTTTAAAGATTATGTCTTTAGCAAAGTCTTTTTATAAGAGCACAATAAATAGAGCAAGATAATGACTAAGAAAAGCAGTAAATGGACCAGATTTATAGTGGTTCGGATTTAAATATCCTACGTCCACTCTCCCTTTGATCAAAAGGGGTCTCACTAACCAACCAACAAACCACTTACTTACTGGAATTTCGAAGTACCGGTTCCTTCTTACAATCCCTTTAGATCTAACTTGGTCTAAAGTCTACAACCTTCAACCTTCTCTTAAAGATGAACAGGTTGAGATCCAACAACTCCTTAACAGTAAATATGAAAGTATGAACAGTAATAAGAGTGCTATATGCGTGATAATCAAAAGCTTGAAATGTGACTTTGTGCGCGTAAGATTCTAGAGCTTTTCTTGTGTCTGCACTCTTGTATTTATAGAGGTGATTAGGTTATAACCGTTGGAGAGCTAATCTAATCAGATCCTCTATTTAGAGAAGCTTTCAATCAATCAATTCCCTAATTTATTGATTGGGTTGATGGGATCCTTGGATTGATTGACTTCAAAACTTTCCAATCCTGATCTTGTTGACTTGATTTAAAACACCAACGGTCAAGTGCTTCCATTGCCTAACTCTGATTCTCTCCAGAGAAGGCAGGACCAGGTACCAGAAAACCTTAATGTCTTCTGGTCTGGATCTGGTCAAGAACCATAATACTCAGGAGATGATTCTGAGCATCTTTTGGTTCACCAGACTCATCTGGTCAGGGGAAGGTTCTCTGCCTCTGGTCAGTCTCATCTCGTGAAGTCTTCTGGTGGAGTCCTCTGGTGAAGTCCTCTGGTGAAGTCCTCTGGAAGGTCTTCTGGTAGGTCTTCTGGTGACTCTTCTGGTGAAGTCTTCTGGTCTGGCAGTTCCCCTAGACTAAGTCCTAATCTAGTTCATCATCTGGCTAATAGGTACAGATGGTCCTATTACATCTTCTGGTTTTTAACTCATCAATACTAACAACTTTTATCCTAACAGTAATCTTCAGTCCACTTACAAGTCAACTGAAGATCCGCTGTTTGAAATTATTTAAAAAGTCTAAAAGAGAATTTTTTTAAGATGTAACATCACCATACACATGTATCACTCATTTCGGAGTATTAGAGCAATGGTTCAAAAGACCATTGTCTTTGAATACCTTTGTTTCAAAGGTAAATCTTTTATTTTGGCCATATGTACTGTTCATTATTAACAAACTTGTGTCTATCCTACAATGGCTAACAACACAACTAGGGCACCACGAGCAAAAGGTAACATGGGAGTCATCCCACTAAATCATATGTCCCATCACAAACTTCCCCAGTTTTCAATGGAGAATTTTGATTTCTGGAAGATTAAGATGATAGCTCATCTCGCATGCGTCCTTGATGAGATGCTGATGGTCTTCACCAAAAGGCTCTTCGTATTTATGACACCTAATCCAAGGATCACAACTGAGTCTATAGCAGATCCAAGAGAGGAGTGGCCCAAAGATGAGGACAACTTCACCTCAGATGAGAGAAGGAGACACAATCTCAATTATGTGGCCATGAACATTCTTTATACTACCATTCCAAATTTAGTCATGGGTAGAGTGATCCATTTCAAGACTGCAAAGGAGATTTGGGATACACTAGCTCTCATGTGTGATGGTACTGATAAAATCAAGGAGAACGAGCTATCAATGGCGTGATTAGGCGTGAAATTGTTAGGTTTTATAGCCCGATTTGCCCATGTTTTGAGTATTTTTTTATGAGTGTTTAGAGTCCTTTGAGCATCATTTTTATAAACTCATTAATTTGTCTCTTTGGTGTTCATAGTTGGATAGAGGGCGAAAATAGAAGTTCGTAGGACTTTGAATCGGCCAAAACAGACTCCCGATTGAGAAGATATGAGGATTTTACGAATATGTGTACAGCAGCGAGAACGCACTCGACCGGTGACCACCCGAGTCCTAAGGACTCGACCTCGACACCTCGAGTCCCTATTTTGCGCTGGAAAGAAGAGGGGACTCAAGTGACACTTGCACGAGTCCTAGGGACTCGACCTTGTGGAGCTTGAGTCCTATTTTGACGTAAATTCGGCCCAATTCACCCCAAAATGGTCTGTTGCCTATAAATACCCCTTCCAAGCATATTTTTACATATCAACACATATTTACACTCGTTTTTGGAAGGAGAGAGCTTGGGAAGGAGGATTGAAGAGTTTTACACTTTGTAATCGAGGTTTAACTTACGAATTCATAGTTTAATTATTTCTTTTGAACCTTTTAGTTTAATTATTTCTTTCTTGAACCTTTTAGACTTATAAACCCTAGTTTTTCCAGATTTATATTGAGATTTTGAGTTATTCTTTTGTTTATGCTTTTCAATTCTTTTGTTAATTCAATTATGCATATGTTTATTGTTCTTGTTGTTGTTTTCGTTATTCAATCAACCATGTTAGGCTAGAACCCTTGCATGCTTGGGGTAGGATGAACTCGTAGAAGTAGGATGTTGGTACATAATTAGGATAACTCGTGATGTTTAGTGCTAGTTCTCTTAATTAATTGAATTCTTAAAATAAATCCTAGAATTATCTTGGAATTGAGTACGAAAATTATTAGAGAGAGAACGATCTTATCACTATTTAATAACAAGTATGCATAACGATAGGGTTATAGAAGGGGTTTATAATTTACCGGTTATCTAGGGAGGACGATCGTATCACCTTGGGTAAATAAGGGTCTCATTAATTAAGCATAATCCATATAACTTATTTAGTGGGTTGTGAAGTAGGTTGATATGACGAAGTATTAGGGTTAAGTCTTGAGCTTTTAGTCTTTCAATCTGGTGCTAGATTAGGGAAGTTGATTGCCTAGTTTTAGTACACTTAGGATTAATACTTGCACATCACGGTTATTTTAGTAATCGTACTAGCTCCGTTAGTATACGTAGGGATTCCTATCCTGAGCATCATCATCTCGTGTTTGATTAAACCCTTAGTTATTTATTTGATTTCCGTATTTGCATTAATAGAAGTAGACTTTAGAGTAGTTTAATTCATTTCTGAAACAGAACATCCACTCATATTAGCTACGACGCGTAGATCTTCAGGGCTCTATTCGCATACATACCTTCCCTTGGGTTCGATACTACTTGGTCCCTATACTTGCCCATACTACAGGGATCTCATACTCTTGCGGGGTAACTATTAGTATAGCTAGTATTTTGTGTTCAAGTCATGGCGGTTCAAAAATACGAGCAATTTGCCATGGAATCTTCTGAGACTATTGATCAACTTGATGGTAGATTCACTGATATAATGAATGAGATTAATTCTCTTTGTAAAGTTTATACTAAGAGAGAGGTTGCTTTAAAAATCCTGAGAGGTTAAACCTCAAGATGGGATGTTTACTCTGTTATGATGCAAAATACTAAGGATCTTTCTAACATGTCTATGCAATAGGTTTTCTCTATAGTAAAGACTTATGAGTTTGATCTTAACAGTAAAAAGGGTTCAGATGAGTCTTCAGCCAAGAAGGGTGTAGCCTTCAAAGCAAAAGAAACTGAACCTAGTTCTCCAAAGCCTCAGAAGAGTTTAAAGTCTTGCAAAGCCCAAAATAAGGCTGAGAAGAAAGACGAACAAAGCCTTATGACAAGAAGGTTTGAAAGATTAATTAATTATTTTGAAAAATATAAAAGGTTTCATCAGGACAGCAGGGAACGATAGAGTTATCCTCAAAGGAACTCAAATGAAGGAGAGAAGAGCACTAATGAGCAAGAAAAGAAGAAAGAGTACAGAAGCTACAACAAACCTGAAGAGTTATCCTCAAAGACAAGAGAGTCTACTAATGACAAAGATGATGATGCAAATAGGTGTTTTCAATGTAAGAAGGTGACCCATTTTCAGTATGATTGCGCCCAACTGAATACTAAGTAAAGAAAGGAGAGACAAACCAAGAGAGACATGAGATATAGGAACATAAATGCAATGGTAGCAGGAGACAAAGATGAGGACTTGGACTCATCTGATGTAATTTTCTCTAACAGTGATGATGAAGATCTCTGTCTCATGGCTAGAAAAGAATCCGAGGTACAATTAAACTTTTCTAATCCCTTAGGACACTCAATTGAGCTCAGCTCAGAGTTAGCAGGAGAACTCAATCTTCAGTCCTCTTTGGAACAATTGATGAGTGATTTCTCTAGGCTGCAAGAAGTAAGTTTTTATCTTCAAGATGAAAACAATAGACTCTGGGATAAAAATACTTTTAGTCCCATAACTTTTTACCTTTTTCGAAATGGTCCCAAAAAAGATAAAAGTACAAATTCAGTCCCAATTTTTTCTGTATTGTATAATTTACATCCCAAGTTTCGCCGAATTGATAAAATACTATAGTTTTTTTACATGAGCCCGACACATGCATGTTCAATTTGAAGATTTTCGGTGAATATTCATTTTAAAAATGTAAATCGAACTTGAATAACTCTAGAAATCCTTCTCCAATTTTTTTCTGGCCATAACATCAAAATCCTTCCCAAATACAATCTTCCAAAATATAAAAAACTATTTATTAATAATCTAATCAATATGTTTGTCTAGTTGAACGCTCACGTGCACGACACATGTCAAAAAACGATGATTTTTTTTGTCGCTTCCAACGAATTTGGGATGTAAATTGTACAATTTGCAAAAAATTGGGACTAAACTTGTACATTTATCTTTTCTGGGATCATTTCAAAAAAGGTAAAAAGTTATGGGACTACAAATATTTCTATCCCAATAGACTCTTAAATGAGAACTCTAAGCTAATTGATTCTAGAAACCAAGCAGATCTGGATTTAGCTCATCCACTATTGAATTAACAAATGAGATGGAAACACTCAAATGTCAATTCAATGTTAAGGATAAGCTAATCAAAGATCTAACTGATGACCAGATAAGGTTAGCTTAAGAGAATAAAAAATTGGTAAGCCAGGTAAAGGAATCACTCCTGAAAATTGAAACCTTACAAAATTCTGAAGAGACTTTGTTAAAAAGGGTTGTTGCTCTAAATAAATCTTCTCTTGCAATAGAAGAAATCCAATGTTTTAAAAACAATCCTAATAACAAGAGTGAAATTAGTTTTAATCCACAAAACCTTCAGAAGGTCCTTTGAGTGTTGCTTCTTCGAGTGGCACAACGAGAGTTTTTGTTAAATCTTTGGTCTTTCAGCCACAGGTTTTGGATAAGGGAAAAAGACTAGTCGATTTCTAAAGAAAAATAAAAGTTCAGAACAAGCCAAAACCAATTTGAAAGACTATTTTGAATAACTCTCAAGGAAACCAACAGAGGCATTATTAGTCGAGATCTTCTTAGAAGAGACAATCTCAACTGACAGCACCCGGGCATGATCAATCTCAAGGAATGCCTCATATAGGAAACCTTTACCATTTGTGCCTAATGGCAAAGGTTCCCCATACCTTTATCAACAAAAATTCAGACCAGTTGCACCCAGGCCACATAAGAAGAATTACAAGGTTACTATTCGTTCTAAGGCTGACACTTATACTCAGTCAACTCCAAGGGCACCAAGGGAGATAACTATGTACGTAAATGTTTATGGAAGACAAATTGGCTACTCTAAAGTAATTAGAACTGTGAGGTAAATTTGGATTCCAAAAGGTACATCTAACTTGATAGGACCCAACACTAAATGGGTACCTAAGACTTGATTGTGCTTGCAGGTCACAGTGGACCTTAACAAAGGAGCTGACTACACCACTTCAGTTTGATATCTTGACAGTGGATGCTCAAGGCACATAACTGGCATAAAAAGCCTCCTGAAGGATTATGTTGAGAAAGGAGGTCCACAAGTCACATTTGGTGATAACTCTTAAGGAGCCACCAAAGGATATGGAATACTGGTAATTGGCTTAGTACATGTAACAAATGTATCCTATGTCTGTGGACTTAGACATAATCTTCTGTCTATAAGTCAATTCTCTGATAGAGGATGCAGTGTTGAATTTTCAAGTAACCTGTGTTTTGTTAAGAATATTTCTACACAACAGGTATTACTAACTGGGTCAAGGAAGGAAAATATTTATCTTGCAGATTGGAAGTCTTGCCCCCCTAATACATGTCTCATTGCCAAGAGCTCAAAAGACCTGAACTGGTTATGACACAAGAGACTAAAGTCACATGAACTTTAAAATCATGAACATGATTGCAAGACACTTCCCAATTGAAGGAATGCTAAATGAAGTTTACAATAAAGATCAAATCTGTAAAGCCTGTCAAGAGGGAAGGCAGATTAAAGCCTCTTTCAAAAGCAAAGTGGCTACCTCTACTGACAGAGTACTTCAATTATTACATATGGACTTGTTTGGTCCAGTAACCCCTGTAAGTATCAATGGAAGAAAATATACACTTATTTCTGTTGATGATTTCTCCAGGTACACATGGATGGTATTCTTAGCAAGCAAAAAAGAAACATTTGTCAGGCTACCTGAGCTCTTGAAGAGAGTTAGCAATGAAAAGAGCCTGAACATTGTAATGATCAGGTTAGATGAAGACACTGAATTTATTAATTCCATAATAGCTGATTTTTTAAAAGAACTAGACATTGCCTATGAAACATCAGCTGCGAGGACTCCACAACAAAATGGAGTAGCTGAAAAAAGGAACATGACTCTCAGGAGGCAGTAAGAGCAATGCTTGCAGAAGCTCAAGTTCCTAAGAGGTTCTAGGCCGAGGCTATTAATACAACATGCCACACTGAAAACAGATCAATGGTAACCATACTATAGGGCAAAAGACCATATGAATTATGGAATGGGAGAAAGCCTCAAGTATCTTACTTTCATGTATTTGGTTGCAAGTGTTTCATTCACAATAATGGGAAAACTCAACTGAAAGCTTTTGACAGCAAAGCTGATGAAGGAATATTCTTAAGATATTCTCAAATCAGTAGAGCTTTCAGAGTTTACAATTGTAGAATTCTTATTGTGGAAGAAACACCTCATGTGGTCTTTGGTGAGTCTACTTTTGAGCACAAGAAAAAGAAGACTGATGAAGTGATTACCAAAAGACTAACTCGACTGAGTATCAAAGAAAAGGTGTATCCTGAAACATATATTGATGCATATATACCAACTAGGGATAACTTCACTGAATATCAAAACACTCAAGAAACTCAGGCTACTATCACTCCAGCCTGCTCACCTGAAAACTCACCTGACCAACCAACTGAACTGATGAACACAATCCCAGTTTAACAGGTAACAAATGTCGATGAAAATGTGGTCACAACTGAGACATTAACTGAGCCCATCATTCAAGGGGGAACTAGTGTTGTTAACATAGAAAATGAGGATACTATGGATGATGACTCAGGCCTTCAACCCTCTGCATTATTTCCCGAATTCGAATTATAGTTCCAATAACTAGTGACTTAACTTTAGAAGAGTTAATCTCTACTGAAGGAAATCATCCTAGGAGACATTGGCTCTCAGATCACCCTACTGGTCAAGTACTAGGTGATCCGTCCTCAGGAGCCAAAACTAGAAGTTTTCATGAAGAAAATGCTTTGTTTTGTTGTTTCTTATTGTAGCTACAAATTTCAAATTTATTAATAATAATAAACACAAAAATCGTTTACATCATGAATTTAATCGGATCGAACCGAGAGATTTTGCGGGTTCTTGATTCTAAATTTGCTCCTCTGGTTCTTCTCTTCAATTGACTTTGTCTTGAACAAAATATTTGTCTTCGATCTTGTTCGGAGTTGGACTTGTAATGTTTTAATGTTTTATACAAGGGAGGGATGCCTTGCTTTGGATTGAACGCCGATTTGTGGATGAACGCCTTCGAATATTCAAGAGGGTGCGAAGAACATTCTTGGAGTTTCTTCAAATCTTTGAAGGAAAACGTCGGATCAGAGGGGTTTTGAGCCTTAATCTTTGATCAGGAGCTATTTCTAGCGGGTTTGCACGAAGAACAACGATGAACACCTTTGAATATTCAAAGGCCTTGAAGAATGTTGTTGAAGCTTCTTCAAATCTTCGAGGAGAAACGTCGGATCGGAGGGGTTCTGAACCTTGATCTTGGATCAGATTCGTTTCTGATTACTTTCTGTGAAGAACAATGAAGAACACTTTGAATCTTCAAGAACGGTTGTAGAGGATTTGTTTGCTGATCATCTGAATGCTCGTTGATCTTCGGTATTTGGGAATGATGAAGGGACCCCTATTTATAGGGTTATGATTAGAAAACTTTCCATTTTTGTAAGACCACATGGCGCATCCTAATTGGCCGGTGCCATTTGATTGACGTGATTTTCGAATTAATCAGATTTGATTTGATTAATTTAGTTCGCTTCCCTTTTCGATGAGACATCATTTAATTTTTGATCTTATGGTAAATAAACTGTATTTATTAGCCAATATGAGTATCGAAAACTCATTTAATTTGACCGACTTATATCGTATACATTTAATATCAATTTTAACTATTTAATTCAAAAATTAATTTAATTAAATTCTCAAAATGAAATAATAAATTTAATTTGATATTAATATTTGACTTGTACACGTGTCACCATTTAATTGGGTGCAAAATTAATTTGCTTACACTTATCAAATCTGGTACCAAAGACAATTGAAGAAGCACTTCAAGATTCAAATTAGATCATTGCCATGCAAGAAGAACTCAATCAGTTTACAAGAAACCAAGTCTGGGAATTGGTGGACAGGCCATATCACTGTAATGTGATAGGAACCAAGTGGGTGTTCAAGAACAAGAGGGATGAGAATGATGTTATCATCAGCAACAAGATCAGACTAGTTGCAAAAGGCTACTCTCAAGTGGAAGGCTTTGACTATGATGAGACATTCACACCAGTGGCAAGATTGGAGGCCATCAGACTATTTCATGCCTATGCAGCTCAACTGAAGTTCAAGGTCTATCAGATGGATGTCAAAAGTGCTTTTCTTAATAGGGTACTTAATGAAGAAGTATATGTGGAGCAACCCCCTGGTTTTGAAGAAAGCAACAATGTGTATAGGCTAAGGAAAGTTCTATATGGACTGAAGCAAACACCAAGAGCTTGGTATGACAATTTGTCACAATTCTTGCTAGATCATGGTTTCATCAAAGGAAGAGTGGATATGATACTCTTTAGGATTACCTATGGAGAAGACACTTTGCTTGTGCAAATCTATGTGAATGACATCATCTTTGGATCTCCAAATCAACTGTTACGTGAGAAGTTCTCTCAACTGATGAAAGACAAGTTCGAGATGTCCATGATGGTAGAGATGAATTTCTTCTTAGGACTTCAGGTCAAACAGTCCCCTGAAGGAATCTTCATCAACTAGGCTAAATATATAAGGGGGTGATTGATGTGATTTTTGCTCGAAATTCATGTACTTAATTGGCCTAATTTCATTGGATTTCTTGCATTTATTTTATTTACATTAATTTTATCATTTGTGTTTAGTAGTCGAGAAATGTGTGTTTGCTATTTTTGCAGGAAAGAATATGATTTTTTAGAAGCAAACACGTGCCTCTAATTTTGTGAAGTTTATCAAAGGAATGAGTCGAGAAGAAAATTAAAAGATCAAGAGATGGGCCAAATTCTGGAAAAATAGAGAAGTAATTAGGCTAATTTTTATTCCAACAATTTCGGCCCAAGTGAAAAGAGCAGCAGCTCATTAAGAAAATAATTCCAAAGGTCCATAAAGAAGCCCATTTGCTGCTAATTAATTGGAGAAAAGAAAGATCACTACAGGAAATCACACTTTACATGACGAATTTTTTTGCGACGACACAAAATTCGTCACAGTATATCACTTAAAGGTGACAAATTTTATCTTCGTCACTAGAAAATTAGAAATTGTGACAAAATTTTATTTTGTCACCAATATTTCATTTTTCGTCACTAATTTGTAAATTCCACGACGAAAATAAAAAAACCGTTACAATAAACTTTTGTGACGATGTTCATAAAAATTGGTGATGATATGTAATGTCATGAAAAATAATATTTTTGTGACAAAGCTGTGTTTTGTCACTAATTATTCAAAATAATTAGTGACACACAAATTTCGTCACAACATTATTTTGTGACAATATTCATTGTAACTAATGACGATCACATTAGTCATATAATATATTATTTTCATGAAAATTTTATATTTTATAATTAATTGTTTGGAATAATCAGTGACATCTTCTTTCGTCACCAACATTTATATATAGTGACGATTAATAATTATTTGTCACATTTCACAAAAGGATACCATAAATTCTATAACTAGTTTTATGTGACATTAGAATTTCGTCATCATTTGTTCCACTAACGTGACGAATTTGAATTTTGTCATATAAAAAAATGTGGATAGGAAAATTTTTGTGACAAAATATCATATTTGTCACTATTGTACACATATGGGGAGACAATTGAATAAAACGTCACGATAATTCGGGCGTCCTTTTGGAAATTCACCACTTTTACTTTTTTTTTTATTCCCAAATTTCACTTTATTCTATCCATCCAATCATATCACTTGTAGAGAGAAAAAATATCCGTTAAGCCTTAATTTTTTATTAACAAAACTAAAATACAACATTAAGGTTTGAACTCAGGATTTCTAAATAAAAAATGGAAAGCACACACCAACTAAGCTAAGATATTTTTATTACCCATATTTGAATTTTATTTATTTATTATCTTTTAAGTATCAATTTCCCATATAAAGGACAAAGGAGGTGTCTTTTAAACATTAGTTTTTCATTAATAAAAATAAAATACAATATAAAAGTTTGAACTCAAGACTTCTAAATAAAATAAAAAATGGGAAACACACACCAACTAAACTATGGATATTTTCATTACTCATTTTAGAATTTTACTTATTTATTATCTTTTAAGCATCAATTTCCATATGAAATATAAAATATGATGCCATTAATATGAATTGAACCAAAGACCTTTAACTTATAATTTGTTCAAAAAACCCAATTGAGCTAGATAAACTTTATAAAATAAAATAAAAAAATGGTATTTATTCTTTTGTAACGTGAAAGTTGCCGTTAATTTTTTCAAAATAATATTTTTTATGTAATGATTAATAATCACTTGCTACTTTTTTTAAAAAGAAAAAAAAAAGATTCGAACTTGCGCGGCCCACAAAAGTGCAATGTGGCATATCTTCAATTTACATGAATTGATTATAATTTAATTTACAATTATCAAGGTATATTGTATGTTTCTTCATTTTAATTAATAAATAAATAAATAAATAAAACAAAGAAAGAAAGGGAAACAATCGACAGCTGGAAGAATATGTCTATTGTGAACTGAGTTCACGTGAACTCTTTTTTTTAAGTATCATTATTATGTATATATATTTGGTCATATCAACTACTTCTTACATCTAATAGAAGACGTCAAACTAATGAGACACAATTTTTAAGAATTGAGAATTTTATTTGAATATAAAATGGTATTGTGAGGTGTTATAATCGAGTGAAATTTCCATTTTAGGGGTGTGAAGAATATTGTGGAACAAACAAAAAATGAAAGTGTGAAGTTTATTGTACGTGGGACGGAGGGAGTATTATTGTTTAAAAAAATTATTGATTTCTAAACAATGATAGTGTGCATGTATATCAGTGATAATAAATATATACAATAGTGATACTAAGAGAAACCGAGTTCATGTGAACTCAGGTTTACAAAAATATTTTGTTCAACTGGAAACCCTCCATTCCTATTTACGCGTGAAATATTTCTGCGATTCACAGTTCTTCCACAAAGTGGTTTCTTCCTTAGTTTTTTATTTTTTCCTCTCTCTTCTTTAATTTGGATCTGTTTGAAGTTGGGGAAACACAAAGCTTCATATGAGGAAGTTTCATAGTATAAAATTTATACTATTATGTATATCGTCGATACTATTACATGTATCAACTGATACTACTACATATATTTACTAATATCATAACATTTTATAATGTAAAATGCTATGTTATCAATAAAGGCATGTAATAGTATCGGTGGCTATATGTAATAATATTAGTTTCGTATTAGAAACAAGTTTCAAAACATAACTACTTTTATTGAAATGTTCCTACAAATTAAGACTAAAAGTTTGAAGAGAATTCATTTGGAAAATAGTTGAGCGATGTCTCATGTCTGGTGGGAAAAATCACTTGAATTTAGTATATTTTAAAAATAATTATTGTTAATTGTTGAAATTAATGGAGTTATATATAAGACAAGCATTCTTTATGTGTGTTTGATTAATGGTGGAGTAACAAGTTTGACAAGGAGAGTCCATAATTAGCGTCATTAGATAAGTACTTGGAAATGAAGCACCCTCCTATAAAATTTATCTGGCAAACTCTTATATGCGCCAAGTGCACATTGCACTCTCTCAATAGTTGAAATTGTTTATACTCAAAAGTTAGTTCTAATTATACAGAAAAGTATGGTTAGATTATACTGAAAAGTTTACACTGATTTTAGTTTTCAGTGTAATCCAATCACACTTTTCAATTTAATTGGAACAAACTTTTCAGTGTAAACAATGTCAACTGTTGAGTGCATGTGAGTGCACCATACACAAAGTGCATAGGAGAGCTACTCAATTTATCTATGATATAAAATTGGTATCATTACTCTTATAAACTAATATTCATAACATTAAGTAAGTTTGTGAATTTGAGTTCATGTGGACTCTCTTTTTCCTGGATCGTTGTTATATGTACAAATTATCATTGTTATACATATCAATTATCACTGTTCAAAAAGTATTTAATTTTTAAACAGTGATAGCGTATACACATAATAGTGATAGTGAACATACATAACAGTGGTTGTTGATATGCATTAAAAAGTCATAGGATCAAATAAAAAATAATTTATTGTAATGGCAACTTTGGAGAAAAAAAAAAGTATTGATGGTCGTTTTAAATTTCGGCAAAGTTTTATATAAAAAATAGTTTATAATAAATTTATCATGAAATTGTTTTAAAATATCAAATATTTAATCAAGAGTATCACAAATCTCATCAGAAGTATAAAAAATCGGGTCAGTGGTATTATAGTGTAATTGTTATTAATTTTTATTCCAATTTTTGATACTCTTGATGAAATTTTTAATACTATTAATTAAATATTTGATATTTTAAAACAATTTCATGTTTTTTTAATATAAAACATACTATTAAATTTTACCTGAGGAAAATTTCAAATTCTAATTAGGAAAATTCTAAAAAACTAGACATAATAGAGTATTCCGCTATTAACTCGCTTAATTAAATAGTGTCTTCCCCATTTAGCTCTTAAACAGTATTTCCCCAATTCATTTTGATGAAATTGAAATTGAAAGTTTACATTCACGCCACTTTTTGCCTCTTATTTTTTGATTGAAAATGAAATTGAAAAAGTATTCCCACCATTTTATTTAGATAGAGAAGCACTTGTAAGATCCCCAATTTTCAAATTGAAAGGCCATATCTTGGCTTCAATCTCTCCGCCGAATTAAGGAATAGTTGAGGGATAGTTGAGATGGTGGAGCCACTATTGAGTGGCGGCTGAGACGGATGAAGATTTTGAAGAGGCGCCATCGTCCCCTGTGGTGCGGTCGAGATTAGGGCGGATGCATGTTCTTCTGGGCAAGTTTCATGTCTCGAAATCAACCGTTACTATGGTTCTTGTGAACTCGGTCGTCTATTTTTCTAGTGAAACGCGGACGAGGGTAATAATAATGATTTGCAGCGAGAAAAATGTTAGTTTCTTTTCAGGTTATTACTCTTATTTTATTGTTTGTTTTTTTTTCAGAAATTAAGTGGATGAATCATCCATAGTTTCAGGAAGAAGATGAAGAAATTAATCGAATTTCAAAAACTTTTACTAATTAATGGTTTTCTTGTTTGAATTATTAGCTTTGGAGTATCTTGTGTTCTTCAATTGCACAATCATTGCACTTTATTTTTTAGGGAATTGACCTTAAAAAAAAAAGCAAAAGAATTTTTTGTTTTTACCGTGGTTAGTCATCAGATCTCCTTTACTGAAACTAAGCCATAGTTGAGGGAACGAGTTCATGGGAAAAAAGGTAGATCATTGTATTCAATTGTTATAGTTGCTCTATATCCTTTTGTGATTCTACTAATCTATTCATAAGTTCAACATGTTTATGCCAATATTCTTACTGCAGAGTCATAGGTTAATTGTCTTAATAGTTGGACTTTCAAAACAGGGTATTTATATTGCTACTTTCTGCTTTGATGAATCAATTTTATTCGATTTCTGAATGTTATTTAGTCATTCTCTGCTCTCAGTTTTTTATCCAAAAGTGATTAAGCAAAAGCAATAAGAATTAAGGTATACTTGGATTAATGAAGGTTTCTTCCTCAATGGTTATAATCCATACTAATTTATTAGTTCATATAGGTGTTTGGTAATATTAGCCTCCTGTAATTCGATTAAGTGGCAAGACACTGAGGTTAATTGTAAAGTGGTAGTTAATGGAATAATATAGTCTATGAACCCTAAAAATAATTCTGACCAATTATGAACTTAGTGGGGTCATAGACGTTTTGAATTATATTTTGGCTTTATTCCAATATTTTTTTATCACCCACAGTTTCTTATTATACTCCATACTCCAAATGATGTTGCCATAGCATGTTAGAAATTTTTATGTAGATTTATTTATTAGTTTTGCTTGCTTTTCTCTCAACTCTTTCTATTCAGGAAGCGAGCTCGCGAATAGAAAGAAAAGGGAAAAGAAAAAGGAATGGAAAGAGAAAGAGAGGCACTCAGCTGTAGTATTTAGTTGTAAGAATTTTCATTTTATTTTTAGTTGCAATTTAGCTACTATTTGCAATAATTTTATTTTTCAGCCTTTACATGAATTTTATATTACTAGTTTTAATTTGTTGGTAATATTGTATATTGCATTTTGAAATTCCCACATTGAACCACAAGAAATTGTAGGTGGGTGCTCAAGATGGGAGCCAATCCTCCAGTCTCGATCTAGCTTTGTGGGGGGGGGGGGGTTATGCTGTCATTTGGTGTATGGTAAACTAATGCATGATGAGATAACAATTATTAGTGGGTGCTAGATTGGACGGAGAAGGTATTATATAAAGCAATAAAGTTTAAATAAATACTTAAACATTGATATATACCCCATTAAACAGGAAAATTGATTTAAATCCTCTTTGATATACATTGCATTCTTAAATGCTGTAAAACATGGACTTTCAGCCTTTTCCCTCCAAACTTCCCTTTTACTTTTCCTTATATGTAATAGAGGCATCTATGGACGATTACTGACATATGTGTTCCTTAGTGTTAGAATCTTCACTATCTTACTATTTGATGCGAGCAAAGATATATAGTGTATTCTTCTAATACTTATGTTTCCTGTAGTTTTTGTTTTCTATTGATTATTTAGTTTTTTTTCTTTTTCACACGAGTCAATTCCATGGGTTTGAATAGAACCAATTCACCAAGTATGACATACAAAAAGACGTAGGGAACTTGGGTTGGCCCCAAAAGATCTAGTTGCTGCATAACCTTCTGCTCCACCACCACTGGAAGAAAAGAAGGTAATGTTTTACCTGATTGTTTGTTGTGCTGTCATTTCCAGTTACCTTTTATGTTATCCTAAGTTACTCTCGGAAATTAAATGGCAGAGTTACCTACCTACCCACCCAAATACAAAGGCAGAGGAAATGAGAGTGTCACAAGGTATAACCTACATTATTTTTAGTTGTGAATATTTTAATGTGAATTAAAACAGTAACAAATATCAAAACATGACAAGATAATTGGGAAAGTTTTGTTATCTTATAATGCATGTTTCTGGTGAGTGACAAGGTATATGTGGCCTGCTTTTTGGTATATGATAAGATATATGTGACACACTTTCCGGTATATAACAAGATATACGTGGCATGCTTTCTGGAAAATACTTCCAGAATGCTATTAGAAGCAATAGCTTCCGATAGAGTTATTGGGTATTAGGTTTGATATAGAGAGATGTTTTAAATAATTGTAATTTCATTAAGGAAAGACCATGTATCCTTGAACGGTTGCGTGTGTCCCTGACTTCATGAATTGAGTATTATTTGATTAAAATTTGAGGAACCTTGGATTACACCTATAGGGGATGAATATAATTATGATATTTTCTTAAAGATAATTGTATGCTTCCTCATCATTGCTTTTTTGCTATGTGTTTATGAACTTACCGGTTTTTATTTCCAGTGTACTTTTTGGAAATCTCAAATTTGAAGATTCCATTTATCCTCTGATCACTAGAGCAAACTTTCTTGATTCACCTCCATTGGCTGTGTCTATGAAATTGCAGGCACAATATGCCTCAAATTTTGCAAGGGTTACATTGCTATCTGTACTTGTGGGATGCATTTTGCTCGAGAGATGGATGACTGAAGAAGGAAAAGATTGTATTAGTAGTTAGGTTCTTGTAATTTTTGTTTCCTTGTGTAGTCGAACTAATTATTGGATTAAATTGTGGAGGGATCTATATTTGAAATATTGGATATATATATATTGATATAATTATGTATTTGTTTCATTTATAATTTTTTTAATTGATTAAGTAATTATATTTTAATATTATACATAAAACGACAATTATAATTTGATAGAATAGTTTAATTCATTGGTGACGAAATATTTAAAATATGATGAAATATAAATTGTCACTATGTCTAAATTTTTAGTGATGATTATTATATTCATCACTAAATAGTATATAAATAGTGACAAAAATATTTTGTCACTATTTTTATATCATTTAGTGACGTTAAAGGTTTTGTCACTTTATCTTACTCTTTAGTGATAAATTTTGTCGTCATTATGTATGTATGTATGTATATAATAACGATTAACATTTCGTCACTAATAAACAAATTATTTGTGACAAATTATACAAAATATGACAAAATTGTTAATCTAATTGTGACAAAAATGACGTCACTACAATTTGATGATTTAAGTAATATAATGTATAATCGTCACAAAAAAACTAATTTTTAGTGACAGTAAATCAAATCGTCATGTAAAATTGAACTTTTAGGGACGAAAAATCATATTAAGCTACGAAATTATGATGCTATATGTGACGATTTATTTGTCACTATAGATGAAATGATATAATGACAAAGAGTTTTATCGTCCCTAAATGCGAATTTTTTGGTGACGAATTGTAAAAGCGTCACTTTTACCAAATACCACGCACTTTCAATGACGATCTTTGCGACGAAAAATTTCGTCACCAAATAGTTATTGTGACGAAAAATGAATTTTTCATGACAAATTTTTTCGTCGTGATTTCTCAAGTTTCTTGTAGTGTGGATGCAGCATGGTCACATGAATTACTAGAAAAGAAGAAGAAAGAAACCAGTTGGAAGCCTCATCTATTTTTAGAAAGAAAAGGATGATACTTTCAGCTGGGGCCCACGTCACTTTTAAGAATACCCACATCGGTAGCAAACCGCGGCCTCAACCCATAAAAAACAAAAAATGTCAGAAAAAAAAGGAAAAAGATAATAGGAATTGCAACCCCGGGGAGAGAAGGCCTCAACCCCAACCGAATAAAAAGACAAGGTTGCCCAATACATTGATGACACGTGGCAGGATTTTATAGGGTGGTTAGATTTTTTGTAGATAAAATGTATATTGTAAATTTTGTGGATAATAAGTTATTTAAAAAATTAAAAAATATATCAAAATTTGTATTTTTCAATTTCTCTATAAATAGACACCAATATTGATATATTTTGAAACATAATCTCATATCCTCTATTTTCTCCTCTATTTTTCATCATTTTATCTCTTGATTTCTATCATGGATCCAAATCATGATGATTATTTTTCAAACTCTCAAACTTATCCAAATTCTCAAGATGCTTTGAACTTAAACTCTCTATGCTGAGCTGGTCACATGCATTTGCCTTGTCAATTATGTTCCAGCTTTCAGCATTAATCACATGCATTTGCCTTGTCAATTCCATTTCAGCTTTCAGCATTCATCACATGCATTTGCCTTGTCATTTACTCACATGCACTAGTCGTTTTTTTGTCTTGTCACATTTTCAGCTTTAGTTAGTCACATGCATTTGCCTTGTCCATTGCGTTCCAGCTTTCAGCATTAATCACATGCATTTGCCTTGTCAATTCCATTTCAGCTTTCAGCATTCATCACATGTATTTACCTTGTCATTTACTCACATGCACTAGTCATTTTTTGTCTTGTCACATTTTCAGCTTTAGTCACATGCATCTTAACACATATTGGCATCACATCCATACATCTTCAACATTTGTCTATATATACTATTTAGATTCATATCAAAGTGGAACACAAAAATCCTTATATTTTTACTCTCCTTCACAATTCACTTTACAGATGTCTCTCAACCCAGAAATCCCATTGGTAGATTCAGATTCAAGCTCAAGCTCTAGCTCTAGTTCAGAGAATTCATGGGCGGAGATTGATGAATGGGAGAAATGAGTTGTTGAACAAAATCGTCAATTTGATCGTTACATAGAGGATATGTTCATAAACAATCCTAATTTGCTCATAGGAGATCACACTCTTAGAGCTAGAAAAAGGTGTTGTGAAAGAGAGCGGGAAGTTGGTGAGATGCGTTTGATGAACGACTATTTTGTCGACAGACCGACGTATACTCCTGAGGTCTTTCGACGTAGATTTCGCATGCAAAAATCAGTATTCCTTCGTATAGTGGAAGCTGTAAGTGCAAATGATGTATATTTTCAACAAAGGCCCGATGCAATTGGTAGACAAGGTCTTTCACCGATTCAGAAATGCACTGCAGCTATAAGGGTGTTGGCGTATGGGACATCTTTTGATGCTGTTGATGAATACTTACGAATGAGTGAAACTGTGACAAGGCAATCTCTCATAAAATTTGTGGAAGGCGTCATTTCTTGCTTTGGTGATGAGTACCTCAGAAAGCCCAATGAACAAGATTTGGCAGGACTACTATATGTCGGGGAGCAACGTGGATTCCCGGGCATGATAGGTAGTATTGATTGCATGCATTGAGAATGGAAAAAATGTCCTACTGCATGGGCTAGACAATATGCAGGGAGAAGTGGAAAACCAACAATCATTTTGGAAGCTGTTGCATCTTATGACTTATGGATATGGCATGCTTTCTTTGGAACACCAAGTACGTGCAATGATATTAATGTACTTCACCGATCTCCTGTTTTTAGTGATATTTTGGAAGGTCGAGCACCAAAGGTTAAATATGTTGTGAATGGTCGGGAAAATGATAGAGCATATTATCTCACTGATGACATATATCCTTCATGGGCTGCATTTGTCAAGTCAATTACTTCTCCACAACTCCAAAAGCACAAGTTGTTCGCTCAACACCAAGAGTCTGTACGCAAAGATGTTGAACGAGCGTTTGGAGTTTTACAAGCTCGTTTTGCATTTCTTCGACGTCCATGTCTTGTTTGGGATAAATTGTTGATGGGAAAAATTATGATGACGTGTATCATCATGTACAATATGATAGTAGAGGATGAACGAGACACTTACCAAAAATATTTTGATCCCACTGAATTTTTATGGATGATCCTACAAATGATGATCAAGGTTTTCAATATTCTACTGAACGCATTGCGAACTTAACCACTTATATGGTTAACAGAGAACAACTCCGGAATAGAGAAGCTCACATCATTCTAAGAAACGACTTGATTGAGCATATATGACAACAATTTGGAACTAGCTAGAAATTAATATGTAATTTGCATCTTTTGTATTTGTAATTTTTTTTTTTAATTTCATGCATCTATTTGTAGTTTGATTTATTTCTTTTCAATTTCAAATTTCAACTATTGTAATTGTAATTTCATTATTGTATCTTATTCTAAATATGTTCTAATTTTTTTTAATATAATTATAAATTTAGAATATTAAATTAATTTATGTATTTTTTTTATATATTTTAAATATAATAAAAACTGATTATAAAATATATGTAATTAACAAATAATAAAATAATTATTATTATTTTAAGTTGAGTTGAGTTGAGTTAGATTGTGGACGTGAGTATAAAAAGAATAAAATTAAATTAAGTGTTGAATTGTGTAGGTGAATTAGAGAGAAATTAATATTTTATTGTAGAATAGGTTGAGGGAAAGTTGTTGATGTGGGTAATATAAAGGAAGGAAAGGAAAGGAAAGGTTGACCACTTTGGTTGGGAAGAGAGAGAACATTTCCCTTTGTCATTTCCATTCACGTCCAGTAATGAAAGAAAAGGCAGAAAAGCTTGTAGCCGGAAAAGCTTAAACTCGACGCCGGAATTCGAAGAAGTGACGCCTGCAATTGATTTTCACGCCGTTGTTGCACCGGAATTTATAGCCGAGAAGCTTGAGGAATCCGCCGGAAATTCACAACGCACACCACTCATAGCAGCCATTTCAAGTGTGTCACCGGAATTAAGAAGACGACGCCGGAAAGCCCGTGGCCGGAAAAGGAAGAATACACCATGCCCATTTTCAATTGAGAAACAAGAGAGAAGAGCGCCAGAATTTCAAAGCTTCAATCCACCGGAAAAGCAAGAGGAGCCTCGCGACTTAGCTTCGATTTGGTCGGAAAAGAACAGAGATGCTTCGCCGGAAATTGAGAGGAGCGGCGACCGAAAACAATTGATGCCGCTGCATCGGAAATAATTGAGGCTAGCCTGGAAGTAGTCGATTGAGGGAGAAGAGCAGAAATCGTGCCGGAATTGATTTGTACTCGACTGGAAGCCTTCGATTCATGACTGGAACTCGTTCCATGTTCGCCGGAAAAGCTTCGAACTGGAAACAAAAGAGAGCCCTGCCGGAATTCGACCGCAAGCAACTCGCCGCCACCACCTATAAACCGCCATGGGCGGAAATCAAGCGAAGGCCGGAGAGCTTCGGCGCCGGAAATTGAGCCCCACCTCTTTGGGCTCTGCGCCATGTCCAGACGAGAGGAGAGAGAAAAAGAATCTGGGGCCCACCTCAAATTGCAGCTGAGAGAGAGAGAGATAAAGTTGCTGCGGGTCCCACTAAAATGTGAGAAATAGCAAGAAATGTGCCAGCAATTCATTTAAGAGAAAACGCTTTTTACTTGACACATATTGCTCAACCAACAGCACCCATTCCTCCAGAACCAAACCAGCACTCGACCATGTTTGATCGAGCACCACTGCTCGACCAAATACGTGGTCGAGCGGGTTCCGAATCCTGCGTATTTTGACTACTTTCGACCCATTTTTCTCATGCACTATATATACCAAATTAACTTGATAAAGTCCGATGTTTTTACTAACACTTATAAAATTACATGGCATATTCATGTAACTTATAAGCTACGACACATTTTCATAACATTATTAAAGCTATAGGGCCCCATTTTTTGCCTCAATTAACTCTATTTCTTTGGAGCAATATTTTAGCTCCATATCATCGCCCAAATAGTTCCTCGGCTACAGGGTCAAATGTATAATTATCCATTTTTTTTAAAATCATCCTTTAACCACTCTTCTCATCTCCGATTAGCCAAAATACGGCCATCTTCAATAATCCTCACAACTTCCGACATCCTGGGACATTTTTGTAGGTCATGAAGTGTGCAAAGTAGAGCTACTTGCACTAGCAGCTTCACCTCACCCCCCGCGTAATTACATGTTGCATCAACAATTTCCTCCCATTTGCCTTCATTGTATTTTATCTTTACCTGATATTCAATTACAAATCACCATATAACGACTGAAATGACAACAACAAAAGCACGGGAAAAATAGATCAATGTTAATTAATAATGAATATACATATTTATATCCAATTTCTATTTACATCATCATACATTTTTTTAAAGACAAGCTCCATGTTAATTAATAATGTATATATATTTATATACGTGGCATGTGGTGGTTTTTTTTAAATCTATGAGATGCATGGTAAAAATGAAACTAGAGATTTCAAACAATCTTCTGATGCCTGAACTTACATACTTTGACATTCTTAAGTTTTAATTCACTAGAAAAAAATATGAATTAGACGAGGGTATATAAAGAGGGATATAAAACCCTCGATATTGTCGAGGGTTTAGACGAGGGAATTTTGTGCATGAGGGAATTGACGAGGGGACTTTTGTCCTCGTCTATCACGAGGGAACTGGCGAGGAAAAGGTGGGGCCACCTGCATCAGACGAGGGTCCAGACGAGGGAAGAGCCCTCTGCACCAGACGAGGGACTGAATCCCTCGACAATGATGGGACGTGTCACCAGACGAGGGAATTTCCCTCTTCCTGCCTCAGATACCCCTTCACGAGGGTTTATATTCCCTCGACAAAAAAATTGCAGAAAAATTTCAGACGCCAACTTTAATTTGAAATGCATGCAAGGTGGGCCCTTTGGAATCTAGTAGATGGTGAGGGAATTTTCCCTCTTCTTGACTCTCGGCTACAGTGCAATAAATCCACTAGCAGCTACCACCCAGCTGCATTTTTAGAAGCATTCGAGAGAGAGAGAGAGAGAGAGAGAGAGGAGAGGAGAGGAGAAGAAAAGAGAGGAGAAGAAAGGAGAGGAGCTCCGGCCGCCGTCTACCACCACCGACGACGTGAAATACTTACTGAACTTTGTTACACACATTCACAAAAACGTTTATACGGTAAATTTTTTCATTTTAATCGGTTAAATTTAACAATTATTGCATATTAATATGTATATTTTCATGATATATATGTATATATAGTATGTTTGTACTCAAATATGTATAATATAGATTATATAATATGCATGCAGCATGTAGGGGTTTAGTTATATATATAATTAATTAATTAATTGTGTTAATTTAGTTTAGATGCTAATTATATATGCATGCATATATAAAGTATATATTTAATTTGTTGATGAGTAGTAATTAATTATTTATGCAACTATTATAAATAAATAATTAGAGAAATTTAATTTGATATATATATATATATAGTTGCTAATTAATTTCTTAAGATATGTGCATATATATATATGCATATATATATATATATATATTATATATATAGTTTTATGCATATATATATATATTTAATTAGCTAATTATATTATATATATATATATATATATATATATATATATATATATATATATATATATATATATATACATGTTGAAGTTGAAGTTGAAGGAGGGGTACTTTATTGATATTGTTTGTTGTAGAATATGTGCGTTCCGACTTGATTAATATTATAATTAAGTCGGAAATGGATGCACGTAGGAATTTTGATTAACTGTGAATACGAAAAAACAAAATGAAACTCTACCGAAATTTTTAGAAAATATTAATTAATTAATTATAATGTAATAATAACTTAATAGGAGAATACAAATGATTAATTGTAGGGTTTAATTCATTAATATGAAACAGATTGATATGGACTACTCAAGCCGTTTACGTTGGATGCATGGTCCAAGATCGATTAATGGCATGTTAGCTCCTGAATTTATTAGTGGACTCGACTTCGCCACTAGTAACCCAAACTGGATGAATCGAGGAAAGATTAGGTGTCCCTGTAATAAATTTAGATGCAGGAACAAAACGTTTCAGTACCCCGATGATGTGAAAGCTCATTTGTATAGAAATGGTTTTATGCCAAATTATTACAATTGGGTTTTTCATGGTGAGGAAAATTGGGGTCAAATTCCGCATCAATACAATAATCAGGCGTCGTCTTCGTACCGACCGGTTGATGAGACAGCAGGATCTAACTCGTACCACGATATGATCACAGACTTAACTTCCGGGCCCCACTTTGGAAATGTGGATAACGAGCCGACTGTTGAGGAACCCCCTAATCAGTATGCTGCACAGTTTTATGATATGCTTCGTGCAGCGGATCGGAATTTGTATCCTGGGTGCGAATCCCACTCGCAACTGTCATTCAATGCCCGTATGCTGAACATTAAAACTGAAAACAGACTATCTGAAAGGGGTTATAATCAAATTGTTGACTTGGTTCGTGAGATCTGTCCTCCGGATAATTTGGTGCCCATAAAGTTTTTCGATAGCAAACAGTTGATGGGTGAGATGGGACTTCCTGTGGAGAGGATCGACTGTTGTGCAGGGAATTGTATGTTATATTGGGGTGCAGACATCGATCTTGAATATTGTAAGTTTTGCGGTCGGCCACGGTTCAAACCTGCTAGACGCGATGTGAATGGTCGACTGAAAAAGAAGAGCCCTTTCAAGGAGATGTTCTACTTTCCCATCATCCCTAGACTGCAAAGATTGTATCAGTCCAATGCAACTGCGAAGGATATGACATGGCATGCAAGTTGCTCTAATAATGATCAGTCCGGTGTTATGCGTCACCCTGCAGACTCGCAGGCTTGGAAACACTTAGACCAGTCGTATCCTGAATTTGCATCAGAAATTCGGAACGTGAGGTTGGGCTTGAGCACCGACGGTTTTCAGCCGTTTGGGCAGTCGGGGAAACAATACTCCTCATGGCCGGTGATACTGACGCCATACAATCTACCACCATGGATGTGCATGAAGGATCAATTCATGTTTCTTACGGTTCTGGTGCCTGGTCCAAAAAATCCAAAGGATAAATTGGATGTATTTTTACAACCATTGATCCGTGATTTGATAATTTTATGGGACTATGGAGTGGTAACGTACGATATTGCTACAAATCAGAATTTTTTGATGCGGGCTGCACTAATCTGGACAATAAGTGACTTTCCAGCCTACTCGATGATGTCTGGATGGAGCACATCTGGAAGGCTTGCTTGTCCATATTGTGCAGAAAACACGGATGCTTTCAACTTGAAGCTCAGTCGAAAGCAGTCATGGTTTGACAACCATCGTAAGTTCTTACCCAGATATCATCCGTATCGAAGGAACAAGACTGCATTCAGAAAGAACAAAATAGTTGATGATGATCCACCGCCCATCCGTACAGGTGTTTCGATCCTTGAGGAAATTAATTGGATTGGATTTATGAAAGTTACGGAAGAGGGTGCTGATGCTCACAACAAAGTTCTAGATGGGGGTTGGAAGAAGAAGAGCATTTTTTGGGATTTGCCGTACTGGAGTACCCTGTTGATCCGACACAATTTGGATGTGATGCACATCGAAAAAAATGTGTTTGACAATCTCTTCTACACGGGGATGAATGTGGAAGGGAAAACGAAGGACACAAATAAATCTAGGGATGAGCTCAATGAATACTGTCGTCGACCCTCGTTACAGAAATGTCCACATACGGGAAAGTACCTCAAAGCTGCTTATTCACTTGATAAGAGACATAGAGATATCCGCAGGGGAGGGGTTGTGTTAGAGGTCGTGGGTTCGAAACCCACAAAATTGCATTTTTTTTCGGAGGGAACTAGGCGAGGGAAGTAAACGAGGGAATTTCCCTCGCCACGTCAGCTGAGGGAAAATTCCCTCGCCAACTGCCGCCTGTCACGTCAGGGGTTGAAGAGGGTTTTAATTCCCTCGCCCACGTTTCCCGAGGGCTTTAAAGAGGGAAAATTCCCTCGTGCCCCATTCCCTAGGGTTTAATTCCCTCGCCCTTCACGAGGGCTTAGCTGAGGGAAATTTTGTCGAGGGATTTTTTTCCCTCGTCTCTTCCCACGCTAATTCCCTCGTTAAAACCCTCTCCATTTTTCGAGGGATTCGTTTTTCCCTCGCGTACAGATTGGCGACGAGCATTTTGGAGAGGGAATAAATCCCTCTTCAATACCCTCTCTATCTTCAATTCCCTCTCCAAAACCCTCTTTAAATCATCTTATTTTTGTAGTGAAAGTCTTTAATGGCAGGAAGCAATCTCTAATAACTGATTTTGTCATTAAAAATTATTTCATGTCATTAAAGGCTTTTAGCTAGAGAAGCTATAGCGACATGACCACTATCATTAAATATCAATTTTCTTGTAGTAAACTTAAAATCCTCGACATACAAAAAACAACCAAAAAATGAAGAAATTTGCATATATACTTAAATATTGTGGAAGAGCGCAAATGAATAAACTAATGTTGACAGAGCTCACTTACCCCATATGCATGACTCAACACTTCCATTAATCATCAGAGGGTAAACGAGCAGCACTTCATCTGGAGTAATGCAGACACCAAGTATATGAATTACATTTGGATGTGCAACCATGTTGTTTATTTCTACTTCTTTTATGAGTTGATAAAATCTTGAACTTTTAATTTTTTGCGATATTTTAATAGCCACTGGATATCCATCGGCTAACCAGCCTCTATAAACATCCCGTCCAATTTTTTGTGGTGCAACCTCTAGATCATATCGAGAAAATCTCCGGAGTAGCCCCAGATGAATTGCTACACTTTCTTCACCAACAATTAAATACAAGTCAGTAACTATCCCAGAAATTTAATTACTATGTATGCACACAAAGTTAAAATTCAATCCATTTTCTGCCTTACTAGGAATATCAGCCAAATCTCTATCCTTGGGTTTCCTTCTTCGATTCCAAGCAGAAAATAGCTTCCGTGTCAAAGGTTTAGAAGAATCATTGTTGCTAACTGCACGCAAGCAAATTAATTAAATTGAATAGTCATTTATTTCATGGGATATTATCCAATATTATTAAAAAAAATTGGAAATAATACGAGCTTTCTCCTCCCAGCTTGATCAGTGGACTAAACAGAATGTAGGTCAATTCTTGAATATTTTTATATATATCTAGTTCTTCAACAAATAAAAAATAGGGATCATATTTTTACATTAGTCCGACTTTTAAAAATTGAAAATAATTTTGTAACTTTCAATTTTTAATATTTTGGCTTGGCAATTGGATATTACAAGGTGAAACATCCAATTGGCGCTAATGTGACAGATATTGATTCTTCAAACATCCAATTCATCAATAGAATGTTTCACATATTATAGTTGATTAACGGACTAAAATTAAATGTCTAATATGTGAAACTTATGGGACCACTTTCAATTTATGAAAGTTGACAGGAATGGAATTGAAATACGGACAATGAAAACCATTTTTCCCAAAAAAAATTGCTGATAAAAGACTCTGTTTTTTCCTTAAAACGTACCGCAGAAATGCAATAATCTAAAAATATTGAAAGACGGTAGATGTTGCGACGAACCTTGAGAAGTTGGTGGATTTGTGAGTGGGCGTAGAGGAGATGGACGTACTGAAAAAGATTCGAAATTGCTACCGGAAACACTGAAAATATAATCCAATTAATATGATATTAGTTGGGGCGTTTACATATTGGTGCAAAAGAGATACTTTAATTACAAATTAGTTCAAAATATTTGCACAGACGCATAAAAGACATTTGCACGAAAGTGTAAAATATGTGTCTGTGCAAATATTTTGAACCAATTTGTAGTTAGAGCCCCTTTTTTGAATCATATTTTAATTTTTTCATATTAGAAAGATGACTCTCACTGTAACAATATTTATCCACAAACAATTTGTCTACAAAAATTCTATAGGAAAATTGTAAAGAATGAAAATGTATATATAATTCGACTACAAAATTTTATACTGGCAATTTCATAACCATATTGACAATTTACAGACATATTTCTATTTTCTTATAGGGTCTGTAGTTGAGAAGAAAATCAAAGTTACCTGGAACATTACAATGAAATTTACCTGGAAAGTTGTTCACTCAAATCATCAGAGTTTATGGTGGTGAGGGATTGCTGATGACACAACTCCCTGTCTCTTCACCACGGCTGTCACCAGCCTTTCCCAGTTGTCTCTCGATGACGTCAACATCGATCTCTCTAGTTTTTAAATGCTTAATTTCTAATAATGTTTAAAATGGCTAATTTTAAGAAATCAGATGGTACCAAACGGAGGTGAAAGATGACACAAAAAGTTTGCATTTAAGAAAACAGATAGTGCGATAGCCAAGTCTTGAGTCAACTTAAACTCAAGAGGAAGCGTCAAAAACGTGAAAGTATGGTCGACAAAATAATTGTCCCTACTAATTAATTAAACGCGTCGAAGCTGAAAAAAAAAAAAAAAAAGAAGACCAAAGTGCTTCAAAGAAAGGGGAGAAAACTTAAAATGGTTCAAGAAAAGGGATATTAATTAAATATAAATTGGCGTTGTCCAATTTTAATTTATTTATTTATTCATATATTTAAATTTCTTGAACCAATTTGTAACTAAAGTAGAGTTGGCAAATCGGGGCGCTCGGCTCTGCCTATGGGACCAAGCTATGTTCACGACCAGGCTTATAAAATTTGAGTCCAGCTCAACCCAACCTAGCCCGCGGGCTACGGGCAGGCCCGACCCGTTTTTTAAAAAAAATAATTTTTATAAAAAAATATACTCCCTCCGTCCATGAAATTTATACCCATTACTGCTGGACAAACATTGGAACAATTCTTCCCCCAACATATTTTTTTTATATAGATGAAAAATAAATTTTCATTCTCATTAACATTGAAGAATTGCTAACCAAATGACCCTTTAATAAAAATTAGTATTTTATTGAAAAAATAAATAATATAAGGGTATTGTAGGCGGTATTTTGGGACCAATTTATTTGTTTGTTGTAGTGTTTGTTTCCAAAAATAAAATGAGTAAAAAGATTGGTGGGCAAGGGAAAGTAGTAAAAAATTGGTGGATTGAGTGAGTACTATGAAACATAATTCATTACACTTTTGCAATCCACATATATTTTATATTTTAATCTATTTAAGTTCATAATAAATAACAACACTAATTTCGGTCGTTTCTTAAAAAATAAAAAAATAAAGTCAGGCCAAGCGGACCGGCCGTGGCCCCTCGGTTCAAAATGGCCCAATCTTTTTGGACCGCTATTTTTTTAGTCCAGCCGGACCCAAACACCGGACGGGCCGGTCCAAATTGCCAAACTCTAAATCAAAGTCACTTTTTTTTATCTAAACAATAAGCACCAGTAAATATACCAAACTGTGCTCATCTTTTATAAAGTAAGCATGTGAAGAAAATGGGCCATAAGAAAATGGGAAGGCCCAAGTTATATGTCTCTAATTTTGTTGGTAGTACACCCACTAGATGCGTACACATCAAGTAAACTTAGTACACCCACCTTTAAAATAATATTTTTTACCCTTCCCAGAAAACCCCTAATTTTCCCTTCACTCGAATCTCTGCGCACCCACCCCATTTTTCATTTTTTCTTGTCACCCATTGGCAGAAATTTTGTTCGATATATTTTTGCGATCAATATTATTTTTTTCGAATTTATTTTCTGAGAACATTTCATTTTTCGAAAAAATAATATGATTTTTTTTCCATTTTTTCATAACTTTTAAAATATTCAAATTCTCCTCCTGTAAAGTACACTTCTCCCCAAATCTGCTAGTGTTCTCTTCTTTTTTTGTTAGTGCACTGGTATTGGTGTTTTGGATTCAATTAGGTGTGATTTTTGTTAATAGTATGTAAGATGACGAAGGCAACGCCGGTGAGCAGCGGCGGCCCAACACCACTGAGCAGCAGTCGGTGCACTAGGTGGATGAACTAGGGGGTAGAAATTAAGTCTTAAATTTAAGGGTAGTATAGTCTTTTTCATGTAAATTTTTTTTTTTCTAAATTTTTGATGGGTGTACCGCCAACTGAAGTGGGGGCATATAACCTGGGCCTAATGGGAATCTTCCCAAAGTTAAGTAAGAAGCTGCACACAAAAGGCCACGGTTATTTGCATTACCCATTTTGTTAAATACACTATCTTCGAAAAAATTCCCAATTTTTCTTTCGATCACACTATGTTCGAAAAATATTTCCGAAAAAGTGAAAGAACTTCGAAAAAAAATTCCGAATACGAGTAGTGTATTCATCCTGATAGTGTATTTAACATAGAGGCTAGTGCAAATAACCTGTGCCCCCACAGAATCACACTAATAAATGACAAGGCTCAGGGTATTTGCATTCCTGCTTTTTGTAAATACACCCACTGATCTTTTAATAAAGAATTACTCATCAAAAAGACTATATTACATTTCTCTCCCTTCCAACAAATGGCAGCCGCCCACCCCACTATTGTTGAAGAGGGTACCTAACGAGTAAACAACTTAATATGAATTGAGCTGATTTTTGCAAGAACCGAACACAGAATTTGGGTGTTACCCAAATAATTTAATAGCATAAAAAAATTTCATCTCATATAAAGTTCTGATCTTTTAGAAATGCGTGAAATTAATCGATTTATATTAATTTCTTAAAAGCTTGAGTGAAATTTTCTAGCTAGTTATATAACAACACTTTGGTGCATCAAGTGCACTGTGCATATGACACACAATGTACAACTAATACTGAATTGGTGCATAGAAGTATTTTCTTGCATATATTATGGATCGTTCTCTAATGAATAACCCTTTTTTTTTCAACCTCATCCTTCAACTCTTTCCATCTCAGCCAAGCCATCTCCTTCTTGAATCATCCTTACAACTTCTGACATCTTGGGACGTTTCTCTTGGTCATGTAGTGTGCAGAATAGAGCTATTTGCTCGAGCAGCTTCACCACAAGTTCCTTGTAATTATTTCCACAATTTGCATCTGCTATTTCTTTCCATTCGCTTTCCATGCATATTCTCTTTACCTGATATTTAATTACAAATCTTCATGCAATAAATCACCCTAGAATGACTAAAATGAGGGTGGCGGTAAAATTATGAAGTAATTCGATCCGCAACAATATTTGAAAAGACAATAGCCTATGCACTTGAAAATGCCCCAAGTTCAATGATACACACCTTCTGTCTATCTGTCCTTGTATGTTTCAACCATTTGTTTTGAAGTACCCCACTTCTTTTAATTTTTATATTTCCTTTTTGGATAAAAAAAAAAATTGTTTCTCCTAATTATTCTTGTTGTTTCAGAAGATACATTATGCCTCCCAGCTGAATTGACTTCACATCATTCCTTTTATTTAAAATAAATTTCTAAATATATTGCCTAATATCTTAAATTCTTCGTATCAATTGAGGGTTAATTTAACTATGCATTTCAATTTAAATTATATGAAACTTTTTGAATTGAGAAATCTAATTTTTTTAAAATAAAAATAAACTTAATACTGAGGGTATATATAAATATGTAGAGAAATACACAAGGTACTATAATTTGAGAGCCTTAAATGCAAAATAAAATATGAGATTCCCCATGGCACAATTTCATACATTTGACTAGTATAGTGTATTTTTTTTTCCATCAGCATTCTCTCTCCTCCAAAAGGATAATTTTCCACTCTCTCTTATAAAAATTGCAAAAATATATATCCCTCTCTCTCCCCTCACACACGTCACTCTCTCTTGTTGTAATTCTTATTTGAAGATTTGTTTTGAAATTTTGGTTCTGCAAATATGATTTCTATAAAATTTTTGTGATTTCAGGCATTCCAGTATGAAGATTTCTGGAAATTCGAAGATTAAAAGGCTTTTGGAAACTCCATACCAAAAAAGTTGTCATCTGTTCAGTTTTTTTTCATTTGTTCATAATATTTGAGCGATTGTTCATAAATTTTGTGCGTATGTGCACATATTATCGACTGTCTGTTCATAATTTTTGAGTGCATAATTCTTGCAGATGTAATATTTTATTTTTTTTCTATGTAATTTCAAAATTATTAATGAATGAGGTTTTCTGTATATATATTGAATTGTGGTGTTTTTTAATTTGAATTTGCTTGAATTCTCAAATATTTATAATTTATGTTCAAAATATTTTATACCTATGTTCAAAATTTACAAACACCCGAAAATAAAATATATTTCTGGTCAGAATTTTGCTTCAGGATATGTGCAAAAGAGTGTCAGTCAATAATGCGTAAAAATCTGATTTTTGAACACGGACCCACCTAATTGTATGATTATGTGGTTTTGATTAAGTGGTGGAGACCACTAAATATAGCAAAGAGTACCATGTGATTTATTGCACTCCATTTTGTATTTTTGGCTTTAGGATTGTAGTATACAATAACTACCCCAAATATGTATTATTGATGGTGAAGGAAGATGTTTGTAGAGAGGTGGGAAAATTGAAACCATATGAACAATAGACTTTTTGTAATATTATATAGGTACTCTGTTTTTGGATCTCTACAATCATTACAAATGGCCACATGCTCTATTCGTAGTAGCTAAAAATATCTACTAGAAATTTCATTTCTAAACTAAAGGCTTCCTTCAAGAAATGTACTTCCTTTCTACATTCTTTTATAGAGATTACATTCGTAAGAAAGTTCTAGATTAGTAATACATTTCTTTCATTTTCTATATTCTTCTAGATTACTAATACTTCTCAAAATTTCTTGATTTTTCTTGGATGTCCATTAAGTTTCCTCAAATATAAATAGTTGGGCATCCAAAGAATGCTTTAACTTCTCACACTGTCTATACTGCATTAATAAATATTAGAGTAGAAGTCAAATAAATAAAACTCACCCACTCCAATAATAGGGGCTGAGCTAAACGAATTTCATTGGGGGGCTAAAAGTAAAAAATTAAGCATATCGATCATAATATATATATCAAAATTTAACAATAAAAAAATAATAAGATATAACGCATAATTAAAAATTAAAATGAATATAATAATTAATTATTTATGCAAACATTCTCTAAACCTAGAAGAAAAACGTACGTGTTATATTTTTATTTGAATCAAAATATATGAGTCCGCTGAAAAAACTGATACGTTAGTGAATGAAATACATTATTACCCTTTTTAAGATATGAGTCCAAAGATAATTTAATTAATTAGTTATTATTAAAGTGAATATCTTGATGTTCAAGATTAAGATGAAATCGAGATATTGAATTAAGTGTGTGATTTAGATGAAGTAATAAAATTCATTGTCAAGTATCCTTTCAAAAAAAAAAAAAAAAAATTCATTGTCAAGTAAGCAATTAAATAGGAAAAAAAAAGTAAAAAATATGATACATTATCATTAGAGGAAAACATTAAGGAGTTAAAGGTAAAAAATAAAAATCATAAGTAATTACTTAGGCATAAGAACTTTTATTATTATTCAATGAAATAAATAAAGTGTTTTTAACTTAGTAGAATTCATTTTATGATCTTTTGGAAGTTAAAATTAGTGAATGAATTAATAATATTTTTTAACTAATATTCATAGATAATATGGGGGTTTTGCCGGCAACTTTGGGGGCTTGAGGCCCCTATAGTCGTCCACAAGGGACCGCCCCTATCCAGTAACATCATGTCTTTATCATTGGAGAGCTAAGATAGAGCATAAGCACTCTGTCCTAAGATTAGCTGAAGAAGAAGTATCACATAACTGAAAATATCAACTTTTTCTGAACAACTATCCGTATAAAAGTATTCAGGAGCTATATACCAACTTGTTTCGAATATCTTATCAACTTCAAGAGGAGGAGTGTAATGTTTCACAACTACACTAAAGCCGAAATCAACAAGGACTGCTTTAAAGGCATTATCCCGCAATATATTTGCAGACTCGTTGTAACGATGCGTAATTTTCTTTTAGCATCTTTTTCATGCTAATAAACCTGAACTCTTGTAACCCCTCATGCTATCCCATTTCTTGTTGGCCAATTCAGAGGAGACATTGATTCATTCGTATCTGGATCCATTCCACAAACTAATTAGAAATACTGCCATCTAAACAAATTATAACAAATTGAGTTGAAAAATAAACACTTAATTTCTTATGCAAAAGAAAAATATACATACACACATATATATTACAAAAACATCTTAAAATTTAAAGCCGAATCCAGTCCTATGTTTTGTTATTTTATCCATTTTAGTTCTTTTTGTTTACTGCCAATTTTAGTCTTTTTTAACCGGGATTCTCTTTAGGAAAATAGACTCTTAATGACAATAATCATGTTTTATTCTCTCTAGCAAAAAATATTCCTTAATGATAGGAAATTCTTTAGTGACATGTTCTTGTCATTAAAAATTAATTCCTGGCATTAAAGACTTTTAGCTAGAGAAATTATAATGACAGGATTGTTGTCTATAAAAACTGATTTTCTTGTAGTGATTTCAATTTTCCCATAATCAACTTGGGGAACTTAGACCCTCCAATATTCCATTGGCCAAATTCGTGAATAATTTTAATGAACAACGATTTGTCCAAAAGACACCAAATTTCAAGAGTTGTGGTAATTATATTAAGAAATTTGAAGTAGCAATAAAGCGGGTTGGACGAGACAAATTGGTGTGGTATAGAATGCTCTTTAGTGACCATTTCAATATGAGGTCGGCTTCGACCTCCCCAAGAGAGCAATGACCGGCCGGCAGGCCCCAGAGAGCGACTCTAGGGTCCACCGACCGCCAACCTCCGGGAGATCTCCTCCGATCTCCCCGCAACCCGGGCTGAGAACAGTTGATTCCGGCCTCCTCCGGCCTCCCGGCCCCAGGTCCGAAACAGTTGGTTCCGGCCTTCTCCGACCTCCCGAAGCTCGGGTCCGGAACAGTTGATTCCGAACACCACTGGCTTGCCTAGGAGGACGGCATCGCAGCGCCCGACCTCCAAACTCACGACCGGCCGCCGTAACCAGAAAATTCCCAGCCTCCGACCACTCAACAGGAGGGGATCCTGAGAACATGTGACCAAATCAGCCAGTATCGCCCCCAAAAGGCAAAGGGTCGTCCCCGTACAAAGCCGCAGAAGGAATATTTCCCCAAATGAGGAAATATCTCAGAGAATCGTCCTTCTAGGACACGTGTCAACATGTTAGAGGCCGACCTCTTGCAAGCAAGGACGAACAGGCACCCGCGCACCTTCAGGGACTGGAATCATTTAATGTTTTTGTCCCCCTAGAGCCCGAAAATGACTAAAATGCTGCTGTAGAAGAAATCTATTAATAGATCCACACTTGTACCAAGAATTTCAGTTCACTCTCAATACAAAAAAGTTATACAAGCATTCATGTCCAGGAATAAAAAATCCTGGCAATCCTTGGTGCTCTTGCATTCATATCTTCATCATCATCGTTCAATAATACTTTCATTAATGAAGCATTCAATCCATCTTTTCTTTGATGTTTTTATCTAAACTTACCATATAGTCATTAAATCCCAGCACCCATTTTTAGATAAACAACATTTGGCGCAAGAAAGAGGGTATCTAACCCCTCAAGCCCAATTCTCCCCCCTCTTTGAAGAACACTCACTGTTCTTCAAAGCTTCATCACCCATCTTCAAATCTTCAAAACTTTCTCACCATTTCCTCTAAAGGAATTATGACGAACCAGAGATCGTCTCAGGCCCTTAGAGCCGCAGGAGCTCTGACTACACCCCAGGATCCCGTGGCAAGGGTCTCAGTGGAGGCTACCCCTATCCGGCCTGGAAAGGTTGTCCGCGTTGCTTCCCCAATCTGATACCTGGAGGAGCTGCGTCCATCACAGGCTTGAAACTTCGTTACTCCCGATCAAGCGGAGTCGGGCCGACACCGTCGCGTCGAGGAGGCAAGGGCTTGCCAAAGCACCCCTTCAGCCTCAAAGAGGGGACAACAAGTGTGCGCCCTCAAAGGGAAGGCGAAAGCCCAGGAATACCAGGGGGAAAGCCAGTGCCAGGCCGATCCCGCCCCCACACGTTCCCCCCGCTCCGCTCACCCGGTCTTCGGCCGCTTGGGCGCCAGCGACCCCTCATGGTACCCAAGCTGACTCCCGAGTAGCGACACTGGATATGGTGATATCGATTCTATCTCAAACTCCTGGAGCACGACGCAGATGCCCCACAAAAGGGCTCCCGAGGTCAGCTTGGCACCGGCCAACTCAGCTAGGAGAAAGTTTAGCTTTGCCCAGAGTGGTCTATAGCCGATGGGGACGATCAGCGGGTCAAGCCTCTAAACCTGGAAATCATCAAGATGCAAAAGCAGCTTGACGAAATACGGGCCTCATGGAGGCGCAAGGCCAGCCCAAGTCCCGACCGGTCGCGAACAAGCCTCTGTCCGTCGACATTGAGCTCGCCCTCGTCCAGCTCAAGATCACTCCACCGCCGACCCCTTTCTACGAAGGGAAGATGGACCCGAAAACCCAATTGAGTAAATTCTGGATCTTCATGACCGGACGGGGCGTGACCGATGCGACAAAGTGCAAACTCTTCCCACTCACTTTGGGTGATCTCGCCCATAGGTCGTATGTCTCACTCCCGGCCTGCTCAATCGACTCTTTCTCCACTCTGAGCGCCCATTTCGCCTCCTACTTTGCGGCCAAAATCGTCTGGCCGGAGAACTGGCATCGTTTAATGCGCATCCGCCAGGAGAATGAGGAGTCAGACGAGGATTACGTCTCCTGCGTGGACGAGGTCATCCTGACCGGGGAGCCTGTCGACGACCAGCTGGCCCTACACGCCACCCTTGGGGGTTTCCAGGCCGGTCTCCCATGCTCAAATACCTCACCAAAGATTTCCCAAAGACATACACCGATTTTCGAGGCCGGGCTGGAGATTACCTGGCTCGGAGGAAATTGCTTGCTCTCAGGCTTGGGGAATCTGAACCTGCTGCAAAGGAGCCAGAGCCCACCCAGGCCTCCCCTAAAGGCGGCCCTAAGGCCAGGAAAGTCACCAAGCCGCCCGGCAACTTCAAGTCTTTCGAGGACGTCGAGGTCCATCCAACCCAGGCCTTGAGACAGTCCCCCGCTCACATCTTCAATGTCATCCAACACAGGGATGTGCTCTCGAGGCCTAGGCCATTTATTGGAGACCGGTCAAGACTTGATCCTAAAAAGTTCTGTGCCTATCACGACTCAATCGGCCACAATACGAGCCAGTGTCGTGATCTCCTAAAGCAACTGTGGAAGTTGTTTGATGAAGGGCGCCTGAACAACCTAATACAAAGGCCTGCCGGACGACAGGAACATCAACAACAACAGCAGCAGCAACGTCCCCCCCCCCCGTAGAAACGAGGAAGGCGGCCGGCCTCTCCGGCCGGTCGCAGCTCTGGAGGATGATGAGGATGATGACGACCTCCCACCACTGAACCCTGGCGGTCGGGTGAACATGATTTAGGCCGGTGGGGGGAACCTGGGCAGCCTGACCCCCATCCCCACACTCTCGAATAGGAAGCGCAAGGCCGAGATCCGCGCTGTGACCAACGTGAACCTGGTCATGCCGCCCGAGCCCACTATTCACAAAGATCTGGAGATTACCTTCCCCAACAAGGACCGGAATGGGGTACTCTACCCCAAGGGTGATGCACTGGTGATCGTGGCCAACATACTGGGGAAGGATGTCCAGCGCATTCTGATCGACAACGGGTGCTTCTGCAACATCATTTTTAAGTTGACACTAGATCAGCTCGGCGACCTTGTCAACTTTATCAAGCCGATTGATCTCCAGCTCAAAGGCTTTGGGGATGCTACTGTTGCTGCGTATGGAAGGATTAAGCTCTCGGTAGAGCTCGTCTACTGCTATGACGAGAAGGTTAGGATTACTAGGCCATTGGATTTCATCATTGTAGACCAGCCGAATTCTTATAACGGCTTTTTAGGTCGCCCTTTCCTAGAATTTTTTGAGGCCGTTGCCTCTTCTTACTACTACTGTATCAAATTCCCCACACCTGAAGAGGTGGTCGGCACCGTTAGGGGTGACCAATCAATGGCTAGAAAGTGTTTGAACTATCTCGATTTTTTTTACTTCCAGTTTGTAATAATCAAATGTTAGATGAAGTATCACAAACCGACATCGAGGTGACCCTTCCGACTACTGAAAGTGTGGATAAGGTCGGGTCCACCTCAGCCAATCACAATCTCATCAGCGAGCCCGATCCACAGCTGATGTAAATCGACGATCGGAAGCCGAGAATATGTTTCGAGCCGTCCGGGCTCGACCTTGGAGGACTTAGAACATATTTCAGTCGATCCTTCGAGGCTGGAACTGGAAGTCCTAATCGGCTCTCGCACACCGCCTGAAATGCGGGGGAGGTGATCGATTTCCTCAAGGCCAACATAGAAGTCTTCGCTTGGTCTCACCAAGACATGGTCGGAATCGACCCCAAACACGTCTGCCATCGGTTGAAGATCGACCCTAGCAAGAGGCCGGTCCACCAGAAGAGAATAAATTTCGGCCCGGAGAAGTACGAGGTACTGGCCCAGGTAGTCAAGAAGCTACTGGACAACAAGCTCATTGATCAAGCTAAAGACGAGCCCCAATGGGTCGCCAATGCCGTCCTAGTTAAGAAAATAAACAACACCTGGAGACTGTGTATCGACTTCACCGACCACAACGCCGCATGCCCAAAAGATCACTTTCCAATGCCGCACATCGACCACCTGGTGGATAACACGGCCGGTCACGAAAAGAAGTCATTCATGGACGCTTTCGCCGGCTACCACCAGATACCGATGGCCGTCAAAGATATCAAGCATACCTCTTTCCATACAGAAAATGACATATTTTCATAGCTACGAATGCCCTTCGGCCTGATCAACGCCGGAGCGACCTACTAACGGCTAGTTAATAAGATGTTCACGGACCAGATCGGAAAAACCATGGAAGTCTACATCGACGACATTATTTTGAAGAGCTTGAAAAAAGAAGACCACCTGAGAGACCTCCAGGAGACCTTCAAGATCCTCAAAGCATACAACATGAAGTTGAACCCGAAAAAGTGCAACTTTGGGGTGGAGGCCGGCAAGTTCCTAGGGCATATCGTCAGCCAGAGAGGAATTGTGGCCAACCCGGCAAAAATCAAAGCTGTTCTCGACATGCAGGAGCCGAGGACGATCAAGCAAGTCCAGCGCTTGACCGACTGCCTAGCTTCATTGAACAGATTCATAGCCCGACTAGGAGATAAAAGTAAGCATTTCTTCTTGACCATTAAGAACGGAAATTTTTCCTGGAATATGGAGAGTCAACTAGCCTTTTCAAAGCTAAAGGAATACTTGGCAAACCCCCAAATTCTGGTCAAACCGGTCCCAGGGGAGAAGCTTTTCTTATATCTGGCGGCCTCCGAGGTCGCTCTGAGCGCGGTACTCGTCCGGGTGGACGGACAGAACCACCTTCCAATCTACTTTGTAAGCCAAGCTTTGCACGATGCCGAGCTAAGGTACACCCCCTTGAAAAGCTGGCCTACGCTTTGGTTATGAGTGTTAGGAAGTTAAGGCCTTATTTTTTCGACCATCAAGTGGAGGTCCTGACCACCTTACCTTTAAGTCAAGTTCTGCACCGGCCGGACACCAGTGGTCGGCTTTTGAAGTGGTCACTGGAGATAGCCCAGTATGGTGTCACCTATGCCCCGAGGACGGCCATCAAGGGCCAGACCCTTGCCAACTTCATCTTGGAACTTACATTCCCCCCAAAGTTCACAAGGATCGACCACCCTCCATGGAAACTCTACGTAGATAGATCTTCGACTAACACATGCGCCGGGGCCGACATCGTTTTGGTCGGGCCGGAGGGCCAGAGTTTCACTCACGCGGTCCATTTCAGTTTCGCTGCTACAAACAACGAAACTGAGTACGAAGCCCTGGTCGGAGGTCTTGAGCTAGCGATCGCAATTGGAGTATGTCGTCTTCACATTTTCATGGACTCCCTACTCGTAGTAAACCAGATAAAAGGAGAATACGAGGCCCGGGGAGAGCAGATGGTAAAATATCTCGACCTGGTCATGACCTTGTGTGAAAAATTTCATCAAGTTTTTATAGAATAAATCCCGAGGGAACACAACACCCAAGCCGACGCCCTGTCCAAGCTTGCAAGTGTGGAGGGAGCCGCCGACCTCGCCAACATCCAACTCTCCATGCTCGGCACGCCCACGGGTATCCGGGCACAGGTGTCAACCGTCCTAAAAGTTGAGGAAAGTTGGATGACCCCGATCGTGAAATACTTGAAGACCGACATGCTCCCATAGGACAAGATCCGTGCTCGACAACTCCAGCTCCGGTCGTCAAGGTACACTCTTATTGATGACCTCCTATATAAGAGAAGTTTTACCCTCCCACTCCTGAAGTTTATAACCCCGGAGCAAGGCCAGATCATTCTGGCCGAGATCCACCAGGGGGTATGTGGAAACCATGCCAGAGGCCGGGCCTTAGCCCACAAGACGATCAGGCAAGGATACTTCTGGCCGACCTTGAACAAAGACGCCTTCAACTTCATAAGATCGTGCCACAAATGTCAAATTCTGGGCCCCAACATCAAGTTATCCCCCGAGCAGCTCTCCTCCATGTACAGCCCTAGGCCTTTTGCTCAATGGGGCATCCACCTGATCGAACCTATGCCCACTGCGCCCGGGGGCTACAAATTCGCCGTAGTGGCCGTTGATTATTTTACAAAATGGGCGGAGGCGAGCCGCTCAACAAAATCGACCAGGCCCAGATCATAAGGTTCATTTGGAGAAACATCATCTGCCATTTCGGCCTACCAAAAGTGATCATCTCCGACAATGGGAAGCAATTCGATGGTCTCCAGATGATCCAATTTTGTGAGAAGTGGAAAATAAATAAAGTTTTCTCCACCCCTTACCACCCGCAAACAAACGGCCAAGTAGATGCCATAAACAAGATCCTCAAGCACACTATCAAGGCAAAACTTGAGGATAAAAAGGGGAAGTGGACGGCCGAGCTCCCCGACGTACTCTGGTCGTACTGGACAACTACCAGAAACTCAACAGGTAAAACACCTTTCGTCCTGACTTTTGGGACTGAGGCCGTCATCCCATCGGAGGTCTCCCTTCCTAGCCACCGAATGACTTAGACAATCACTAAAGACAACGACACCGCCCGAAGAGTCGACTTGGATATGCTAGAGGAAAGAAGACTCAATTCCAACCAAAAAAACGTGGCCTATAAGAAAAAGTCCAATTTTTTTTTCAACTCCAAGGTGAAGGCTAGGCAATTCCAGGTCGGCAATCTCATCCTCAAGAAGGTTCAAGGCTCTAAAGGGGTATTCAGCCCGAACTGAGAGGGCCCGTTCAGGGTGTCCAAGTGGCTCTCCTAGGGAGACTACGAGCTCGAACTCATGGATGGCACTCCGGACCAATCCCCTGGAATGCGATTCACTTGAAGAAATATTATCAGTAACTACGTTGTATCTTGTAACGGAGCTCTTTCTTATCAATAAAAGCCTACTTTATGATGCAAAACCTCCAAATCCAAAAACCGAGCTCAGTTCAAAAGCGTATGCCGGCCGTATCGAGGTCGGCATATCTCACTTGAGCTCGGAAAGACCATCAAGGTCACTCAAAATCCGAGTTCAGTTCAAAAGCGTATGCCGACCGTATCGAGGTCGGCATATCTCACTTGAGCTCGGGATGACCATCAAGGTCACTAAAAAACTGAGCTCAGTTCAAAAGCGTTTGCCTGCCGTATCGAGGTCGGCATATCTCACTTGAGCTCGTGAAGACCGTCAAGGTCACTAAAAAACCGAGCTCAATTCAAAAACGTATGCCGGCCGTATCGAGGTCGGCATATCTCACGCGAGCTCGGAAAAATCTTCACATACTGGAAGTTCTTCTAAATTTTAATTTATATAGGAGTTTTCTAAGTAACGAAAAGAAATGACAGTGCGATAAAGACAATAGGATCGGATTTCATTCAATAAAGAGAAAGATAAACATAGTTCGAGACCTGGTCAGAAGCCGGTTACAAGCCATAATAAGAAAAAAAAAAGCAACAGTTCAATCAAAGATAAAATAAAGGGAAAAGTCTTCAATGGCCAGCATTGCCCTCGGCACCCACCTGCTCTCCGACCCCCGCGACGATGTCCGCAATCTCGTTCACACAAGCCTCCGCCACCTCTCCGCCCGGCGCCGACGAACCATCAGGAGGAACCTCTTCATCCTCAGCCTCTTTCTCCCCTTCGTCCTCGACCTCCTCGATCTGAACAGCTGGAGGACCGTGGCCCGAAAGGAGCAACCTGTGCCAATACGAAAACCATGATAAGTCCACCCCGAGCTCGGTCTCGAGGTCCAAGAAATGGAGGTAGTAGCTCTCGTGGATCGGGGACTTGGCAACATACTCCCGAAAATAATCCTCATAGACCTTTGTATCGACGTGGGCCCTGCGTCCGACACGGATCAGGTCGGCGATAACCATGTAGTAGCAAAACTCCGAGAAAAACATCTGGCTGGTGGCCGGGTCGTTGGGGTCGTAGGCCGGTCTTTGCAGAGCCGCGACCACCTCGGCAGCTTTCTCCTGCACCTTCCTCTCCAGCTCGGCTTGCCGGGCACGGGCTTGGTCAGTGTCCCCCTTCGCAGCATAGGCCTCCAGACGGAGGGCCGCCATTGCATCCTCCATATCCGCTATCTTGGCCTGTGACTCGTCGAGAGCTTTCCAGGCCATCTCTGCCCGGGCGAGGATGCCATCTTTCTCCTTCAACACGGCCTCCAGCTGGCCGACCGCATTATCCCCCTCCTTCCGGAGCACGACGTTGTCGCTCTCAAAGTATGCCCTCTCCTCCCGGGCCCGTGTCAGATCTGCCTCGGCCTTGCGGAGCGAGCTCACGGTGTTGTTGAGTTCACTCTCAATGAAGTTTACCATGATCGCCGCCTGATTGGCCAAGGCGACACTGGCCAGGCCGGCGTAGCGCGGACAGCGGTCAGTGATATCCGCCAGGTCCCGAGTCCAGGACTGGGGCAAAGAGTTCACCGCCCGGCTCATGTACTTCGTCATACCAATGATGGAGCTCGGAGCCCGGAAGGATAAGAAATCCAGCACCAGCGGCGGCAAATCGGAGTCGTTGCGAGTCAGCCTGCTTCGAGTAAAAGATCCGATCAGGCACCGAAGAACAATAAAATGTAGTTTTAAAACTAAGATTACTTACGCTTGGAATCGGGTCGGATCGCGACCAAAGAAAGTCTGATCATCCTCCCGGCCGGGGGCATGAGTCGTGTGGGCCATCGTAGCAATGCCGGCCGGCCTCTGCCCGGGAGGCGTATCGTCAGACACATCGATCGGTGCAGGACTCGATCCGTCCACACCGGCCTCCTCTCTCTCAAGTTCCTCACGCCCTCGTTTCTGATGGGTAAGAGGGGAAGATGAGATAGTTCCGGCCGCAACGCCCTCGACGGCCGGGACGGACTAGAGGGGAGTTGGCTCTTGGATGACAATTCCTTTTCGGGCACCGGCCCCTTTCTTTTTTTTCATCACTTTGATGACCTCCGGTTTTGTGAGAGCAGCTCCGAGACGGGAAAATATTTTCGGACACTGTCGGAAAAAGCTCTAGGGCACTTTTTAACAACCCGGAACTCGAACATTGCAACGAGAAGCCAGGAGGTCAATAAAAAAGAAGAATGACGAACTCTAAATACTCACCCGGATGCCTCAAATGATGAGGGTAGCAGAAGATCCGCCCTTTTAACCGTGCCTCCTGGGTCCAGAGCAGCGCTTGAATCCTCTCGTTCTCGGGCAACTACAATATCCTCTCCCGAACGACCGCAAAGTCGAAATTAAGTTCCCGCTTGGTAGGAGCCAAATAACCTGCAAGGAAGGACAAGGAATTACATCAGTACAGCATGTTTTAGATATGAGTTTCAATGGTCTTACTCTCGTGCTTCGGCCGGGGGTTTGTGGGGATGTCTATCTGCTCACCGTCGGGGTACCCGATGTGCCAAGCTCCGGCCACAAAGAACCACCGGTCTCGGAGATTCCGAGCCTTGCTTGGAATGCCGGTTACAAACTTCGAACCTTTCGTCTGGACATAAACATCTCCGACGTGGACCTTATCGCTCATCAACCAGAGCATAAAAGCCATCTCCCCGGGGGTCGGAAGCCGGAACAGAAAGTTCTGGCAAAAAAGGGTCATGATGCCCAAAACTATCATCCAAGCATTCGGGAGCAATTGGATCGCCGCTTGGTCCCAGAAATTCAGCAAATAGGTGACCGCCGGGTGCAGAGGAAATCGGAGCACGACCTCCATCATGTCCAGAGAGACGGCCACCATGCCCCGTGGGGGCTGGTCTGCCTTCTCGTTGGGTTCGGGGGCGTAGAGTTGTACGTCGAATGGGATGTCCCAGTGAACCCAAGTTTTCATCTAGAAATTCCTGGCTAATAACACTCTGGACCAGCCCGCAGGACCATTCTTTTGACTCCTCCAGATCTGCCGGCCTCATTGTTCCAGGGTGTCGGGGAGCGGGAACATGGTTGTACCGGTCATGGTAAGCATCGAAGTCAAATTCCATAGCCTCATACCCGTCCTGACCTTCCATAAACTCCTTCCATAGCCGGAAGACTCTCTTAACTTACTTTATATACTCCGGGGCATCCCGGGCTCCAAGAGTCATCCTCTTGACCCTCACCGACTTACAAATTTCGGGAGAAGCTTGGACATCCTCCGACCCCGTGGCCTCATCCGTCTCGCTCCGATCGGGCGACCCCTCCCCGGCGACCTCCTGGCTCGGCTGATTCGGAACCGATCTCTCCTGGAATTTAGCCGAGGATAGCTGCTCCCGTACCCGCTCGACCGCTAGGTTCCTCAGTAACTGGTTCCCGGCCGTGTCATCATCTCCGCTCGGCCTCACGAAATAGGCGTCATCTTTCTCAAGCAGATCGTCAAAAGGATCTCTGTCCTCCACCGGGCCCGCAGCTCGGAGGTTCCCAAAATCTCCGACCGGGGCAGCTGCTGCGCGAGACGGCTCTCGGGTTTCCTCCGACCGGGTGCCAACGAGCGAAGCCCCTCTTCCAATAAGGAACAGCCCGGACGCCTAGAAATGGACTCCAAACCATCATCGTCCTGGGCCCAAAAGTGTCCCGCTGTCGTGTGCGGCGGCGAAGGATCGCCGCCGCTTGAACTCCCAACCTTCTCAAATAACCACCGTCCGACGCCACCACCCCTAGAGGCGGCGCTGCCTCTCCTGCCTGGCGGAGGACCAGTCCACCGCCGTACCATCATGATGATTCACAAAAATTAAAAAAGATTAGGAGAAATGAGTCTTACCAACTAACAGTCGCCGTAATCACCGCCACAATCACCGCCGTGTAACCTCTAGCTCCGCCGTACTCCTCACCGTAAAAACTTGAAAGCTCTGAAACTTTTGCTATGAATTATCAAATAAGCTCGAAAGTAAAAGTTGAGAATGAATGGGACGAGCACTTTTTATAAGGTGAAGAGAGAGACTCTTTAGCAATTTAAATTTTTAGGCTTAGGGGCCTAGGGGCAAAAAGCCGAAACGACAGGGCCCTAGCATGAAATGGTTGTGCACGTTTAACAGCATACACAAAATTCCTAGTGTCGCATGACGTCATGCATGCCTTTTCAGGCACATTTCCCCACACGCATCTTATCAAGTGCCAGTGACAGCTAAGTGACAACCGGCCTCCGACCTCACGACAAGATTTGAGGTCGGCCCCATCCTCTGAAATCGAAAGACCAGTTCACCTCTTACCCTCGGTAAGAGCTGAACTAGGGGGCAATTGTTGTGACCATTTCAATATGAGGTCAGCTCCGACCTCCCCAAGAGAGCAATGCCCGGTCGACAGGCCCTATAGAGTGACTCCATGGTCCGCCGACCACCGACGACCTCCAGGAGATCTCCTCCGATCTCCCCGCAACCCGGGCTGAGAACAGTTGATTCCGGCCTCCTCCGACCTCCCGACCCTGGGTCCAAAACAGTTGGTTCCGGCCTTCTCCGACCTCCTGAAGTCCGGGTCCGGAACAGCTGATTTCGAACACCAATGGCCTGCCTAGGAGGACGGCATCGCAGCGCCCGACCTCCAAACTCACGACCAGCCGCCGTAACTAGAAAATTCCCGGCCTCCGACCTCTCAAGAGGAGGGGATCCTGAGAACACGTGACCGAATCAGCCAGTATCGCCCCAAAAAGGCAAAGGGCCGTCCCCGTACAAAGCGACAGAAGGAATGTTCCCCCCAAATGAGGAAATATCTCAGAGAATCATCCGTCTAGGACACGTGTCAACATGCTAGAGGCCGACCTCCTGCAAGCAAGGACGAACGGGCACCCGTGCGCCTTCAGGGACTGGAATCATTTAATGTTTTTGTCCCCCTAGAGCCCGGAAATGACTAAAATGCCCCTATAGAAGAAACCTATAAATAGATCCACACTTGTACCAAGAATTTCAGTTCACTCTCAATACAAAAAAACTATACAAGCATTCAAGTCCAGGGATTAAAAACCACTGGCAATCCTTGGTGCTCTTGCATTCATATCTTCATCATCATCGTTCAATAATACTTGCATTAATGAAGCATTTAATCCATCTTTTCTTTGATGTTTTTATCTAAACCTACCATATAGTCACTAAATCCTAGCACCCATTTTTAGATAAACAACACCCTCAACTCACAGGGAGATGACCTAGATGGGCCAAGAAGTATCTGAATTGCAAATGCAAGGGGCACAATAAAAATTGGTGGCTAATTTGTTGTGGTATACAAATTGACATGAAAAATGTTCTAAAATAATGGGGTAAGTGAGAAGAAAATAATGGTATAGACCTCAACCCTCGCCTCGCCGTAAATCCCTCAAAATCACGATACAATGGACAAAATTCACTATTTACAAAAGAGGGGCAGATTTTTGGAATCACAATTCATGGAGGATGAAATCAAAATTTGAAATTAATTGAAGGCTTTGCTTCCTAGATGATAGGCAGTTTAATCGGGAGTGGGGGCGGTCGTGGACGTGACCAGAACAATAGACTAGGATAAACATGCGATTTTCCTGCCAAAATTTTGATTTTACATAACGAAATGAAAATAATTTGCACAATAAAGTAAAAAATTGACACAAAAATTGATAAAGTAGAAAGTTAGAGGATTAAAATTGGATTTCGGTTAAGATAGAAGACTATTTTTGGTATTTACTCAACAAAGAAAAAGAAGAAGAAGAAATTACAAAGATAAAAACATATAGATGAGAAAATGAAAAAAAGGTTGATTGAGCTTACATATTAAAGATGATGCAACACTCTGTTAATTGTGTAATATGGGTCAATTTGTCCTTAAATTGCGACTTTTTAAAGTTACGGGTTTGAAATTGCCAGCCCGTAAAGATATGGTCCTAAAAATGCTATCCCCTAAAGTTACAGTCCTAAAAAAACAAAATTTCCACTACAAAATGACCCTTCATCCTAAGATAAAAAAAATCAACTATAAAAAGATTACTTACTCTATGTATGGTTGAACTTCAAGACAATTCATCAAAACGTATGAATGTATCGTTTCCTCTTCATTATTGTTCTTGAAAGGTCGTGTGGTGCCCTTGCCCATTGGTCGATCCGAATGAAAAAATACAGATAACATACCTTCAACATCACGTAGGGGATGATCTACTCCACTACCATCGTAGTTGCGAGACACATTTCTGATTCTGGTTTGAACTTGATCGCCGAAGTAGTATGAACAAAATGCTCCAACCCCTTCAGTAAGACATGCGTTAACAATGGATGCTTCCACGTGGGCCGGATTTCCAATATTGAGCTTCAAGTTATGCAAATACCTAAAATAATTTTTGTTCGTGAATATTCATCAATAATAATTGTGTAGGAGACTTTTGGTTACATCTTTGCCCCCTTATCCTTGTGCAGTTGTTTACGAGAACAGAAGAGGTGCAACTCATCTCTGGACTTTGAAGTGTCTTTGGCCTTCTCTTTAGTCCCCAAGACCGTATGAAACAAGTTGTCGAAAATATTCTTTTCTATAAGCATCACATCCAAATTATGTCGAATCAACAACTTGTTCCAATAGGGGTAACTCCCAAAAGATACTTCTCTTCTTCCAAGAACCTTTTATTTTTTTATTGTGCTCCATTGCACCAAACTCAGTTGTCTTCATCAACCCCGTGACCGTAGTCTCATACAACAATCTTTCACCTAAAATAATTTGTTTAATATTTTTAGTGTTCAGTTAGAACAAAACGTAACAATGATTCAATAATTTAAAAAATATGGAATGTTACCTATACATACCGCCACGAATGCCCGGTCTTTGTGCATGTGCTGCATCTTTACCCTTAAGAAAGTTTGTTTTGTACCGAAAGGGGTGATCAGAAGGAAAAAACTTCTGATGGTTGCCGAACCATGACACCTTCTTACTCAATTGGAGATAGAATGCATCAGATCTTTCTATGTAGTACGGGCATGCTTGTTTTCCTGCTGTCGACATCCCGGACAATATAGAAAACGCTGGAAAATCACTAATGGTCCACAAAAGAGTAGCTCGCATCGTGATGTTCTGCTTCCTATGAATATCATAGGTCTCCACTCCCGTATGCCACAAATATTTCAATTCTTTAATCAGTGGCTGAAGATATACATCAATTTTATGCTTGGGGTTGTGTGGACTAGACACCAAGATAGTAAGAAATATATGTTGAATATCTGAGCATCGAATGACAACTGCGTCCCAGCATCACAACCAGGAAAGAGCTTTTGATCAACAATTTTAAACATATCAAAAAACTTCTTTAACCGATAATTTGGTTCCTCCTCCATAGACATTTCATTGAATTGACCTCGACCACCCAACACTGATTTTGCAATCATCATCCAATATCTATCAGGTTCATCCTCCATATGTGGTTCGAATTGATTATACGGAACATGACTTGAACCACCAACATCTTAACTTCCACCACCGCTCCAATCAGTATTATAATAGGATTCTATTATAATGATGTCAATATTTCATCATTCTTCATCGTGACATGTCCAATTGTAATAAAGGGGAACAAAACCGGACATCACAAGATGAGTTTTAATTAGGAATCTCATATTCCTGCATCTTTTTTCTTTACACGGACACCTAATATTACCCGTATGAGCCATACAATACGGATGTTGTTGTGAAAACTTAATAAACTCATCAATTTTATTGCAAAAGACAGGATTAATGACTCCTCTTATCTCTCTAGGTATTGAGTACATCCAACCACGATCTGGAAATTGCATTTGTTACAATTTAAAAGTAAATATCACATGAGTTGTAAAAATGGGCAGAGTTTCGACTAAAAATAGAGATATACAATTTTTTTCCTTCACATAAATCAATTCATATATATCAAATAAACACACACACACACACATATATATATATCACACTCATCATCTAATAAACATATATATCTCACTCATTATCTAATATTGTACCCAGAAATTGAAACTATAAAACATGACATTTAAACGGTTAAAAGTGTGAAAACGTACGGTGAAATTGAAGACAATGAGTAACAGAGTTGTTCAGTAGCTACGACCACTTCAACGCGATGTTCAACATCAATTATATGCCAAGAATGGATAAAAATATGTATAATTTAGTATTTTTCATGAGAGTGAAAAAAGAAAGAAGAGAAAAAAAGTTTATGCTATAAAACAACAGAATTAGCAACGAACAAGAAAAGCTGTCGTTAATTTTGGTAGTTTGCGGTGGAAAGTCCATCGTTAACAATAAAATAAGCACGCGAGTCAATTGTTGCTCACCAACCCGCCTGCAACAAAAAAAACGCGTGATTAAAGACGGCCAAGTAGGCCGTCGTAAATTCAAATCCGACTTTACCGATGAAAGTTCGTCGTAAATAGTTGTAAAACGGCGGCTTTTATAGAGTTCATCGTAAATATTTGTAAAACGGCGGTATTTACAGAGTCCGTCGTAAATATCCGTCATCAATTTACGATGGACCTTTGTTTCCCTCGCTAAATTTGTCAAAAGTCGTCCAACTGACATTTTCCGTCGTAAATCCGTCGCAAAAAATTAAATTTGCGACAAATATGATAGTCCGTCGCAAATTCTCGTCGGTAAAGAGCCCGTTTTTTGTAGTGTAGCAACTCTTCAATGGTAATGGGAATGAGATTGAAAATTAGTGTAATTATGATGGTTAATGAGAACAAAATCACTACCCCATTCCTAAATAAGGTAATCACTACTTCATTTTGATTTTCCAATTCTCTTCCTTCAATCATCCTCCTCAGTCACTCTCCCATTGCTCTACCAATAACCATTTGTTTTCCACTTCTATTCCAAAATTGGGGCATGACACTAGCAATGGAGTCACAATTGTAACAATTCTTCCCCCAGCCTATCCTTTTTATTATGAGGGCATAGATGAAAAATAATTTTCATTCCCACTACTATTGAAGAGTTGATAACCAAGCGTCTCCTCAATTATTTGTTACGCAATGTAGGCAATTCTTTAAAAATCTCGTTCAATTCCTTAAACAAGTTACTAGATTTAACATTGACTCAGTATACTATGATTTCCAAATATATGTGAGAGGGACATTCTAAATTTTAATAATAGATTACAGGACAAAGATGCAAAATTTTATTTAAGGAGACTAAGTATGCAGTTCTTTAAACCTTATCGCACGGATCATTAAAGTACATGTTTAAGAAGGCAGTGATAGGGGATCTAACAAAGCTTCCTCAACAAAACATTTATCAGAGATTCCCCATTGGATTCATTGATCTAAGAATAAATTTCTCCCTATAAAATTCATTAATTTTATTTTGAAACAGAATTCAAAGAGTTTGAAACTCACTCTAATTTTGAACTTCATACTTTATATCTTTGCCTTTCAAATTCCTATATAAGTCCAAACAAAAATTTAAGAAGTTATTTTTTCTCAAAGATCATGTGTGCATGAGAGTTTGGCATATAATGATTTTCATGAGACATCAATTCAATTCAATCTATACATGTGATATAACTATGTATGATACTAGAAAGCAATGCGAAATTCTAGACCCGTCCCTCTATATATCTCATCTTGCACTATCATCTTGGCCCAGATAATTCTTCTGCTGCGATGACAAAAGTGTCCTCGTCTATTTTCCACGGATCGTTCTTCCAAATATCCGTTTCTTTTCCAACCATAGATTGTAAGAACTCTCCCCATCCCTTATCCAAGCCTCTATGTTCAAACATCCCCACAACTTCCGACATCTTCGGACGTTTCCCTGGGTCATATTGTGTGCAGAGTAGTGATATTTGCACAAGCTGCTTAACTAAAATCTCCATGTAGTCACTTTTTGCACAGTTTGAATCAGCAATTAGTCCCCATTTGTTTTCCATGCATATTCTTTCTACCTGATAGTTTAATTACAAATCTTCATGCAATAAATAATGCAATACTATATATTATTTGAAAAGACAGAGTTCAATATAATCTAAAAAGTCAGAACTTGCAGAAAAATGTGAAATTAATACATTTATTTAGACAAATTATAGAGTGGAAATGGTTCATACATGATTCATTGAAGGGTATTAGTTGTTTTCTCTAAAGAATATTAGTTGTTTTAACTGAAGTGTATTAGTTTTTTACACTGAAGAGTATTGACTGTTTACTGAAAACAACTAATACTCTTCAGTGAAAACAACTAATAATCTTCAATGCTTCATGTATGAACCAATTTCATTCTATACATAATCATTTATTTAATTTCCCTAGCACGTATAATAGGAAAATTAACGGGCATTTTCATAAATATTGTCAAGTTTCGACACATTTTATTAAATTTCCCCTTTAATTTTTAACAATTTTTCTAAACATATCATGTAGAACTCACCCATTCCAGCAACATCATGTCTTTATCGTTGGCGCGTCGAGCCAGATCAAAAGCACTCTGTCCTGAGATTAGCTGAAGAAGAAATACTCCATAACCGAAAACATCAACTTTCTCCGAACACCTACCCATAGAAAGGTATTCAGGAGCTAGATACCCGGCTGTTCCATGAGCTGCAACTTCAACGTAAGGAGTGTTGTGTTCTTCGATTATGGCCAACCCAAAGTCACCAACAACTGCATTGAAGTCTTCATCCAACAATATATTTGCGGCTTTGATGTCACGATGAATAATTTTCTTATCATGTATTCCTTCATGCAAATAAGCTATACCACTTGCAGTCCCTAATGCTATCCTATTCCTTGCTGTCCAGTTCTGCAGAGTCTGTGATTTTTGTCTTTCTGGAAGATCCGAATAAGATTACGCCGATTTTGGCTCGTATAATAAATTCAGATTTATACCAACTTATCAATGTACTAGTGATATTACTAACTAAAATAGTGTTGGTTTAAAAAAAAAACTAAAAATTAAAACAGAGTTGAAAACACTAGCCTTCTTATGCAACAAAAAGAAAGGTGGAATAGTTCTTCTAGTCATTCAAGAAGTGAAAATAGTCTGGTAACTTTTAATTCATTCGTCCTTTAAGTTTGATAATCATCATAGGAGGTGAAACATTCAGTTCACACTGGAATGACAAAGTCTAATTTGTCCAAGTGTCAGAGATTAATAGGTCATATGAATGTTTCACCTTCTTCAATCGGTTACTGAACTAAAACGTCGAAAAAATAAAAGCTACATGATTATTCTCAATTCGTGAAAATATCTATTTTCTCATAAACGAAATCGTGAGCAAATGATGACATGTGAATTGAGCTAACCTCTTAAACACGACGCAACACTTCCGTTTACCATCAGAGGATAAACGAGGAGCAACTCATTTGGTGCGATGCAAAAACCAAGTATACGAATTACATTTGGATGTGCCACTATTCTGTTTAATTCTACTTCTCTTCTGAATTCATCATCAATTTCTGCATAACTGTGTGGAAATTTCTTAACTGCCACTTGAGAGCCATCAACTAACCAGCCTCCATAAACATCACGTGCAATTATATCGCTAAAATCACGTGTTGCAACACGTACCTCGTCTATAGAAAATCTCCGAGGTGGACTCAAAGAAATTTCGACATCCTCTTCACAGCAGTTAAAAACATGTAAGTAACAATTTGTAAAATATTGTATATATATGCACACACACTCGTTAAGCCACTTGATCTGCCTTACCAGGAATTTCAACCAAGTCCCGGGCCTTGGGTTTCCTTTTTCGATACCAAGCAGAAACTAGCATTCTTATAGTAGGTCGAGGAGAAGCATTGTTCCTAACTGTGGTGGTCATTAAACAAGTAATTAAGGGAAGTGGGAATGAGTTTAAGGTACTAAAGTTAAATACTAAATTGAGGGAGTGTCTGCGACTCTATTAATAGCTTAGAAGTACTTCTGAAGAGGCAAAGATATGAGGAGACAGCTTTTAGAAAAAGTATTTTAGTTGTGTTTGCAAACACACCCTAAATAGTCTTCTGTTTGATGGGAAATTATTTATAATTAGTACTCACTTCGTCCTAATTTTTTTTCCCATTTTTTAAAATAGAATTAAAGTGCATTTATCTTTTTAAACTTCAACTCAAAAAACACAACTTTATTAATTTAAATATTACAATTGAACTCTCACATTCAACTCTGTGTAAAGTCAAATGGAAAAATAAAATTGGGACGAGGGGAGTAAAAAAAAAATTGGAAATAACACAAACAAATATTCCCTCAGTCCTATTATAAGTTTCTCATTTTTTTTTTTGATGTCCCACTATAAGTTTTTCCTTCCTTAAAAAGCAAAAAACAACACTTCATATATTAATAAATAAATATTTTTTTAAATAACTACTTTTTAATTATATTTTCACAACTTTTCATTACTTTACATAAGTCAATATGTGGTTTACCAGATATTAATAAACAATACACTTTCTTAAACAAAAACAAAGAAATAGGAGAAACTTATAGTGGAACGGAGAGAATATTATTAAAATATAATCATGGGTTTTCTCCCCGAGCTTGAGTTGACTAAAGAGAAAACTACACTTTTGGTTCCAAATTAATGAGTACAATACGCTTTAGGTAAAATAATTTTCTTTTTTGGGTCTCATCGGTTAGTTTTTAGGCCCAAAGATGCAAATTTACATTATTCTATTGAGACTAAAACTGCCCTATATCAAAACTTTAGTGACCAAAACTACAATCCCATTGAAATCAAAAGTTTTGAAGAAAAACAATGGGATTAAAAGGGTAGGGGAATTTTGACATCAAATTGAACGTCCACAACTCAAATTTTTAACTAATTATGGTGAAGGAAATATGAAATTGATGTAATCAGATGAAGAGGTAAAAAGGGTAAATGTTGCACAAACCTCGAGAAATTGATGGATTTTTGGGTGAAAGTAGGGGTGATTGAGTTACCGAAAGAGGTTGGGAATTGCTACCGGAAAAACTGAAATACAACCCCAATTAATTAATTATTCGTAATGGGGAATTCATGGAATTAGAAAGATAATTGAGATGAAGAGAGAGGATTTACCTGAGGATTTGTTGGCTCAAATCATCATAAGATGTAGTAATAGTGCTGCAGAGGCTTGGGCTTCTAGAAGGCCGATGACACAACTCCCAAATTTGCTGTCTCTTCACCACCGCTGCCACAAGCCTTTCCCAGTTGTCCCTCGATGAAGTCAAAGACATATTATGGACTGAAATATATTTTGTAATGCGTTAAGAATTAAAAAGCGGATACAGTTTAGATTTAGAGAGTGCTTTATAAATTTTAGGGAAATGCTGATTCAACATTATTGACTTGAAAAAGGAAGGAACGCGGTTTCAAAGTCTTGAGTCAACCCAGGGGTCAACAATGACTGTGTATGAGCGAGTGTGTCTACCAGATTGTGATAAAAAAAATATATATATATATTCCCTCCGTCTCGGTGAATCCTTAACACTTTGAAATACACGGTTTTAAGGAAAAATATGTGAATATGGGCGTACTCTCATATGCACCTGGTTTACGGTGCACTGACTCAACAGATGAGACTATTTATACTGAAAAGTGTAGATTGTTTACACTGAAAATCGATTTTCAATGTAAACTTTTCATTGTAATCTAACTACACTTTTCAGTGTAATTAATTAGTCTATACTTTTCAATGTAAACAACTTCAACTGTTGAGTGAGTGCATCATACACCATGTGCACAAGAGTTAATCGTGAATATGAGGATGAATAAAATAATGATACTTGAATTTTTTATTTTTTATTTAGTATCACATAGAACTCCCTACAATATTGAAGTATTGAATTTTTTTTAATATATGTTTGAAGTTATGATTTGTTAATTTTTATTAGAATTACATAGAACTCCATAGAATGTTGAATATAAAAAATATTCTAAAAAATTTAGAACGTTTTTGAGATATATATAGAGAGAAATTTATTGTAGGATTACATAGAATTTATTCTAACCGTCGAATTAAAACATCTCCATCATTCGTGGAGAATAGTATTTGTATAAATAGAAGAAGTTGTCCGGATATTTTTTTAAAAGCTAAACAATTTTAAAACCAGTTCACCCAATTTTCTTCGGCTTATTACATATTGTTATAATTATAAGATAATTTTTAATGTATTTGTTTAGCGGAGAAGAAAATCATTAAAGAAAAAAAAAATACAAATAGATATTGGTATTACAAAAAAATTATCAAAGAACCATAAAAAAGTCATAATTAAATTTTGAAAATAAGATAAAAATGTAAAATTATTGCAAGACATCATTAAGAAATAAGTAAAGCAATCAAAAACTAAAATTTTATTTTTGAATTTTTGTTTGAAAAAAATCAAATGATTTAAGATGTTTAGGGGAAAAAAGCCCCACATATGGACACTGGTTTTTTATTTGGATTAAAGAAATTAATTCAAAAAGTATACTTACCACTACGATAAAAATATATATTTTACACAATTTAATTGATAGCATTTTTCTATTAGGGTTTCTACACTACAAAATTTTAGAACACATAATTAATATTTTTTAATAATTTCTCCTTCCTGTCATTATTAAGTTGCGCACTTGCACAAAGAAAACTTAGTGCTTTGAAAATATGCTAAGTATGAATTTCCACATAATTTTGAAGATTGGTTTGCAGAAGCTAAAAAGTATGTGGAGATTTTATAAATAGGCATATTTTTATTCGAAAATGAAATTAATTGTACTCCAAATGTTATTTTGGTTGATTGGGAGTATATTTGTTGTTCACAAGAATAGGGAAATTAATTGGTTTTACATAATTTTCCAAATTTATCAGTATCATGTTACAAATGAATATCTAGGACTTTTGAAGTTTTGAAATTTAATCGTCATTAAAATGGGCCACCCTTTAGGGAAAAAGAAAAGTGAAATATAACTGAGGAAAAAAATGGGAATGACGAGAAGAAAAAATATATTTGTTCTAGAGGGCTTATGACTGAGGAAAAAAATAATGGTAATGTACATTATTTATTAAATGACATTATGTTTTACTGTGCCATTTGTGTTTCAAAGGTCACTTCTTTTACTATATTCTAACAAAATCCTTCTAAGTTTTATTAAACTTGATTGTTGTCTCTATCCATTATGCAAATTGTGTTGAACGAAGATGAAAATTGATGCTAAGAATTTGGATGGTGGATGATGTTATTTTGACAGAGTAGGCCTTGCATGCGTGAGACGGAACATAATTGGAGATATTACTATAATACATTTGAAGGGATGAGTTGTTAATTTGTGTTAATTTGTGAATCATCTCACCGTGAGACCATCTCACACAAATTTTTGCCTATTTTGACATTTCGAATTTTGTAGACACAATGTCATGATTGTATCTAGATTTTTTTTTTAATAGGACATGAATGATAAGACATGAGTTTTATACCTACTTGTCATTTGGATTATAAGGTTACTGAGTTGTTACTGACATTACAAATTTTATAATATGTTAGAATTTGATACTCTATCCAGCCACTAAATTTATACCCATTTTTCTTTTTTTGATTGTTCATCAAATTTTTACTCCTTCCTTTTTTCAAAATAAACACCACTCACTAACAAATAAATGGATCCCACAATACCCGTTACTATACCTTTACTTTATCTACTTTATCAAATTTTTCAATAAATTACCAATTTTCATTAAATCCTGTGCTCAACAGCAATGGGGTATAAATTTAGTGGACGGAGGGAGTATAAATTATCTCAAATGTACTTATGTACATGAATGTTATTTTTTATAGATGGCCATGATATAGTTGTATTTATATTGAATATGTAAACACATAATAAATCTGACATAAAATATACTTGTAATTAGTGTCTTAATATACAAATTTAGGGGTAACAATTTGTTATTATTTTATTCTGGTGACGCTGCCCTAATGAAAGGGATCAAGAGAAAGGCCGAAGCCTTTCAATCTATGTTACATTGATTGATTCCAAAAGAATGAAGGCGGAGTATTCTATATATATGCATCAAAGACCAGAAAAAGTATGCATCATAAAAGAATCGGTAAGACAAAACTGTTGTATTTATATTTAGGTAAAAATTTGTGTGAGACGGATCTAAAACCAACATATTTATTAAAAGTGTTAGTGTTATATGGGCTCACACAAAACTATCCCAATCATAGACTTCTAAAGATTAATTGCATTTTTTCGGATGTAGTATATTTTTAGCGAAACAAAAATATTTGCATTTCACTCTTACAAATAATATGAGTTATGTTAATTGTAGCATCTCTCTAAATTAGTCCATTATGTATTCAGAAAAAAGTCTAGCTTTTTTTTTTTTTTGATTTTTTTTAATTGAAATTTTTTGTTTTTTTTTTTTCATACTTTAATTAAGGGCACAAAATAAAACAAGAAATGTCTTCCTTTGGAGTTAATTTTGCAAAACTAAAGTTTCATTGTTAAAAAGGAAATATATTTCATTCTAATATTTAACATTTTGCATTTCTCAAATGTGGAAACACAACATCAAAGAAATGTTTTCTTGCAGGTAATGCCGCTTGGTTTTCATCCCCTATAATGTGGGGATTTGCAGGATTTATGGAGATTGCAACTCTAAAAGATTAAAAAATATGAATTCACCATTAAAAAATACTGGAAATTGAATTATCTGTGCATGTTGTAAGATAAGAATTAACCTCAGTACCTGCGCAGACTTAGTTTTAAAAGAATCTCAAAATTCTTCCTTTTTTGGTCCTATAAGTGATATAGTATTCCTGTTTAAGTATGCAACTAGTATTTTATTATCATGAAATCTACTGGCCCAAAATTTACTAAATGTGTTTTAAAGTGAAAATAAAGCAAAAAAAAAAAAAAAAAAAGGAAAGAGAAATTATTTTCTAGCTTATCATAGATCAAAATCGAAGTCTAAGAACACGTTGCTTGGCTTTGTTTTGATCGCATATTTTCTCCCTTACCTCTATTTTCATAGCGGGTTCAGCGTTTCAATTTGCAGATAGGTTAAGCTGTAAGATCCGTCTCAATATCTGAGGATGTCTCATAAAAGAGTCCCTCATTATCCGATCATAAGTAGGATTCGCATCAAGTTCCACCTTCTGCCACTCGCCCCACTTCTCAGATAAGTCGTCACCTTCTAACAACCGCAACACCTCCATCATCTCCGGCCGCAACGGTGAAAATTGAGTACAAAGCAGCGCAATTTGGATTAGTTGCTCCACCTCTTCTTCCACACAATTATCTTGAAGAGCGGGATCCACAATTCTTTCCTATTTCTCCTCTTTTAATAACCTTTTCATCTGAAAAAAAAAAGGTGTCAAACTATAATTTATAAGAAAGGAGAGCGAGAGCAAGAGCAAGATTGGATAATATTAAAAATAAGAAGGCAAAAACTTGTACAAAACTGTCTCACGGTGATACAATTCATAACATAATATCCTACCAAAGTGTTAATGCGACATGTTCAACTTATGGGTAAATTGCATTTTTAGTCCCATGAGAATAGATGGTCTGCAAGAATGGTACATTTTTTGACATTTTTGGTCCCGTAATTTTATTCGACATTTTTTGTCCCAAGAAAAGTGCAGTTTTGATCTAAAAAAGAATGTATAAATTGCAGTTTCAGTTAAAAACATTGCAGCCTGGGCCCAAAAATTTAACGGAAAGGACCAAATTTGCAAAATATGGGACCAAAAAATAACGTAGGACCAAAATTATTATTGAAAAATTCTCTCGGGACCAAATTTACCATATCCCCCTCAACTTATACTCCATCTCACCGTGAGACTGTCGCACACAAGACCTAATCAAGAAAGAAATACCCAATCAATCAGAAAGAGATCTTCATCGTTTTCATAGCGAGCAAGATCAAATGTCGTCTGCGCTGTTATCAGCTCAAGAAGCATAATCCCATACCCAAACACATCAGCTTTTTCAGAAACCTTTCCAGTGGATATGTACTCGGGAGCTACGTGCCCAATTGTTCCACGCACAAGAGTAGGCACATCGGTAATTTGATGATCCATTAGTTTAGCCGAACCAAAATCCCCAACAAATGCTTCAAAATCTTCGTTTAAATATATACTTGCTGCTTTCACATCCCGATGAATCATATTAAATTGATGTAAATAACATAATCCTCTGGCAGATCCAAGAGCAATGCGCTTTCGTGTCCACCAATCAAGTGGTGGTTCATTTGGATGTCTTTCTGCATTTATAAGCTTTTGCATTAGAGCTCGTTTGGCTAAGTTTATTTGATAAATCTTATAAGCTCTAACGTCTTATAAGTTGTTTTAAGAGCTTATAAAATATATTTTTTATTGCTTATAAGTTGCAAAAGTGTTTCACTAATACAACTTATAAGATCTTTGAGAATTTATAATATTTTTTAAATTTAAATTTTAATATACAATAATATTATTTTTATTGTTTATGTTGAGATAGAGGTGGGTGGGGGGTGAAGGTGGTTAGGAAAATAGGTTGAGAAATTCCAACTTATTTTTTAAAAGCTTATTTTATGATCTTATAAGCTATTAAGTATCTTATTTCACCAAACACATTGATAGTGCTTATTAGCTCTTAAACAATTTATAAGCCGGTCATACACTCTCTTAGTCATTTATGATTTTACCATTTTCAATACACTACAAAAAAGACGGTGTTTAGCGACGGGAAATTTGCGACGGACGTACGTCCGTCGCAAATTATGTCATTTGCGACGGCAGTTTGGCAGTTTTGCGACGGATTTCGTGAGTTGGTCAATTTTGACCGCCTTTGCGACGGCAATAGTAAGTCGTCGCAAATTTGCGACGGAGGCATAAAACGCCGGCATTTTACACCAATTTGCGACGGAAGTCCTCGCAAATTTGCGACAAAACATTCGCGACGGAAAACATTTCCGTCGCAAATTCGACCGGGTTACATTGTGCGACGGCTTTCCGTCGCAATTTTTAAATTCAAATTTGCGACGGCCCCTTTTTCGTCGCAAATTTGAGCGGTTGAAACTTGTCAGGCGGGTTGGTGACCAATAATTGACCCGGGTCATCGCAAACACTATCTGCGATGGAAAAGCCGTCACAAATTATGAATTTTGCGACGGAAATTAAGGTCGTCGCAAATTTACGCAGTTTTATATCAATCCCTTCCCCTTTCCTTCCCTTTCACTTTCACTCACGAAAAAAATAAGAAATTATGCGGTTTTAATATGTTCTTCACGTATAATTGGTGTATTTGTCATTGCCTTCAACCTCACCGTACGTATTTGTCATTGTCTTCAACTTCACCGTACGTTTTCACATTTTTAACCGTTTAAATGTCATATTTTTATTGTTTCAATTTTTTAGTACACTATTAGGTAATGAGCATGATATATGTTTAATTGATGGGTTTTAGTATAATTGATGATATATATATATATGTTTATTTTATGAGCACATTTTAGTTTGTGTGATATTTATACCTATTTTTAGTCGAAACTCTGCTCAATTTTTCTGTACACTATTAGATAAATTGTGTGATATTTATTTATTTGATTGGTTTACTATGATTGATATATATGGTTGTGTTGGATTGATTTTTGTGAAGGAAAATTTTGTATATCCTTATTTTTAGGCAAACTCTGCCCAATTTTTTGCAACTCATGTGATATTTACTTTTAATCTGTAACAGATACAATTTCCAGATCGTGGTTGGATGTACTCAATACCTAGAATGATAGGAGGAGACATTAACTCTATCTTTTGCAATAAAATTGATGAGTTTATTGAGTTTGCACTACAACATCCATGCAATATGGATTGTATGGGTAATATTAGGTGTCCGTGTAAAGACAGAAGATACAGAAATATGAGATTTTTGAGTGTTGATGAGGTTAGAACTCATCTTGTGATTTTCGGTTTTATTCCCCGTTATTACAACTGGACCAGTCACGGTGAACAGCGGTGGAATGTTGACATTGAAATCGTAGAATACTGGTATACTGGGTGGAGCGGTGGTGGAAGTTCTGATGTTGGTGGTTCAAGTTATGTTCCATATACTCAATTTGAACCACAAGTAGAGGATGAACCTGATAGATATCGGATGACGATTGCAGAATCTATTTTGGGTGGTCAACCACAATACAATGAAACACCTATGGATGAGGAACCAAATCATCGGTCAAAGAAGTTTTTTGATATGCTTAAAACTGTTGATCAAAAGCTGTTTCTTGGTTGTGAGACTGAGACGCAGTTGTCATTCAATGCTCAAATGTTGAACATCAAAAATGAAGGCAAGGTCAGTCAAAAAGTGTTCAATCAATTTGCTAAATTGTTCAAACGAGCTCTACCTGAAGACAACACGGCGCCTGATAATTTCTATCAGAGCAAGAGGCTCTTGAAGGATATGGGTCTACCCTTTGAGAAGATTGATTGTTGTACAAACGGTTGCATGTTATTTTGGGATGAGGATGAGGATGAGGATCATTGCAAGATGTGTGGTCACCCACGGTACAAACCATGTGGTCGTACAAAAAGTAAGAAGAAAGTGCAGTTCAAGGCTTATAAGGCAATGTATTACCTTCCCATCACTCCTCGTCTAGAGAGGTTGTATCAGTCTAGTGCCACGGCTAAAGACATGACATGGCATGCTGAGGAGTGTTCTGGTGAGAATTCTGGAGAGATGCGGCATCCTGCAGACTCGGAGGCATGGAAACATCTTAATAGGGAGTTTACAGATTTTGCAAGGGAGACGAGAAATGTGAGGTTAGGCTTGTGCACGGATGGTTTTGCTCCATTTGGAATGCACGGAAAAAAGTATTCATTATGACCTGTGCTGTTGACCCCGTACAATCTACATCCTTGGTTGTGCATGAAGCCTCAACATATATTTCTTAGTATCTTGGTGCCTGGACCACACAACCCCAAGCATAAATTGGATGTATATCTCCAGCCATTGATTAAAGAGTTGAAATCTTTGTGGTCTATGGGGGTGGAGGCCTACGCCGTTCATAAGAAGCAGAACTTCACGATGCGAGCTGCACTTTTGTGGACCATTAGTGACTTTCCAGCATTTTCTATGTTGTCTGGGTGGTCAACAACAGGAAAACTAGCATGCCCGTATTGCATGGACGGTTCTGATGCATTCTATCTTCCGTTGAGTAGAAAAGTGTCATGGTTCGACAACCATCGCAAGTTTCTTCCTCCTGATCATCCCTTTCGGAGGAACAAAACAGACTTTCTAAAGGGTAAAAATGCAGTAGGCCGCCCAAGACCACGGATTCGATCAGGTATGTGTCTGGGTACTGAATCACTACTTATGTCTATGTGTCTCATATAAATAAGTTAACCATATATAAATTAATTATTTCAGGTGAAGACAACTGGGGCGGGTGCAATGGAGTACAATAAACGCATCCAGGGTGGTTGGAAGAAGAGAAGTATCTTTTGGGACTTACCTTATTGGAGCAAGTTGTTGATTCGACACAATTTGGATGTGATGCATATAGAGAAGAATGTTTTCGACAACTTGTTTCATACGGTCCTGGGTACTGAAGGGAAGACCAAAGACACTTCTAAATCCAGAGATGAGTTGAGGCTCTTCTGTTCTCGTGCTTCCCTACACAAGGATGAGCAGACAAGAACATATCCCCAGGCCTCTAACACAATTAGTAAAGCAGAAATGAAGAATTTGTGTAAGTGGGTGAAAGAGTTGAGCTTCCCTGACAATTATGTGTCGAATTTGGGAGACAGAGTTGACACGAAAACCGGAAAGGTGTCGGGAATGAAGAGTCATGATTGTCACGTGTTCATGCAACGACTCTTACATATTGCATTTCGGTACTCACTTCCCAAGAATGTATGGAGTGTCATCACGGAATTAAGTCTCTTTTTCAGACACTTAACGGCATCAACGATTACAGTCGAGGACATGAGGCGTTTGGATGAGGAGATCCCTGTTATTCTATGCAAACTTGAGCGGATTTTTCCACCCAGCTTCTTCGACTCGATGGAACACTTACCCTTACACTTAGCGTATGAAGCCTCAATTGCTGGTCCCGTACAGTATCGATGGATGTATCCTTTTGAGAGGTAATTCTATACCATTTTTTAGATCGACTTTTAAGATCAATACTGAATAAATTTTCTAACACTTCTTGTTTTAGGTATTTGCACAACTTAAAGCTCAATATTGGAAATGCGGCCCACATCGAAGCATCGATTGTTAATGCATACCTTACTGAAGAGGTTGGAGCATTTTGTTCTTACTACTTCGGTGATCAAGTTCAAACCAGAATCAGAAATGTGCCTCGTAACTACGATGGTTGTGGAGTAGACCATCCCCTTCGTGATGTTGAAGGTATGTTATCTGTATTTTTGCATCCGGGTCGACCAATGGGTAAGGGCACCAAACGACCGTTTAGGGGCAGTATTGAAGAGTCAACAATACATTCATATGTTTTGATGAATTGTTCTGAAGTCCAACCGTATATAGAGTAAGTAATTTAATTTTATAGTTGAGTTTTTTACAACATGTATATTGTTGATATCTGAAAAGTAATTAATTTCTTTTTTCTGATATATAAGGATGTTCTTTGAGTATAAGCGTCAAGTAGAACCAGACATCACAGATGCAACAATTTTTCAATCCATCCGCAATGATTTTATGTTTTGGTTCCAACGTTACGTGAGTATCACATAATTATATGATTTTTACCCTATAACAAATCCGTTATTATTTTTATACATGATAATTTAATATTTACAGGGACAAAATGGCCTACTTAATAACAACCCACATCTTGAAGCTCTGAGCAAAAGACCACTACGTAGTGTGGTATCATACCACGGATATTACGCAAATGAATACAAATTTCATACTGAAGCGTATGCTTCAACGAAATTGACTACAAACAGTGGTGTTTGCGTTACCGGTGCAAACTACAACGAAGAACTCATCGATTACTATGGAGTGCTGCAAGAAGTAGTTGAAATAGAATATTCGGTTTGGCCGAAGAGGACGATAGTGTTGTTCTTGTGTGAATGGTATGATCCAGGGAACCAAGGAACAAGAGTCGACAAAAACTACAAGATTGTTGATATCAACACCGGAAAGAAGTTTCCGGCGGCATACGATCCCTATATTTTTGCAATGCAAGCATCTCAAGTATATTATTGCAAATACCCCGGATCAAGTAGGCCCAACTTGAGGACAGTTTGCAAAGTGAAGGCAAGATCATTGGTTGAAGTTTTTAATCCGTCAAAGAAAGACGGTGTAGAACCAACAGATCCATTTCAAACAGAGATACAAGAGGCTCAAACAGAGGTTGATCAAGCAGGTGTGAATATTTTTGTCGACTTACTTGCTGCAAATCCAGAAATGGTAATGATTGAAAGTGATCATGAGGATGATGGACAAGAGCGCGGTGAGGAGGATGATGAAGAAGAAGAAGAAGAAGAAGGCGGCGATTAGAATTACTAAATTATTGTATATATAACAAATTAGAAACGAAAATAAATTAATTTGGTGAATTATGGAAAAAATGAGTCAATTTGGATACATATACAATTAATTGTGTACAAATGAACGAATTATAAATTTAAGTGGGAGTCGAAATAATTAATTTTACCAAAATAATAAAAATTAAATGGCCACAACATTTATTAAAACAAGTGAGAAACGAAAATGAATTAATTTGGTGAATTATGAAAAAAAAACGAGTCAATTTGGATACATATACAATTAATTGCGTACAAATGAACTAATTATAAATTTAAGCGAGAGTCGAAATAAATAATTTTACCAAAATAATAAAAATTAAATGGCCACAACATTTATTAAAACAAGTGAGAAACGAAAATGAATTAATTTGGTGAATTATGGAAAAAAAAAACGAGTCAATTTGGATACATATACAATTAATTGCGTACAAATGAACGAATTATAAATTTAAGCGGAAGTCGAAATAAATAATTTTACCAATATAATAAAAATTAAATAACCACAACATTTATTAAAACAAGTGAGAAATGAAAATGAATTAATTTGGTGAATTATGGAAAAAAAAGAGTCAATTTGGATACAAATACAATTAATTGCGTACAAATGAACGAATTATAAAATTATGCATTGTCGAAATAAATAATTTTACAAAATAAAAAAAATAGTTGGGCAAAATATTTTAATAAACAACTTAGATACGAAAAGAAATTAATTTGGTGAATTATGGAAAAAAAATGAATCAATTTGAATACATATACAATTAATTGCGTACAAATGAACGAATTATAAATTTAAGCGGGAGTCGAAATAAATAATTTTACCAAAATAATAAAAATTAAATGGCCACAACATTTATTAAAACAAGTGAGAAACGAAAATGAATTAATTTGGTGAATTATGGGAAAAAAACGAGTCAAATTGGATACATATACAATTAATTGCGAACAAATGAACGAATTATAAATTTAAGCGGGAGTCGAAATAAATAATTTTACCAAAATAATAAAAATTAAATGGCCACAACATTTATTAAAACAAGTGATAAACGAAAATGAATTGATTTGGTGAATTATGGAAAAAAAAGAGTCAATTTGGATACATATACAATTAATTGCGTACAAATGAATGAATTATAAAATTATGCATTGTCGAAATAAATAATTTTACAAAATAAAAAAAATAGTTGGGCAAAATATTTTTATAAACAACTTAGATACGAAAATAAATTAATTTGGTGAATTATAAAAAAAATGACTTAATTTGAATACATATACAATTAATTGCATAAAAATAAACGAAAGTAGCTTGTGCCCTAGTGGCGCGCGCCCCCTCCTCTTGCACAAGAGGTCCCGTGTTCGATTCCCCTTGGACGCAAAAATGGATTAATTGTCCAAGGCCTAATAAGACTAATATAGAAGGTGGGCCGCATATAATAAGCAATGGGCCGAGTGGCCCAGTGGTCCGCGCCCGCCCCGCCCGCCCCGGGTGCCCGGGCTCGAACCACACGAGCCACTTTTTTTTAATAGGCTCGGTAAATTGCGACGTCCAAATTCCGTCGCAAATATTGAATTTTGCGACGGAAAAAAGCCCGTCGCAAATCATAACAGAAAAAAATAAAAAAAAAAATATATAAATATTTGCGACGGAATATGACCGTCGCAAATGTTTTTGACCCGATCGGGTCTAACCCGAAATATTTGCGACGGAATAGTGTCCGTCGCAAAATCTGTGCGACCCGGCCGGGTTTGACCTGCCATTTTTGCGACGGATTTATCCGTCATTAATTTGCGACGGACCTCTAAAATCCATCGCAAAAATTATCTACGGCTGTTTTAAAAACGGACACGTGTCTGTCGCAAATTCCGTCGCAAAGCACTGTTTGCGACGGAATTTCCGTCGCAAAACAGTGTTTTTTTTGTAGTGCAAGGTATACATGTTTTCATCCGTTGTAATTTATAAGGTTTTAACCCTTTTTTATTTGAGTATGTACAGTGTAAAATTTATTTATGGTGAAATTAGTTTACAATATTTTTTAGAGAATATTGTATACCTTTTAGTGAAAACAACCCATATCTTTCAACTCATACTTTTTGGTGAAAATAAATTGTACCCTCCAAAATTAATTATACCATCATCTCTATTATGTCATAATTGATTCAAATCGATTTATCCAGGTACACTTCTACTATTCAGATTAAAATTTTCTCAAATTTAAGTTAATCGCGGAAGATCTATAGATTGATTGACTATTTATCATATTGAAGTATGTTTATATATATTTTATGAAGCATGCTATTTGGATCTATGGAGGCGCTTGGTTAGCAACTCTTCCATTGTAATCGGAATGAAAATTATTTTTCATCTATGCCCATATTAAAAATGATATGTTGGGAGAAGAATTGTTACAATTGTGACTCCATTGCTAGTGGCATGCCCCAATTTTGGAATAGAAATAGAAAACAAATGGTTGTTGGTGGAGGAATGAGAGATTGATTGAGGAGGATGATTGTAGGAAGAGAATAGAGTAAGCAAAAAATGGAGTAGTGATTACCTTATTTAGGAGGCGAGGTAGTGATTTTGTTCTTATTGACCATCATAATTACACTAGTTTTCAATCTCATCCCCATTACCATTGAAGAGTGGCTAACCAAGCGCCCCCTAAAATATCTAACAGTACCATGATTGAAAAGCATCACCTACCTCTTAAACAAGAAGCAAGACTTCCATTCGCCATGTATGGGTAAACGATCATGAACTGATCCGTGCTAGCTGTACAAAAACCCCGCAGTTTAAGAATATTACGGTGTTCTGCCCAGTTGCTCAGTTCAACCTCACTCTGAAATTGATATAGTTCAAACTTTTTAAGCCTTTTAATTTCAACAAGTGTACCGTCCGCTAGCCGTCCTTTATATACGCACCAGACGCTATCTGTCCTCATGATGTTTTCGTTGCTGAAATTATCAGTTGCAGCTTGTAGTTGTTGGAGAGAAAACATCAGACTGGCTTCAGGGTCTGCAAAGTAATCCGTTCATGAGCTAAAGAAGTTAAAAACAACATTTTCAATAATATATTAAAAAGTGAAACATTTTTGGACAATTCTGCCCCTCCTATTAATTTTACTTCGTCAGTTTAATCCTTGTCTAACGTGTCAATAACTCTTCCGTTCTTCATTGCCCTTTCAGTTTTACCGTTACCACAATTTGTCTTCCCTCATTATTCCCTTTCAATTTTTCCCAACCCATGATCTGTCCTCCTTTATTTCTTTTTCCCGACGTCTTTCCTCTTCATGATCCCCTGCGAATCTGGGCGATTCTTATCTTAGCGCTTCTGTACTTCATTTTACAAACATCTAATGTTCATTATTAGGTTGTCAATTAAAGAAGAAGACTATGCTTTCTTGTTTTCTAGAATAGCTTATGTGTTTCTGAAAAAAAATTTGCTTATGTTTTATCACTTTAAAATGACTTTTACAATTTTTTTTTTTTTAAATTGTGGTAAATGCTTTAAAAGCCAGAATTGAGCACTAATTGATGTTTGCTTGCATAAGCTCATGAAGCAAGCATATACTGTTAATGGAAACATAAAAGTGGCAAAGCTTTAAGTATAGTACTCACTTCGTTCTAATTTTATTTTCTCATTTAATTTTTTTTTACTTTAATAATGTGAGACTTAATTTATAGTATTTAAGTAGATAATTTTTTTTTATAATAACGTATTATTCTGCATGAGATAAAATGAAGATGTTTTTGTATGTAATTATTAGTGGAATGTGATATAATTTAGAAGTGTTTGAAAGGAGTGAACTATACAGCCGAAAAATTTGTATATTTGTATAAATTTGTATACTTGTGTTCAAGAGTTTGTGAAGATTAAAATTTGTATATTTGTATAAATTTCACTTGTATTTAAAATATTTTTTATCATCCTCCACGTCTGGTTCCTTACATCTCTCTTCATTTTCTCAGTAATACTGATACAATGTCATCTTATGGATAAAGTGTGATTAGCCAAACTTACACTAACTGAGTCAACACATGAACTTCAACTTAGGGGGTGTTTGGCCAAACACCCCCTAAGTGTTTCATTGAGACTGAAGTTCTTATTAGATCAACCATTTGTGAATTGAAGACAATGATGCTTAACAACTATGAACTCTACTTTGACTTCGATAGTTTATTGGTTCTCATTTATTATAAGATATTTTTGTAGATGACAATGATAAAATTGATCGCGTACTTAAAGATAATGTGTATCTATTAATATCTTTTAGTAACTACGTACATTTGATGAAATTAAGTAAATATAATCTAAAGTTAACAATATATTACTCAAATGGTTTGGATTAAAAAAATTACCACTATATTTTACTAACTACGTTAATATAAAGTGCATCTACTTACCTTTTTATTACTATGTACATATAATATGCATCTACTACTATATTTTACTAACGACGCAAATATAACGTGCATCTCACGTGCTAAATATCTAGTTACCGAAAAGTTTGAACTTTAGAGAGTTGTGAAATTAATTCATTTAATTATTTCCCCTACACTCTCCCTTACTCATGGACCGAACTCAACTTTTCCTCTTTTGGGGAAACCCAATGAGTAGACAATTTAATATGAGTGAAGTTGCTCTCAACGAAAATTGACCCTTTTTGTCTCTGATACCATTTAAGAATATTCTGCCTCATTTAAATGTTCGAACTTTAGAGGTGTAAAATTAATTCATTTAATTATTTTCCTTACAATTACTCCCTCCATTTCAATTAAACTGTCACTTTAGAGAAAACAAAAATGTTCTAAAATACGTGTCACTTTCGATTTTCAAGATCGATATTAAATTAATGTTGTTTATTCATTGATAAAGTGTTTGAGATATTATATTAATTATGCATTTATTTTAAATTATCCATTTCTCCATGAAATGAAAGATTTTTTTTCCCACCTTTCCCAAAATAGCAAAAAGTAAACTATATTTCTTTAAATTTACCCTTTAAAAAATTGTAAAGATCCTTATATGTGTTATTTCTTTAATAAGCATCTTTTTTATTAAAACATCTGATATTTTATTTGGGTCAATTTTAAATTGAATGGGAGGGAGTATCACATAACGTTTTTAATCTCAGTTTAAAACAAAAAGTGAAAATAAAAATGAGATGGAGGAAGTGCATCATAATACAAACCTGGTACATCGTTGCGATGGTTCCGTCGTCTTCTAATTCGGCACCACGCTGAAAATAGCTTCCGTGTAATAGCTCCATAAAAAGAAGCACCCTTGCTGACAGATTGATTTTTATTTGGGAGAGGAGATGGAGGCATTGAGAAATCTTCGAAATTGCTACCGGAAAAGCTGAAGTATTATCAAATTATTTAATTGTTTTTGAAACATTGCCATTTATTTGTATCATATAGTAAGATTTTTCAGTTTATTGAAAACAAATTAAGATTTTTCTGTGAAAACAACTAATACTCTTCAGTAAAAACAACTAATATTCCTTAGTAAAAAAAATTAATACTCTTTAATGATTCATGTATGAACCAATTTCACTCTATACATACAATATGGTATATAGAGTGAGAATGGTTTATACATGAACCATTTGAAGGTTACTAGTTTGGAGAGTAAAAATTATTTTAACTAATGAGTATTAGTTGAAAGGTACACGGAGTATTAGTTGTTTAACTAAAATATATTAATTATTTACCTGAGAGTTCGTTCACTCAAATCATCATTAGATGTAGTAATGGTGGTGCAGATGCTTGGGCTTCACCACCGCTACCACTAGCTTCTCTCCAAGTTGTCCCTAGACGACGACCACATCTCGAACAGATTATAATGATATATATATATATAAAAAATAAATTAAAATGTTTGCGTAATGAGAAGGCTAATATGTATATTGTCTTTCTACAATTTAATGGAAAGAATATTTAACTGTGTTCCACTTACTTTTAGAAAAAGTTGTAAAAGGACCGTGTTTTGGCTTCTTTTTGTAAAAGTTTAAATGAATGCACCTTTACTATTTGTCTCTTAGAAAAGGTGATTATCCAGACTTGCGATATGCACCGTTTAAAATAAAATAAAATAAAAAAATAAATTGTACTATTAATCCAGGGCAAGCACGTTAGTCCAAACTTGTGGTGATATAATGAAAATACAGATAATCACTAAAAAAACATAGAATTGCCTACGGAAATTGTCAATATGGCTACGGAATTATCAATAAAAAAATTCGTAGGAGGGATTGCCTACGAATTGCCTTAAAAAATTTCTAATTGTATATGCATCTTCCTTCCCCATCTACAAAATAATTTGCCTACAAAAATTTCATAGGCAAATTGTGTTGTAGGTAATTTTTGTAGACAAATGACTTGTAGGTAATTATACCAAGGGATTTTATTCCGTAGGCAAATTAATTCCGTAGGCAAGTTGTTCTAGGTTGAGAAATGTATATGCTTTCATAATTAGAAAATTCCGTAGGCAAATCGTAGGCAATTCTTACTACAAATTTTTTTGTTGGAAATTTTTTGTAGGCAATTTAATTCCGTAGGCAAATCATTATTTTCTTGTAGTGAATTGTGTTAGAGAATATTGAAAAGGACCGTGATTTTGCTTTCTTTTAGAAAAAGTTGTAAGCGAATGCATTCTTTTTTAAAAGTGATTATACAGACAACCCAACCATTAAGAAAGAAAAAGGAAAAGGTGTTTATAGTCTGAAAGAATTCCGCTCATTATAAGATTTTTATAGTTTCCTAATAACCCTTTATATTTGTGGGCTTGTTATTTTTTGGTTTAGTCTAAACCCTCAGTGTGAAAAAGTGAGGAGAATCAACAAATATATAATTTGATGAGAATTGATATCATAATAATTTTTTGTCTCATTTAAAAGTTTGAACGTATAGGGATATAATGAAAGAATATACTCCCTCCGTTCAACCTTTTCTTTCACACTTGGAAGTGACACATTTTTCAAGAAAAAATGGAGTATGTGAGTGTGGGTTTGTTGATGACCTTTTTATGAACAAGATGATTAGTGACTGTTTTTACTAAGAAAGATCATCAAACAAGGACTAAGATCATGGAATTTAGCTAAGTAATGCTCAAGAAATAATTTGGCAAGAGTTTTGCTATATTATTCAATTGTTCTCCATTTTTCATGTACATGAAGGGAGTATTTATAGACATACAAAGAGGTTATGTGTCACCATCTTGGTGGCTTAACCATTGGATCTTTGCCAAGTGTTAGGACACTTGTACAACATCTACACTATTGCTCATTGGATGGATGCCAAGTGTTAAGACACTTGGACCATATCTAAGCTAGTGACTCTTGGAGTTCCCAATGTTGTACTTGGTCTTTGGCACTACTGAGATGCTCTCGACGGTGACCGGTTGCTCGCTTGTACGTCTTTGTTAGATGTCATGGTCCTTTGCATTCCGACCTGTTCGCTCCTTGCTTGGGATCGTTTTACAATGTTGCTCGCTTTATTACGAAGTTGTTCGCCCGAATTGATCTTGGTTTGCGCCGCTTGCACAGCTGTTCTTTGCAAAGCTGCTCGCCCAAATCCTTCTTGTCATATTAGGGCTCCTTTACAAATCGGTTCGCTCCACGAAACTGCTAGCTCCTTTACAAGGCTGTTCGCTCCACGAAGTTGTTCGCCAACCAACAATTGCCCCCTAGCTTGGTCTCATGTTGGGCATGGATTGATCAATTGAGACCAAGCTACAATCTCTTCGAAAACTGGGTGAGCATATACACGGGCGAGCATCTGAGTAGTTGGGCGAACAGACGAGCACGGGAACATGCGCGCGCGGTCAGCAGCAAACACATTTTCGTGTCGCGACGGTTGGATTCCCGAGGCACGGAACGCGAGGCATCGCGTCAGTCACGCGCGACCCCCAATTTGCCCATAGGGGCCTACAGAACTTTGGGAAAATTGCATTTTCGTCCCATTTTATCCTTATAAATACGTGACTTCTCCTTCATTTCTTCCTTTCTTCTTTCGATTCTCACACTTCCGCCATTGATAAACGCTTCGAAGCTTTCTCCTTACAATTCTTGTGCCTGAATCTTCTTGTTCTTCGAAGGTAATTTACATCTTATATCTCCTTTTCTCCTTTTAATTTCAATTCCGTATACTCTCTCTCTTTCATATTTCTTCGTAACTACGACTTTAATTCCGGCCGTGGACCGCCGTCGCGCCGCCGTCCTGTTGATTCCGCCGCCATCATAACTTCTCCGTTGGCGTCATTATCCGTATATTACCCCATACTTAGCCAAATTCCTCCATCACTTATTTTAAATGGAGTTTTCCCCCTCAAGTTCCTCTCAATCTGGACCCGGGCGAAACCCGGAAAAACGACCCGTAAATCCATCTCCTCCGCGCAGATCTGTTCGCCAAGCGCTGGCGAACAACCCGCGCACATTATTGGTGGATGAAGGCACAGACTCAGATGCGAGCTCCTTTGTTCGCTCAATCGAGATGTTTGCTGCTGATCGCTCAGGCGATCAAGAGGAGGTCCACCCGGTTGCTGCGATCCCGAAACATCTTCTGATCTGGGAGAAGATTCTGCGGAAGTGGCCGCGGAGATAGAGGGTTCGATTGATCTTTAGGGCGATCAAGCTGACACTGCTGGCGAGCAGCGAGTTGGCGAGCAGAGAGGTCCTACTCTCACCTGGGAGTTTTTAAGTGAGATCAATTTTCCCATCTCTTAAACTACACCAGAATCTTGGATCCCGGAAGGAATTGTTCGTGATGACGAGTGGGTGGACTATTCTGCTCGTTACTCGAAGACCTTTGTCGTTCAATCAAGGAAGATAATGGAGGCACGCGAGAGCGAGTTTGCGGCGAGCAAGGTTGCTAGTGTTGTTATTGAGGACGATCTGGCGAGAATTCGTGCAACATACAAGATTCCTTATGATATTTTTATGTATGTGCCTACGAAAGGAGAGACTGCTGATCGCCCTCCTCCCGGTTGCACGGCGATCAACTTGGATGTGCTCAATACGGGTTTCCCGCTCCCCGTTCATCCGCTCATTGGTCGTTTCTTGTCTGACATGAATCTGGCGATCACTCAAATCACCCCAAATGGTTGGAGTACTCTTCTAGCCTTCATGACTCTTTTTGGTCTTGAGGGTTACAAGAATAAAATAACAACTGCGGAGCTTCTTTATGCCTTAACTATTTCTGAGGACGGTGTTGGCTGGTATTATGTTAAGGCGAAGACCGGAGTGAATCTTATTGAAGGTGTCCCCAATAAAATTAAGGGCTGGCATCGTCAATTCTTCTATATTGGTGGAGATTGGCGAGCAACTGAGGGGTTCGCTGGCGGGCAGGCGCGCATCATGTCACCTGAAGGCTTTGGAAAAATCAAACGTAGGGCTGATTTTGTCTTGCTAATTCATAAGTAGGACTAATTTTAATCCTTTTCTTTGTTTTGCAGGTCCGAGAATCTTGAAGTGGGGGCATCCCGATCTCAGCGACGAATACCTCTTCACGTTAGCCGTCATTTCTCTTCGCGATGCTGCTAGTCGCGATTTGGAACATCTTTCAAAAGCTCACTGCCGCAAGCTTGCTGGTTTGATTACGAGTCCCCACCATCTTGAAGCTCAGGCTGCTATCCCTGAAGGTAAGTCTTCTTTATTCTTATTCTTTTTGTTCGCCTATCCTTTCCTGCTCGCCTAAACTTCTTGTATTTGTTAGATCAAAGAGTTACCGTTGCCATCCCGTCTGTGCCGGAATCCTACTACTTGCTCGCCAGACGAGTTAAACAGATGACCGAAGCCTCAAGAAGGAAGATGGACCCTCCCCTTGCTATCATTCGCCTCCGAGCAGGGGAGAACCCCACTGGTCGCCCAGCCGCCGGAGCTGGTCGCCGCAAGCCTGCGGCTAAAACTACCTCCTCTCCACGGGACGCGAGGAAGGAAAAGGAGAGGGAACGGGAGAGGGAGAAGAAGAAAGCGCCCCGGGGCAACGATGTTCGCAGTGATGATTGTGCCTCGAAGCGATAAAAAACTGTGGGGGAGGCGAGCAGCATTGCTCCCAGATCTCCTGCGTCTAAGTCCACCTCCTTGGAAGTTGTGGACGAACAACAAGTGGTCGCTGGCCTGGTAGCGACCAAGAGAGGGGACAATCCCAAAGATACTTCTTATTTAGGTTGGGACCCCGTTAAGATCAAGGAGTAAGTTAATTGTCTTTAATTTGTTTGTTGTTCGCCACTTGGTGCAGTGCTGCTCGCTTACTAACTACTGTGTTTCTATTTTAGGTATAACCCAGCGCATTATCCTGGCCGCGGGACTACTCTCGACCATTTCTCTGTGGTGAAGAATGCACCTTCCTCATTCTCCGAGATTCCTGACATCCCTGTTCGCCGAGCAGCCGAGACAGTTCCAAGAGCCTGGACGAAATCGGCGAACACCATTGTTGCTAGCCAATCTGCTAGTGACAATGTTCGCTTGGTGGCGTACAATGCTAGCCATCAATTGATCCAGTCCCAGATGCTGCTCGACCAAGTCATGGGGCTCGAGCGGACAAACCGTGATTTGGGTCGTCGCATGGAGAGGATGGACGAGGAAAGAGTTGTTGCCATTAAGGAGTGCAAGGCTGAGCATGCTAAGGAGCTGGCCTTAATGGAGAGGAAGATGGAGGCCTCTTTGGTTGGCGAAAAGAGTGCCTTGGACAAGGCTGAAAAGATGATGCTGGAGGTGAAGTCTTCAGATCTGAGAGCTGAAAGGGCTGAAAAGGAGCGAGCAGACTTAGCTACTCGCCTGCTAGCTGCCGAGGAGCATATCAAGAGGTTGGAGGAGGAGCGCAAAGGCATGATCGACTTTGAAGTCCACGAGCAAGAGGTGTTGGACAAGACCAACTTTGGGTACATCTGTGCCTTTGCCGAATGCTTGAGGTCTGTCCACTTCGCCCACGATCATAATCAAGATATTTGTGGCGCGGTGAAGGCGGACTTCATCGAGTACGTGAAGAATTACCCTCCTGCTCCTGGTTCAACCTTGTTCGTCTCCGATTTAGCCGATCTCAGCTTCCCTCTAGACGTCTTCGGCGAGGAGGTCGACATCGCTGCTCCAACCTATGGCGGCCAGCCTGATCCCACCCCAGCGGCGACCAGCGCAGCGGCCCAGCCTGATGAAGTCTTTGAGGGGTTGCCTTCGCTTCCCTTAACTCCTATAGATGGGGCTGGTACAAGTGCCCCGGGCGAGCAGCATAGTACTCAGGCGACCAGCGCTGCAGATGCTCCTCCTTCTTGAAGGATTTAGTTTTTTACTTACAATAGGATGTCTCTTTTTGTACTTATCTGATCATTACTATTGTAAACATATTTTGACAATGAAATGAAAACTTTTGCTAATCTACTAATTTACGCCACTTTGTTTGTCTTACTTAGTTGCTCGCCTATTTCTTTTGGCTTATGACTCAGTTTCTAAGTGTTCCTTTTTTCTTAAGGTAAACACTTAGTCAAATTTTAAGTTGGTCACTCGGTTCTTACAGAACTTGACCTTTAATAGTTTGGGCCTTTTTGGTCGCTTGTGGACTCGACCTTGCATTAATGTGGGCTATTCGTCCATTAGGGACTTAGCCTTATTTTGCATTTAATAAGCTCTATTGTTCGTCTTATAACAGACTTGTGCTTTGCAAAATTTTTTTTTTTTTGGGCGAGCAACCAAGTATTCTGGACTTAAGGCTCAATTTAAAAGAAAGTAAATCAAAAGATAAATACAATTCTGCTCGCCTAGTAACTGCACAACTGCTCGCTTTTATATAAATTCTTGCAAAAAAGTTTCAAAATTACAAGAAGCTACTTGTAAAACTTCTAAGACTTACAGGACTTTATTGATAGTACTTCTTGAGTAAAGTAGTATTCCAGGAGTATTGGGACGACTTGCCTTCCATGTCTTCAAGGTCGTATGTGCCGTTGTGCCACTTATTCGTCACCTTGTATGGGCCCTCCCAAGTCGGGCCGAATACTCCTGGTGGTGTTAAAACTTTTCGAAGTACCAAGTCCCCAATTTCGAATTCTCTTGCTTTTACTTGAGAATTGTAGTACTTCGCCGCTCTTTTCTTATAAATTGCATTTTTCAATTCTGCTGTTATTCTTTTTTCTTCAAGCAAGTCCGACTCTGCTGCCAATGCAGAGTTATTTTCTTCCTTTTCAAACGCAGCTGTTCGACCTGTCGGGATTTGTAGCTCAATTGGTATTACTGCTTCTGTCCCGAACGCCATTGTGAAAGGTGTTTCGCCTGTACTTGTTCTGTGTGATACTCAGTATGCCCACAACACCTCCGGCAGCTCCTCAGACCATTTTCCCTGTTTGTCGGCTAAGCGGATCTTCAAAATATGTTTGATTATTTTGTTCACTGCTTCCACTTAGCCATTCGACTGGGGGTGATACGGTGTTGAAAAATGTTTCTTCATTCCCCACTTTTCATAAAAATCTCTTATCTTTTTTCCTTCAAACTGTTTTTCGTTATCCGTCACGATCGCTTGAGGCACCCCGAAACGACAAACAATGTTTCTCCATATGAAGTTAATCATTTTCTCCTGTGTGATTCGCACAAGCGCTTCTGCCTCAGCCCACTTCGTGTAATAGTCTACTTCCACCACTGCGAATCAAACATTTCATTTTCCCGGTGGAAAAGGCCCGATGAGGTCAATTCCCCATTTTGCGAATGGCCATGGACTATTGACTGAGATTAGTTCGTGTGGGGGCTTGTGGATGTTTGGGCGAATAACTGACACCTGTGACAAGTTCGGGCAACTTTGATTGCATCCTGGAGGAGGGTTGGCCAATAATATCCTTGTCTTACGGTTTTGTAAGCCAGCGCCCGTCCTCCAGCGTGATTTCCACATACGCCTTCATGAATTTCCTTCAATACTGCTTGCCCTTGCTCCCTATTCAAGCATTTCAGAAGCGGGAGTGAAATTCCTCTTTTATACAACTGTCCATCCATCATGGTGTATCTTGCTGCTCTTTTGACCAACTTGTTAGCTTCAAACGGATTGTCTGGCTTTTTGTCGTTTTGTAAATACTCAATGATTGGTATCCTCCAGTCGTCCTCTTCGAAATCTTCGTTGACTTGATACATCTTGTAGTCTTCGGTTGATGGCTTGGACATTTTTGTCAGCGTAACTCCTGTCAACTTTGCTGGTCCCGTGCTAGTTGCTAACCTGGCTAATGCATCTGCTTGAGCATTATTGTCTCTTGGTATCTGTTCGATGTATATTTGCTCGAACAAGGAGGCCAGGTGAGCAACAATCTTTGATACAAGGCCATATTCTCGTCCTTTGCCTCGTACTCCCCTCGAACTTGGTTGACAATCAATTGTGAATCCCCGAAAATCTGTAGCTTTCTTACTCCAACTGCTAGTGCTAGGCGTAATCCAGCGATCACAGCTTCGTACTCTGCTTCGTTATTTGTCGCCATGAACTCGAACCGGACTGCTGAAGTAAAAACTTGCCTATCTGGGCTTATCAAGACTATACCTGCCCCCGATGCTGTATTAGTTGACGATCCATCAACATACATGTGCCAGGGATGGCTATGTCCTCTCGTCGGATCCTGGGGGAAAGTCAGTTCGACTATAAAGTCTGCTAAGGCTTGCCCCTTGATTGCTGTTCGAGGAGCATATGAAATCCCTAATTGACTGATTTCCAATGACCATTTTAAAAGGCGACCAGCCGCATCGGGTCTGTGCAGTATTTACTTGAGCGGGAACGTTGTCAACACTTCTACCTGGTGGTCGAAAAAATATGGACGAAGTTTTCTGACGCTCATCACCAGTGCATATGCTAGCTTCTCTGTCGGTGAGTATCTGAGTTCTGCTTCGTGTAAAGCTTGACTCACATAGTAGATGGGCAGGTGGAACTTTCCTTCTGCTCGAACGAGTACTGAGCTGATTGCTACTTCTGAAGCTGCCAGGTATAAGTATAACTTCTCTCCTGGGATCGGCTTGGCAAGAATTTTCGTATCACTGAGGTATTCTTTCAACTGCTCGAACGCTTGTTGACAGACGTCTGTCCACTGAAACTTTCCCTTCTTGATTGCCTCGAAGAACGGCCTGCACTTATCTCCGGATCTTGAGACGAATCTGTTCAAAGCTGCTAGGCATCCGGTTAGCCTTTGGACTTCTTTAACCGATCTAGGTGGCTGCATCTCTATGATCGCTTTCACTTTTACGGGATTTGCTTCGATTCCTCTTTGACTGACCAGATGTCCCAAGAACTTCCCGGAATGGACCCCAAAACTGCTTTTCTTGGGGTTCAGTTTCATGTTGTATGTTCGAAGTATCTCAAACGTTTGAGTTAGATGCTGCAAGTGATCTTCCTTTCTGGTGCTCTTGACAACAATATCATCTACGTACACTTCCATTGTCTTCCCGATGTAATCATCAAACATCTTATTAACCAATCTTTGATATGTAGCTCCAGCGTTGATTAACCCAAATGGCATTCTCTTCCAGCACAATAAGTTTTTGTTGGTGTAGAACGCCGTATGCTCTTGATCATCGGGATGCATCGCTATTTGATGATATCCTGCGAATGCATCCATAAACGTGAGAAGTTCATGTCCAGCGGTGCTATTAACTAGTTGATCGATGTGAGGCAATGGGAAATTATCTTTTGGGCAGGCGGCGTTGAGATCTGTGAAGTCGATGCAGAGTCTCCACGCTCCAGTCGCTTTTCTGACCAATACTGTATTCGCCACCCATTGCGGGCATAACGCTTGTTTGATTAAGTCGTTATCCAGCAGCTTTTTAACCTCCACATCAAGCGCCTCGTATTTGTCGGGCCCAAATTTTCTCCTCTTCTGATGGATTGGCTTCTTTCTCGGGTCGATGTTGAGTCTGTGGCAGGCATGTTCGGGGCTGATGCCCACCATGTCTGCATGCGACAATGCGAACACATCGAGGTTTGCTTTAAGAAACTCAATCATGTTGGTCCTGTACGGCTCTGGTAGCTCGGACCCTATGAAGAGTTCTAAGCCCTCTTGGTTCGGGTCGACTTTTACAGTTTCCAACTCTTCGACCGGGGTAGCCCTTCGTTTCTGGCCTTTCCATCTGGGGTCAATAATGGGCCCTTCTGTCATTAGCTCATCCTCGATTTCCATCGGTTCTGCTCCCAATCGTGGCTCAATGTCCTCTGTATCAACGTTCATTGCCATTGTTTGTTCTTCCTCTTTGCTGGTTGTAGCAGCTTCTCTACCTCTCGTTTGGACAGACTGTCCATCTTCGCGTTCTTGCTTGTCCGCATCTAATTGTGCGCCTATGCACAGCTGTTCGTCAATGCGCGGCTGTTCATCTGCGCACAACTGCTCGTCGCTGCGTGGCTGTTCGTCTGCGCACAGCTGCTCGTCGCTGCGCGGTTGTTCGTCTGTGCATAGCTGCTCGTCGACTTCCATTACTTCAGTGTCGATAGAAGTCATGGACTCGCTATCGCCTTCGTCTTTGCCTGGGCACCTGTCTACCATGTTGACCTGGTGGCCCTCAAGTTGTATTTGCAAAAGACACGCACGAGCCTTCTTTTGGTCTCCCTTGACTGTACCTGCACCTTTCCTTGTTGGGAATTTTAAACAATAATAGTACGTTGAAACAGCTGCTTTGAATTCATGCAAGAAAGGACGGCCGAGGAACCCGTTATAGGTGGACTGTTGGTCTACAACTAGAAAGTCTACCATCCTATTCAGTTTCCTTTCCGGGTCCTCGACCGATACAAGCTCGACTGCCAACGTAACCATTCCTAGCGGGGTGGTCACAGCATTCCCGAATCCTACAATTTTGTGATCACAGTCCTTGATGTACTCAGCGCAATCTCCTAGCTGGTCCACCGTGCTTTTGAACAGGATGTTCGTATAGGAACCAGTATCGACAAGTAGACGGTGCACTTTTGTCCCCATAATATTGACACAAATGACCAACGAGTCATTGTGAGGAGTGAGTACCCCGTCTAAGTCTTTTTCTGAGAAAGTCAGGTCCCCTGTTCGTCTGGTCAATGGATTCACACCCACTTCCATCACTTGATCCACTGCTCTCAGTTCCGCTTTTCTCTTTCTTTTTGACATAGGTGGTCTCCCATCGGAACAACCACCTACTGGTCCAGTGGGTTCCAGCATTAAGATCTCCGGGATTTGCCTTGCTGGGGCTGCTGGGACCTTCCTTCCTCTCTTACCAGCTTTGCCTGGTTGGTCATCACTGTCTCTATCATCCGAACTGGATAGTACTGGTGCCCTTGGTCTTTTAGCTGGTTCCCTTTTCACGAACTCAGACAGTTTTCCTTCCTCATAGAACCTCCACAACTGCTTCAACAGATCTCGGCACTCGCTCGTGAAGTGACCGTTGTTCTGATGATATGCGCAGTATTTGTTCGGGTTTAGTTTTCCTCTCTCTTGCCTTATCCTCCGTGGCTCTGACAACATTTCCCTGTCTTTAACGTTATCGTACACAGCGTCCACGGACATGGTAAGGACTTGATTCAACTTTTCCTTCAACTCAGCTCCCTCATTGAATGACTTCATGTTCTTCGGAGCTTTGTAATCGTTTCCACCAGATTTCTTGCCAAACTTTTTTGGGTCAGCTTTGTCTCCCATTTCTCTGTGTAACGCCTCTTGCATTGACACATGGATCCCTGCTTTGTGTCTGAATTCTGCGTATGTTTTCGGACAAGTCAAGTGCATCTCCTTCCACAGATCAGTTCCTTTCTTTAAACCAGCCACCACTGCCACTATCTTCGTGTCCTCACTCACCATCTCGCCTTCTAACATAATCTTATCAAATCTTTCCAGAAATTGTTTGTCTGACTCCTCGTCTCCTTGTCTAATGTCTGCCAACCGGTGCCTGTGGGTGAAGTAAGATCCAGCGGTTGAAAAATGAGACAAGAACTCCTTGCTCAACTGGGTAAAAGAGTTAATGGATCCAGGAGCCAATGCCGAAAACCATCTGTGTGGGCCATCTCCAAGGGTGAGTGGGAAATTTCGACATTGCGTGGCATCCGTTGCCCCTACTGAGATCATGAAGGCCGAATACTTTGTTATATGGATATGAGGGTCTGAAGTTCCCTCGTACAGGTTGATGGCCAGAAATTGTATTTTCTTCTGGATTGGTGCATTGAGAATCGACGAGGATAACGGTGAGGACGGGAGAGAAGTTGATCTGACACTTCTCTGGGATTCTAGCTATTTTTGCAATTCTTCAATCGCTTTTTTCATCTCCTGCAGTTCGCTTGGGGGAGTCCTCCCATCGGAAGGCTGTTCATCGTGATTGGGTATGACCTCCTCACGATACAGTCCCTCTCCGACGGGACGTTTCTCCTGGGTTGCCCTCCTAGCAACGTTACTTGCTCCATTTGGCCCTAACCGGCCCAAAGCTGATCTCCTGATTCGATCATGTACAGATGGGCGAGCAGCAGGGCGTGGTCGCTCATCATTCCTTCTAGACTGTTCTCTCGTGGCTGTATACCTTGTTCCCAGCCTTTCCAACGCACTTGTCCGAGAAGTGCTTTTGCTCGACTCACTTACATGACTCAGTGAGGATCCTTCTCGATTCCCCAATCGCTCACTTATGGGAGCCTTTCCTTTGTTTCTACGGACTTCAGCGCTGTCGGCCTCGTCCCGATGTGCATCTTCTCTCATTTTACTTCTTTGTTCGCCTGTTCGTCCCTGCTCGCCTGCTCGATTGGTCATCACAGGTCCTCTTGACGGTCCTGCTGCTTGTCGATTTTGCAACGATTGAAGAACAACAATCGTTTTTGCTAGCTCCTCGGGGTTTTGGGCAAGAGCTTCTACTTCCGGCGGAATTGTATCAATAGTGACTTGGATGTTCCTCTGCGATGTTGCTCTCACTGCCCGTGCATGTCCCTCGGTAGACGAGACCCTGGTTCTCGACCTACGATTCGGGGATGCACTCGAATGTCGTTCTTCTTGTGATCTTATCATTTTGGTTACCAATATATGAGTGAAGCAGAGGAATGGTGTAATCCAACTTGTAACAAATGTTTTTCTTAAGAGTTACTAGCCTTGAGTGTATGATTATGAAGGTTCACAAACCCTAGTTCATATACTCATGCATTTAAACCCTCAGAATGGTATCTATACAAGCAGCCTTGCACCAAAAGGTGTGAATATTTTAACTCCGGCGGTCTCTTCTCGGATTCCGACGAGATTTTGCAGATTACGGTGGGCTTTCTTCGAATTTTTCATAAACGAAGGTTCGTACCCTCCTTCTAGCGCCAATTGTTGATGACCTTTTTATGATCAAGATGATTAATGGCTGTTTTTACTAAGAAAGATCATCAAACAAGGACTAAGATCATGGAATTTAGCTAAGTAATGCTCAAGAAATAATTTGGCAAGAGTTTTGCTATATTATTCAATTGTTCTCCATTTTTCATGTACATGAAGGGAGTATTTATAGACATACAAAGATGTTATGTGTCACCATCTTGGTGGCTTAACCATTGGATCTTTGCCAAGTGTTAGGACACTTGTACAACATCTACACTATTGCTCTTTGGATGGATGCCAAGTGTTAAGACACTTGGACCATATCTAAGCTAGTGACTCTTGGAGTTCCCAATGTTGTACTTGGTCTTTGGCACTACTGAGATGCTCTCGACGGTGACCGGTTGCTCGCTTGTACGTCTTTGTTAGATGTCATGGTCCTTTGCATTCCGACCTGTTCGCTCCTTGCTTGGGATCGTTTTACAATGTTGCTCGCTTTATTACGAAGTTGTTCGCCTGAATTGATCTTGGTTTGCGCCGCTTGCACAGCTGTTCTTTGCAAAGCTGCTCGCCCAAATCCTTCTTGTCATATTAGGGCTCCTTTACAAATCTGTTCGCTCCACGAAACTGCTAGCTCCTTTACAAGGCTGTTCGCTCCACGAAGTTGTTCGCCACCCAACAGGGTTGAATAAAATAATTATAATTTTATGTTTTATTGACTTTTGTGGGGGAAGTTGTTTCATTTTTTGACATGTGAAAATAATCGTGGGACGCCCAAATAAAATAAATGTAAAAGTAATTGTCGAACAGAGGGAGTATAATTATGTTATGGAATGTTGAAAAGGACCATGTTTTTGCTTTCTCTTATAAAAAGATGATTAGTTTGAAAGAAATAAATTTATTTGTAATATACTTTTGTAGTTTATTTGGTTAAAAAACACACCAGTTTGAAGAATTGTAAAGTGTCGAAATAATTTTTTAAATTTGATATTTTTTTCCCTAAAGGTATGTATACCCCAATTAATATCAGCTTTTGGATCAAATTTGCTTTCAATATGAACCGTTAGATTATTTTGGTCAAAAAGCAAATTATCTGCTACTTCACTACAAGAAAATAATAATTTGCCTACAGAATTAAATTGCCTAAAAAAATTTACCAACAAAAAAGTTTGTAGTTAAAATTGCCTACAATTTGCCCACTGAATTTTCAAATTATGAAAGCGTCTATATTTCTCAACCTAAAACAATTTGCCTATAGAATTGATTTGCCTACGGAATAAAATCCCTAGGTATAATCACCTACAAGCCATTTTCCTACAAAAATTTACCTACAACACAATTTGCCTACGGAATTTCTGTAGGCAAATTATTGTGTAGGTGTGGAAGGAAAATGCCTATACAATTAGAGATTTTTGTAGGGGGTAAATTGCAAGGATGGTCCCATGAGAATTTATACTTGACAGATTTGGTTCCATGTTCTTTTTTGGTCCCATGTTTAGCAGAAAACACTAGTACAAAAAATGACTTAGATAGCGGTTACTTTTTAGCTTAGAAAGCGGTTCTAACCGCTTTCTAAGAATCAGCTATCTAAGCTAAGAAAGCGGTTCGGAAACCGCTGTGCAAAATAACCTCTTAGATAGCGGTTATAAACCGCTGTGTTCTAGGAAAGCGGTTTCGAACCGCTATCCAAGATCCTTACTTAGAAAGCGGTTTTGAACCGCTATCCAAGTGCCTAACTTAGAAAGCGGTTTTGAACCGCTATCCAAGTGCCTAACTTAGAAAGCGGTTCTTAACCGCTATCTAAGTGACAAAACGTTTTTTTTTTTTTAATTTAATTCACTAGGAAAGCGGTTCTTAACCGCTTTCTTTGATTTATATTTTTTTTTTATATTTTCTATTTTATTTTAATAAACCTGTTTATATACAAATAAATATATTTATCCATACCATTAAATATTAATCCATAACATCAAATAAATATAATTAATTATACCAAAAAATTCATAATAATATCATATCATCACAAATTAATTCCATAAGTTATATAGTAATAATGTCTTGTAACCTCTAGCTAGGCATGCTATAGATCAAAGCCTAACTAAGTCCCAAGACATTCTAAAATTCTAACATGCATTCTAACAATTTCATCTAAAATTAGTCATAAATCCTTCAATTAAGAATTATAACCCTAACAAGGACATGATAACAATCTTATTATTAGTTGAATGCTAATAATAAGTTAGCTTTAATGTAATTATCACAAGACAATTTAAATCAACTTGTGGTTATATAGTATCTCTTTTCTACCGTTTAGTCATGCATAACTAGAATGAATCAAATTACGCAATCACACAATTTCAATAAATTTGGGGCCAAAAACCATTTCCATTAATTTCACCACCTCAATTAATGGAAGGCAAATTATATCACTAATAATTATTATTCATTTCCATTATCATCCTCATTCACAATCATACAACATGAGATGCATATATAAATAAATTACCGAAATCACGACTTAGAATCAATCGAACAATTTCTATATATACCTAATTATATTATATATTCATCAAATAAATTAGTATTTAAATAAACAAACACTAATTAACTAGTATATAAATAAATTAATATATAAATAAATTAACTAGTATATATTCATCAAATAAATTAGTATATAAATTAACAATTTCTATATATACCTAATTATATTATATATTCATCAAATAAATTTCACAATTTAAATAAACAAACATTAATTAACTAATTAACTAGTATATAAATAAATTAGTATATACCTCAAATTAACTAGTATATATTCATCAAATTAATTAGTATATAAATTAACAATTTCTATATATACCTAATTATATATATTCATCAAATAAATTAGTATATAAATACACAAACACTAATTAGTATATATTCATGAAATTAATAGTACTACTAATTAACTAGTATATATATAAATTAAAAAATTAGGCATATAATTAACACTAATTACCTGTCGACGGCGGAGAGGCGGAGGGATACGGCGGCGGCGGCGGCGGAGAGGCGGCAGCTGGTGCGCGGGGACTGTGGCCTCGTCGGGAGAGGCGCGCCTGGGACGGCGTCGCGAGCGCGGCGGGCAGGGTACGCCGCAGGGGAGGGTGGCGCCGCGGGCTACGAGGGCGGCGCAAGGGGGCTGGAGGGAGCGGTGGCGCGCGGCGTGTGGGCGGAGATATCGGAGGAGGGTCGAATTAATTTGGAGAACGATACGCGGGTACTGGAATTAGGGATTTGGAAAGGATTTAAATTGGGTCAAACACTTGCATAGCGGTTTTGAACCGCTGTGCAAGTCTGCAACTTAGAGAGCGGTTCTTAACCGCTATCCTAGTTTCACTTGGATAGCGGTTTTGAACCGCTATAAAAGACGAACTTGGATAGCGGTTTGGAACCGCTATCTTGCAATTGATTTCTTACATAGCGGTTTTCAACCGCTTTCTAAGGTTTTACCTAAGAAAGCGGTTTTAAACCGCTGTCTTACAAATTTTTTTTTTTTTTTATAAATTACTTTACAAAACCGCTCTCCAAGTGGGTTCTTGGAGAGCGGTTTTTATAATAGCTATCTAAGAATAGCTATCTAAGTTCGAATTTGTAGTAGTGAAATGTCCCATTCGTTAAATATTTTACAATTTTCTATGGAATACTGGATGGAAAAACCTTTTCAACTTGATTTTTGGAGGGAAATGAGCCAACTTTTGCTATTAACAATCATTTCAATGTAAAATACCAGTATGGAGGCGATTCTGCAACTTTAGTTTGTAGAGTTTTAAGAAGTTGAAAATTAATTATTTTTAAGTTGGGAATTATACGCTCGATTTTTTGGCAGAAAACTAACGGGTGTGTGGGCCTCATGCTCGTTAATCCGTTATTTTTTGACGGAAAAATCGTATGGGACTATTTGCGCTAAAAAAAGGACCAAATTCATGTGGACCAATTCTTATGGGACCATTTCTGCAATTTCCCCCATATTTAAAGCAAGCATATATATAATAGACTATATAAACACTGTCTAACGTAAAACAATTGACAATATAATACTTAATACAACACAATACAAGATATAATACATAATACATTAGAGCCGGAAATTTGAGCCCGATCCGCCCGACGTATGAAATAACCAAAGAAATGAGACACAAAATATCCATAACAAAAACAGAAATGAAAGTGGTTAAGATTTAGTGAAGAATGTATCATCTCATCTAAGAAAATGGTTCCTAAAAGAATTTCATCTCATCTAAAAGTTCGAATTTATAGAAAATGTGAAATTAATTCATTTAATTATTTTTATAAAGTGGTGTGAAATTAATTAATTTAATTGTTTTCCTTACACTCCCCCCCCATGGGTCGAACTCAATTTTTCCTCTTTGAGAAGGTCCAATGAGTGAATAATTTAATTTGGGTAGAGTTGCTATCAGCAGGAATTGAACCCTGGGTGTAAGCCTTTTTGGCTCTGATACCATGAAAGAATTTCTTCATCTAAAAGTCTGAATTTATAGAGAGGTGTGAAATTAATTCTTTTAATTATTTTTCTTATAGTCTCAGGATGACAGTAATTAGAATTCACGCCTCAGCAGAACATATCGAATGCTTTGTCTAGTATAACAATAAAACGATACATTCGACCATTATTCATATTATTCATCTTCTACCACTAACACACATTTGCATTAAAAATACAATCACTTTCTCCGCATATGAAATACTTGCAATTAATAAGAAAAAGTCTAGACAACTTTTTCATCTTTATTCTTGAAAACCTAATTGATCATGCATGTTTTCAAACTGACAAGGAAGTAAGCATCCGAAGATCCTCATCCTTCTCAAATATGGGCATGTCCGATTCGTGCAAATACACCCACGCCTCGATCCCATCGTTGTTTTTCGTGTTGAGCAGAATGAAATGGTCCTCCAGAGGCACTGCCGCCATGCTTACCCACACGGGCTTCCTGAATCCAAAGTCAATCTCGTATTCTCCGAATTTGGAGAAATCAGTAATAAATATTACTTTGTAATCAGGGCTCTCTGTTTTTTTAGCACCCTCTAGAAAACTGTCAACCATTAGCCATCTTCCAAACGCTTTGTCGCTCAGTATCTTGGCGCAGTCTTTAACGCCTTGAACGACGACGTCTCGCATCTTCGACGCCAAGCCTGCGAAATTCTGCTCCATGCCCTGGCTCTCCCCTGCTGTGAACTCCAGGAAAGTTTCTACCACCCATGTGCCACAGGAATGTTTTGATAGGGGCGGAATGGTCCTTTCGCGGACGTTGATGACTTGGCCGATGAGGGACGCTCTCGGCTTTCCGTGCTTTGCCCTGTCTGCGCGTAGCAGAGCCTGGGTTAGCACAGCAGACACCATCACCACCCTGAAGTAGAAAACCAGAGCACTCGTAAAACTACGAGAAAATGTACAAAAATGTCTAATTTCAAGTGTCCAAAGTATTTTTTGCCAAGTGTACAAAATTGTTCATTTTTGTCAAATTGACGAAAATGCCCCCAATATACTTGGAAAAATTAATGTTGGAATATAGTTGGAAAAATTGGTGAGCAAGGGTAGAAGAGTTGTATTGGACTGATTTTTCTTTTTTTTTTTAACTACTAGACTTTGGGCACCTGAATTGGCAGAAAAATAGAGTAACAACACCGTGCATGTCTATTATTTCTTTATAAAATTGATCAATATATTTTAATATAATTTCTCATATGTATAAAAACTAGATAAAAATTTGCATGAAAAAATTTCATACATGAACGAATCTCCATTATCTCATTTTATATGACACAGATACTAAATTTGAGATCCGTACCTTGAAAATTAAAATTTTGGTCAAATGAAGATTTTTCAATAATAATTTTGGTCACACGTTCTTTTTTCTTCATTTGTTTTGAAAATTTGGTCTCTTCCGTTAATTTTTGGGACTAAAGTTGTATTCTTTTGTTATCAAAATTGTAATTTATAGACCAAAAATGTCGAAAAAAACTACAGGACCAAAAATGTCAAAAAAATTAACCATTTTTTTTCTGATCACCTATTTTCATGGGACCAAAAGTGAAATTTACTCTGATCAGTATTATATATTAGACCATATTTTACAAGACTCCCCCTACAAACTAATGAAACAACTAATTTGTTTTAGAAATATTTATTATACAAATTTTTGCCGTCATATAATTGTACAAAACAAAAGGATAAAAAGAAGAAGAGCTGTATAAACAAAACTCGAAGAATAAGAAATATATTTGGCACCTGGATGGGGGGAGCTGGATTCCTTTAGATTTCCATGTGGTTTCGAGAATTCCTCGGAGTCTGGATACGGCATTTTTATCAAATACATATCTCCGGCAAACAATACTCTTGTCTAGACTTCTCGACTCCTGAAACTTATGAGGAGCCAAGTCGTCGGGAGGGAAGTGCGTGGGGGAGTCGAAATTCGGGCAGATGACCGGCTCGCCCACGGCAGCCTTGGCCCAAGCTGCCAGGAATATGCCCAGTGACGCTGAGTCGAAAATCCGGTGTGACACGCACGCGCCGATAGCCAACCCCCCACATTCAAACCTGCAGATAAAAATGATTTCAGTTACATATTTTCTAGCTCTTACGCCAGATGAATCAATCGTAAAAATTAAAACTAACCAATTATTTAACTAGGACGAATTGCAAAAACATGACTTGTTTTTGTCACTAATTGCATTTCGAGAACAACTTTTGCAAAGCAGGTAGTGAATTTTTAAAATTGGTAAAGAAAATTGACCTTTAATAACAATAATCTGTAATTATAGAATAACTATTCTATTATTAAAATCTATTTCAAAATTGTTATTAATTATTTAATGAGGTGGAAACAAATATTGAATAAAAATAATTAATTAAAAAAAAATACAGTCTGCGCCACGTCAGCATGGGCAACAGAAATCCCCAATTTTGGCCGGCGCGTGAGCCACGCGTGACATAAAACGACGTTGTTTTGGCTTTTCCGGTGAAATTGGGGCCAAAATTGGACAACTAAATAAGTTATGGGACCAAAATTGAATAATTAAATTTTTTGGGACGTAAATTGGACACAAGATAAGTTATGGGACCAAAAAAACTTTTTTCTCTTGTTATTAAAGAATTTTAGCTAGAAAAGCTATCATAACTAAATATGATAAAATTGTTGTCACTAAAGGTCTTTTTTCTTCTAGCCTCCCTTGCAAATTTGATGAACTTGCTCGAGGTCCTTAGTTTGCAACAATTTGAAAGTTCGTGCGAAGTGAAGTTAGTGACAAAGATAAGTAATAATCTTACTATTAATTAATATAAGACAAAGTTTTATATGAAAATAGTTAATGATAAGCTTATCATGAAACTGTTTAAATTATTAAATATTTAATTAAGAGTATTAAAAATTGGGGAGAGTAATTGTTATTGGTTTTTTTATCGACCCCAACTTTTGATACTCTTAATGAGATTTTTTGATACCTTTAATCAAATATTTAATACTTTAAAACAGTTTCGTGATAAGTTTAACATGAACTATTTTCCTATACCGCATCAGACCTATTGATTTGGAGTGCCAACATGGGATCCATGGGCTCGTCGCAAGCACCAATTTCCACCGGCAGCAGACGGTTGAGCTCCTCGGCTTCCACCGTGTCAGCTCCGACGACCTCATCCATCCGGCACTCGACTAGCGCAGTCGAAAACTCAGCGCCTTCGTCGTTGCAATCGACTTGGTGTTTCTCTTTGTCGTACCTACCCGCGAGCGGGTAAAACTGGGGCAAGATCTTCGCCAGCGAATCTTCTAGACTGCAGATTTGGTGTTCGGAAACTGAAGCATAGTAGAGCACGCGTATCACGTGCATCGACGGGTTGATTTCATCGAGAAGAGAAATCTTGTACGTGCTCGCTTTTATATAAATTCTTGCAAAAAAGTTTCAAAATTACAAGAAGCTACTTGTAAAACTTCTAAGACTTACAGGACTTTATTGATAGTACTTCTTGAGTAAAGTAGTATTCCAGGAGTATTGGGACGACTTGCCTTCCATGTCTTCAAGGTCGTATGTGCCGTTGTGCCACTTATTCGTCACCTTGTATGGGCCCTCCCAAGTCGGGCCGAATACTCCTGGTGGTGTTAAAACTTTTCGAAGTACCAAGTCCCCAATTTCGAATTCTCTTGCTTTTACTTGAGAATTGTAGTACTTCGCCGCTCTTTTCTTATAAATTGCATTTTTCAATTCTGCTGTTATTCTTTTTTCTTCAAGCAAGTCCGACTCTGCTGCCAATGCAGAGTTATTTTCTTCCTTTTCAAACGCAGCTGTTCGACCTGTCGGGATTTGTAGCTCAATTGGTATTACTGCTTCTGTCCCGAACGCCATTGTGAAAGGTGTTTCGCCTGTACTTGTTCTGTGTGATACTCAGTATGCCCACAACACCTCCGGCAGCTCCTCAGACCATTTTCCCTGTTTGTCGGCTAAGCGGATCTTCAAAATATGTTTGATTATTTTGTTCACTGCTTCCACTTAGCCATTCGACTGGGGGTGATACGGTGTTGAAAAATGTTTCTTCATTCCCCACTTTTCATAAAAATCTCTTATCTTTTTTCCTTCAAACTGTTTTTCGTTATCCGTCACGATCGCTTGAGGCACCCCGAAACGACAAACAATGTTTCTCCATATGAAGTTAATCATTTTCTCCTGTGTGATTCGCACAAGCGCTTCTGCCTCAGCCCACTTCGTGTAATAGTCTACTTCCACCACTGCGAATCAAACATTTCATTTTCCCGGTGGAAAAGGCCCGATGAGGTCAATTCCCCATTTTGCGAATGGCCATGGACTATTGACTGAGATTAGTTCGTGTGGGGGCTTGTGGATGTTTGGGCGAATAACTGACACCTGTGACAAGTTCGGGCAACTTTGATTGCATCCTGGAGGAGGGTTGGCCAATAATATCCTTGTCTTACGGTTTTGTAAGCCAGCGCCCGTCCTCCAGCGTGATTTCCACATACGCCTTCATGAATTTCCTTCAATACTGCTTGCCCTTGCTCCCTATTCAAGCATTTCAGAAGCGGGAGTGAAATTCCTCTTTTATACAACTGTCCATCCATCATGGTGTATCTTGCTGCTCTTTTGACCAACTTGTTAGCTTCAAACGGATTGTCTGGCTTTTTGTCGTTTTGTAAATACTCAATGATTGGTATCCTCCAGTCGTCCTCTTCGAAATCTTCGTTGACTTGATACATCTTGTAGTCTTCGGTTGATGGCTTGGACATTTTTGTCAGCGTAACTCCTGTCAACTTTGCTGGTCCCGTGCTAGTTGCTAACCTGGCTAATGCATCTGCTTGAGCATTATTGTCTCTTGGTATCTGTTCGATGTATATTTGCTCGAACAAGGAGGCCAGGTGAGCAACAATCTTTGATACAAGGCCATATTCTCGTCCTTTGCCTCGTACTCCCCTCGAACTTGGTTGACAATCAATTGTGAATCCCCGAAAATCTGTAGCTTTCTTACTCCAACTGCTAGTGCTAGGCGTAATCCAGCGATCACAGCTTCGTACTCTGCTTCGTTATTTGTCGCCATGAACTCGAACCGGACTGCTGAAGTAAAAACTTGCCTATCTGGGCTTATCAAGACTATACCTGCCCCCGATGCTGTATTAGTTGACGATCCATCAACATACATGTGCCAGGGATGGCTATGTCCTCTCGTCGGATCCCGGGGGAAAGTCAGTTCGACTATAAAGTCTGCTAAGGCTTGCCCCTTGATTGCTGTTCGAGGAGCATATGAAATCCCTAATTGACTGATTTCCAATGACCATTTTAAAAGGCGACCAGCCGCATCGGGTCTGTGCAGTATTTACTTGAGCGGGAACGTTGTCAACACTTCTACCTGGTGGTCGAAAAAATATGGACGAAGTTTTCTGACGCTCATCACCAGTGCATATGCTAGCTTCTCTGTCGGTGAGTATCTGAGTTCTGCTTCGTGTAAAGCTTGACTCACATAGTAGATGGGCAGGTGGAACTTTCCTTCTGCTCGAACGAGTACTGAGCTGATTGCTACTTCTGAAGCTGCCAGGTATAAGTATAACTTCTCTCCTGGGATCGGCTTGGCAAGAATTTTCGTATCACTGAGGTATTCTTTCAACTGCTCGAACGCTTGTTGACAGACGTCTGTCCACTGAAACTTTCCCTTCTTGATTGCCTCGAAGAACGGCCTGCACTTATCTCCGGATCTTGAGACGAATCTGTTCAAAGCTGCTAGGCATCCGGTTAGCCTTTGGACTTCTTTAACCGATCTAGGTGGCTGCATCTCTATGATCGCTTTCACTTTTACGGGATTTGCTTCGATTCCTCTTTGACTGACCAGATGTCCCAAGAACTTCCCGGAATGGACCCCAAAACTGCTTTTCTTGGGGTTCAGTTTCATGTTGTATGTTCGAAGTATCTCAAACGTTTGAGTTAGATGCTGCAAGTGATCTTCCTTTCTGGTGCTCTTGACAACAATATCATCTACGTACACTTCCATTGTCTTCCCGATGTAATCATCAAACATCTTATTAACCAATCTTTGATATGTAGCTCCAGCGTTGATTAACCCAAATGGCATTCTCTTCCAGCACAATAAGTTTTTGTTGGTGTAGAACGCCGTATGCTCTTGATCATCGGGATGCATCGCTATTTGATGATATCCTGCGAATGCATCCATAAACGTGAGAAGTTCATGTCCAGCGGTGCTATTAACTAGTTGATCGATGTGAGGCAATGGGAAATTATCTTTTGGGCAGGCGGCGTTGAGATCTGTGAAGTCGATGCAGAGTCTCCACGCTCCAGTCGCTTTTCTGACCAATACTGTATTCGCCACCCATTGCGGGCATAACGCTTGTTTGATTAAGTCGTTATCCAGCAGCTTTTTAACCTCCACATCAAGCGCCTCGTATTTGTCGGGCCCAAATTTTCTCCTCTTCTGATGGATTGGCTTCTTTCTCGGGTCGATGTTGAGTCTGTGGCAGGCATGTTCGGGGCTGATGCCCACCATGTCTGCATGCGACAATGCGAACACATCGAGGTTTGCTTTAAGAAACTCAATCATGTTGGTCCTGTACGGCTCTGGTAGCTCGGACCCTATGAAGAGTTCTAAGCCCTCTTGGTTCGGGTCGACTTTTACAGTTTCCAACTCTTCGACCGGGGTAGCCCTTCGTTTCTGGCCTTTCCATCTGGGGTCAATAATGGGCTCTTCTGTCATTAGCTCATCCTCGATTTCCATCGGTTCTGCTCCCAATCGTGGCTCAATGTCCTCTGTATCAACGTTCATTGCCATTGTTTGTTCTTCCTCTTTGCTGGTTGTAGCAGCTTCTCTACCTCTCGTTTGGACAGACTGTCCATCTTCGCGTTCTTGCTTGTCCGCATCTAATTGTGCGCCTATGCACAGCTGTTCGTCAATGCGCGGCTGTTCATCTGCGCACAACTGCTCGTCGCTGCGTGGCTGTTCGTCTGCGCACAGCTGCTCGTCGCTGCGCGGTTGTTCGTCTGTGCATAGCTGCTCGTCGACTTCCATTACTTCAGTGTCGATAGAAGTCATGGACTCGCTATCGCCTTCGTCTTTGCCTGGGCACCTGTCTACCATGTTGACCTGGTGGCCCTCAAGTTGTATTTGCAAAAGACACGCACGAGCCTTCTTTTGGTCTCCCTTGACTGTACCTGCACCTTTCCTTGTTGGGAATTTTAAACAATAATAGTACGTTGAAACAGCTGCTTTGAATTCATGCAAGAAAGGACGGCCGAGGAACCCGTTATAGGTGGACTGTTGGTCTACAACTAGAAAGTCTACCATCCTATTCAGTTTCCTTTCCGGGTCCTCGACCGATACAAGCTCGACTGCCAACGTAACCATTCCTAGCGGGGTGGTCACAGCATTCCCGAATCCTACAATTTTGTGATCACAGTCCTTGATGTACTCAGCGCAATCTCCTAGCTGGTCCACCGTGCTTTTGAACAGGATGTTCGTATAGGAACCAGTATCGACAAGTAGACGGTGCACTTTTGTCCCCATAATATTGACACAAATGACCAACGAGTCATTGTGAGGAGTGAGTACCCCCGTCTAAGTCTTTTTCTGAGAAAGTCAGGTCCCCTGTTCGTCTGGTCAATGGATTCACACCCACTTCCATCACTTGATCCACTGCTCTCAGTTCCGCTTTTCTCTTTCTTTTTGACATAGGTGGTCTCCCATCGGAACAACCACCTACTGGTCCAGTGGGTTCCAGCATTAAGATCTCCGGGATTTGCCTTGCTGGGGCTGCTGGGACCTTCCTTCCTCTCTTACCAGCTTTGCCTGGTTGGTCATCACTGTCTCTATCATCCGAACTGGATAGTACTGGTGCCCTTGGTCTTTTAGCTGGTTCCCTTTTCACGAACTCAGACAGTTTTCCTTCCTCATAGAACCTCCACAACTGCTTCAACAGATCTCGGCACTCGCTCGTGAAGTGACCGTTGTTCTGATGATATGCGCAGTATTTGTTCGGGTTTAGTTTTCCTCTCTCTTGCCTTATCCTCCGTGGCTCTGACAACATTTCCCTGTCTTTAACGTTATCGTACACAGCGTCCACGGACATGGTAAGGACTTGATTCAACTTTTCCTTCAACTCAGCTCCCTCATTGAATGACTTCATGTTCTTCGGAGCTTTGTAATCGTTTCCACCAGATTTCTTGCCAAACTTTTTTGGGTCAGCTTTGTCTCCCATTTCTCTGTGTAACGCCTCTTGCATTGACACATGGATCCCTGCTTTGTGTCTGAATTCTGCGTATGTTTTCGGACAAGTCAAGTGCATCTCCTTCCACAGATCAGTTCCTTTCTTTAAACCAGCCACCACTGCCACTATCTTCGTGTCCTCACTCACCATCTCGCCTTCTAACATAATCTTATCAAATCTTTCCAGAAATTGTTTGTCTGACTCCTCGTCTCCTTGTCTAATGTCTGCCAACCGGTGCCTGTGGGTGAAGTAAGATCCAGCGGTTGAAAAATGAGACAAGAACTCCTTGCTCAACTGGGTAAAAGAGTTAATGGATCCAGGAGCCAATGCCGAAAACCATCTGTGTGGGCCATCTCCAAGGGTGAGTGGGAAATTTCGACATTGCGTGGCATCCGTTGCCCCTACTGAGATCATGAAGGCCGAATACTTTGTTATATGGATATGAGGGTCTGAAGTTCCCTCGTACAGGTTGATGGCCAGAAATTGTATTTTCTTCTGGATTGGTGCATTGAGAATCGACGAGGATAACGGTGAGGACGGGAGAGAAGTTGATCTGACACTTCTCTGGGATTCTAGCTATTTTTGCAATTCTTCAATCGTTTTTTTCATCTCCTGCAGTTCGCTTGGGGGAGTCCTCCCATCGGAAGGCTGTTCATCGTGATTGGGTATGACCTCCTCACGATACAGTCCCTCTCCGACGGGACGTTTCTCCTGGGTTGCCCTCCTAGCAACGTTACTTGCTCCATTTGGCCCTAACCGGCCCAAAGCTGATCTCCTGATTCGATCATGTACAGATGGGCGAGCAGCAGGGCGTGGTCGCTCATCATTCCTTCTAGACTGTTCTCTCGTGGCTGTATACCTTGTTCCCAGCCTTTCCAACGCACTTGTCCGAGAAGTGCTTTTGCTCGACTCACTTACATGACTCAGTGAGGATCCTTCTCGATTCCCCAATCGCTCACTTATGGGAGCCTTTCCTTTGTTTCTACGGACTTCAGCGCTGTCGGCCTCGTCCCGATGTGCATCTTCTCTCATTTTACTTCTTTGTTCGCCTGTTCGTCCCTGCTCGCCTGCTCGATTGGTCATCACAGGTCCTCTTGACGGTCCTGCTGCTTGTCGATTTTGCAACGATTGAAGAACAACAATCGTTTTTGCTAGCTCCTCGGGGTTTTGGGCAAGAGCTTCTACTTCCGGCGGAATTGTATCAATAGTGACTTGGATGTTCCTCTGCGATGTTGCTCTCACTGCCCGTGCATGTCCCTCGGTAGACGAGACCCTGGTTCTCGACCTACGATTCGGGGATGCACTCGAATGTCGTTCTTCTTGTGATCTTATCATTTTGGTTACCAATATATGAGTGAAGCAGAGGAATGGTGTAATCCAACTTGTAACAAATGTTTTTCTTAAGAGTTACTAGCCTTGAGTGTATGATTATGAAGGTTCACAAACCCTAGTTCATATACTCATGCATTTAAACCCTCAGAATGGTATCTATACAAGCAGCCTTGCACCAAAAGGTGTGAATATTTTAACTCCGGCGGTCTCTTCTCGGATTCCGACGAGATTTTGCAGATTACGGTGGGCTTTCTTCGAATTTTTCATAAACGAAGGTTCGTACCCTCCTTCTAGCGCCAATTGTTGATGACCTTTTTATGATCAAGATGATTAATGGCTGTTTTTACTAAGAAAGATCATCAAACAAGGACTAAGATCATGGAATTTAGCTAAGTAATGCTCAAGAAATAATTTGGCAAGAGTTTTGCTATATTATTCAATTGTTCTCCATTTTTCATGTACATGAAGGGAGTATTTATAGACATACAAAGATGTTATGTGTCACCATCTTGGTGGCTTAACCATTGGATCTTTGCCAAGTGTTAGGACACTTGTACAACATCTACACTATTGCTCTTTGGATGGATGCCAAGTGTTAAGACACTTGGACCATATCTAAGCTAGTGACTCTTGGAGTTCCCAATGTTGTACTTGGTCTTTGGCACTACTGAGATGCTCTCGACGGTGACCGGTTGCTCGCTTGTACGTCTTTGTTAGATGTCATGGTCCTTTGCATTCCGACCTGTTCGCTCCTTGCTTGGGATCGTTTTACAATGTTGCTCGCTTTATTACGAAGTTGTTCGCCTGAATTGATCTTGGTTTGCGCCGCTTGCACAACTGTTCTTTGCAAAGCTGCTCGCCCAAATCCTTCTTGTCATATTAGGGCTCCTTTACAAATCTGTTCGCTCCACGAAACTGCTAGCTCCTTTACAAGGCTGTTCGCTCCACGAAGTTGTTCGCCACCCAACAGGGTTGAATAAAATAATTATAATTTTATGTTTTATTGACTTTTGTGGGGGAAGTTGTTTCATTTTTTGACATGTGAAAATAATCGTGGGACGCCCAAATAAAATAAATGTAAAAGTAATTGTCGAACAGAGGGAGTATAATTATGTTATGGAATGTTGAAAAGGACCATGTTTTTGCTTTCTCTTATAAAAAGATGATTAGTTTGAAAGAAATAAATTTATTTGTAATATACTTTTGTAGTTTATTTGGTTAAAAAACACACCAGTTTGAAGAATTGTAAAGTGTCGAAATAATTTTTTAAATTTGATATTTTTTTCCCTAAAGGTATGTATACCCCAATTAATATCAGCTTTTGGATCAAATTTGCTTTCAATATGAACCGTTAGATTATTTTGGTCAAAAAGCAAATTATCTGCTACTTCACTACAAGAAAATAATAATTTGCCTACAGAATTAAATTGCCTAAAAAAATTTACCAACAAAAAAGTTTGTAGTTAAAATTGCCTACAATTTGCCCACTGAATTTTCAAATTATGAAAGCGTCTATATTTCTCAACCTAAAACAATTTGCCTATAGAATTGATTTGCCTACGGAATAAAATCCCTAGGTATAATCACCTACAAGCCATTTTCCTACAAAAATTTACCTACAACACAATTTGCCTACGGAATTTCTGTAGGCAAATTATTGTGTAGGTGTGGAAGGAAAATGCCTATACAATTAGAGATTTTTGTAGGGGGTAAATTGCAAGGATGGTCCCATGAGAATTTATACTTGACAGATTTGGTTCCATGTTCTTTTTTGGTCCCATGTTTAGCAGAAAACACTAGTACAAAAAATGACTTAGATAGCGGTTACTTTTTAGCTTAGAAAGCGGTTCTAACCGCTTTCTAAGAATCAGCTATCTAAGCTAAGAAAGCGGTTCGGAAACCGCTGTGCAAAATAACCTCTTAGATAGCGGTTATAAACCGCTGTGTTCTAGGAAAGCGGTTTCGAACCGCTATCCAAGATCCTTACTTAGAAAGCGGTTTTGAACCGCTATCCAAGTGCCTAACTTAGAAAGCGGTTTTGAACCGCTATCCAAGTGCCTAACTTAGAAAGCGGTTCTTAACCGCTATCTAAGTGACAAAACGTTTTTTTTTTTTTAATTTAATTCACTAGGAAAGCGGTTCTTAACCGCTTTCTTTGATTTATATTTTTTTTTTATATTTTCTATTTTATTTTAATAAACCTGTTTATATACAAATAAATATATTTATCCATACCATTAAATATTAATCCATAACATCAAATAAATATAATTAATTATACCAAAAAATTCATAATAATATCATATCATCACAAATTAATTCCATAAGTTATATAGTAATAATGTCTTGTAACCTCTAGCTAGGCATGCTATAGATCAAAGCCTAACTAAGTCCCAAGACATTCTAAAATTCTAACATGCATTCTAACAATTTCATCTAAAATTAGTCATAAATCCTTCAATTAAGAATTATAACCCTAACAAGGACATGATAACAATCTTATTATTAGTTGAATGCTAATAATAAGTTAGCTTTAATGTAATTATCACAAGACAATTTAAATCAACTTGTGGTTATATAGTATCTCTTTTCTACCGTTTAGTCATGCATAACTAGAATGAATCAAATTACGCAATCACACAATTTCAATAAATTTGGGGCCAAAAACCATTTCCATTAATTTCACCACCTCAATTAATGGAAGGCAAATTATATCACTAATAATTATTATTCATTTCCATTATCATCCTCATTCACAATCATACAACATGAGATGCATATATAAATAAATTACCGAAATCACGACTTAGAATCAATCGAACAATTTCTATATATACCTAATTATATTATATATTCATCAAATAAATTAGTATTTAAATAAACAAACACTAATTAACTAGTATATAAATAAATTAATATATAAATAAATTAACTAGTATATATTCATCAAATAAATTAGTATATAAATTAACAATTTCTATATATACCTAATTATATTATATATTCATCAAATAAATTTCACAATTTAAATAAACAAACATTAATTAACTAATTAACTAGTATATAAATAAATTAGTATATACCTCAAATTAACTAGTATATATTCATCAAATTAATTAGTATATAAATTAACAATTTCTATATATACCTAATTATATATATTCATCAAATAAATTAGTATATAAATACACAAACACTAATTAGTATATATTCATGAAATTAATAGTACTACTAATTAACTAGTATATATATAAATTAAAAAATTAGGCATATAATTAACACTAATTACCTGTCGACGGCGGAGAGGCGGAGGGATACGGCGGCGGCGGCGGCGGCGGCGGAGAGGCGGCAGCTGGTGCGCGGGGACTGTGGCCTCGTCGGGAGAGGCGCGCCTGGGACGGCGTCGCGAGCGCGGCGGGCAGGGTACGCCGCAGGGGAGGGTGGCGCCGCGGGCTACGAGGGCGGCGCAAGGGGGCTGGAGGGAGCGGTGGCGCGCGGCGTGTGGGCGGAGATATCGGAGGAGGGTCGAATTAATTTGGAGAACGATACGCGGGTACTGGAATTAGGGATTTGGAAAGGATTTAAATTGGGTCAAACACTTGCATAGCGGTTTTGAACCGCTGTGCAAGTCTGCAACTTAGAGAGCGGTTCTTAACCGCTATCCTAGTTTCACTTGGATAGCGGTTTTGAACCGCTATAAAAGACGAACTTGGATAGCGGTTTGGAACCGCTATCTTGCAATTGATTTCTTACATAGCGGTTTTCAACCGCTTTCTAAGGTTTTACCTAAGAAAGCGGTTTTAAACCGCTGTCTTACAAATTTTTTTTTTTTTTTTATAAATTACTTTACAAAACCGCTCTCCAAGTGGGTTCTTGGAGAGCGGTTTTTATAATAGCTATCTAAGATTAGCTATCTAAGTTCGAATTTGTAGTAGTGAAATGTCCCATTCGTTAAATATTTTACAATTTTCTATGGAATACTGGATGGAAAAACCTTTTCAACTTGATTTTTGGAGGGAAATGAGCCAACTTTTGCTATTAACAATCATTTCAATGTAAAATACCAGTATGGAGGCGATTCTGCAACTTTAGTTTGTAGAGTTTTAAGAAGTTGAAAATTAATTATTTTTAAGTTGGGAATTATACGCTCGATTTTTTGGCAGAAAACTAACGGGTGTGTGGGCCTCATGCTCGTTAATCCGTTATTTTTTGACGGAAAAATCGTATGGGACTATTTGCGCTAAAAAAAGGACCAAATTCATGTGGACCAATTCTTATGGGACCATTTCTGCAATTTCCCCCATATTTAAAGCAAGCATATATATAATAGACTATATAAACACTGTCTAACGTAAAACAATTGACAATATAATACTTAATACAACACAATACAAGATATAATACATAATACATTAGAGCCGGAAATTTGAGCCCGATCCGCCCGACGTATGAAATAACCAAAGAAATGAGACACAAAATATCCATAACAAAAACAGAAATGAAAGTGGTTAAGATTTAGTGAAGAATGTATCATCTCATCTAAGAAAATGGTTCCTAAAAGAATTTCATCTCATCTAAAAGTTCGAATTTATAGAAAATGTGAAATTAATTCATTTAATTATTTTTATAAAGTGGTGTGAAATTAATTAATTTAATTGTTTTCCTTACACTCCCCCCCCATGGGTCGAACTCAATTTTTCCTCTTTGAGAAGGTCCAATGAGTGAATAATTTAATTTGGGTAGAGTTGCTATCAGCAGGAATTGAACCCTGGGTGTAAGCCTTTTTGGCTCTGATACCATGAAAGAATTTCTTCATCTAAAAGTCTGAATTTATAGAGAGGTGTGAAATTAATTCTTTTAATTATTTTTCTTATAGTCTCAGGATGACAGTAATTAGAATTCACGCCTCAGCAGAACATATCGAATGCTTTGTCTAGTATAACAATAAAACGATACATTCGACCATTATTCATATTATTCATCTTCTACCACTAACACACATTTGCATTAAAAATACAATCACTTTCTCCGCATATGAAATACTTGCAATTAATAAGAAAAAGTCTAGACAACTTTTTCATCTTTATTCTTGAAAACCTAATTGATCATGCATGTTTTCAAACTGACAAGGAAGTAAGCATCCGAAGATCCTCATCCTTCTCAAATATGGGCATGTCCGATTCGTGCAAATACACCCACGCCTCGATCCCATCGTTGTTTTTCGTGTTGAGCAGAATGAAATGGTCCTCCAGAGGCACTGCCGCCATGCTTACCCACACGGGCTTCCTGAATCCAAAGTCAATCTCGTATTCTCCGAATTTGGAGAAATCAGTAATAAATATTACTTTGTAATCAGGGCTCTCTGTTTTTTTAGCACCCTCTAGAAAACTGTCAACCATTAGCCATCTTCCAAACGCTTTGTCGCTCAGTATCTTGGCGCAGTCTTTAACGCCTTGAACGACGACGTCTCGCATCTTCGACGCCAAGCCTGCGAAATTCTGCTCCATGCCCTGGCTCTCCCCTGCTGTGAACTCCAGGAAAGTTTCTACCACCCATGTGCCACAGGAATGTTTTGATAGGGGCGGAATGGTCCTTTCGCGGACGTTGATGACTTGGCCGATGAGGGACGCTCTCGGCTTTCCGTGCTTTGCCCTGTCTGCGCGTAGCAGAGCCTGGGTTAGCACAGCAGACACCATCACCACCCTGAAGTAGAAAACCAGAGCACTCGTAAAACTACGAGAAAATGTACAAAAATGTCTAATTTCAAGTGTCCAAAGTATTTTTTGCCAAGTGTACAAAATTGTTCATTTTTGTCAAATTGACGAAAATGCCCCCAATATACTTGGAAAAATTAATGTTGGAATATAGTTGGAAAAATTGGTGAGCAAGGGTAGAAGAGTTGTATTGGACTGATTTTTCTTTTTTTTTTTAACTACTAGACTTTGGGCACCTGAATTGGCAGAAAAATAGAGTAACAACACCGTGCATGTCTATTATTTCTTTATAAAATTGATCAATATATTTTAATATAATTTCTCATATGTATAAAAACTAGATAAAAATTTGCATGAAAAAATTTCATACATGAACGAATCTCCATTATCTCATTTTATATGACACAGATACTAAATTTGAGATCCGTACCTTGAAAATTAAAATTTTGGTCAAATGAAGATTTTTCAATAATAATTTTGGTCACACGTTCTTTTTTCTTCATTTGTTTTGAAAATTTGGTCTCTTCCGTTAATTTTTGGGACTAAAGTTGTATTCTTTTGTTATCAAAATTGTAATTTATAGACCAAAAATGTCGAAAAAAACTACAGGACCAAAAATGTCAAAAAAATTAACCATTTTTTTTCTGATCACCTATTTTCATGGGACCAAAAGTGAAATTTACTCTGATCAGTATTATATATTAGACCATATTTTACAAGACTCCCCCTACAAACTAATGAAACAACTAATTTGTTTTAGAAATATTTATTATACAAATTTTTGCCGTCATATAATTGTACAAAACAAAAGGATAAAAAGAAGAAGAGCTGTATAAACAAAACTCGAAGAATAAGAAATATATTTGGCACCTGGATGGGGGGAGCTGGATTCCTTTAGATTTCCATGTGGTTTCGAGAATTCCTCGGAGTCTGGATACGGCATTTTTATCAAATACATATCTCCGGCAAACAATACTCTTGTCTAGACTTCTCGACTCCTGAAACTTATGAGGAGCCAAGTCGTCGGGAGGGAAGTGCGTGGGGGAGTCGAAATTCGGGCAGATGACCGGCTCGCCCACGGCAGCCTTGGCCCAAGCTGCCAGGAATATGCCCAGTGACGCTGAGTCGAAAATCCGGTGTGACACGCACGCGCCGATAGCCAACCCCCCACATTCAAACCTGCAGATAAAAATGATTTCAGTTACATATTTTCTAGCTCTTACGCCAGATGAATCAATCGTAAAAATTAAAACTAACCAATTATTTAACTAGGACGAATTGCAAAAACATGACTTGTTTTTGTCACTAATTGCATTTCGAGAACAACTTTTGCAAAGCAGGTAGTGAATTTTTAAAATTGGTAAAGAAAATTGACCTTTAATAACAATAATCTGTAATTATAGAATAACTATTCTATTATTAAAATCTATTTCAAAATTGTTATTAATTATTTAATGAGGTGGAAACAAATATTGAATAAAAATAATTAATTAAAAAAAAATACAGTCTGCGCCACGTCAGCATGGGCAACAGAAATCCCCAATTTTGGCCGGCGCGTGAGCCACGCGTGACATAAAACGACGTTGTTTTGGCTTTTCCGGTGAAATTGGGGCCAAAATTGGACAACTAAATAAGTTATGGGACCAAAATTGAATAATTAAATTTTTTGGGACGTAAATTGGACACAAGATAAGTTATGGGACCAAAAAAACTTTTTTCTCTTGTTATTAAAGAATTTTAGCTAGAAAAGCTATCATAACTAAATATGATAAAATTGTTGTCACTAAAGGTCTTTTTTCTTCTAGCCTCCCTTGCAAATTTGATGAACTTGCTCGAGGTCCTTAGTTTGCAACAATTTGAAAGTTCGTGCGAAGTGAAGTTAGTGACAAAGATAAGTAATAATCTTACTATTAATTAATATAAGACAAAGTTTTATATGAAAATAGTTAATGATAAGCTTATCATGAAACTGTTTAAATTATTAAATATTTAATTAAGAGTATTAAAAATTGGGGAGAGTAATTGTTATTGGTTTTTTTATCGACCCCAACTTTTGATACTCTTAATGAGATTTTTTGATACCTTTAATCAAATATTTAATACTTTAAAACAGTTTCGTGATAAGTTTAACATGAACTATTTTCCTATACCGCATCAGACCTATTGATTTGGAGTGCCAACATGGGATCCATGGGCTCGTCGCAAGCACCAATTTCCACCGGCAGCAGACGGTTGAGCTCCTCGGCTTCCACCGTGTCAGCTCCGACGACCTCATCCATCCGGCACTCGACTAGCGCAGTCGAAAACTCAGCGCCTTCGTCGTTGCAATCGACTTGGTGTTTCTCTTTGTCGTACCTACCCGCGAGCGGGTAAAACTGGGGCAAGATCTTCGCCAGCGAATCTTCTAGACTGCAGATTTGGTGTTCGGAAACTGAAGCATAGTAGAGCACGCGTATCACGTGCATCGACGGGTTGATTTCATCGAGAAGAGAAATCTTGTACGTGCGGAGGTGCGACGGCGTCGGCTCCGACGGTTTCACCAGCTTCCGGCTAACGACACTCACCTTCATTTCTTTGCTCCGAATTAATTATTTCCTAAACAACATTTGCTTGAGTTTTTGTGTTAAAAGATTTACAAGAAATACAAAGCAGATGTAAATTAGGAAAGGGGTACGTACCTGGAAACGTTTATGGTGCAACCAATATCCAACAACTGCTTTATATAGTAGGGAAAAAAGTTTACCTTGTGTCCAATTTACGTCCCAAAAAATTTAACTATTTAATTTTGGTCTCATAACTTATTTAGTTGTCCAATTTTGGTCCCAATTTCACCGGAAAAGCCAAAACGACGTCGTTTTATGTCACGTGTGGCTCACGCACCGGCCAAAATTGGGGATTTATGTTGCCCATGCTGACGTGGCGCTGACTGTATTTTTTCTTTTTTTTAATTAATTATTTTTATTTAATATTTGTTTCCACCTCATTAAATAATTAATAAAATTAATTTTAAATAAGATATCAACTTAATACCCATTCAAACTTACGGATTTACTAAGCCAATTCAAATCAATATTTTATCAATTTAAATACTAATAAACATCTATTTTCTTAAAACCTGTGTAAACAGTAATGTAGAAAACAACTATGGAACGAAGGGAGTAGCTAATATTGTATTGATATTAGTAAAGTGACAATTAAAAAGTGATCTAATTTCGGATAAAATGAGACAATTAGAAAAAGACGGGGAAGTATCAACTTTAAAAATTTTGAATTTACATTTTTTATTTCAATTTCTCCAAAAATATTCTCTATTAATTTATTTATATATGTATTTTTTTATGAATAGATAATTTAATATAGATGGAATTGTCTAATTCCATGAATCCTCTAGAAATTTGAATTTAAAAAGAAGTGTGAATCAATTTATTCATTTAATTTTCCTGACAATTTAAAAGCTAAAACAGTGTCATTTGACATATTTGAATCCCCTACTGTGAATGTAAAGTTTAGTTACATCTGAACCCTTATTCAATGCACACCCACACAAGTGTGTATATGCGTGAGATTTAAGGGTTCAGATCTAACTAAATCTGCATTTATCTACAGGAAATCCAATTCCCTCATTTAACACCCAAGGTGCTGTTTTTTTTGCCAAGCATGGGATCCACTCTCGCTTAATTCCAAGCTACTTTTTATTCAATAATTAAATCCTACTTTTTATTCTTGTCTATTACTCTATTTTCTCTTTCATCATTTTTCAACAGTCTTTTCATTCTTCCACGTTCCCACCTAATACCCCACTTCGTCCTCATTGGCATTTTTAATTAATACTTGCACTATACCCGGTGCATTTTACTTTTTCAAATTATTGTTTGTTACATTTACATTTCACTTGTTACATTTACACTTCACTGAGAGGATCACTAAAAAAAAATTGAGAATTGAGTATGAATAACTATAAAATTTTCAATAAAAATTTTGCAGTGAAAATTGTCTACGAAAGTGCCAAAATAAATTTCTAATTATATAGACATTTTCATTCCTTACCTATAAAGAATTTATCTACTTAATTTTGTAGGCAAATTGTTAATTACCTAGAAATTTCATTTCGTATGCAAATTGATTTTGTAGGCAAATTGTTTGTGGAATGAGGAATGAATATATATATATATATATATATATGGTTAGAAAATTTTGTAGACAAATCGTAAACAATCTCACTACGAAATATTGGTTCCAACTCATTCCTTATTAAAGTAATTATGTATATAATTATGCGCATGCCAGTCATATACTCATATGTGTAGTTTGATTATTATAAGAGAGCATATATTCTTATGACAAAATTACAATCACTAAAAACAAAATTTTTTTTTTTACAAAATTCGTGTAAATTTTGATTGGAATTTTCTTTTGCGATTTTTATATATCCATGCAATATTTGGCAATTTATCCGCGATATTTCTCGATTTTTATTAAGTTTTTTACTGTAAGTGAACCGATATCGATATCGATATCTTGCGATATATTCTCGATACTCTATAAAAAATACATTACACCCCAATATTCAAATCTCAATCTAAAAAATTGTGATATATCCACGATATATCCGAGATATTTTCACACTTTGTTTCAGACATATTAAGGGATAACTCGTGCTACCAGGGGCGGAGCCTTTCAATGGCTTGAGGGGGCTTCAGCCCCCCAAACTTGCACTACAAAAAAGAAGGAGATTAGCGACGGGTTTTTTACGACGGTCAGAATTTCCGTCGCAAATTCAGTGAATTTGCGACGGATTTTTGTAAGCCGTCGCAAAAAACGACAATTTGCGACGACTTAGGAAGTCCGTCGCAAATGATAGTAATTTGCGACGGATAAGCCGTCGCAAAATCTAGGGCCCACCGACTTGGTCTTGAACCGGCTACATTTGCGACGGAAAGGTCGTCGCAAATTTCAATTTTGAGTTTGCGACGGTCAATTCCGTCGCAAAATATACCCGTTTAAAGGTGACCGTTCGGGAAGCGACCCGTTTGACTAATTTGCGACGGAACAGGCCGTCGCAATTTTAAAATTTGTATTTGCGACGGACAAAAGCCGTCGCAAAGCTTACATTTGTATTCGCGACCTTTCGGGAAACGGCCCATTGACTGATTTGCGACGGAAATTCCTTCGCAAATCCGAACCGTTTTACGCGTCTTATTGGGAAACGTTGCGTTGACTGATTTGCGACGGAAAATCCGTCGCAAATCAGTGAAAAACGGCGTCGTTTTGCGTTTGACGGGCAAAATTTGCGACGGACAGGCGTCCGTCGCAAATTTTTTTCCACTTATTTATACAGAACCGCCGCTTTACAGGCGGAGAAAGAGAGAAAAGAAGAGGAAAAAGAGAGGAAAAGGAAAGAGAAGTCGGGTGCCGTCGCTGTAGAGCCAATCCGTCCCCACCGAGTTCTCGTTTCGTCATCTTCTACAAATAAACCGTAAGTTTTCTTCATTTTTACCGTTTAAAATTTAATTTTAAAGCATGTTTAGAGAATTGATTTTAGTTGAATTATTTGAATTATATTAGTAATGAATTGATTTTAGTTGATTTAGTGGATCGAATTTTAATTTAAAGCATGTTTAATTTTTTTAAGTGGTATTAAATTGAATTAGTTGAATTGTTTGAATTATATTAAAAATAAATTGATTTTAGTTGAATTAGTTGAATTATAATTTAATTAGTTGATCGAATTTTAATTTAAAGCATGTTTAATTTTTGTTAAGTTTAGAATTGAATTAGTTGAATTGTTTGAATTATATTAGAAATGAATTGATTTTAGTTGAATTATAATTTAATTAGTTGATCGAATTTTAATTTAAAGCATGTTTAATTTTTGTTAAGTTTAGAATTGAATGAGTTGAATTGTTTGAATTATATTAGAAATGAATTGATTTTAGTTGAATTAGTTGAATTATAATTTAATTAGTTGATCGAATTTTAATTTAAAGCATGTTTAATTTTTGTTAAGTTTAGAATTGAATTAGTTGAATTGTTTGAATTATATTAGAAATGAATTGATTTTAGTTGAATTAGTTGAATTATAATTTAAGTTGATCGAATTTTAATTTAAAGCATGTTTAATTTTTGTTAAGTTTAGAATTGAATTAGTTGAATTGTTTGAATTATATTAGAAATGAATTGATTTTAGTTGAATTAGTTGAATTATAATTTAATTAGTAGATCGAATTTTAATTTAATTTTAAAGCATGTTTAATTTTTGTTAAGTTTTTAATTGAATTAGTTGAATTGTTTGAATTATATTATATATAAATGAATTGATTTTAGTTGAATTAGTTGATCGAATTTAATTGGTTGATTGAATTTTAATTTAATTTTAAAACATAATTAATTTTTGTTAAGTTTAGAATTGAATTAGTTGAATTGTTTGAATTATATTAGAAATGAATTGATTTTAGTTGAATTAATTAGTTGAATTATAACAGTTAATTTTAAAGCATGTTTAGAAATAGTTGAATTTGTTAAGTTTAGAATTGATTTTAGTTGAATTGTTTGAATTATAATAGTTAATTTTAAAGCATGTTTAGAAATAGTTGAATTTGTTAAGTTTAGAATTGATTTTAGTTGAATTAGATTAGTTGATCGAATTTTAATTTAATTTAAAAGCATGTTTAGAAATAGTTGAATTGTAGAGCCGAATTGATTTTTTTTCGAATTTTGTTATAGATGAGCGGACAAGGCAGTGGCAGTGGCAGTCAGGAGCCTCCGAGGGATGAGGAGGCTCGTCGAGGAGAGCGAGGAGGGAGGAGACGACGGGCCTCACTGAGACCCGTGGTTCCACCTATTTTCAGATCGAGGTCTCAATCAGAGACCTCTACACAGCCTGGTGCGGGCTCCTCCTCCTCACAGCAGACTGTTGAGGGCTCATCCTCCTCCAGACAGCATTCGGTTGTTGAACCACGGATGACTGTTCAGCCACATGGTTCAATGTAAGTTTTAATATTTTATACTAAATTTTTTATTAATTAAAACATAATTATTTTACTAACTTTGAAGTTTTAATTTTACAGTTAGAAACGAAAATGAATTAATTTGGTGAATTATAGAAAAAAAAATTAGTCAATTTGGATACATATACAATTAATTGCGTACAAATGAACGAATTATAAATTTAAGCGGGAGTCGAAATAAATAATTTTACAGAAATAATAAAAATTAAATGGCCCCAATATTTATAAAAACAAGTTAGAAACGAAAATGAATTAATTTGGTGAATTGTAGAAAAAAAAGAGTCAATTTGGATATATATACAATTAATTGCGTACAAATGAACGAATTATAAATTTAAGCGGGAGTCGAAATAAATAATTTTACAAAATAAAAAAAAATAGTTGGGCAAAATATTTTAATAAACAACTTAGATACGAAAAGAAATTAATTTGGTGAATTATAAAAAAAAATGACTTAATTTGAATACATATACAATTAATTGCATAAAAATAAACGAAAGTAGCTTGTGCCCTAGTGGCGCGCGCCCCCTCCTCTTGCACAAGAGGTCCCGTGTTCGATTCCCCTTGGACGCAAAAAATGGATTAATTGTTCAAGGCCTAATAAGACTAATATAGAAGGTGGGCCGCATATAAAAAGAGATGGGCCGGTTGGCCCAGTGGTCCGCGCCCGCCCCGGCCGCCTCGGGTGCCCGGGCTCGAACCACGCGAGCCACTTTTTTTTTGTATAGGCTCGCTAATTTGCGACGGCCAAATTCCGTCGCAAATATTGAATTTTGCGACAGAAAACAACCCGTCGCAAATTATAACAGAAAAAAAAAATATATATATAAACATTTGCGACGGAATGTGGCCGTCGCAAATGTTGTTGACCCGAACGGGTCTGACCCGAAATATTTGCGACGGAATACTATCCGTCGCAAATTCTGTGTGACCCGGCCGGGTCTGACCCGCCGATTTTGCGACGAATTTGTCCGTCGTTAATTTGCGACGGAAGGCGAAATCCGTCGCAAAAATTAGCTACGGCTGTTTTAGGGACGGATATGTGTCCGTCGCAGATACCGTCGCAAAACACTGTTTGCGACGGATTTTCCGTCGCTAATTCCGTCGCAAAACAGTATTTTTTTTGTAGTGTTGGTTCCAAACACATATATAAGTATTAATTAAATATTAATTATATATTAATAATCTCCATAAATACTTAAAAGGTTTTCACTAATTCAATTAAAATGCCTAAATATTATAAATATTGGTTCTTTCTCTTGCTTGTTCCACTATAATAATAACAACCTCCACATTATTTATTTGAATATACATGATGTAAAACATCAACCACTTTACAATATTTTTTTAATAGAACAACTTTTAGTAAACATAATTAACATCATTTAGGAAAACAACTCATACCCTCTATACTCTTCCATTCACAATCTTTCGTAAAATCTTGTACCCTTTAAATTTATGGTATTTATTTCTATTTGTATGTAATTATATGTTATATCTCATTATTTACAATATTTGAAATTTAATACAAGTTAAATTGGAATATTTGGGGTAAAATACATTAAAATGATATGTATTAAAAATTTAGTAAAAAAATAAATAAAGCCAAAATGACATGTAAACAAAAAAAAAAATGGAGGAAGTATAAATTATGATTGATAAGTCTAATTTTTAATTGGGAAAACTAAATTTTTAGGACACTATCTTATAGCAATTTGCAAAATGAGGACACTTTCTTTACGGGCTGGCAATTTTAGGACACTTTCTTTTAAATTTTACAATTTCAGGACACTTTCTTTTAAATTTTACAAATTTAGGCCAATTGATACTAATCCAACTCTTTCCGCAGATAAAAAAAAATCAATTTCGCAAAATTCCAATTTTACTAATTTTGTTTGAAAAATTCCCATGGGATCAAAATTATTAGAAAAAAAAAGGTGAGACGGAAGTTCTATTGGAATGGAAAATGCAATTACATTTTTTAATTTCTCAAAATTATTTACATACCAGCCAAGAATGATGAAAGCAACGGGGAGAACAAGCAAGGGCTTGAATCCTAATCCCAGAGCGCAAAGTATGATAAGTAGCTTTTTAATTGTCCAGATTTTTTAGGTTTTAAATTCGCCAAATATTTTAATAACGTGGAAGGATTTTAGTGATATGACGTCTATGAAGCAGTCAAGCTGGAGGATCAAGCCCGTTTGGCCCGTAATTAGTATCAGTTGACCTAAATTTGCAAAACTTAAAAGAGAGAGTCCTGAAATTGCCAGCTTGTAAAGAAAGTGTTCTGAAATTGAAAAATTTAAAAGAAAGTGTCCTAAAATTGCCAGCCAATAAAGAAAATATCCTCATTTTGCAAATTGCTATAAGATAGTGTCCTAAAAATTTAATTTTCCCTTTTTAATTCTAGCCCCCCCAACTAAATAGTCTAGCTCCGCCCCTGCGTGCTACAACATTATAATTGGGGTTTAATGAATTGCATATATCTAAAAGTCTAAATTTGTAGAGATGTGGGTCAAAATAATTTATTTATATTATTTGAGAAAATATACAAAAGCGTCCAAAAATTAAGGGGGCAAATCTTTTTTACCCACTTTTTTACAAAAGATGTTTTTTGCCCCAAAAAAGTTGGCAAATGGTTGTCAAAACGGTTGGCAAAGGGTTGGCACCCATGCCAACCTGTGTGCAGTCCATTTGCCAACCTCTTCGGGGCAAAAAAAACATCTTTTTTAAAATATTGGGCAAAAAAGATTTTGACCTTACAATAAGGGGCAATTTTACTTTTCTCCCTATATTATTTCCCTAATATTCCCCCTCACACGTGGACTGGATTTAACCCTAACATATACTCCCTTCGCCCCACAAAATTCTTCACACTTTTTTTTTTGTTCGTCCCACAACACCCTTTACATCCTTAAAATAAACATAATTATCTCTTAGAAAAGTCAATAAAGTACCGAGCATTTCAAGGTGTGAAGGGTTCTATGTGATGCATGGAGTAGTATTATTCATTCTCTATATAATAGCAAAATGAATATTATTCATTGTCCGTCGACATAAATATCCGTTGTAGATGGAGGTGTAGTTAGAGTAGCTAGTCAACCCCTTTAAGAAAACTAATAATTCATTCGTTTTTTGCATGGCCAATTAATTAATTAATTTAGATATCACCAGTCACACGTCTAACAGGAGCATTCATAAAGTATAATCAATTTTAGTAATTGAATTATTATTGCAATCATGTACCCCACGCTACTTTCGAGTTGACACTAGGTTCGTATATCTTAATATATCCAACTACTAAATTATTTTTTCCTATTAATTGAACGCATTAATTATTGTATCAATTTTGAACAGGAAAACTCGTGAATGGTGCAGTTTTAAATTTAGGTATTACTTGGTTAAAAAATAGACCATTTAAACTATCTTTATTTCTTTATATTTTACATAAACTAATTTAAAACTACACCATCCACGATTTCTTATCAAAATTTAGGTGAATTAGTCTAACCGTGAAACTTATATTTATAATATTAGTTTTTTTCACTAATTAAAGAGTATTAGTTGAAGTGTAATACTTATTTCATTAAAATGTACTTTCTCTGTCTCAATTTAATTTTCTCATTTCACTATTCACACCCCTTCAAACACTTCTAGTTTACTTCTTACTCCATACACTTAGAAAAAATATCTTTATTTTGTCTCATACACTTAAATTGAATAATACGTCATCATCTAAAAATTATATTTTATCCATTTAAATACTAGAAATCAAGTTTCACATTAAAAGTCAAATGGGAAAATAAATTAATTGGGATGGATGGAGTATTAGTTATTTTAATATAAAAGTATTAATTGTAATCCAATTTAATGGACCAACTCTTAAATTAATAAATGGATTATGCTGTATAATAATGGCAGCTGATCATGTTAAAAGTCGCGAATGGTGCAATCTAAATTAATAAAGTGGTAACCTCATTCTTAACCATCATTAGACCCACGTGTATCAATTATTGATTCCACCACGTTATATAAAAGTTTGAATTATTGATTCCACCACGTCAAACTACTAAATTTATCTTGCTTTTAATGCCAGATCAATTTTAAACATGAAAAGTCGGGGTAAATTGCAAGGATGGTCCCTTGAGAATTTGTACTTGACAGATTTGATCGCACATTCTTTTTTGGTCCCATTTTTAGCAGAAAAGGTCCCATGCGTTAAATATTTTACAGTTTCCTATGGAAAACTGGATGGAAAAACTTTTTCAACTTGATTTTTTGGAGGGAAATGGGCCAACTTTTGCTATTAACAATCATTTCAATGTAAAATGCAAGTATGGAGGCGATTCTGCAACTTTAGTTCGTGGAGTTTTAAGATGTTGGAAATTAATTATTTTTAAGTTGGGAACTATGTGCGCGAGTTTTTGGCAGAAAACTAACGAGAATGTGGGCCTCATGCTTATTAATCCATTATATTTTGACGGAAAAATCGTATGGGAGTATTTGCGCTAAAAAAAGGACCAAAGTCATGAGGACCAATTCTTATGGGACAATTTCTGCAATTCCCCCTGAAAAGTCGTGAAAGGTGGTGTTCTAAGTTCACTACAAAAAAGACGGGGTTTTAGTGTATTTGCGAAGGATTTTGGTTAGCCGTCGGAAAAAATGAGAGTTTGCGACGGTTTTGTAAAGCCGTCGTAAAAGTTAGTGTTTTGCGACGGGCATGTCCATCGCAAAATCTAGGGCCCATCACCTTTGTTGTACACCGGTTATATTTGCGACGGATAAGTCATCGCAAATTTTAACTTTGAACTTTGCGACGGCCGTTTTCCGTCGCAAAACGACCCATTTGACCGTTCGTGAAACGGCCCATTTGACCGATTTGCGACAGAAAAGTCCGTCGCAATTTTTAACTTCGATTTTGCGACGGACATGTCCGTCGCAAATCTGATCTTTTTTTGCGCTTCTTTTCGGGAAACGGTGTGTTGACTGATTTGCGACGGACATGTTGTCGCAAATCTGACCTGGTTTTGCGTGACTTTTTGGGAAACGTCGCGTTTGACCGATTTGCGACGGATTGTCTGTCGCACATTTTTAATTTTCAAATTTGCGACGGATTAGCTGTCGCAAATACGTAAAAACGACGCCATTTTGGAGTTTGACGGTCGCAATTTGCGATGGACGCCTGTCCGTCGCAAATATTTTCCCCTTATATAAGCGGCCGCGATGCAGACGGAGAAGTAGAGAGAAGAAGAAGAAGAGGAGGAAAAAGAGAGGAAAATGAAGGAGAAGCCGGGTGCCGTCGCTGTAGAGCCAATCCGACCCCACCGAGTACTCGTTTCGTCATCTTCTACAAATAAACCGTAAGTTTTCTTCATTTTTACCGTTTAAAATTTAATTTTAAAGCATGTTTAGAATTTGTTAAGTTTTGAATTGATTTTAGTTGAATTGTTTGAATTATATTAGTTGTTTTATTTTAGTTTAATAATTTTTAATAATATTAGTTGATTGATTTTAATTTAGTTGATCGAATATAGTTGAGTAAGTAGTTTAAATTATATTAGTTGTTTAATTTTAGTTTAATGGTTTTAAATAATATTAGTTGATTGGTTTTTGTTTAGTTGATCGAATTTAGTTGAGTAGTTTGAATTATATTAGTTGCTTGATTTAAGTTTAATAATTTTAAAAAATAATATTAGTTGATTGATTTTTGTTTAGTTGATCAAATTTAGTTGAGTAGCTAGTTTGAATTATATTAGTTGCTTGATTTTAGTTTAATGATTTTAAATTTAATTAGTTGATTGATTTTTGTTTAGTTGATCGAATTTAGTTGAGTAGTTTGAATTATATTAGTTGCTTGATTTAAGTTTAATAATTTTACAAAATAATATTAGTTGATTGATTTTTGTTTAGTTGATCGAATTTAGTTGAGTAGCTAGTTTGAATTATATTAGTTGCTTGATTTTAGTTTAATAATTTTAAATAATATTAGTTGATCGATTTTAGTTTAGTTGAGTAGTTTGAATTATATTATTCGTTTGATTTTTGTTTAGTGGAATTGAATAATATTATAAGTTGATCGAATTTAGTTGAGTAGTTTGAATTATATTAGTTGTTTGAATATTATGTTATGAGTATTTCATTGATTTTGAATAATATTATGTTAGGATAGTGGTTTGAATAATATTATATTTAGAATATTATGTTATGAGTATTTCATTGATTTTAAATTTAATATTTCGAATAATATTATAAGTATTTCGAATAATATTCGTGAATTTTGTTATAGATGAGCGGACAAGGCAGTGACAGTCATCCTCCGAGGGATGAGGAAGCGAGGAGGGAGAGTAGGGAGGAGACGACGAGCCTCACTGAGACCCGTGGTTCCACCTATTTCAGGCCGAGGTCTCTATTAGAGACCTTTTCACAGCCTGGTGAGGGCTACTCCTCCTCACAGCCGACTGTTGAGGGCTCATCCTCCTCCCGCCAGTATCCGGTTGTTCAAGCACGGATGCATGTTCAGCCACATGGTTCAACGTAAGTTTTAATATTTTATACTCAATTTTTTTATAAATTAAAACCTAATTATTTTACTAACTTTGAAGTTTTAATTTTACAGTTGGATTCCGGGTCATGAGGCTAGTAATCAGGTTTCCAAGTCCATCCTTCGCGGTGGATTCGAGCCCACCGCTTACAGTTGGGGGCTAGTGTCCGATGAAAGAAAATGGACATACTTCGAGGAGTTTAAGGTATTAATTTAATTTATTAATTCACCATTTATTAATATTAAATATATAAATAGATATTTACATTTAAATTGTAATTGCAGAAAGAATGTGTCTGGGCACCGGAGCACGATGACCAGATGTGGAAGAATTTCGAAAAATATGCGACCGAGAGATACAGAGACGTCCTTTATAGAAGGAGGGACAGGTGGTACAAGAAGGGAGAGGCCACCGACATGGGGACTGACAGTGAAAAGCGGCCGATTTGGGACCAATTCCTCCAGTACTGGAATTCTCGTAAATTCAAAGAGAAGTCGGAGAAAAACAAGGCGAATCGGCGTAGTGACCCTGATGGAGAAGGGATGACGAGACATCGGGCCGGTTCTCGGTCCATTTATGAGCACGAGTTGAGATTTGTAAGTTTCGTATTTAATTTTGTAGTTTCTGAATTTTTATTATTTTTTCCTAATTTTTATGAGTGATATTAATTTTTACTATCTTTTTTTCTAATTAGGTGGTGGAGCAAGGACGCGAGCCCTCTTATTTTGAGAGATTGCAGCTCGCCCACCCACTCGTCGAGGAGACTGGGAAGTCTACCTACGGCCGTACCACCGAGATCCACGTAAGTATTATTTCAATATTAATAATATTATTTCAATTTTTAATATTAAAAGTATTAATTTATATTTTTTGTTCAATTTATTTAATTTTTTGTATAATTAATTTGCTGAGAAAGATGCTCGAGGACCTTGCCTCTCAGCCTCAGCCTGAGGAAACGACAGAGGGGTCGGGGTCGATGCCCCCCACACAGCCTTCTGTTGACGTTAAAAAGGAATTGTACTTCAAGAACGTCAAGGCTAAAAAGGGGCGGTTCGCTGGATTGGGCAGCTTCGGAAAGAACTTTTTCTGACCTCGTGGCTCGGGCTCATCCTTCTCTCAGTCTTCCATCGACTCTCATCCCAATGAGGCCGAGAGGCAGCTTGCCACGGTGGTGGAGCTGATGAAGAACATGCAGAGGCAGCAGCGAGAGAAGAAAGAGTATGAGAGGCAGCAGCGAGAGGCGCACGAAGCCAAGATGCAGCAGTATACAGCCGAAATGCAGCAGTATACAGCCGCCATGCAGGAGTGGCGGCGGTTGTTCGCCTCTGATGTGCCATGAGCGCACATGCCTGCGCCACCGATGCTGCCGATCCCACCGACCTAGCCGTCGATGCCACCGATGCCCCCGATGCAGCAGCCGATTGTTAACCTGGGCGAGGATGAGGAGGAAGAGGAAGCCGGATTTAATTCCGACGAGTAGAAAAATTTAAATTTTAATAAATGTGAAATACAATTTTTTTTTTTAGTTTGAATTGATGTTACTTTTATTTAATTTTTTGTGAAGTACAATTAATTTACTTTTAGTTCGAAATAAATCATTTTACCAAAATAATAAAAATTAAATGGCCACAACATTTATAAAAACAAGTGAGAAACGAAAATGAATTAATTTGGTGAATTATGGAAAAAAAAGAGTCAATTTGGATACATATACAATTAATTGCGAACAAATGAATGAATTATAAATTTAAGCGGGAGTCGAAATATATAATTTTACAAAAATAATAAAAATTAAATGGCCACAACATTTATAAAAACAAGTGAGAAACGAAAATGAATTAATTTGGTGAATTATGGAAAAAAAAGAATCAATTTGGATACATATACAATTAATTGTGTACAAATGAACGAATTATAAAATTACGCATTGTTGAAATAAATAATTTTACGAAATAAAAAAAATAGTTTGGCAAAATATTTTTATAAACAAGTTAGATACGAAAAGAAATTAATTTGGTGAATTACAAAAAAAAATTACTTAATTTGAATACATATAGAATTAATTGCGTAAAAATGAACGAAAGTAGCGCGTGCCCCCTCCACATGCACAAGAGGTCGCGTGTTCAATTCCCCTTGGGCGCAAATTTGGATTAATTGTTCAAAGCCTAATAAGACTAATATAGAAGGTGGTCCGCCTATAATAAGCTATGGGCCGGTGACCCAGTGGTCCGTGCCCGCCTCGCCCGCCCCGGGTGCCCGTGCTCGAACCACGCAAGCCACTTTTTTTTTTTGTATAGGCTCGGTATTTTGCGATGGCCAAATTTCGTCGCAATTTTTTAATTTTGCGACGGAAAACAGCCCGTCGCAAATTATAACAAAAAAAAAAATTAAAAAAAATTAATAAATATTTGCGACGAACAATTACCGTCGCAAATATTGTTGACCCGATCGGGTCTGACCCGAATAATTTGCGACGGACTCTTGTTCGTCGCGAATATTGTGCGTCCCGGCCGGGTCTGACCCGCCAATTTTGCGACGGTTTTATTAATATGCGACGGACGGCAAAAATCCGTCGCTAAAATTAGCTACGGCTGTTTTAGGAACGGACACGTGTCCGTCGCAGAATCCGTCGCAAAACACTGTTTGCGACGGAATTTCTGTCGCAAATTCCGTCGCTAAACAGTGTTTTTTTGTAGTGGTTAGTTAACTAATTCTCTATACATGAAATACATGGCCTTTTAAGCTACAGCTTGTTTTTCTTATTGTTGCGCTAAAGAGTTGAACTAATTTCATGTGTTTAAGTATTTGTTTTAGAACATAATACTTGTTTCACTAAAATGAATTAATTTCATAATATTAATTAACTGTTTCGGTTAAAAGTATTATTTACTTTGCAAAAACGGATACATATGAGCCAATTATACCCTGGGACTGGTGCCCAATAAATTTACTCATTTAATGTATAAACAAAAAGGAAGAGTCTTTTAATATGAGTGATGTCGCAAGTTCAAATTCTCTCTTGACCACGATGAAGAAAAGATGGACACTATATTTATAAAAGGGTTTATAATTTTTTAGGTCAATAACTTTATCCATTTTTACCTTTTGAAATTAGTCCTGCAAATTTACTATACTCAACTTTTTCATCCAATGACCGGCTACGGTATTCCAGCCACTGGACGAAAAAATTGAAGAATGAAGATGGTAAAATTACATGACCAATTTAAAAAAGAAAAAAAATGGTTGTTTTATGTAAGTAATTAATAAAAGTGACGTAGTGACCGACAAGATTATCCACTGTAGCCGGGCATTGGATGAAAAAGTTAAATTGGGTAGATATAAAAGACCAAAATCAAAAGATCGGAATTGCTTAGACCAAAGTCAAATATAGGTAAAGTTATTGGATTGAAAAAATTATAACCCATTTAAAAAATGATATGAATCCGTAAAATTAACACGTGATTAAAAACATTTAAACTAGGAAAAATTAAAAACAAAAATCCGAAAAACTTTTAAATTATATGAAATGTCTCGTAACTTTGAATTAATTTCTTGAAAAAACTACCCCAACAATCGGATGTGACCAGTTTCTCAACTGGGAAAGACTGATGATGCAATTTAAAAATAAGCCACATTAGACGAAAAACTTGACAAAAATGTCCTGTATATAGACTGACTGTGGAGAATTTTTACCAAAATTAAGACTGGAGATTCAGGATTGTTGGGGTGTGGAGGCTGAATAGATTCTACATTAAGCCCCCGAGCCGAATTTTTTGGCCCACTTTTTCGGCCCAGTCGATCCTGATATTAGGGTTAAGGCTCGTTTCTTATAAATAGATGTTTTCTCCTTGTATCCGATATCAGAAAAATATAGTGAAAAACTCTGGCTTGACATCGTCCCCAGATGTAGTCGTAAGACGAATTGGGTGAACAAATCTCGTGTTCTGTTTTAATTTCGTGATTGCGTGTGTGCATTTTTCCTTAACAAGGATTTCGTTCTGAGGAAAGCAAAAAGTAAAGGGGGTAAAATTTTATAATTGAGAGGATGCAAAATGACAAATTTTATTAATTAAAAAAAATATATATAAATATATAATAAAAAAATTTAAACCTCAAGAGGTCAGCGCCTCTCCCTGACCAAAACTCTTTTAGTGTTACAAAGTTACAAAATTTAAAAGTTATGTGACATTTTTATAATTTAATCAAAATTACATGATCTTTTTTCTTTTCAATTTACCCTTTAAACTAAAACAATCTCAATATATATTATTATAGTCATCTATCTATAAAAAACACTCTCATTGATTAGTGCTTTGGTATAATATAAATTTAGTGAAAGGGAATCAAATTAATAAAGGAGACCCACGTTGTCGCCATTGATCTTGCCAATATATATAAAAGAAAGATATGGAGTCATCTTTGTAGATTTCTCACGTTGAGCTGGCATTAATTATATAGCATAGAGTATTAAAATTGTTGAAATCCGGTCCCCCACTTTAAGTGTGAAAATCAGTGACAAGATTTGTAGATCTTAAAGTGTTTAATGTGCTGACGATTCCAGACAAATACTGTTTTTATATTCCCAATTATTTTTTATTTAATTGAAAAAAATCGTGCCGTATCGTTTGCAGCCGTGGCAACTTATATTAATTTAGTTAAGACGGCAAACGTATTCTCACTTAAAGGTGTGCTTGGTCACGACTTAATTGAAAAAGTGATCTATGATGAGTGTGATAATAAAGTATAATTAAAAAAATATATATATGATAACAGATTTGAAAGTGGACGGAAAAAAAAAAGTGGAAATAAATTTGAGGACTGGAGACTAATATTATTCTAACAATAATAAGAGCCCGTTTGGAAAGCCAAGTGTTGAGTAAGCAACAATCCGAATTAAGCAATTGATCACTTAATTCAATCAAGAACAATGAGCTTAAGAGTAAAGAAATCCAAAAACGAATGCAAGAAGGTTTACGTGGTTCGATCGAAAGATCTACGTCCATGGGGATGAAATCACAATCACACTACCACGGAATCACCCAATTACAAGAGTTTACAATCAAAGCTTCGAATTAATCACTCTGGTTCTCGATCTAAATTGAAGAACCCTAATTCTCACTCATATGTAATCCTCTCAATTGAATTATGGAATAAAATGCTAGATAACACTCTAATCGTATACACTCAACTCAAGGCCCTTATAACAATCAGTTGCAACAGAATCTGGTGTGGCTTCGTCGCCATCGAGCAAGAGGAGAAATGCCCAAATCAGTTTCATAACTGAAAGTTAGTTATGACTTAATGTGAAGTTCCAAAAATGCCCTTATGAAATAACAGCATCAGTATTACTGCTCAAGCTGACTGGTATTACTTCCTTTGAACCAAAGTATTACGAACAGTGCATTTTATATAACAATTCTCCACCTCAAATGCAACTGTGATCATCACATCCCATACTTAGAATCTGATCAATGCACATCCCATGACTGTAGTTTCACCTTCTTAGAGCAGTAAACAAACTTGTGAGTAGGCAAAGCTTTAGTCAACATATCAGCCGCATTTTCCTTAGTATCAACTTTTATCACAGATACAAGTCCTTTCTCAACCATGTCCCTGACATAATGCAATTTAACACTGATGTGCTTTGACCTTTCATGGAATACTTGGTGTTTCACCAAGTATATAGTACTCTGATTATCACACAAGATGGTGATAGTTTGTTGATTCACCCCAAAATCTCTGGCTATTCCCTTCAACCATATGACTTCTTTTACTGCCTCAGTAACAACTATAATTCAGCTTCTGTAGTTGATAAAGCCACTACAGACTGTAATGTAGATCTCCAACTAATGTTGTTCCATGAAGTGTGAAAACATACCCAGTTAATGATCTTCTTGTATCAACATTTTCAGCAAAATCTGCATCCACATACCCTTTAATCGGTCCTCCATCTTCACCTGAGTCCCCAAACAATAACCCCAGATCAGAAGTTCCTTGAAGGTACCTGAGTATCCATTTTAGAGCATCCCAATGAAAACTCTCAGGATCTGCTAGGAATCTGCTAACCATGCTTACATCATAAGCTAAATCAACCCTAGCACAAACCATGGCATACATTAAGCTACCATCTCCACTTGCATAAGGTACTTGGCTCATTCTCTCCCTTTCTGAACTGGTCTTAGGAGAATGTTTCACTGACTGCTTAAATTGTTGCCCTAATGGTGTAGAAACAACCTTTGATTTGTGCATGTAGAACCTTTTTAACACCTTGTGTATGTAATCTTTCTGTGATAAGAATAACCTCTTAGTCTTCTTGTGTCTTATTATATCCATACCAAGAATCATTTTGGCACTTCCTAGATCCTTAATTTCAAAGGCAGAATTCAACTTACCCTTCAGTATTTGTATTCTAGATAGGTCCTTGCTGGCTAAAAGCATGTCATCAACATAGAGTAACAAGTATGTTATGACCTCTTTACCTTTCCTTTCCAAATATACACATCTATCATAAAGGCATCTAGTGAACCCCACTGATAACATGAACTGATCAAATTTCTTGTTCCATTGCATTGGACTTTGTTTAAGTCCATACAAGGATTTTTTTCAGCAGATAAACTTTGTGCTCATCACCAGGCATAATAACGCCTTCAGGTTGGGTCATATGGATGTCTTCAATAAGATCTCCATTCAAGAAAGTAGTTTTAACATCAAGTTATTGCAACTCCAGATCATGATAAGCAACTATAGCTAGTAACATTCTGATTGAAGTGTGTTTCACAATTGGTGAGAATACCTCTGTGTAGTCAATTCCTTCTTTTTGTGTGAATCCCCTAGCTACTAGCCTGACCTTGTATCTTATACTCTCCACTGTTCCCACTTCAGTCTTCTTCTTGAAAATCCAACTATAGCTCACAACCTTCTGATTTTTCTTCTCATCAACTAGGATCCAAGTATTGTTCTTATGCAAGGACTGAAGTTCTTCAGTCATGGCCATCAACCAGTTTTCTCTATCAGAGCTAGACATGGCTTCCTTAAAATTCTTTGGCTCATCGTACTCCAGCCTTTCTGCAGTGACAAGAGCATAGTGTACCTTATCTCCTTGGCCATACCTTCTGGGAGGTACAATATTCCTTCTAAATTTATCTCTGGAAAGTGCATAATCTCTCAGTGTATCAACTTGACTTTCTTCATTCACTGACTGATTTAAATCTCCTTCTTCTTCAGATTGATGTAAGTACTCTTCATTTCCTTCAGCCTGGTCATCTTCAGTGGGTGTTTCTGGATGTACTCCACCACCAGTTTGAACACCTTGGGATGATGATCCTAGTTCAAAAGTACTATTCCTTTGAGCCTCCATCTCAATGGGTGCATCATTTTCAAAAATACACCCACCAGTGTCTTGGATACCTCCAGTATGTTTGTAACCCATTTCAAGCTCATTTAAAATAACATCCCTGCTAACAATATATTTCTTATAACCAGACTCTAAACACCACAACTTGTATCCTTTAACCCCTTTAGGATTACCAATGAAAATACACTTTAGAGCTCTAGGTTCTAGTTTATCTTGCCTAATATGAGCATAGGCTGTGCAACCAAACACCTTAAGCTTAGAGTAATTTGCTAGTTTCCCATATCATCTTTCATCAGGTGTTTGCATGTTAATAGCTGTGGAAGGAGACTTATTTATCAGATAGCAAGCAGTACTTACAGCTTCTCCCCAGAAGGATTTGGGTAGTTTTGCATCAGATAATAGGTATCTGACTCTCTCAAGGATGGTCATGTTCATCCTTTCAGCAAGGCCATTTTGCTGTGGATTTGCAGGAACTGTTCTATGCCTTGTAATCCCTCTTTCTTTGCAAAAGTTCAAGAAATATTCAGACACAAACTCCAAGCCATTGTCAGTTCTGAGGTGTTTGAGCTTCTTTTGTTTCTTATTTTCTTGCTCAATCAACCATTCCTTGAACTTAGGAAAAACATCATTCTTGTGTTTTAATATCAACACCCAGACTTTCCTGCTATATTCATCAATGATTGTCGTAAAGTACTTGCCTCCACCATGAGACTCAAATCTAGCAGGACCCCAAACATATGAGTGTACAGAGTCTAAGGGGGCAGTAGTAGTGTGAGCACCTTTCTTGTATGAGAGTTTCTTGGACTTTCCCATAATACACTGCTCACAAAATTTCAAAGAGGCTACTTGCTTTCCTGAGAATACTCCCTTCTCAGATAGTATTATCAGCCCTTTCTCTCTTATATGAGCCAGTCTTTTGTGCCACAGATCTGTATCAGACTCACTCATCACTGCATCAGCCTCACCAGTGATGGTCTTCCCCACTAATATGTAGAGCCCATTTGTTTTTACTCCCATCATAACAGTCCTGCTATCCTTAGTTACATGAATGAGTTCGTTTGTAGTGTTGAATTCATATCCTAGTGCATTCAAAGTTCCAAGAGAGACTAAGTTTCTCTTTAGCCCAGAGACATATCTCACATCAGTAAGGATTCTGGATTTGTTATCAAACATCCTTATCTTTACTGAACCAATTCTTTCAACCCTACAACTCTCATCATTTCCTAACAACACAGATCCCCCATCAATTCTTTTCAGATTTAGAAACCAGCTCTCAACAGGGCACATATGAAAAGAACATCCTGAATCAAGAACCCATTCTTGGTAGAATTTTGAGTCAGATACATTTAGTACCTCTGCACTGTCATATCCAGTTTTAGCTATGGATGCATCTGCTTGACCTTCATCTTGAGCTTTCTTGCCTTTCTCTGGACAATTCTTCTTTATATGTCCCACCTTGTGACATACAAAACACTTCCTCTTTTCAATAAAACCAGTGGATTATTTCTTTTCTCCTTTCTTGGATTTCCAGTTCATCTTGCCCTTTTGAAACCGTTTGTTTCCCCCTTTAGACTTGACATTTAGTCCCACTGGTTGATCCTTCTTATCAACAGAAGAATTGTTAAGGCTCTTAGTTTTAAGAGCAGTTTGAACCTCCTCAAAGGTGATACCAGTTTGCCTTCCAAGGAGCAAAGTATTCTTGAAGGTTGCATAGGATTTAGGCGGTGAGTTTAGCAGCATTAAGGCCTTGTATTCATCATCTAACTCCACCTCTAGATTTTCTAGATTGTCAAGTGCTTGATTGAACTCATCTAATTGTTCACCAATCGACTTCTCTTCTATCATCTTGAAGGCCATGAGTTTCTGTTTCATGTAAAGACTATTTGGCACAGACTTTGCCAAATACAATTCCTCCAGTTTCTTCCATACATCATGTTGTGAGCCTTCTCAAGGATTGTAGCCCGTTCTGGATCAACAACAGCTCCAGAAATGTAATCCTCACTCAAATCACATCCTAAGTTATGTTGAATCAAGAGTGCTTTCATCTTAATCCTCCATAGCCCGAAATCGTTCATTCCAATGAATTTCTCCACATCCATCTTAAGCGACGCCATTGTTCTTGAACTCCGATTCCCACAGACGGCGTCACTTGTTGAGTTAGCAACAATCCGAATTAAGCAATTGATCACTTAATTCACTCAAGATCAATGAACTTAAGAGTAAAGAAATCCAAAAGCAAATGCAAGAAGGTTTACGTGGTTCGATCAAAAGATCTACATCCACGGGGATGAAATCACAATCACACTATCACGGAATCACTCAATTACAAGAGTTTACAATCAAAGCTTCGAATTAATCACTCTGGTTCTCGATCTAAATTGAAGAACCCTAATTCTCACTCATATGTAATCCTCTCAATTGAATTATGGAATAAACTGCTAGATAACACTCTAATCGTATACACTCAACTCAAGGCCCTTATAACAATCAGTTGCAACAGAATTTGTTATGGCTTCGTCAACATCGCGCAAGAGGAGAAAGGCCCAAATCAGTTTCATAACTGAAAGTTAGTTATGACTTAATGTGAAGTTCCAAAAATGCCCTTATGAAATAACAGCCTTAGTATTACTGCTCAAGCTGACTGGTATTACTTCCTTATTACGAATAGTGCATTTTATATAACACCAAGTATACGAAATTTTTTATAGGTGAACAAGCAAATGTAGAAAATCTTTTTACAGAGCTGAAAAATAGAACTTGGGTCTGACTTGGTGTTTCTAATGTAAAATTTGTCTTGGTTAATTATAGAGAATGGAATAGGAGAATTCATTGTGCATTAGATAAGCAGGAGGTTATATCTTGATATAGATTGAAAATTTAGATTGTAAATTGTAAGGTATTGATTATATCCATATTATTGGTTAGTAATGGATAGTTTTCACTGATAAAGAAAAAACCCTTTGATTTAGCTTACAAGTTTTTTAAAACAATTTATAAACTGTTTAAAGAACTTATAAATACTTACAAATAAAATTATAAATATAAGTTCATTACCACTTATAGGGAAAATTGGCAAAAATGCCCTTTATGTTGGCGGTATTGGTAAAAATACCCTTTATATTTTTAACTTTGTGATAATGCCCATTATGTTTTCAAAATTAGACAAAAATGCCCCGTAATCGGCTACAATAGGTTTTTACCCGGTTTTCGCTGACGTGACGCTCTCTCTCCACCATGTGGCATTTTATATCATTTTTGTTTTTTTTTATTCAAAATCCACTTATATTTTTAAAAAAATATATCAATTAAAACACAGTGGGAATTAAAGGTTGCGCGGGAACGGGAACGGGAACAGAGGTTTATAATTATAATTTTTTTTCTTTTTTTAACCATTTTGTAACTATACCATGTGAAAAACAAAAGCTTTAGCTAAATGGGCTCTAAGCTGTTGACCAAGTTTTGCAAACTCCAGACGACCCTCTCTTCCAAGACAAACGCCATGACAACGGTGCTCGAGACCAGTCGAATTCCACCGCCGCCAGGGGCGGCGGCAGCGGCGGAGCTCCGGCTACCGCTCTCTTTCTTGGACTACCTATGGCTCCACTTTCACCCCGTTCGCCACCTTCTCTTCTACAACTACCCAACTTATTCCAAGGCCCATTTCACAAACCCCCTCGTTCCAAAACTCAAACAATCCCTCTCCCTCACTCTCCAAAACTATCTCCCCGTCGCAGGCAATTTATTATACCCTCTCGATACTCATAACAAAAAGCCCCTTCTCCGGTACAAAACTGTTTCCCTCACAATCGCCGAGTCCAGCCGCGACTTCGACGCCCTTACAGTGAACCACGTACGCGACGCTGATCAGTTTTACGATTTTGTCCCTCCGATGCCACCCCCAAACGACGACCCCGAATACAGAGTCGTCCCTGTTTTTGCCCTGCAGGTTACTCTGTTTCCCGATCAGGGAATATGCATTGGTCTCGCCAATCATCACTGCCTCGGCGACGCTAGTTCAATTGTAGGCTTCTTGCAGGCTTTCGCCGCGATCAACAAATTAGGGCGGCACAGCAAATCTGAATCTGAATCTTCCCCTGTTTTCAACAGGGGAGTCATTCAGGATATCCAAGGAACTGATAATGTGTTCTGGAAGGAAATGAGGAACATTCCTTTCGATCCGTCTTCGTCTTTCCCCGTTCCCACGAACAGAGTCAGGGCGACGTTCGTTCTTCGTCCGGAGGATATAAATAAGCTGAAGAAAGCCGCGAGCCGTGTGGATCGCGCGTCGTCTTTTGTGGTCGCGACGTCGTATGTCTGGACGTGCGTGGCGAAATCGGCAGGGAAGGAAGTGGAATCCGAAATGTTTATTTTCTCGGCGGACGGGAGGAATCTGATGAATCCAGAAGTGCCAGCCGGTAACTTCGGCAATTGTTTACTTGGTGCGGTGGCGGTGATCGAGCACGAGAAGCTGGTGAGCGAGGATGGGTTTCTCGTTGCGGCTAAGGCTATTGCCGATGAGATAATTTACTTGGTGAATAATACGGAGGAGTTCTTGAAGGATGCGGAGAATTGGTTGTCGAGTATGGATAAATTTCGGGGAATCAGAGCGGCGCAGCTTGCCGTTTCTGGTTCCCCGAAATTCGACTGGGGTGGGACGGATTTCGGGTGGGGGACAGTGAGGAAGGTGGAAGTTGTGTCGATGGACGGGGAGGAATATTCGATGTCGTTGTCCAAGTGTTTGGAATGTGAAGGAGGGTTGGAAGTTGGGTTGTCTTTGCCTAGAGAAAGAATGAATGCTTTTCAAGTTATATTTGCAGAGGGGCTTGATATGGGTGATGATTAAATTGTATCACAAGGTGTTTGTTGATCCGATTGAGTTATACATTGTATGATTTTGTTGCACAATTTTTGTTTTCCATCTTCTCAGTCGACTGTTTGGACTAAAAATTAATGGTTTTTCAGTTGGTTAAAGTATCTTGTTCTTGTAGACGTTAGCCGGCTCGATCAACCGATTTTTCCTTTCTGTCACCAAAAAATAAAAAATAAAAAGAAAAATTTTTTACTTTTTTTTATTTATTTTCCCCATAAACGTAGTGGTCGGGTAAATTTTTGGGACGGCAATTTTTTGACATTATGGGCATGATTGGGGAGATGAGATAAGGGTGAATGTATAGTAAAAAGAATCACTCTATATATATATATATATTTTTTGACATAACATTTAATTATATTAATTTACTATGGACTACCAAACAACTTGCATATTTATAATGGTCCAATTGTTGTGACCATTTCGATATGAGGTCGGCACAGACCTCCCCAAGAGAGACCTCATAATTACGCCTGGTCGGGGGCACCAGAAAAGAACTTCAGGGTCTGCCGACCCCCGACCTCTGGGTGACCTTCTCCGACCACCTCGAGCCCGGGCTCTAGACAGTTGGTTCCGATCACCGCCGGCCTTCCCAGGAGGGCAGAAACACTACTTCCGGCCCCGACCGGGCCCGGAGCACCCGCCACGGAGGCCCAGATACACTATACTCACGACCAATCTCCGACCCTGCAACAGGTCGCCGAGGCCGGAAGCCTCCCGGCCTCCGACCTCTCGATATAAGAGAATCACGAAAACACGTGACAAAATCAGTCAGAATCGCCCTGAATGAGGCAAAGGGCCATCTCCGTACAGAGCAACAGAAGGAATATTCCCTCCAAATGAGGAAATATCTCAGAGAATCGTCCTTTTGGGACACGTGTCGGCATGCTAGTGGCCGGCCTCCTGCAAGCAAGGACGATCAGGCACCCGCGCGCCTCCAGGGACTGGAACCATTTAATGCCCTTGTCCCCCTGGATGTCGGAAATGTCTAAAATACCCATGTACAAGAATCCTATAAATAGATCCACACTTGTACAAAGAAAAACGAGTTCACTTTCAATACGAAAAAACTATATTAGCATTCAAGTCCAGGGACCAAACCCCTGGCAATTCTTGGTGTTCTTGCATGCATATCTTCATCATCATCACTCTTAAATACTTGCATTAATGGAACATTCATCCATCTAAATCATTGATGTTTTTATCTAAACCTATCTCATAGCCATCCCATCACTCATTTTTAGATTAAATTGGTAATCCATCCATATACCACCTTTGATAATCGCTTAATAGGTATTCTTACCATTGTAATTAAATACGGAAATATGTAGTAGTCATTCGAAAATTTCAAAATAAAAAAAAAATCTCCAGAAAGATTTCGATGAAGTTAGACTAGCTAGAAACAAATTGTCCCATGTATACAAAATAAGAGTAACTCTTTTGTGCACTTGGTGTATAGTGCACTTACTCAACTGTTGACATTGTTTACACTGAAAAGTTCGTTCCAAATACACTGAAAAGTGTGGTTGGATTTCAGTGAAAAGTTTACACTGAGATTCAGTTTTTAGTGTAAACTTTTCAGTGTAATCCAACCACACTTTTTAGAGTAATTGAAATAAACTTTTCAGTATAAATATGGGCAACTGTTGAGTGAGTGCACCGTGCACTTGGTGCATATGAGAGTTTGCCACAAAATAAAGTGATTAAGACATACATCTAATGAATTACTTGAACATTACTTGTTGAATGAGAAAAATGAATTTGTTGCTATGTTGCTTGAAACGACGCTCTAACATACATCTACTGTTTACTTGTATGAATATAAAATGATATCCATTAACTATTAGAGTGACAATCAATAAGTTTTTTTTTCTGTTTTAGTTAATTTTGAAATACATAAAATTTCAATTTGGTTGGGTCCATGATTATGAAGTGTAAGTATCCCTTCAAAGAAAAAAGATAATGAGTGTAAATAATATATATATATATATATATATATATATATATATATATATATATATATTTGCATATCTTATTGTGATTTTGCTTTAAATTTTAGTGAAATTTGAGAATAAATTTGTGCCAGAGAAAAAAGGAAATAAAAATAATAGAGCATTAATTATTTAATATAGCATGATACTAGGGATGAATTAAATATTTAAAAAGTTTTTAAGGAAAATCAAAACAGATCTAAGTACTTGGCATGAAATAACACAAATATATATATCACGAATACTCATATAAAATATTCTATGGATATAGGATCAATGAAAAGTCCAATATTATAAAATTCGCGGGTCCTGGCCGGGTCGGGCCGGATTTGAACAATTTTCCTCAAAATATCGTGCAACTCTAATTCGAAGTGTCTAAAATTAGAAGAATTTTATTGTACTAATTCGAAGTTATTTTTCTCATACATAATACTCGATATTCTCATACATAATACTCCCTCCGTCCCAACTCAAACTTCACACTTTTCTTTTCGGGACGTCCAACAATACACTTCACACCCCAAAAAAGGAAATAAAATACACCAACTATACCTACTTTATTTCAAAATACACTGCATTCGTTGGTTCAAAAAGTCAATAAATCAATACTGTTTAAAAATGTACTCACTTTAGAATCCGCAAGTCATCACTTAGTCGTCTAAATTTTATAGTGTTATTCTCGTGCCATTTATATCGGGTTATTTTTCAAAGTGTAGATTATAACACTTTAGAATCCCAAGTCGTCACTTAGTGTCTAAAATCCGAGCTAATTTTTTTTCTTTTATTTAAAGGATAACGACAACACCATATACATAGCGGAGGTATACATTTTACATTATGAAAGGCAGTGACTATATTCTTTATGAAAGAGTCATGCAAGGATCTTTATAAAGTATTTGGCACAAAAGAGTAATAAACATATGTATTAGACACAACTATCATCGAGTGACTATATAAATATTTGTCAACTCGACATACGAATAAAAGTTTTAAAATGTATTTTTAATCATAATTTTTAATATTAATACGGAATACCAACGGAAACCGTATCACTACTCCGTCTATGCAAGCTCCCCTTCACTGTACCCTGAAATGATTAATCCGTTTGGATGGTCTGCATGCTATTATATGTATTCAGCAGTACACAAGATATGACATTTTTGTAAATATTATTTCCTTTCCTTTCCATTTCATATGTTCCGTCATCATGATACCTATCTAAATATGCCAGACCATTACATATCACTTTAGATATCATTTGTCATATAGCCCGCAAGCTCTTTTCACCACGGCGCTTAGCCATAAAAGCCAGACCGTTACATATAATTTAGATATCATCTGTCATATAGCCCGCAACCTCTTTCCACCACGATGCCTAGCTACATAAGGCGGACCGTTACATATCATTTTAGATATCATTCGTCATATAGTCCGTAAGCTCTTTCAACCACTACGCCTAGCTACACCAGTCAGGCCATTACATATAATTTTAGATATCATGTAGCCTGTAAGCTCTTTCCACCAAGATGCCTAGCTATACAAGTCAGACCATTACGTATCATTTCAGATACCATACATCATGCAATATGACTCGTAAGTCAAAACATACGCAATAAAATTTTAAAATCTAAACGAAACAACAATTTAACCGATTAAAATGAAATATATGTTCTAGAAATGTAAATGGGGACGTGTAGAGCAAAGCCCGACCGGCTGAAGCTTTATTTCCGTCAGAACCGACGACAACAAACCACGGCAGTGGGTTGGTGGAGGGTTTGATGGAGGGTTGAAAATGAAGGCCTGTGAGTATTTATGTTGAAACCAAACTAGGGTTTTCACGAAGGGTCCCACCCCTCGCTTAAAACTTCAATTTTAACGTGCACGGGGGCTTGCACTCACCAATAGACAAGGGCCCCACCTTCTTTAGCTTACAAGGATAACGCCTTCACATATGTCAAGTTGGTGCAGCTCATGAGGGCTTGCGATCGCCAACTATCGAGGGGCCTCGCCCTCGTTCATGCATAATGGTTTATGCAAAGTGATTAATCCTTAATATTAGGTAAACCGTAGCATCATTGAATTTGAAATTAATAGCATAATTGAATGTATGTGTCGGGCACAAATTATTAACAATTGGACATTTGTCCAATCCAATTATACATGTATAACAATTTTATGTGCCATATAGAGGCACACGTATAATATACTCCTTCATCCACCAATTTTAATTTTACATTTTCTTTATTGTTCATCAATTTTATTTCCTTTTATTTAAAAAAATAAACTACACTCATAAACAAAAGTATGGTTCCACAATACTTGAACTATCACCTTACTTTATTTTTTTGGACTTTTTCTCACATGAATCTTGCAAAAACTGAAACTGCTCTTCACCCATAATTTTTTATATTTTATTTTATTTTTTTATTTATCTTGATCAGGTAATTCTAAGTGTCCGAAATTAGAGGGATCAATCATATGTGATATACAACCAACTGAAACCATGAATCATGCCAAAAAGCACCTACCTAATTTTACATGTTACTATTTCACTACATCAATCTACAATAGATATGACCTGTGTCAGAACTCCACCCAATAGTTATGAGCTGTGTCAGAACTCCGGTGCCGGAATCCACCTCTGGCCACCGGAATTTATTCTTAATTTTATATAATCAGTTTAAGATTTTAATGCAATGGTTGTAATTGTAATGGGCGCTGGTTTAATACTTTCCGACCATAAGATTTTAATGCAATGGTTGTAATTATAATGGGCGCTGATTTAATACTTTTTAAGGGATTTAATCCAAATTCGTCCTCTATCTTTTCACCTTTATCAAAATAGTCCTCTATTTATTTACTTTATCAATTTAGTCCTGTATTTATTCAAGCTTATTCAAAATGATCCTAATTTGCCTAAAATTGTACAAAACCTCACCATTTCGGTCCTCTATTTTTTTTTACCAATTTAGTCCTGTATCAATTCACATTTCTCCTTTTTTTTATCGGTAAATGTTAGTTGTTAGTAGTTAGAAGTTAGTTCACCAATCGCCCAAGTACTCCAAGAATTCTCCAAGCCACCTTATAACTCCTTTAATTCGTTCACAAAGGGAATCGAACCTGGGTCACTCACTAAATTGAGGAAACCAGTGGCCAGGTGGGCTAAGCCACCTGGTTCACATTTCTCCAGTTAGGTCCTAATTGAACGCAAAAGCATAAAATGCCACCTTTTTAGTCATGTGCACTAGTTTTCTAGGGGAAGCCTATGATGTGGTTTTTTTTCAATGTGGCACGCCAGGTCACAATCTTTGCCAAATAAAAAAAACCACTTGAAATAAAACACAAAAAATCAATTAGGACCATTTTAACCAAATTAGGATAATTTTGGCGAAACTTGAAAAAATACAGGACTAAATTGATAAAACAAATAAATATAGCACTATTTTGATAAAGGTGAAAAAATAAAGGACGAATTTGGTTTAAATCCCTACTTTCCAACCATAACTAATATTATCGGACCACAATTTTATTTCTATTAACAAAACGTCAATTTTAAATAGTACAATGTTAACCAGTCCGAAAAATCTTTAGGGAAAATGCCCTTTTTTGTTCTTTAACTTAAGTTGATTTTGGTTTTCGTCCTGTTAACTTTAGAATTTAGAATTTCATCCAATAACTTACAAAAATAGTGTTTTTCGTCCTGTTAACTTTTGAATTTTGAATTTTGTCCTATAACTTACAAAAAATTCTATTGCATTGCGAATAGGAAGATTCCAGAGTTTTTCGGAATTAATAAATTTGGTCTTCAGGTTGCCGCATACTACTAGTTTCTCGTTTATCATGTGTATTTGATGTTAAAGAAGAAAGAGAAAAAGACACATTAATTAGTCATTATATTGACTAGATAATTTCAGCAAGTAGAAGGATAGGATCGACAGCCTTCCACAACATAGAAACCGAAAATACAAATAGCTAGCACTAGACTATGTGACTAGTCTAGCATATTTTTGCCACATAGATGACAATTATTGAAAGCTATAAAAGCAACACTTATTAGTATACCCGAAGTGGATATACGTGTTTAGGCAGTTTGAACTGCACCCTTGGTGCAAAAAGCGGAGCATGTATTGGTACATTTTTCAACTGCTCCATTCACAATTTCACTTGCATCTACCCACCCAAAAAAAGAAAAAAAGAGTAATTAGAATCTATGAGAGCAAATTAAATAAAAATAAAAATAATATATAATGATGGATGCTGGGTTTACCAGAGTTTTGGAGAGTGGCTATGGCAGCGCACACAGAGGACACACACCCCAACTTGCAGTATTCATTGACTGCATCATCACCTTGAGTCGAAATTAATTTATTTGCCTCAGCAAAATGAAATCTTTTGCAGCAAGTAAAGTAATTAGAACAAATGAGTTTAATCTTTTACCAGTGTTTTGGAGAATCTCCTTAGGATAATTAGCGGGACATGTCGTCCCCTCAATGATTTTGCATCCAGAGACTGATGCACAATATGGCCTGGAGCCTCCCACGAGGCGACAGGTATTATAGATATTTCTGGCAGTGGTGTTTGGGCAACAACTCTTTGCCTCAACTTGAAATTGTCCCAAAACAAGAAAGCTCAACAGAAGAACACTCATAACAACAATTTTACCTTCCATCGTGATACAAAATATAGAGAGAGAGAGAGTTTGTAGTATTGGTGATGAAACTAGACTTGCGCATACCCAACTTAAATACTAGCACATGATACCGCCAGCTGTCATGCTACATATTAATTTCCACGTTTACATAATGCGAATGGGAGTAGATACAAAACTATGAAATTTACATTAAAAATGGTCCACAAATACCATTTTACAAATGGTCCCCTTCAACAAACAAATGGTCCACAAATACCATTTTACAGATTTTTTTATTTATTTCGATTAAATTGGTAATCCATCCATATACCACCTTTGATAATCGCTGAATAGGTATTCTTACCATTGTAATTGGATACGAAAATATGTAGTAGTTATTAGATAAAAAAAAAATAAAAAATCTCAAGAAAGGTTTCGATGAAGTTAGACTAGCTAGAAACAACTGTCTCATGTATACAAATTAAGAGTAACTCTCTTGTGCACTTGGTGTATGGTGCACTTACTCAACAGTTGCCCATGTTTACACTGAAAAGTTCGTTTCAAATACACTAAAAAGTGTGGTTGGATTTCAGTGAAAAGTTTACACTGAGAATCAGTTTTTAGTGTTAACTTTTCAGTGTAATCCTTCCACACTTTTTAGAGTAATTGAAATAAACTTTTCAGTATAAAAATGGGCAACTATTGAGTGAGTGCACCGTGCACTTGGTGCATATGAGAGTTTGCCACAAAATAAAGTGATTAAGACATACATCTAATGAATTACTTGAACATTACTTGTTGAATGAGAAAAATGAATTTGTTGCTCTGTTGCTTGAAACGAGCTCTGTTGTGACCATTTCGATATGAGGTCGGCACCGACCTCCCCAAGAGAGACCTCATAACTACGCCCAGCCGGGGCACCAGAAAAGGACTTCAGGGTTCGCCGACCCCCGACCTCTGGGTGACCTTCTCCGACCACCCCGAGCCCGGGCTCTAGATAGTTGGTTTCGATCACCAACGACCTTCCCAGGAGGGCGGAAACACTACTTCCGGCCCCGACCGGGCCCGGAGCCCCCGCCACGGAGGCCCAGATACACTATACTCACGACCAATCTCCGACCCTGCAACAGGTCGCCGAGGCCGGAAGCCTCCCGGCCTCCGACCTCTCGATATAAGAGAATCACGAGAACACATGACAAAATCAGCCAGAATCGCCCTGAATGAGGCAAATGGTCGTCTCCGTACAGGGCAACAGAAGGAATATTCCCTCCAAATGAGGAAATATCTCAGAGAATCGTCCTTTTGGGACCCGTGTCGGCATGCTAGTGGCCGACCTCCTGCAAGCAAGGACGATCAAGCACCCGCGTGCCTCCAGGGACTGGAACCATTTAATGCCCTTGTCCCCCTGGAGGCCGTAAATGACTAAAATACCCCTGTAGAAGAAACCTATAAATAGATCCACACTTGTACAAAGAAAAGAGAGTTCACTTTCAATACAAAAAAGATATATAAGCATTCAAGTCCAGGGACCAAACCCCTGGCAATTCTTGGTGTTCTTGCATTCATATCTTCATCATCATCACTCTTAAATACTTGCATTAATGGAACATTCATCCATCTAAATCATTGATGTTTTTATCTAAACCTATCTCATAGCATAGACATCAAATCTCAGCACTCAATTTTAGATAAACAACATTTGGCGCTAGAAGGAGGGTGCTCAAACCTTTAAACCCAGTTTACTCTTCTTATCTTGAAGAACACTCACTGTTCTTCAAAGCTTCATCATCCATCTTCAAATCTTCAAAAACCTTTCCACTTTTCCTCCAAAGGAAAAATGACGAACCAAAAATCATCTCAGGCCCTCAGAGCCACGGGAGCCCCGGCCACGCCCCAGGCTCCCGCAGCTCGGGTCTTAGGGGAGGCTACCCCTAACCGGCAAGGAAAGACCACCCGTGTCGCTTCTCCGATCCGTTACCTAGAGGAGCCACGTCCCTCGCAAGCTCAAAACTTCATTACTCGCATGATCGGAGTCAGGCCGGCGCCGTCGCGCCGAGGAGGCAAGAGCTTGCCAAAGCACCCCATCAGCCTCGAAGAAAAGACAACAAGCACGTGCCCTCAAAGGGAAGACAAAAGCCCGGGAATGCCAGGGGGAGAGCCAGTTCCTGGCCGACCCCGCTCCCGCACATTTCCGGGCTCCGCCCATTCGGTCTTTGGCCGCCTGGGTGCCAGCGACCCGTCTTGGTACCCGAGCCGGCTCCCAAGAAGCGACACCGGATAAGGCGACACCGAGTCCATCTCCAACTCCTGGAGCACGGTGTAGATGCCCCACAAAAGGGCGGCCGAAATCAGCTTGGCATCGGCCAACTCCGCTAGGAGGAAGCTCAGCTTCGCCCAGAGCGGCCTCTTGGGGCATGGAACCCCGTGGGGGCCCGTTTTCGACCGGATAGGGCCTTTAGCCGGTGGAGATGATCAACGAGTCGAAGCGCCAAGCCCGAAAATCGTCAAAATGCAAAAGCAGGTTGACAAAATGCGAGCTCTCATGGAGGCACAGGGCCAGCCCAAAACCCGGCCGATCGCGAACGAGCCTCTGTCCATCAACATCGAGCTCGCCCCCGTCCAGCTCAAGATCACTCTGCCGCCGACCCCTCTCTACGAAGGGAAGACGGACCCGGAGACCCATTTGAGTAAATTCCGAAACTTCATGACCGGACGGGGCGCAATCGATGCGACAAAGTGTAGACTTTTCCCACTCACCTTGGGCGATCTCTCCCATAGGTGGTATGTCTCGCTTCCGGCCCGCTCAATCGACTCTTTCTCCACTCTGAGCGCCCAGTTCACCTCCTACTTTGAGGCCAAAATCGCCCAGTCAGAGAACTGGCATCGTTTAATGCGTATCCGCCAGGTGAAAAAGGAATCGGACGAGGATTACGTTGCCCGGGTGGATGAGGTCATCCTGACCGGGGAGCCGGTTGGCGACCAGCTGGCTCTGCATGCCACCCTCGGGGGTTTCCATGGCCGATCTCCCATGTTCAAGAACCTCACCAAAGACTTCCCGAAGACTTACGCCGACTTCTGGGCTCGAGCGGGAGACTACCTGGCTCGGAGGAAATTGCTGGCTCTCAGGCTTGGGGAGTCCGAACCTGCTGTGAAGGAGCCCGAGGTCGCCCAAGCTTCACCTAAGGGCGGCCCTAAAGCCAAGAAAATCGCCAAGCCACCCGACAATTTCAAGTGCTTCGATGACGTCGAGGTCCATCTTACTCAGGCCCTAAGGCAGTCCCTCGCTCATATCTTCAACGCCATCCAGCATAGAGACGTACTCCCTAGGCCCAGGCCATATATGGGGGACCGGTCATGACTGGACCCAAAAAATGCTGCGCCTATCATGACTCAATCGACCACAATACGAGCCAGTGTCGTGATCTCTTAAAACAACTTTAGAAGTTGTTTGACGAAGGGCGTTTGAACAACCTGATACAAAGGCTAGCGGGATGGCAGGAACAACAGCAGCAGCAGCAACAATAGCGACCTCACCGCAGAAATGAAGAAGGTGGCCGACCTCTCCGGCCGGTCGCAGCTTTGGAAGACGACGAGGAAGATGACCTCCCCCTACTGAACCCCGACGGCCGAGTGAAAATGATTCAAGCCGGGGGAGGAAACCTGGGTGGCTTGACCCCCATTTCCACGCTTTCGAACAGAAAGCGCAAGGCTGAGATCCATGCGGTGACCAACGTGAACCTGGTCACGCCGCCCGAGCCCACTATTTATAAGGACTTGGAGATCACTTTCTCCAACAAGGATCGAAGCGGGGTACTTTACCCCAAGGGCGACGCACTGGTGATCGCGGCCAATATACTGGGGAAGGAGGTCCAACGCGTACTGATCAACAATGGGTATTTCTGCAACATCATCTTCAAGTCAGCCCTAGATCAGCTCGGCAACCTCGTCAGCTTCATTAAGCCGATCGATCTCCAGCTCAAAGGCTTTTGGGATGCTACTGTTGCTGCATATGGAAGGATTAAACTCTTGGTAGAGCTCGTCTGCTACTATGACAAGAAGGTTAGGATTACTAGGCCATTAGATTTCACCATTGTAGACCAACCGAATTCTTATAACGGCTTTTTAGGTCGTCCTTTCCTAGAAATTTTCGAGGTCGTTGCCTCTTCTTACTACTACTGTATCAAATTCCCCACCCCTGAGGGGGTGGTCGACACCATTAGGGGTGACCAATCAATGGCTAGAAAGTGTTTGAACTATCTCGATCCTTCTTTATTTCCAGTTTGTAATAATCAAATGTTAGATGAGGTGTCACAAACCGACTTCGAGGTGACCCTTCCGACCACTGAAAATGTGAATAAGGTCGGGTCCACCTTAGCCGATCATGACCTGCTTAGCGAGCCCGGTCCACAACCGATGTAAATTGACGATCCTAAGCCAAGGATAGGTTTCGAGCCTTCCGAGCTCGACCTCGACCCGAGATTCGACACTAGCGACCGGCGGAGCTACGAACAAGCCACGACCTTGGAGGACTTGAAACACATTCCAGTCGATCCTTCGAGGCCGGAACTGGAAGTCCTGATCGACTCTCGCATACCGACTGAAATGCGGGGGGAGGTGATCAATTTCGTCAAGGCCAACATAGAAGTCTTTGCTTGGTCTCACCAGGACATGGTCGGAATCGACCCCAAGCACGCCTACCATCAATTGAAGATCGATCCTAACAAGAGGCCGGTCCATCAAAAGAGAAGGAAATTTAGCCCGGAGAAGTACGAGGCACTGGCCCAGGAAGTAAAAAAACTACTGGACAACAAGCTCATTGAACAAGCTAAAGACGAGCCTTAATTGGTCGCCAATGTCGTCCTAGTCAAGAAAACAAACAACACTTGGAGACTGTGTATCAACTTCACCGACCTTAACGCCGCATGCCCAAAAGATCACTTTCCGATGCCGCACATCGACCACTTGGTGGATAGCACGGCCGGCCACAAAATGATGTCATTCATGGACACTTTTGCCGGCTACCACCAGATACCGGTGGCCATCAAAGATATCAAGCATAACTCTTTCTATACAAAAAAGACATATTTTCATGGCTACGAATGCCTTTCGGCCTAATCAACGCCAGAGTGACCTACCAACGGCTGGTCAACAAGATATTCGTGGACCAGATCGGAAAAACCATGGAAGTTTACATCGACGACATTGTTGTGAAGAGCTTGAAAAAGAAAGATCATCTTAGAGACCTCCAAGAGACCTTCAAAATCCTTAAAGCATACAACATGAAGTTGAACCCAAAAAAATGTAACTTCGGGGTTGAGGCCGGCAAGTTCCTAGGGCATATCATCAGCCAGAGGGGAATTAAGGCCAATCCAGCAAAAATCAAAGCCGTCCTCGACATGTAGGAGCCGAGGAGGATCAAGCAAGTCCAACGCCTGACCGGCTGCCTGGCTTCATTGAACAGATTTATAGCCAAACTCGGAGATAAAAGCAAGCCTTTCTTCTCGACCATTAAGAACGACAAATTTTCCTGGAATAGGGAAAGTCAAGTAGCTTTTTCAAAGCTAAAGGAATCCTTGGCGAACCCCCAAATTCTGGTCAAGCCGATCCCATGGGAGAAGCTTTTCTTATATCTGGCAGCCTCCGAGGTCGCTCTGAGCGCGGTACTCGTCCGGGTGGACGGCCAGAACCACCTTCCGATCTACTTTGTAAGCCAAGCATTGCACGACGCCGAGCTCAGGTACACCCCCTTGAAAAGATGGCCTACGCTTTGGTCATGAGTGTTAGGAAGCTAAGGTCTTATTTTTTCGACCATCAAGTGGAGGTCCTGACCACCTTACCTCTAAGGCAAGTCCTGCACCGACCAGACACTAGTGGACGACTTCTAAAGTAGTCGTTGGAGATTGCCCAATACGGGGTCACCTATGCCCCGAGGACGGCCATCAAGGGCCAGGCTCTTGGCGACTTCATCGTGGAACTTACGTTCCCCCCAAAGTTCACAAGAATCGACCACCCCCCATGGAAACTCTACGTGGACGAATCTTCGACTAGCATATGCGTCGGGGCCGGCATCGTCCTGGTCGGACCGGAGAGCCAAAGTTTCACTCATGCGGTCCATTTCGGTTTCACTGTCACGAACAACGAAGCTGAGTATGAAGCCCTGGTCGGAGGTCTCGAGCTTGCGATCGCTATTGGGGTATGTCATCTTCACATTTTCATGGACTCCCTACTCGTAGTAAACCAGATAAAAGGAGAATACTAGGCCCGGGGAGAGCAGATGGTGAAATATCTCGACCTAGTTATGACCTTGTGTGAGAAACTTCATCAAGTTTTCATAGAGCAAATCCCGAGGGAGCACAATACCCAGGCCGATGCCCTGTCCAAACTTGCAACCACAGAGGGAGCCGCCAACCTCGCTAACATCCAGCTCTCCACGCTCGGCACCCCCACGCTGATCCGGGCACAGGTGTAAACCGTCCTAAACGTCGAGGAAAGTTGGATGACCCCGATCGTAAAATACTTGAAGACCGGCGAACTCCCAGAAGATAAGATCCGAGCACGACAACTCCAGCTCCGGTCATCAAGGTACACTCTTATTGACGATCTCCTATATAAGAGAAGTTTTACCCTCCCACTCCTAAACTGTATAACCCCGGAACAAGGCCAGAACATTCTGGCCGAGATCCACGAGGGGGTATGTGGGAACCACACCGGAGGCCGGGCCCTAGCCCACAAGGCGATCAGGCAAGGATACTTCTGGCCGACCTTGAACAAGGACACCGTCAACTTCGCGAGATCGTGCCACAAGTGTCAAATCCTGGGACCTAACATCAAGTTGTCCCCGGAGCAGCTCTCCTCCATGTACAGCCCTTGGCCTTTTGCCCAGTGGAGCATCGACCTGATCGGACCGATGCCCACTGCGCCCGGGGGCCACAAATTCACCGTAGTGGCCGTCAATTATTTTACAAAGTGGGTGGAGGCCGAGCCGCTCAACAAAATCGACCAGAACCAGATCATAATGTTCATTTAGAAAAACATCATCTGTCATTTCGGCCTACCACAAGTGATCATCTCCAACAATGGGAAACAATTCGATGGCCTCCAGATGATCCAATTTTGTGAGAAGTGGAAAATCAAGAAAGTTTTCTCCACCCCTACCACCCACAGGCAAACGGCCAGGTAGAGGCCGTAAATAAGATCCTCAAGCATACTATCAAGGTAAAGCTCGAGGATAAAAGGGGGAAGTGGGCGGCCGAGCTCCCCGACGTACTCTGGTCGTATCGAACGACTACCAGAAACTCAACAGGCGAAATGCCTTTCGCCCTGGCTTTTGGGACCGAGGCCATCATCCCGTCAGAAGTCTCCCTCCCTTGCCACCGGACGGCCCAGGCAATCACTGAAGACAATGACACCGCCCGCAGAATCGACTTGGATATGTTAGAAGAGAGGAGACTCAAATCCAACCTCAAGAATGCGGCCTATAAGAAAAAATCCGAAAAAAATTTCAACACTAAGGTGAAGGCTAGACAGTTCCAGGCCGGCGACCTCATCCTTAAAAAGGTTCAAGGTCCTAAAGGGGTATTCGGCCCGAACTGAGAGGGCCCGTTCAGGGTATCCAAGTGGCTCTCCAAGGGAGACTACGAGCTAGAACTCATGGATGGCACTCCGGACCAATACCCCTGGAATGCAATTCACTTGAAGAAATATTATCAGTAACTACGTTGTATCTTGTAACAGAGCTCTTTCTTATCAATAAAAAGCCTCTTTTACGACGCAAATCTTCATTAAAAAACCGAGCTCAGTTCAAAAGCGTATGCCGGCCGTATCGAGGTCGGCATATCTCACTTGAGCTCGGGAAGACCATCAAGGTCATTAAAAAACCGAGCTTAGTTCAAAAGCGTATGCCGGCCGTATTGAGGTCGGCATATCTCACTTGAGCTCGGGAAGACCATCAAGGTCATTCAAAAACCGAGCTCAGTTCAAAAGCGTATGCCGGCCGTATCGAGGTCGGCATATCTCACTTGAGCTCGGGAAGACCATCGGGGTCATTAAAAAACCGAGCTCAGGTCAAAAGTGTATGCCAGCCGTATCGAGGTCGGCATGTCTCACTTGAGCTCGGGAAGACCATCAAGGTCATTCAAAAACCGAGCTCAGTTCAAAAGTGCATGCCGACCATATCGAGGTCGGCATATCGCACTTGATCTCGGAGAAATCTTACATACTGGAAGTTCTTCTAAATTATATACATTTAGCTGAAATTTTCTAAGTATGAAAAGAAATAACAGAAAACAATAAAGATAATAAAATCTAATATCATTCAACAAAAAGAAGGTAAATATAGTTCAAGACCCGGTCAGAAGCCGGTTACAAGCTAGAATAAAAAGAAGAAAAAACAACAGTTCAGTTAAAGGCAAAATAAAGAGAAAAGTCTTCAAGGGTTGCCAGCATCACCCACGGCGCCTGCCACTTCTCCGACCCTGGCGACGAAGTCCGCCACCTCGTTCACACAAGCCTCCGCCACATCTCTGCCCGGCGCCGAGGAACCACCAGGAGGAACCTCCTCATCCTCAACCACTTCTTCTTCCTCGTCCCCGACCTCCTTAATTTGAACAGCTGGAGGATCTCGGCCCGGAAGAAGCAACCTGTGTCGATTTGGAAACCATGATAAGTCCACCCCGAGCTCGGTCTCGAGTCCAAGAAATGGAGGTAATAGCTCTCGTGGATGGGGGACTTGGCAACGTACTCCCGAAAATAGTCCTCGTAAACTTTCGTGTCGAGACTGGCCTTGCGTCCCACACGGATCAGATCGACGATAGCCATGTAGTAGCAAAACTCCGAGAACAGCATCAGGCTGGTGGCCGGATCGTTGGGGTCGTAAGCCGGTCTTTGCAGAGTCGCGGCCACCTTGGCGGCTTTCTCCCGCACCTCCCTCTCCAGCTCAGCCTGCCGGGTGCGGGCCTGGTCGGCATCCTCTTTCGCAGCATAAGCCTCCAGACTGAGGGCCGCCATAGCATCCTCCATATCTGCCATCCGGGCCCGGGACTCATCCAGTGCTTTCCAAGCCATCTCTGCCCGGGTGAGAGCGTCATCCTTCTCCTTCAGCACGACCTCCAGCTGGCCGACCGCATTATCCCTATCCCTTCGAAGCACCGCATTTTCACTCTCAAAGTCTGCCCTCTCCTCCCGGGCCAGGGTCAGATTCGCCTCGACCTTACGAAGCGAGCTCACGGCGCTGTTGAGCTCACTCTCCACGAAGTTTGCCATGATAACCGCCTGTTTGGCCAGGGCGACGCTGGCTCGGCCGGCGTAGCATGGACGGTGGTCGGTAATATCTGTCAGGTCCCGGGTCCAGGATTGGGGCAAAGAGTTCACCGCCCGACTCAGGTACTCCAGCATCTCAACAATGGAGCTCGGAGTCCGGGAGGATAAGAAGTCCAGCAGCAGCGGCGGCAGGTCGGAGTCATTCTGAGTCAGCCTGATTCAAGAAAAGGATTTGATCAGACACCAGAAAACCAAAGTCAGAAAAGGTCATAACTATTTTACAAAGAAGAATCTTTTGCGCAAGACTTACACTTGGAACCGGGCCGGGTCGCGACCAAAATAGGTCCGATCGTCATCGCCTAGCCGGGAGGCGCTGGTAGCATGGACCGCCGGGGCAGCTTCGGATGACCGGTTTCCAGGAGGGGTATTGTCCGAAACGTCGATCGGGGCTTTACTACCTCCTTCATCCCCGACCCTCCCCCCCTCCATTTCTTCCCGCCCCCTCTACTTACAAGTGCGGGGGGGGGGGGGGACGAGGCACCCACGATGCTGAGACCTACGGCCGGCGCCACGGTTTACAGTGGGGTCGGCTCATGGATGACTATTCCTTTCCGGCCTCCATCCCCTTTCTTCTTCTTGGTCGTTTTGACGACCTCCGGTTTCTTTAGCGCCGCTCTGAGCCGGTAGAACATTTTCGGACATTGGTCGAAGAAAACTCTGGGACACAATTTTACAACTCGGAACTCGAGTACTGTAGCCAGAGACTGAAAGTTAAAAAAAGAAAAAAAAGAAAAGACAACTACACTTTAACATGCGCATTTTCACATACCCGGATGCCGCAAATGCCGGGGGTGGCAAAAAATCTGACTCCTCAGCCTCGCCTGCCGGGTGCGCAAGAGAGCTTGGTTCCGCTCATTCTCGGGCAACTGGAGAATCCACTCACGAACGACCACAAAGTCGAAGTTGAGTTCCCGCTTGGTAGGGGCCAAATAGCCTGCAAGGAGAAACAAAGAAATTAGATCAGTACAATTTGTTTAAATCAAGTTTTTAATGGCTTACTCTCATGTTTCGGCCGGGGGTTGGTAGCAATGTCGATCTGCTCTCCATTGGGGTACCCGGTCTGCCAGGCTCTGGACACAAAGAACCACCGATCGCGAAAATTTTGGGCTTTGCTCGGAAGCCCGGTCACGAATTTGGGGCCCCTGGTCTGGACGAAGACCTCCACATCCTGGGTTTTATCAGTCATCAACCACAGCATGAAGGCCAACTCACCAGGGGTGGGCAACCGGAAGAGGAAGTTCTGGCCGAAAAGAAGCATGACGCCCAGAAAAATCATCCAGGCATTGGGAAGCAGTTGTATTAGCGCTTGGTCCCAAAAATTCAGCAAGTAGGTGATCGCCGGATGCCGGGGGAACCGAAGCCCGACCTCCATCATATCGAGCGTGACGGCCACCATGCCCGGCGGGGGCTGATTTGCCCTCTCGTTAGAGGCAGGGGCATAAAGCTGCACGTCGAAGGGGATGTCCCAATCGACTCGGACGATATCAAGAAACTCCTGGCTTATAATGCTCCGGACTTGCCCGCACGTCCATTTTTTCAACTCATCGAGATCGGCCGGTCTTATGGTCGCGGGATCTCGGTGAGCGGGGGCCCGGGCGAATCGATCGTGGTAGGCATCAAAATCAAACTCCAGGAGCTCGTAATCACTTTGATCATCCACGTACTCCCTCCACGGCTTGTAGGCATTCTTCACCTGCCTTTTATGCTCATCACTACCACGATCTCCGTTCTTCGTCCTTCGAGCCTTCACGGGCTCAGGACGCCTCAGAGAAATTCCTCAACAATTGGTTCCCGGCCAAGTCAACATCTCCGCTCGTCCTCGTGAAATATTCGTTGTCTTTCTCCAGTAGATCATCAAAGGGATCTCTGTCCTCCGCTGGGCTCACAACTCGAAGGGTTCCAAAATCTCCGACCGGGGCAGCTGCTTCGCGAGACGGCTCGCGGGCATCCCCAGGTCGTGCACCGACCAGCGAAGTGCCCTCACCTAACAAGGAATAGCCCGGGCGCCTGAAGATGGACTCCAACCCGTCTTCATCCTGAGCCCAGAAATTCCCCGTCGTCGTACGCAGCGGCGAGGGATCGCCACCGCTAGAACTTCCGCCATCTTCTAATAGTCTCCTCCCAGCGCCGCCGCTACCGGAGGCACCATTCCTCCTATGACCCGGCGGAGGCCCAGTCCACCGCCGCACCATCACGACAACTCAAAAGAAATTAAAAAGAGTAAAGAAGTGAGCCTTACCAACTAACAGCCGCCGCAATCACTACCGTGTAATCTCTAGCTCCGCCGTACTCCTCACCGCGAAAAACTCGAAAGCTCTGAAACTCTTGCCATAAACCCTCAATGAAGCGCGAAATTAAAAGTTGGAAATAAATGAAATAATCACTATTTATAGAATGAGGAGAGGGGTTCTTTCGCAATTAAATACCTAGGCCTAGGGGCCAAGGTGCAAGGAGCCGAAATGGCAGGGCCCTAGCGCAAAATCTCTGCGCACGTGTAACTACGTGCACAAAATTCCAGGCGTCGCATAACGTCACACAAGCCTTTTCAGGCGCATTCCTCCACACGTGTCTTATCAAGTGCCAGTGACGGTTAAGTCCCGACCGACCTCCGACCTCGCGGACGGATTTGAGGCCGGCCCCAACCTTTGAAACCGAACGACCACTTCACCTCTTACTCCCTGTGAGAGCTAAACTAGGGGGCAATTGTTTTGACCATTTCGATATGAGGTCAGCACCGACCTCCCCAAGAGAGACCTCATAACTACGCCCGGTCAGGGAGCACCAGAAAAGGACTTCAGGGTCAGCCAACCCCCGACCTCTTGGTGACCTTCTCCGACCACCCCGAGCCCGGGCTCTAGACAGTTGGTTCCGATCACCGCCGGCCTTCCTAGGAGGGCGGCAACACTACTTCTGGCCCCGACCAGGCCCGGAGCCCCCACCACGGAGGCCCAGATACACTATACTCATGACCAATCTCCGACCCTGCAACAGGTCGCCGAGGCTGGAAGCCTCCCGGCCTCCGACCTCTCGATATAAGAGAATCATTAGAACACGTGACAGAATCAGCCAGAATCGCCCTGAATGAGGCAAAGGGTCGTCTCCGTAAAGGGCAACAGAAGGAATGTTCCCTCCAAATGAGGAAATATCTCAGAGAATCGTCCTTTTGGGACACGTGTCGGTATGCAAGTGGCCGGCCTCCTGCAAGCAAGGACGATCAGGCACCTGCACGCCTCCAGGGACTGGAACCATTTAATGCCCTTGTCCCCCTGGAGGCCGGAAATGTCTAAAATACCCCTGTAGAAGAAACCTATAAATAAATCCACACTTGTACAAAGAAAAAAGAGTTCACTTTCAATACGAAAAAGCTATATTAGCATTCAAGTCCAGGGACCAAACCCCTGGCAATTCTTGGTGTTCCTGCATTCATATCTTCATCATCATCACTCTTAAATACTTGCATTAATGGAACATTCATCCATCTAAATCATTAATGTTTTTACCTAAACCTATCTCATAGCCATCAAATCCCAGCACTCATTATTAGATAAACAACACCAATATATTCTATATTATGTAGTAGGTAAAACATTTTTATTTTCTATGTACTACTTGCATATTTATAATGGTCCAACATGTCCGACCAAATACACTTTATATTTTAAGTTTTAATCTAACATGTTGCTTTCCCAATAAGAACATTATTTCAATACCATAATACTTTATATCTTCTTTATAATTCCCTCTGTCCATGAAATATAGTCATGTTGCTTTATGTGTTGATAGGCGACAAACAAGGACATGAGATTAAAATAAAAATATTAAAGTAATAAGATTAAGAAATCATTTAGTGAAAAGGACGACCAGCAGGGACTATATGCCTTAGGAGGCGAACAACAGGTCATGGGGCTAGGAGGCGAGCAGCTGATCATGGAAGTCATAACAAGGTGGCGAGTAACAAGACCAAGAGAACACAGAGACTTAACAAGAGGCGACCAGACGAGCAAGATGGCACCTCGGAAGATCATCAACAATTGGTGCTAGAAGGAGGGTTTGAACCTCCGTCCGGTTGAAGATTCGAAGGAATTTCTGGAAAAACTCGCCGGAAACTGCAAAAATCCGGCAATAAGTCGCCGGAAACTGGAATTAGGAAGAAGGTTTGAGTGTTTTAATTGGTGTTACACAAGACCTACAAGCTTGAAGGCATGCATGTGTGGATAAAGGTTTGTAAACAACCACTTCTGTACATGCAAGGCTAGTTGTTTCTAGGTCAAGACATCCACAAACACAAAATCTTCATCAAAGAAACATCAAAATTCAGAAAATGGTACGATCACAAGAACCGCAAGAATCGAGCAACCACCCGGCGAGCAAGTCACGAACTAGGGTGTCATCAACGGGTGACCATGCAAGAACGGTGTGGGCCACGTCCCGGCGAAATGTTCAAGTCACTATCGACACTCTTCCCCCGAAAGTTGAAGCTTTGGCTCAGAACCCGGAGAAATTGGCCAAGACGGTCGCTATTTTACAATCCATACAATGGCAACAAGAAGCCACTGGACTGTCAAGAGCCCGGAAGGCGAGCAACCGGGCAGCAGGGCAAAGGCAGTCAAAAAGCCCGGAGGTGAGCAACCGGGCAACAGAACGAAGAGCCAAGCAACAGGAGGGCATCAGGGTGGATGAGGTCGATAGTGGACAAGCAAGAAGAACCAAGGGCAAGGCACTAGTAAGTGAGCGACTTGGGAGCCGAGGTGAGTCCACGCTAGGAGGGGATAGGGAGTCGAGCAGTAGGGGTACAAGGAACCAGAATCATGAAACCAGGAGAGAGAACTCACAAAGGAGTGATGAGTGAGCATACCATGTTGCTCGCCCCTCAGTGTATGATAGACTCAGAAGGTCAGCCTTCAGTCGTTTAGGTCCCAATGGGGCAAGTAATATGGCCCGGTGGGTCACACAGGAGAAACGTCCCGTTAGCAAGGGACTGCACCGTGGAGAAGGCCCTGAGCCAAACCACGATGAACATCCTTCTAACGGAAGAGGGCCTCCGAAAGACTGGCTTGATCTCAAGAAAACAATTGAGAAAATGAAGAAACAATTGGATGCCCAGAACGGCGGAGGGACAACCGTACTCCCATCATCACCATTGTCCCCGGCAATATTGAACGCACCAGTTCAGAAAAAGGTGCAGTTCCCAGCTATTAGCTTATACGAAGGGACGTCAGACCCGAAAGTATATTTATCCAAATATACCGATTATATGATATCGGTAAAAGCATCTGACGCAACACAATGTCGTAACTTCCCACTAACTTTGGGCGATGGCCCTCACAGATGGTTCTCCGCACTCGCCCCCGGCTCTATAAGTTCATTCATGCAACTTAGTAAGGAGTTCCTATCACATTTCTCCACAGTCGGATCCTACCTCACACAAAGACATAGGCTAGCAGATCTAAAGTAAGGAGATGAGGAATCTGATAGGGCTTTCCTTGAAAGATTTAACAAAGTCCTGCTAGAGGGAGAAGCGGTAAGTGGAGATACCAAAATTGTGGCAGTTATGGCAGGACTTAAGAAAGGAACAGACCTCTGCAAGGAAATGCACCTGGCTTTCCCTAAAACTTATTCTGAATTCAGACACAAGGCTGGGGTATACATTTCGATGCAAGAGACCCTACAGAAGGAGTTAGGTGACAAGGTTGACACCAAGAAGTCAGGAAAGAAGTCAGGAGGGGAATACAAGGCCCATAAGAACATGAAAGCTTTCAATGAAGGTTCCGAGCTGAAGGAGAAGTTGAACCATGTCTTATCCACATCCATAGAGGTTGTATACAACAACGTAAAGGATAAAGACATACTGTCAGAACCTCGAAAGATACAACAAGAGCGGGGAAAGATGAACCCCGACAAGTATTGTGCATATCATCAAACCATAGGTCACTTCACAAGTGAATGCCGAGACCTCTTGAAGCAGCTATGGAGATTCTACAAGAGGGAAAGCTATCAGAATTCATGAAACAGCAACCAGGAAAGAAACCAAGAGTGGTAATATCCTCCGGCTCGGAAGATGAGAAGAGTGACGAACAACCGAGCAGGAGGGATCAAAAAAGGAAAAAGACAATGGCAGCACCAGCCTAACCCGTCCGAGAAATCCTAATGCTTGAGCCATCCGGACCGGTAGGGGGCTGTTCTAACGGAAGGCCACCAGTATCCAAAAGAAAGAGGAAGGCAGACTTGAGGGCAGTAGCTCAAGTCAGAGAAGTTGGAGTAAATCAGGCAACTAAGAAGACGGGCGACCTGGTGTTTTCTGAAAAAGACTTAGATGGAATACTCATCCCACTCAATGATTCACTAATCATCTGTGTTAATATCATGGGAGCCCGAGTTCACCGTTTGCTTGTGGATATTGGCACCTACACAAACATCATATTCAAAAGCACACTAGATCAGTTAGACGATTGTAAGGAGTATGTAAAGGAATGTGATCATAAGATAGTAGGGTTCGGAGATATTGTAACTTTTCCCTTAGGTTTAGTTACGTTGCCGGTCGAACTTGTATCGACCGAGAATCCCGAAAGGAGACTGACTAGAATGATAGAGTTCTTAGTTGTAAACCAACAGTCTGCCTACAATGGGTTTCTCGGTCGACCTTTTATGAATGAATTCAAAGTGGCCGTTTCAACGTACTACTACTGTCTTAAATTTCTAACTTCAAAAGGTTCAGGTACGGTGAAAGGCGATTAGAAGAAAGCTCGGGAATGCCTCCTGCAACTTCAACCTAACGACAACAAAGTATCCGTCATGGACAAGCAGCCGAGCAACAGGGCTGAGGATGAACCTTCCATGTTGGATGAAATCATGGAGTCCATCGACACTGAAATGATGGAGGTGGATGACCAGCAGGGCGAGGACGAGCAGGAGGGCTCCGGCGAGCAACAGGGAAGAGAGGCCGTACCCGGGCTGAATCAAGTTGAAGATCTAGAACCAAGACTAGAGGCAGAGCCGATGATTGAGGATGGAATCAACTTAGAAGGTCCAATAATTGATCCTCGTTGGAAGAACCAAAAGAGAAGGGCAACCCCGGTTGAAGAGCTAGAAGCAATAAGAGTCGACCCGAATCGAGAAGACTTGGAATTATTCATTGGGTCTGAGCTCCCTGAGCTATACAGGTCCATAATGAAAGAATTCCTCAAGTCTAATCTCGACGTATTTGCATGGTCACACGCTGATATGGTAGGCATCAGCCCTAAGCATGCCTGTCATAAGCTAAATATTGATCCAACCAAAAAACCGGTGAAGCAAAAAAGAAGGAAATTCGGACCTGGCAATTATGAGGCGCTAGGTGTCAAAGTGAAGAAGTTACTTGATAACGATCTGATCAAAGAAGCTTTATGTCCTCGATGGGTGGCAAATCCAGTATTGGTGAAAAAGCCAAATGGCACGTGGAGGTTATGCATTGATTTCATGGATCTGAATGCCGCTTGCCCCAAGGACAACTTTCCACTGCCTTACATTGATCAGTTAGTGGACAACACGACAGGACACGAGCTCCTTACCTTCATGGACGCATTTACCGGGTACCATCAAATACCAATGCACCCAGACGACCAGGAGCACACAACGTTCTACACCAACAAAAACTTATTGTGTTGGAAGAGGATGTCGTTCGGGTAAATCAACACAGGGGCCACGTACCAGAGGCTCGTTAACAAGATGTTTGATGATCACATTGGCAAAACAATGGAAGTGTACGTGTACGACATAGTCGTAAAAAGTCCAAGGAAAGAAGATCACTTGGAACACCTCGCACAAGCGTTTGAAATACTTCGAGCATATAACATGAAGCTAAACCCAAAGAAAAGCAGCTTCGGGGTACACTCAGGAAAGTTCCTTGGGCACCTGGTCAGTCAACGAGGCATTGAAGTAAATCCATCAAAAGTAAAAGCAATCATGGACATGCAACCACCAAGGTCTGTCAGGGAGGTTCAACGACTAACCGGATGTTTGGCAGCCCTGAACAGATTCATTTCCAGGATCAGAGACAAGTGTCGGCCTTTCTTTGACGCCATCAAGAAAGGACAGTTCCAGTGGACAAGTAATTGTCAACAAGCGTTTGAACAGCTGAAGGAGTATCTAAGTGATACCAAGATTCTGTCGAAACCTGTCTCTGAAGAAAAATTGTACCTATATCTAGCCGCGTCAGAGGTGGCCATCAGCTCGGTCCTAGTTCGAGCAGAAGGAAAATTTCACTTGCCAATCTACTACGTGAGTCAGGCCTTGCATGAAGCAGAGGTTAAATATTCGCCCATGGAAAAGTTGGCCTACGCACTGGTGATGAGTGTAAGAAAGCTACGGCTATATTTCTTTGATCACCAAATGAAGGTCTTAACAACTTTCCCATTAAGGAAAATCTTGTAAAGGCCTGACATTGCTGGTCGCCTCCTCAAGTGGTCCCTCGAAATAGGCCAATTTGGAATATCTTATGCACCTCGAACAGCGATCAAGGGACAAGCGTTAGCCGACTTCATAGTCGAATTAACCTTCCCTCAAGATCCGACGAGAGGTCATAATCATCCATGGCATATGTACGTAGACGGATTGTCAAATAACACAGCAGCAGGAGCCGTGATAGTATTAATCAGTCCAGACAGACAAGTGTTCACCTCAGCAGTCAGGTTCGAGTTCATGGCGACAAATAACGAAGTTGAGTATGAAGCACTGATAGCCGGACTACGACTAGCTCTGGCTGTGGGGGTTCAAAGAGTCCAAATTTATGGAGATTCCCAGCTAATAGTCAACCAAGTCCGTGGGGAGTACGAGGCCAAAGATGAAAACATGGCATTGTATCAAAAAATTGTTGCTCACTTGGCATCACCATTCGAACAATATATATCGAACAAGTACCGAGAGACAACAATGCACAAGCAGATGCACTTGCTCGCTTAGCTACTAGCACGGGACCAGCAGAGCTTACAGAAGTCACAATAACAAGAATTTCTAACCCATCCACCAGTGATTACAAAGTCAACCAAGTGGAAGAAGAGTTAACGGAGGAAGATTGGAGGACACCAATATACAAATACCTCAAAGACAACACAGTGCCTGAAGACCCACAGGAAGCAGCTAAGATAGCCAAGCGAGCAGCAAGGTTTACCATCATGGACAATCAACTTTACAAAAGAGGATTTTCACTGCCCCTACAAAAATGCTTAGCAAGTGGGCAAGGCCAGGAAGTGTTAAAATAAATACACGAAGGCGTATGCGGATATCATGCAGGAGGGCGAGCATTGGCATACAAGACAGTAAGGCAAGGGTACTATTGGCAAACTTTGTTACAGGACGCAATCAAGGTTGCAAAAACATGCCACAGGTGCCAGCTGTTCGCTCCCAACATCCATAAGCCACCAACAGAACTGATCTCGGTAAGTAGTCCATGGCCATTCACAAAGTGGGGGATAGACATCATAGGACCTTTTCCAACGGGAAAGGGGAATGTAAGATTTGCGGTAGTGGCCATGGACTATTACACAAAGTGGGCCGAAGCCGAAGCACTAGTGACAATAACACAAGAAAAAATGATCAGTTTTATCTGGAAAAGTACAGTGTGCCGATTCAGAGTTCCACAGGCAATACTAACGGACAATGGAAAGCAATTCGAAGGAAAAAAGATAAGAGACTTCTTCAAAAAATGGGGAATCAAGAAACATTTTTCGACACCCTGCCACCCTCAGTCTAATGGCCAAGTCGAAGCAGTTAACAAAATCATCAAGCATATCTTACAAATTCGACTAGTAGACAAGAAAGGCAAATGGTCGGAAGAATTGCCAGAAGTACTTTGGGCGTATAGAGTATCACACAGAACAAGCACGGGAGAAACACCATTCGCTATGGCATTCGGTACAGAAGCAGTTATACCTATAGAGCTCAAAGTATCGACTGAAAGGATAGTCGAGTTTAATGAACAGGAAAATAACAAAGCACTAGCTGCAGAGATGGATCTGATTAACGAAAAGAGAATCTCGGCAGAGATAAACTATGAAATATACAAGAGAAGAATCGCGAAATACTACAATTCACAAGTGAAAGTCAGGGAATTCGAAGTTGGAGATTTGGTACTCCGAAAAGTTCTAGGAACACCTCCAGGAGTATTTGGACCGACTTGGGAGGGCCCATTCAAGATAACCCACAAGTGGTACAACGACACATATGATCTTGAAGACATGGAAGGCAACTCGACCCAATACACCTGGAACGCAGCTTTATTGAAGACATATTATCAATAGTTAGGAGACCGATGTAAAATTTTCCATGTAGATTAGTGAAGTTTTGTATATAGATTGTCATTTATATTATTATAAGGTTGGTAAAATTTTCAAATTTTTCAAACTTGTTTGGCAAAACTTGTAAAAATGATCAGTCGTTGTATTATAAATGTAAATAGACAAGGCATCAAAGCCCAGTTGTTCGCCTAACAGAGAAGCTGCTTGCCGGAGAACAAGCAAGTGTGGTAAGCACAAGTTCAGAAGGAGGCGAGCAGCAGGGTTCTTGAAACCCAGAAGCCCAACTAATCGCTCCAAATACAATGGAGACGAGCAACAGGGCATTAAAGACATAAAAAGGTAAAGTCCCCAAAAGGACCTAAGTGACCCATGTATGACAAACAAATAGAGATTATATTGCAAAAGAAAAGTATTTTAACTCTCAAACTAAGGGAGAAATACTTAAGCATAAATAAACAAAAGGCAAATGAAAGGCGAACAGGTAAGATAAGAGGTGCAATTCTATTCATTCAAATACGAGAATACAAAATAAGGGAAAGCTTACAACCAAGATCTACTACATCAAATAAGGAAAGAAGAAAAATAAAAAAAGTGACCTAAGTCTCAGGTGCCGGAGGAGCTGGTGGTGCTGGGAAATCTTCAGTAGGTGGCGGAGGAGGAGCATCTTGGTTAGTCGCCACCGGGACCTGCTGCTCGCCTACATTGGCAGAAGTACTAGTCTCGCCAAGGAGATTTGGAAGGATAGGGCTCAAAGTATCAAAAACAGTGGCATTCTTGCTCACCTCAACCCTCTCCTTCGGAGCTACAACTCGGACATCATCCTTAAAGATGCCCAGGTCCAACCCCATCTCCCCTAGGTCGGCAACAGGGATGTCAAAGCCAGCAGCAGGAGGGTTCTCAGTAACGTAATCCGCGAAGTCCTTAACAGTACTAGTCATAACGTCAAGACTGTTGTCTAAGGCGTACTTCTTGGACCGTACACAATCGGCATACGCACAGATATAACCGAGATTGGTGTTGTCAGTTACATCTTGCACGTATATATTGTAGGAAATGGCACGTCTCCTCCCCTTCTCTAGCTGGTCGACATGGACCTTCAGGGACTCTACCCGCTCCACCAGACCAACTCGCTTAGTCTCCAAAACTTGAAGACGGTCAGTGGCAACGCCCAAGTCCAACCCAAGCTTCTCCGAAGCATTGGACGCTACCCTCTCTCGATCTTCGGAGGCCTTCACCTCCCGTTCCCATGTGTTCGTAGCCCTCTCAAAGTCAGCCTTTAACTTGGCCACCTCCTCCTCTTTCCTCTTCAGCTGGGCATCTCGATCTGCCTCGAGCTGCTCTATCTTCCGCCCCAGACCCCGGTTAGTCCTCTCCAGCTCGATAGCTTGGTCAAGAACCCTTTGAGTAGAGATAGCCTGGTGACTTGCATTGTAGCTCAGGAGGCGGGCATTGTCACTCAGGCTCTGGCTCTGAAGGATCTCTTCACCCGTCTTAGTCCAGGAGCGGGGAACAGACTATGTTGCTCGCCGGACATGGGAGTCCTTGATCTCTTGGTAAGCCGGGGCCGACTTCACACAACTAAATTGGTGAAGCACTTTAGCACGACCGAGATAGTCATCTCTCCAGTACCTGTACAAAATTAAAAAGGTTAAAAAGTTGAAACATATGCAAGGAAGCGAGCAGCCGAGCAGAAGGGAAAGTACTTACTCCCTCATCTTCACTGGGTCATAGCCCAAGTAGGAACCATCAGGTGAAGAGCTCCTTCCTCGGCCGGCGACCATTGCGCCAATGACTTGCTGTTCGATCACTTCCTCTACAGGTGAGGAGCGAGCAGCCGACTTGCTCGCCTGAGAGGAACCTTGCCCCTTGGCCCGTTTAGAGCGATCATCATCTTTCCTGGTGGCAGTTTCCTTTGTCAGCCTCTTCTTCTCCCGGGTATCCCTGGGAGGCAAGGAGCGAGGAGGAGGTCGAGGGACCGGGGCCGGTGCTTGAGGAGCCTCCTCCTCATCTTGCGGTCCCGCCCTTAGTCTGATTAGAGAGGTGCAAGGATCGAGTTTCTTCTTCTTTGATGGTTGGTTAGCCGCCATTTGCTTCACTCGGCGGGCAAGAAGATGATAGCTTTCAGGGATTTGAGGGACGGCTACCGTAACCCTTTGAGCTGAAAATAAAAACATAAAAAGAAAGGTGAGGCAACCAACAAGCATGAAGCAACCAACAGGTAGGAGCCGACCAACAGGGGTTAGGCGACCAACAGAAAAAAGAACTTGTAAAAATAATCAAAGTGCATGAAGAAAGTTACCTTCCGGGACCTCCGCCTGTGCTTCCAAGTGATGAGAACTGGTAGTGAGTTGAGCAAGCTTCCGGCAATGCGCCTGTGAAAAGTGGCCAATACTCCAATCCTTAATGTTTCTCAAAGAAATCAGAGCAAGGACGTATAGGAACTCTTCGCTCAGCTCGGAATGCCCCCACTTTAAGATACGCGGACCTGCAAAACAAAAAAGAAAGGAAATTAAAATTAGTTCACTTAGGATATGATGAACTGAGGAACAAAACATACGCCGAATTTCGCCAAAATGGGTAGGGGAATTTATACGCCCCGGTCCTCCCGAAAAATCGGAAGACGCTCGCCAATCGCCGCCGATAAAAAAGAATTTCTTATGTCAGCTTTTGACTTTGTTAGGCACTCCCTCAATCATCTTAACACCGCTACGGGCTTTAATATAATACCACCCGAGCCCCTCTTCATTGACAGCCGAGGAGATAGTCATGGCGTAGTGTATCTCTACCGTGCTGATTTTGTTTCCGTAGCCTTCCAATCCAAAAAGGGTGATGAAGGCTAGCAAGTTACTCCACCCATTTGGAGTAATTTGGGTGATCGCCAAATTTGTATCTTCCAAGAATCGCCCAATCACCGGATGCAAAGGAAGGGGGAATCCCGTGTTAAGGACATCTAATTTAATGGCCGTACATCCAGGGGGCAGATTGTCGATAGTCTCCCCTTTCTCTGGAGCGTACAAATGGATATCGTACGGGATGTGGTAGGTAGAGTGGATCCGGGCTAAGTCATCCTCCATCACTACACTTGCCACTTTGCTTGCTGTGTACGAAGATTCTCGGGCTACCACATCAGGTTTTGGCAGGGTTGGGAAAGTGTTGTGGTATTTGTTAGCGTAATCAATCCACTCCTATCTTCGGACTACGGCTTTCAGAATAAGGGATTCGGGAGTTGGCCTTGAAATAGGAAAATTTATTTCCCAAAAAAATTCCCACGTTACGCCCATCTGCTCGCTCCCTGATTGGGCCATCTGCTGGCTCTTGGCTTGCTGCCCGCTGCTCGCTCCCGTATCCCCAGGGAGACACATTTCTTCTATCTCAGCGGCGACCTCAGCGGAGTCTTCACCCAAATCTGAGGAGGTCCCTTCCCGAGGTGAGGAGCGAGCAACAGGATCTCGGACGTCCTCCTCGCCCGAGCTTTCCACGGCATATAAGTCGTCGAAGGAGCGAACAATAGAGCTCACCTCGGAACCCGTGTCCTCGTCGACGAGTAAGGTCCTAGGGTTTTGCCCGGCTGCTCGCTGGAGCGAGCGGAGAGGAGCCGGGTTGACGGTTTATTTTCCATGGGTTTTTTTCCTGGGTTTCGTCCAACGAACTCGATGGATTGAGTATTGCTTGAAGAGGGAAACGTCATTTAAGAAAGGAAAATTGAATAAAGAATGAAGAAAAAGGGAAATGATGACAGTGGCAGTGTAAATCAACGAAAAGGGGCTGAATGGCGGCGGCGCTGTGGTGGTGGCACGGCAGCGATAGCGGCGGCGACGGTAAAACAACAGAAATTGGAAGGAAAAAACACAAAATCAAGAACGCAATGTAGTACCAAGACAAAGAAAACTAAAAAATTCACCTTTCGATTTGAAGAAATCAACGAAAAAGAAGAAGAAATCGAGAGGAAAAGCTTCGAGAAATTAGCTATGGAGGTTTTCTATGAGAATTCGTGGAAAAGAAAGAAGGAAGAAGAAGAGAGCTATTTATAAGTGTGGATTCGGGGGCGAAAGTGAGATTTTGGGAAAAACAAAGCCCCTGGATGCAATTTAGGGGACACATGCGTGGGCGGCAGTGATGTCACCAACCGCCCACGTCGCTTCGTGTTCCGTGCCTCGGGAAGCGAAGCGACGCAAGTCCAAGAGTCGCTCCCCGCTGGTCGCTTCCCAAACTTCCCGCCCAAAAATTTGAAAACCTGTTGCTCGCTCCCTAAAGAGATAAAGGACAATTTCCCTGTTGCTCGCCTCCTGATAGATATTGTAGCCTATCCTGTAGTTTGACATAAAAGGATAAAATTTATCCTTTTATGCCAAACTAGGGGGCATTGTTGATAGGCGACTAACAAGGACATGAGATTAAAATAAAAATATTAAAGTAATAAGATTAAGAAATCATTTAGTGAAAAGGACGACCAGCAGGGACTATGTGCCTTAGGAGGCGAACATCAGGTCATGGGGCTAGGAGGCGAGCAGCTGATCATGGAAGTCATAACAAGGTGGCGAGTAACAAGACCAAGAGAACACAGAGACTTAACAAGAGAACACCAGCTGAGCAAGAGGGCACCTCGGAAGATCATCAGAAATCCCAATAATTAGGCATTACATTAGGAGCAAACAAGTGTTTTAACACTTGTCATTGTGTAAAGATGTAATAGCTTAGGAATTAACAAGTGTCTTAACACTTGTCACCATGTAAATAAGGATGATTAGGAAGGTGCCACCTCCTACTTGCTTGTATCCATATAAATACCTCTTCATGAGATAATGAAAATAAGGTCACTTAATTCAAAAATAGGCAAAACTCTTGCAAATTTTTTTCTCAATCTTTCCTTCAAAGAATATAGCTTTAATTTTCATTTAAACCTTTGTTTGATGATCTTCTTAGTTGAAAAACAGCCACTAATCATCTATCCCGAGTTAAGATCATCAACATTATGCACGGTTATTAGAAAAGTTGATATAATATGTAAAAAGTAAGAATATTGTGTCACATCAAATACAAAATAAATTATTTAAAAAATGTTATGTGTGTATGCTGAAAAGTGTAGATAAAGTTTATTATTTCCATTTTAGGCAACAAGACTATTTTTCGTGGACAGCCAAATAAAGCAACCAGGACTATATTTCAGCCACATTATTCTCTCTATTTATTTGCATCTCACGTACTATACTTCATTTATTAATATTAATAGTACTCCTTAATCTCTATGCAATTTTTAATGAAAAATTATTAAAAGACTGAGAGAGTATCACTTAAAGGAAATAAATTCAATTTTATTTTAAAGTGGCTTTCTTTAGCAACAACTCTGTATAAAAACAAGAAAATTTGTCCAAGGCTTGGTCGTCAATTCAGCATTCTATAATGATTTGCAAGATCAACCGTCTATATTTGATAATATCGAGTACACTCTTAATTTAATTTGTTAATTTTTTAATTAGTAATAAATTATTATTTTACATGAGGAATTAATTAACTTAGATTGCACAATTCACGACATCTGACCTGAGCAGGCATTATTATTAAGCATAATCAATTTAGTAGTAAAGCCGATCCGAAAAGCAATGACAAGATTCTCTAGATCTTAGAGAAGTTGTTGCCTCTACTTTTGAGAGCAAGAAAATCAATTGTCGTAGTCATGATATCTCAAAAAAATTAAAATACTTAAAAACTTCAAATTTACAAAGAACTGTAAAATCAATTCATTATATACAATCTCAAACACATCATCACTTATCTTTGGGGAAGAGCCCAATTAAGGTATGTTTTATTTGAAAGATGAGATTGATAACTATAGATAAAATTGTGTATGTTTATATAGTTAGAATTGTAATCCTTAAAAGTAGTTGATATATTTGGTTTGATGGATTGATTGTTTTTATATATATCTTGACAAGTCGATTTAAGTAATCTGACCCACCCACTCCGAATAATTTGTCCCATGATAGTGGGATTTCTTTCAAAAATAGTCGCGGGCCGATCTCGAGTTCTGGGTTGTAAACCTACAAACCAAACACTGAAATAAATAATATTAAGTAATCAATCAAGGTTTATCCATCAAAGCAAACGAGCCATTTGTGAATAATTTAATATGAGTGAAGTTGTCATTAACGGAAATCGAACCCATAATCTTTGAATTTGAGAGTGAGCATTTCGCTCTGATATCATAAAAAAATTCAACGACCTTATTTAAAAGTCAGAACTTATAAAAAAATGTGAAATTAATTATCTATTTATTTTACAAATAGAACCCATCTTTTGTATACCCTTAGCAGCTTACAACATTTAAAAAGCAAAAGGTAGAAAACTAACAGTAACGAGATACTCCCTCCGTCCATGAAATATAATTTTGGTTGCCTTATTTGACTGTCCACGAAAAATAGTCATGTTGCCTAAAATGGGAATAATAAACTTTATCTACACTTTTCAACATACACACATAATATTTTTAAAATAATTTATTTTGTACTTGATGTGACACTGCAATATTCTTACTTTTTACATATTATATCAACTTTCTTAATAACCGTGCAAAAAGTAATAAGACTATATTTCATGGACGGAGGGAGTATATTTTTCTCCCTTTTTACTGTTTGGCAAAAAGATTTCAAAAAGAAAAAGCCCAGCTAAATTCTTTGGGAATTATAAGGCTAATTTTTTAAAATATTGTAATTTATTAAACAACTTATAAAATTATGGTAGTTTTGAAAACTATTTTCAAATTAAGTGCAAACACCATTGGAAGTGGAGACTGCAAACTAGTCTCCACTTAGTGGAAAAGCTGACATCTTTTGCAGTCTCCACTGAAAGTGGAGACTGCCCGATTTTTTTCTTTAACGACATCTGTCACTTAAAATTAATTATGCAGGTGGTGCAAATTATTTATCATAATTACAAAATAATGATGATTTCAATAATAAAATGATTGGTTTTAATAATGAGATTATTAAATAATAATTTAATAATTTGTAATATATTGCATTTGGTTATAATAATATTTTATGGATACATTTTGAAAATATAATTTTTCTTAAATAATTTTTTTAATTTCAAGTTTAATCAATTTTCATACATGTAAAAATTTAAAATTGCATGCACAAAATAAACTACAAACTAAAAATATAGATTAGCTCATTATTTTATACAATCACTATTTATGACCTCCCGTGCCACACTGTGGCGGATGTCTACTTCTAATATTTCGACGAGACATATTAATTTGAGTGTTACATATCAAGATGAAATAATCATATATTCCCTCCGTCCCAGAGGAACTTGCACGGTTTTTTTTAGTCCGTTTCAAAGGAATTTGCACACCATTTAAAAGGAAATATTGATTTGCGTGCACACTCACAAAAATATATAAATATTTATCCGTATGTCACTACTCTATTCAAAAAGTGACTTTTTAAAAAAAAGTGTGTCCCCGAAGGTGTGCAAGATCCTTCGGGGCGGAGGTAGTATAATATAGCAAGATGAATCTTGATATGTCAAACTCAAAGTAATATGCCTCGTCGAAGTATTAGAAGTAGACATCAGTCACAGTGTGACACAGGAGGTTATAAATAGTGATTGTATAAAATAACGAACTAATCTATTAAATTCAGTTGGTAGTTTATTTTGTGCATGTAATTTTTAATTTTTAAATGTATGAAAATCGATTAAACTTGAAATTAAAAAAATATTTAAAAAAAATTATATATTCAAAATGTATCCATAAAATATCTTTATAACCAAATGCAATATATTTACATATTATTAAATTATTATCTCATTATTAAAACCAATCATTTTATTATTGAAAGCATCATTATTTTATAATTATGATAAATGATTTGCATCACCTGCATAATTAATTTTGAGTGATAGATTTCGTTAAAAAAAAATCGGCCAGTCTCCACTGGAAGTGGAGACTGCAAAAGATGTCATCTTTTTCACTAGTCTCCACTGGAAGTGGAGACTAGTTTGCAGTCTCCACTTCCAGTGGTGTTTGCACTTAATTTGAAAATAGTTTTCAAAACCACCATAATTTCATAAACTGTTTTAAAAATTACAATAATTAAAAAAATTAGCCAGCCCAATTATGTTGATAATAGTTTACTAGCACCAGGTGCTTCAGTTGGAGTCTTCGAAGACCGGAACATACTGTCATGATCAGCAGCACGGTGTCGAACCCAGGTTGAAAGTTTAGAGAACTAGCAACGCACATTATAAAGCAGTAATTATGCCAATTATTTAATTTAGATTGCACAATTCACGACTCCTAACATGAACTGGCACTAATATATAACATAATTTAGTTTGAAATCCGGTCCCCCGGCTCACGTTTTTTGTGAGTTGCGATCGAGATGACACTCGACGGAGTATTTATTTGTCCTATTACTAATGATAAGATTCGTAGACCTAAAGTTATATCCAAACTAATCAATTACTGAATTGATTGTGCTAACTTTTTCCAGATCAATATTTTAAACGTGGGGGGTCGTGAAAAGTTATAAATTAGTTAATTCTTTATGTAAACAAATAAAAAACAAAGATAATATGGAAGTTCTTTATATGGGATTTGAATAACTTGTTCTATCAAATGGTTATGTGTTTTTTTTCCGGTGTGATGAAGATTAACTTGGTGAATAACATTTTAGTGTTGGGTGTTCTTTTCACTAAAAGAATTATAAGGTTACTCGCGTTAAATTTGGGATAATTCTCAATATCTTCACCGTTGGTTTGAAGTAGTGCTACCTTTGATTGAAGATTTGGCCTTCCGATTAGATCAGTAATTTGTATGCTTTATTCATCTAATAGGCTCGAATTGTTTTCATTTTTTTTAAAGACTATTTTCTGCACTAATGCTAACATGCATGTAATTTTGTCCTTTGTAGTTAAAATAAATAGGGAAAATGCATTTTTTTCTCTAACTTTAATTAACTTTGATTTTCGTCATGGTAAGTTTAAAATTTTGAATTTCATCCTATAACTTATAAAACTTGTGTTTTTTGTCATGTTATATGCTATACCAGGTAATTACCTGCTACACAAGGTAACTCTTCCAATAAAGCTGATGTGGCACTAATTTATTTTATAAATTATAGGACGAAATCAAAATATCACGTCCGATAAACGCGATTTAAATTATAAATTATAAAAAGTGCGATTTAACGATGAAATTTAACAACGGACAACAACATCTGTCGCTATTTTTAAAATTAACGACGGATTTGTGACGGAACTAGTCAAACCGACGACTTTTGACTAATTTAACGACGGTATAACCAGGTCGTCGCAAATTAACGATGGAATTTTATGACGGGCTTAACAAATGTCACTGTTTTGTGTCATTTTACGATGGACGTCCGTCGCTAAAAGCAAATTTGAATTAACGACGGACAGCTAAGCCGTCGTTAATCGCGCGTTTTTTTTCTGGGAGGCGGATTGTTGAGCAATAATTGACCCGCCTGCAAATTTTTGTTCTAGCGATGGACATTCCATCGCTAAACATTAATATTAGCGACGAATTTACATGTTCGTCGTTAATTTTAATATTTTATGCAGAAACTTTTTTCTCTTCTCTCTTCTTTCACTCTCACGAAAAATACTACACTTTCCAATTTTTTCATCCATTCTCGGCGTATAATTGATATTGAACATTGCATTGAAGTGTTCGTAGCTATGGAACAACTTTGTTACTCATTGTCTTCAACTTCACCGTACGTTTTACACTTTTAACCGTTTAAATGTCTTGTTTTATAGTTCCAATTTTGGGTACAATATTAGATAATTATTGAAATATATGTTTATTAGATGATGGGTGTGTGATATACATGTTTATTTGATATATATGAATTGATTTATGTGAAGAAAAAATATGTATATCTCTATTTTTAGGCGAAACTCTGCCCAATTTTTTAGAACTCATGTGATATTACTTTTAAATTGTAACAGATGTAATTTCCAGATCGTGGTTGGATGTACTCAATACCTAGAAAGATAAGAGGAGGCATTAATCCTATCTTTTGCAATAAAATTGATGAGTTTATTGAGTTTGCAGAACAACATCCGTACTGTAAGGATTATACGGGTAAATATTAGGTGTCTGTGTAAAGAAAAAAAATGCAGAAATATGAGGTTCTTGAGTGTTGATGAGGTTAAAACTCATCTTGTGATGTCCGATTTTGTTCCCCTTTATTACAATTGGACGTGTCATGGTTAAGAATGGCGGAATATTGATATCAATATAATAGAATCCTATTATAATACTGGTTGGAACGGTGGTGGAAGTTATGATGTTGGTGGTTCAAGTCATGTTCCTTATGATCAATTCGAACCACATATGGAGGATGAACCTGATAGATACCGGATGATGATTGCAGAATTAATTTTGGTCGGTCAAGGTCAATTCAATGAAATGTCTACGGAGGAGGAACCAAATTATCGGTAAAAGAAGTTTTTTGATATGCTTAAGACAGTTTATCAAAAGCTTTTTCCTGGTTGTGATACTGAGACGCAGTTGTCATTCAATGCTCAGATGTTGAACATCAAAACTGAAGGCAAGGTGAGTCAAAAAGTGTTCAATTAAATTGCTAAATTGTTCAAAAATACTCTAACTAAAGAAAACACGGCGCTTGATAATTTCTATCAGAGCAAGAGGCTTTTGAAGGATATGGGTCTACCGTTTGAGAAGATTGATTGTTGCACAAACGATTGTATGTTGTTTTGGGGTGAGGATGGGGATGAGGATCATTGCAAAATGTGTGGTCACCCCCGTTACAAACCATCCGGTCGTACCAAAAGTAGGAAGAAAATCCAATTGAAGGCTTGGAAGTCAATGTATTATCTTCCCATCACTCCTCATTTGGAGAGGTTGTATCAGTCTAGTGCCACTGCTAAAGACATGACATGGCATGCTGAGCAGTGTTTAGATGAGAATTCTGGGGAGATGCGGCATCCTGCAGACTCAGAGGCATGTAAACATCTGGATAGGGAGTTTCCAGAATTTGCACAGGAGACGAGAAATGTGAGGTTGGGTTTGTGCACAGATGGATTTGCTCCAGTCGGAATGCACGGAAAAAAGTATTTACTGTGGCCTGTCCTATTGACTCAATTCAATCTACCTCCTTGGTTATGCATGAAGCCTCAACATATTTTTTCTTACTATCTTGGTGCCTGGTCCTCACAACCCCAAGCATAAACTTGATGTATATCTTCAACCACTGATTAAAGAATTGATATCTTTGTGGCATACGGGAGTGGAGACCTACGACGTTCATAGGAAGCAGAACTTTACGATGTGGGCTGCTCTTTTGTAGACCATTAGTGATTTTTCAGCATTTTCTATGTTGTATGGGATGTCGACAACAGGAAAACAAGCATGTCCGTACTTCATGGAAAGATCTGATGCATTCTATCTCCCATTGAGTAAGAAGGTGTCATGGTTCGACAACCATCGGAAGTGTTTTCCTTCTGCTCATCCCTTTCGGAGGAACAAAATAGACTTTCTTAAGGGTAAAGATGCAATACGTGCACAAAGACCGGACATTCGTAACGGTATGTATAGTTAGCATTCCATATTTTAAAAATTATTGAATCATTGTTATGTTTTGTTCTAACTAAATCCTAAATAATTTATTTTAGGTGAAAGATTGTTGTATGAGATTACGGTCACGGGGTTGATGAAGATAACTGAGTTTAGTGCAATGGAGAACAATAAAAAAATAAAAGGTTGTTGGAAGAAGAGAAGTATCTTTTGGGATTTTCCCTATTGGAGCAAGTTGTTGATTCGACATAATTTGGATGTGATGCATATAGAAAAGAATGATTTCTACAACTTGTTTCATATAGTTTTGGGTACTGAAGGGAAGACGGAAGACACTTCAAAGTCCAGAGATGAGTTGCACCTCTTCTGTTCTCGTAAACAACTGCACAAGGATGAGCGGACAAAGATGTATCCAAAAGCCTCCTACACAATTAGTAAAGCAGAGAGGAAGGAGTTGTGTAAGTGGGTGAAAGAGTTGAGGTTCCCTGACAATTATGTTTCGAATTTGGGAGACAGGGTTGACATAGAAACCGGGAAGGTGTCTGGGATGAAGAGTCATGATTATCACGTGTTCATGCAGTGCTTGTTACCGATTGCATTTCAGTACTCACTTGTGAAGAATGTGTGGAGTGCCATCACATAATTAAGTCTATTTTTCAAACACTTAACGGCCTCAACAATTACAGTAGAGGACATGAGGTGTTTGAATGAGGAGATCCCTGTTATTCTATGCAAGCTTGAGCGGATTTTTCCACCTAGCTTTTTCGACTCGATGGAGCACTTACCCGTACACTTAGCTTATGAAGCCTTAATTTCTGGTCCAGTACAATATCGATGGACGTACCCTTTTGAGAGGTAATTATATATTATATTTAGCCTTTTAATTATTATTGATGAATATTCACGAACAAAAATTATTTTAGGTATTTGCATAACTTGAAGCTCAATATTGGAAATCCGGCCCACATCGAAGCATGCATTGTTAAACGAATATCTTACTGAAGAGGTTGGAGCATTTTGTTCTTACTACTTCGGCGATCAAGTTCAAACCAGAATTAGAAATGTGCCTCGCAACTACGATGGTCGTGGTGTAGATCATCCCCATCGTGATGTTGAGGGTATGTTATCTGTAGTTTTGCATCCGGGTCGAACAATGGGCAAGGGCACCACACAACCTTTTAAGAACAATAATAAAGAGGAAATGATACATTCATACGTTTTGATTAATTGCCCTGAAGTCCAACCGTACATAGAGTAAGTAATCTTTTTATAGTATTCCTTGTTTTCATCTTTATAATTGAAAAATCATTAATTTATTTTTCTAATATATAAGGATGTTCTGTGAGTATAAGCGTGCACAAGAACCAAGCATCACTGATACACAAGTTTCTCAGTCCATCCGTGGTGAATTCATGTATTGGTTCAAACGTTACGTGAGTATCACTTTATTCTATCTCTATTTTTTCAGAACGCATGTAATTTTATGTTAGCTGATAATTTAATATTTACAGGGTGGGTGTGGTCTACTTGACAATCCACATCTACATGCTCTGAGTCGTAGACCATTACGTAAAGTTGTTTCATTCCAAGGATATTACGCAAATGGATACAAATTTCATACACAAGCGTATGCTGAAACAAAATCATCAACAAACAGCGGTGTTTGCGTGAATGCTGGAATTTGTAACGAAGAACCAGTCGATTACTACGGAGTCTTGCTTGAGGTAGTTGAAATAGAATATTCAGGTTTGTCCTCAAGGAAAGTGGTTTTGTTCTTCTGTGAATGGTATGATACAGGGAGACAGGGAAAGAGATTATTGATATCAACACTCGACACAAGTTTCCAGCGGCATACGATCCATGTGTTTTTGCAACACAAACATCACAAGTATATTACTGCAAATACCCGGGATCGGGCAAGCCCAACATAAGGGTTGTTTGCAAAGTGAAGGCAAGATCCTTGGTTGAAATAACCCTAAACTCGTCTAAAAAGACACCACTGAACCAACAGAACCATTTCAAAGTGAGGTACAAGAGGCTCAAACAGTGCTCAATCAAGAAAATGTAAATATTTTTGTGGATTTACTAGCTGCAAATCCAGAAATGATAATGATAGAAAGCGATGAGGATGTCGGACAAGAGCGTGAAGAGGAGGATGAAGATGATGAAGATGAAGATGGAGATGGAAATGAAGATGATGGAGAAGAGGAAGAGGAAGAGGAAGAGGAAGAGGAAGAGGAAGAGGATGACTATTAGAATTATTGAACTATTGTATATATAACAAGTTACAAGCGAATGAACATATTATAATATTGATTACGCATTTTCCGAATTAAATAAATTTACAAGACATCAAAAGTATAATTGGTAACAACATTTATTAAAACAATTTAGAAAGGAAAAGGAATTAATTTGATGAATAATAAACAAAGAATGACTCAATTTGGATACGTATACAATTAATTACATACAAGTGAACGGATTATAATATTAATTACGTGTTTTTCGAATTAAATAAATTTACAAAACTTTAAAAATATAATTGGTAACAACATTTATTAAACCAAGTTAGAAACAAAAAAGATTTAATTTGATGAATAATAAAAAAAGAATGACTCAATTTGGATATGTATACAATTAATTACGTACAAGTGAACGGATTATAATATTAATTACGCATTTTCCGAATTAAATAAATTTACAAAACTTCAAAAATTTAATTGGTAACAACATTTATTAAAACAAGTTAGAAAGGAAAATGAATTAATTTGATGAATAATAAAAAAAGAATGACTCAATTTGGATACGTATACAATTAATTACGTACAAGTGAACGGATTATAATATTAATTACGCTTTTTACGAATTAAATAAATTTACAAAACTTCAAAAATATAATTGGTAACAACATTTATTAAAACAAGTTAGAAACGAAAAGAAATTAATTTGATGAATAATAAAAAAGAATGACTCAATTTGGATACGTATACAATTAATTACGTACAAGTGAACGGATTATAATATTAATTACGCGTTTTACGAATTAAATAAATTTACAAAAATTCAAAAATATAATTGGTAACAACATTTATTAAAACAAGTTAGAAATGAAAAGGAATTAATTTGATGAATAATAAAAAAAGAATGAATCAATTTAGATACATATACAATTAGTTGCAAGAAATCGAAAAAAGAAGCAAGTGTCCTAATGGTTCATGCCCTCTCGATATGCAAGAGAGGTCATGGGTTCGATTCCCCTTGGATGCGAAATTGGAATTAATTGTTTCAGGCCCAATAGGGGTAATATAGAAGTGGGGCCGGAGTATATACCTTGGGGGCCAATGGCCTAGTGGTTCGCACCCGCCCCGGGTGCCCGGGGGTCCGGGTTCGAACCACACGAGCCACTTTTTTTTTTGTTCCAGGTTCAGTATTTACGACGGACTAGTGTCCGTTGTAAATTATATATTAACGACGGCTTCTTGCCAGTCGTAAATATTTTTCAGGCTGATTAAAAATTTGAAAATCGACTAATATTAACGACGGCCGATGTCAATTTATTTTCCGGCCGAGTCGTTGACAGGTCAGTTTTACGACGGCTTTTGTCCGTCGTAAATTTATGACAGCATCCAAAGCCGTAGTAAATATTAGCTACGGTCGATTTGCCTACAGGTTAATGTCCATCGTTAATCACGTCGTTAAATACGATTAACGACGGATAATCCGTCGTTAATCCCGTCGTTAAACATCGCGTTTTTTGTAGTGTATAACCGGACAAAAAACACAACATTTGCTAAGCTATGGGATTAAAAATTAAAAATTTCAAAGTTAACAGGACGAAAATTAAAGTTAGTCAAAGTTAAAAGACAAAAGAGGGTATTTTTCCAAATAAATAGCACGAAGGCAGGTAGGATGATTGTTTTATTTACACAACTCTCCAGTTGTTTTGTTTGAGTTTTCAACTTATTTTTTGGTTTACATGTAATTTTATTTATTGCTGTTAATATAAAGGGAAAATGATTTTTTTCATCCTATAACTTGATCACTTTTTTATTTTCGTCCTGCTGACTTTCAAATTTTGATTTTAGTCCTGTAACTTTACCTCTTTTTGATTTTCGTCCTGTTGACTTTCAAATTTTTATTTTAGTCCTGTAAATTTACCTTTTTTTTTATTTTCGTCCTATAAGGGTTGGTAGGTTGTAGGACCAAAATAAAAAAAAAAATGTAAGTTACAGGACCAAAATCAAAATTTGAAAGTTAGCAGGACGGAAATCAAAATTATGTAAAGTTATAGGACTAAAATCAAAATTTGAAAGTCAGCAGGACGAAAATCAAAATGAGGTAAAGTTACAGGACAAAAAAAATGATTTTCCCTAAAATAAATAACATCAAGGCGGGTAGGATGATTGTTATATTTACACAACTCTCCAGTTGTTTCATTTGAGTTTTCAACTTATTTTTTGGTTTTATTCATATAAGTTATTGGATGAAAATAAAAAATTTGAAAGTCCAAATGACAAAAAATTCGAAAGAATATAAGCTACAGAAATCAAACATCAAAATTTAAAAATTTTACTAGGACTAAATTCTCCCTCATTGTTTACCCAACCCAAAATTTAAATAATCTATGTATACCACTTAGTTGTTTGAGTTGTTTATAAAAACATAATTTGGTAGGGTAAAATATTTTTGTTTATTCATAATTTTGAGGAGAGGGAAAAATAAAAACTCTTAACTTTTTGGGTTGATAATACAAGGGCCACAATTTTTAAAAATAACAATCATGGCTTGTAACTTATATAAGTAGCAATTTGAATCCAAAATAAGCCCGAATGACCCTCTTTCGGGCTTTTTTCCACATGAAACTCACATGAGCCCTTTTTTTTTTGTTTGGCTTAATTTATACTTGAGCTCTCGTCCGATTAACATTCAGGTGTGCGATTTGAGCTAAAAAGAGTGCTGGTAATCCGGGCCAATTTGGCCTTAAATTGTTACTTTTGAAAAGATACAATCCTTGTTTTACTATACTTCAAAGTTGTGGTCATTATTTTGCTACCTATAAAAATTACGGTCCTTGTTTTATTACTTTCAAAAGTTGCAGTCCTTATTTTGCCAACTAAAAAAATTACCTTCCTAAAATAAATTTCACCCTAATTTTGCGTACGCAACCTAGACCTTTTAAACACCTTATTTTTTCTTTTGTGTTATATTAAATAATATTCAACACAAAGTGAATGGCACAAATTAATCACCTAGAATATATGCACAAAGTGTGCATCTATTCCACGCGATAATAGGGTACGTAGGTGAGAAATTGAGTGCAACTACAAGCCTACTTTATGGTGAGAAATTGAGTGCCTCTAAAAGTTTTGGCTGCTTTTAAATTTCTTGTTTCATTTTGTAATTTATTTTAAAAAAAGAATAAGGAAGTTTTTCCTTTGACAAGATTTTATAATGCAAAATTTTGTGTGAACAAGTTTTACTATAAAATTTATTTTGAAAATATTAATTGCTTAGTTAAAGAAAATTATATTTTACTATTCTCTTTTTTCCATAATAATTTTCTCATGGAAAAATTATACGGACATTAAAAGATAATAATATAAAATAAAGCGGAGTGGAAATTAAAAAAATAAGATCACCGACTGAGAATTAAAAATAATAATATAAAATAAAGCAGAGTGAAAATTAAAAAAATAAGCTCACCGCTGTGTTCACATTTCTGGGGTATATGAGATAATAAAAAATAGTAGCTTTTGCATAGAAGACAACCGACTTTCGAAACGACCACTCCCACTGAATCTTAAAGATCATGATGTCGCGTGACTATTTGCGCAACATCAATCATGGAAAACAACTGTGTTATTTTTAAGTCATACCCCCTCCATCCCAATTTTATTTACCCAAAAGCTCAAAAAAGGAAGATTTTTTTTGTTTACCCATTCCTTAAAATGACAAAAAACAACACCATTTTTTAAACTCAACCTTCAAAGAGCTACTTTATACTAAAAAAATTAATAAGCAATTCCTAAAAAGCTAATTTATGTTCGAAAGTATTAATAAATAACTATTTTCTTAAAAACTGTAACATTTAGAAATGGATAATTTAAATTGGGACGATGGGAGTACAATTTTGCCCCCAAACATATTATTTTCGACACTCACGATAACTACCACAAATAGGCAACGCAAAAACAAAGGAAAACAAAATGATAAATCGGAATAACCTAGGAATCCAAACCTCACCCCAACTCATAGAAACGAAATTATATAAGCTTTGTGTCTCACAACAAAGGATGAAAATATCCGAAAATTTCCCCTATATATTTCCGATATATAATATCCATTTTTCGTGGTCACCAATATCAATAATAAATATATTCTCATAATATCCATAAAAACATCGATAATTATCAATATGTAAGATCAATTTCGACTATATTTTAGTATAAATTGAGCATAATATCGGATAAATATCGGGAAAAAATTGATAAATATGAAAAATATCGGTAAATATTGAAAAAGTATCGAGAAAATATCAATAATTTTGATAAATATCACAAATGTAAAATTTGGTCAAATTCTATTACTCCCCCTGTCCCATACTTGTTTGCTACATTGCCAAAAAGGTTTGTCCCTTACTTGTTTGCTACATTCATTTTTGGCAAAAAGGTAACATTACTTTTTAATATTATATTCTCTCTACAGTAATAAACTTTAAATACTAATAAACAATTCTTTTCTTAAAATTCGCGCAAACAGTAACCTAGCAGACGAGTTTGGGAAGGAGAGAGTATAAAATTTATGTATTTAAAAGTTTGTTATCATTATTTTTTAAATTTACCAATATCGATATTCGATCGATATTTCCACAAATTTTAGTTCTCGATATATCCACTGATACACATATTTTTTCAACCTTGCTCACAACTATGGAATCCTAAAAATGGGCAAAACGCAATAACCAAAATGAAAGTCTGAAACAACAAATTTACACAGCCGAATCACAAAACATAGATTTAATAGCAACAAATTAATACACATACTAAAATTGAGTTTAAATTACAAATCGTCCCATAACATTCTGACAAAACAGATTTAGTCCCAAAATTAACTTTTTATCAGATTTAGTCCCAAATTATCTAACAAAGTCCAATTTTGGTCCCAAATCGGCCGAAAAAGACAATACGACGTCTTTTTAAAGTCCGAAATTGGGGATTTATGACAAGGGTGTTGATGGGGCGTCCATATGTGTTAATTATATTTTAGTTTGTCACTTTCTTTTAGAATTTCTAAATATATATTATGTGCAATAAAATTGTAAAAGAAAAGAAAAAATCAAATATAAATAGTAGACGTAAACGCCACATCAGTACTCTTGCCGGAAATCACCGAAATTCGGACTTCAAAGTGAGAATTGGGACCAAAATTGGACCCTGTCAGAAAAATTTGGGACTAAATATGATTAAAAATTAATTTTGGGACCAAATCTATTTTGTCAAAAAGTTATGGGACGATTTGTAATTTAAACTCTACTAAAATTTCATCCAGTGATATGAGCAATGAAACTTTCAAGATCCTCGCAACATTCACCCCCACCACCACATTCCTCCATCCAACTCGATCTTGTTTATGTTAGCACTTATCTCCTCCACCCTTTTCCTCATCTCATCGCCTTCCTCCGACGCCATCAGCCTCTCAACGGCCCTCTCGATGCTCGACGCTCTCACCATTTCCTCCCTCGTCCCCCACTCCCTCACAACCAAACCAACTTTGAGAAATTTCGTCAAGAACTCAGCCACAAATGGTTGGTCAGAATGCATCGGCCAAACCGCCATCGGCACCCCTATCGCCAAACCCTCGAAGCACGAGTTCCATCCGCCGTGGCACATGAAACCACCCACCGATTTATGAGCCAAGATCTCGAGCTATGGGCCCCACTCCCTCACCACCATACCTATATCTTCTCCAACCACCCTTTCTTCGAACCCTTCCGGCAACTCAATCCTCGGCGCCGCTTCTCCCGAGAATATATCCGCTTTTCGGCACCCAACAACACCCAAATGAATTTGCGCGCGCTTTGCTCGAGCTCCTGCGCTATCTCCCTCGCTTCTTCTTTCGAAAACGAAATAGTGCTTCCAAAACACACGTATATTACCTGTAAAGGAAATAATTAAGTGAATTAATTTCACATCTCTCTGCAAGTTCGAACTTTTAGATGAGACAAAATTCTTTCATGGTATCAGATCCAAATGGCTCACGCCCAGATAAATATTTTGGTCGATTCCTTTTTAGAGCAACTCCACCCATATTAAATGTCCAGGGAAATTGAATCCGACCCATGAATGAGGGGAGTGTACATGAAATAATTAAATGAATTAATTTCACATCTCTCTAAAAAAATATATCACCCTATCGAGCCACCCCTTCCACATAATATCCACTGCAGATGCACCCCGAAAAATGAAAGATATTATAACAATGACTTCTAGATGAGATAAAAAATTTTCATTACCGATCTGGTTGCTTGTTTATCAAGCCACTCCAAGCTATCATGCACCATTGAAGTATTTAACTTTTTCTGCAAGTTAGATCTAATAGCCCATTGCTTCTTCTTCTTCTTCCCATTTATCTCTTCCCTTCCTAGAAGATCAATGTACGGACCTTCGAGCGAGCGAGAAGTATTGTAAATATCTCCGGCTCTCCCCTTGCAAACCTCACAATCCTTCACCAAAAACTCCATAGACATTTCCATGGAAAGCTCTTCAATCGAAGGAAAGCGGTTCACCTCCCCCTCGACGTCGAACCGCTTTCCATACGCATTCCAAAGCATGAAGAAATAATAGAAAGCCGGCGAGGTGTAGAAAGCGTAACACTCCGTGTTAGCAATCGCGACCACGTCTTTAATCCCCGGAGTGTTGCATATGTCGAAAACGACGACGACTCTTCGCGATCTCGTGGACAGCTGTCGCACGAGGGCCGCGATGGGGTCGGAGAAGTTCACGTAGGCGAAGATAGTGGGCATGAAATGCATGGGCATCTTGACGGAGTTCGTGCTCGGGTCGGGTGTTTCGATTGGGGGAGTGGGGAAGTCGTGGAAGGTGATTTTGGAGATGGTTTCGGTTTTTAGGCCATGGGCCCGGAGTTTGACTTGGCGGTTGTGGGTGGAGGTTGCGATGAAGTGGACGGGGATGGCGCGGCCGGAGACGAGGGCGGCGAGTTCGAGAAGCTGGTTCAGGTGGCTTTGCCCCGGGAAGGGTACCATCACAACAATGGTTTCATGGGTGGACATTCGAGATGATTTTAGTTAAGTTGCTTCAATGTGATTTGAAGATAAGCTTAAGGAAGATCTTTGGTTACTCTAAGACCAAAAGTTTATCTCACTATTTTGAGCTTTAATTAATTGTGATGGTAATGAGATGGTAGGTGTAGTTGGTGCCATTGTGTAGAGCATTTGCATCATGGACAAATAGATAATTTAATATTCTCCCCGTACCAATTTATTGGATATTCTTTAGTAGAGAAATTAATTGTCTTAAATTACCTGATGTTTTTAGAAATTCAAGAGATATATATTTTAGAATCTTTCAAGTTTCGATATTGGCCTCATAACACCGTACTGATGTTAGAAAGTCAAAAGCATCATTTTTCAAATCATCACCGTCATATCACCTAATACATGTAAAAAAAAATATAAATTAATTATTGATAACATTTTATTTAATTATATGAAAACAAATTATCTATAAAATAATTCACCAACCAAAAAATCTTGATTATGAAAAGAGAAAAGAGAGTAAATAAGAAACATAATAATAAAATAAAAATTGATTATGAATGTGTATTAATTGCGTACAGACTACTAATAGTTAATCTTATAAAAAACTTACGCCTGGTACTTCACCGGATCGTGGCCAAAGAACGTCCGGTCCGCCACATCACGAGTTGTCTCAGAGCTCTGGGCAGCTGGGGCGAGAGATGGCTGCCCGTGCTCAGTCGGCATGCCTCTAGTCAGATCGATCCAAGTCGGGCTTGATGTTTTAGATGGGTGCCCGGCTCTGCCTTGGTCGACCCGACCTCTTTTCTTGCCAATGATCAGCGAGACGGAGCTTTCTCGGGAGATGAGCCCGTTATCGCCGGATCGACGGCGATGGCGGTTGGCTCTCGGATAACTATACACTTTCGAGCAGTAGCCGATTTTTTCTTGGAGGTAGTTTTGACTACCACTGGCTTGGGGAGTGCTCCACGGCGGAGCCAGGAAAATAAAACAGGGCTGGCTGCAAGTCTAATATAATATAAATACAGTACTAAAGATAAAAGTCAATATTTTTTTACATAAGTTGCACCCTACGATTCTTTATCCGATAGAATTCATCGATAATAGAATCATGATCAATGTCATCAAACAATTCTCTTTCAATATAAACAACCAAGGAATCTGATAGATATTCACTCTCCATTTTGTTTCGAAGAACGCTCTTGACATGCTTCATAGCTGAAAATGCTCGTTCAGTCGTTGCAGTGGTAACAGGAAGTGTCATAACAAGGTGAATCAATCTTGTTATATTTGGATAGAATTCTACCTTGTTTGTCTCGACTAACGCTCGAGATAGTTCAGAAATAGTCGACAAATTCTGAAAACTTGGGTGAGAAGGTATTTTGACTCTGTAATGCTGCAATTCAAGTCCCAGCTGTCTCATTTCTTGAACAGTAAAATCTTCAGGATAAAATCTGTCGGCGAGATCATAGATTTGACCCTCATTAAACAACCTGAAGTTGTTTTTAGGATCAAAGGCAGCACTAAGCTGAAGAAGTTCCACTGTCTCATCTTTGAATCTACTTTCAATTTCCGACATCTGAGTATTGATTGCTTCGTAAAAGATATCTACTCGGTAATGGTGCTCAAACGTGATAAAATCCACTTGTTGACACGAACGCCCTGTACCCATTTCATAACAATCATACATGTTAGGAATCGCAATGTCATGCTCTCTACAAACTGACTCCACCTGTTCTAGAAGACAACCAAAACCATCATTCTTCAACAATTGAAGTAAATTTTTAGTGCTTGAGACAAGATCCATTGCATTCAAGATATCAAGAGACTTTTGCTGCAAAGATCGACAAAGCATATCTGAAAGTCCCAAAATTTTATTCATCAAGTGCAGGATGAATACAAAATCAAAAGACTTCATTACCAGCCAACAACCGTAAGCTTTCACCACTGGTATCATAAGAAGAACCCTCATCTAACATATGTTGAAGCACGGTAATCACCGCACCATACATATCAATCAAGCTACATGTGGAATCAAAATGAGAACTCCAACGAGGTTCTCCAGGACGATGTAGACTCCCCATTTGATTAGCTCCTCTGCCTGTCTCACGAACACCTGCAGCTACCTTCTCTGCCATTTCAATTCTTTGAGCATTTCGTAGTTTATTGTGACGCTTAGGAGAAGCACCAATGATATTCACAATCTTATTTAAATGTAAAAATAAACAATAAATTTGTCGTACTCGTCCACCAGCAGAAACTAAAGCTAATTGCAATCGATGAGCGAAGCAATGCACATGATATGCATAACAACAATCTCTTAGAAAAAGAGCTTGTAATCCATTCCATGCACCACCCATATTACTTGCCCCATCATAGCCTTGACCCCACATATTGCATATCAAAAGATTATTGCGGCTTAAGACAAGACATATTTCTTTCTTCAATGTTACAGCAGTGGTGTCTGAAACATGTACAATATCGAAAAATCGCTATTTCACAAGACCATCAGCACCAGCAAATCTCAACACAATAGCCATTTGCTCTCTGTTAGACATATCTCTAGCTTCATCAACTAAAATGCAAAATTTTGAATCCCCAATTTCTGCACGAATTTTGTTTCTCACCCGACTACCAAAGATGCTCAAAATCTCTTTTTGAACCATCGGTGATGTATACTTCGCATTTAAAGGAGCATTCTCTAAAACAGTGTCATTTATTTCAATATTCATCTCTCCCAAAAGTTTTATCAATTCAATGAGATTACCTCGATTTTTGGAAGACTCTGACTCATCATGCCCTCTCAATGCACAACCTTGCAAAGTAAGATATTCAAGACTTTTAATTGTCGTCATGACCCGCAAACGATTTTTCTTGATCTCTTCTGGTTTTTCCCGATTCATTACTTTATCAATATGCTGAGAAGCATTCCTTAGAGCCTCCATATAAACCACGACACGGTTGTGTTGTGAATTGGGATCTCCCACGTGTCTTAAAAATGAACACTTCTTCCCGTTGTTGACTCTTTTCCTTTTATTGAACCCGACGGAAGTAAATACGCTATTGTTCAACTGATCAAACAAGAAGCACGGAAAACAATATGCAGAATGATTTGAGGGTGAGTACTCTAACCAAGGAAATATTTTATACCACGACATTTGAAAACGACGCATTTGATTTCCATCATATGTTGGCTCATATTCATCTAAAATTGGTTGAAATGCTCCCATTTCAATATAGACTCGCCTTATCTCATCTTTTTTATTAACGGGTTGATCACAAATCGACTTACGTAAAAATGGATCACGTTCAAGTGAATTAAGATTAACCTCATCTCTTTGCACTTGAGGAGGTTGCACATTTGGAGCTACATTATCATTGTTAGATGCAAGAGGCTCTTCACTTGTCAAAGGGTCCTTCCGTTTTAAGTTGGTGAAGAATGATTTAATTGTTTTGCCTTTCTTCCCTTTTTGATTTTCCATTACCTATTACATTATTAGATAAACAAAATTAATAAATGTATTTATAATTACAACTCTACGATAGTTATGATATAAAAAATTAAATCCCCCAATTCACTAATTTCATAGGTATAATTTAAAAAATTAAATTCCACAATTCATACAATTTCATTCACTACCCTAAATTTTAATATTTCAAAAATTAAAACACAAATATTGTTAATTGCATATGAAACTTAATTAAAGCACAAATAATGAAACTTAAAGATTTCAAGAATTAAAAATTAAAACACAAATATTTAAAGATTTCAAGAATTAAAGCACAAATCTATGAATAAACTTAGTTAAAATATTACTCCAAATTTTGGTGAAAAGTTGGAGAAGAGGGTCGGAAATGATTCTTGACACTTATCGAGAATAATAGCAGTAACGAGCCTTAACGGAGAGCCGGAGAGAACCTCGGAGGAGATGTAATGAATTAGGGTGCAGCGCAGGGATGGGCTGCTCCTGCTCTGTTTCACGCCCTTCTGATGGGTTGGAATGAAAAAGGAAATTGCTGAGGTATGTTAGGGTTATATTTTTTTAAGTAGTATTTAATATATTAACAATATATAATATATTATACGAAATATTAACACTACTTACCTGTGTCCGAGTGGTAGCTACGCTACCCTTTTCCTGAGAGGTCCCAGGTTCGATTCAGGTGGGGGGGGGGGCTACAAATTTTTTTTTTCTCTATTAAAAAATTTGGGCTTTTGGAAAGCTGGCTGGGCTACAGCCCAGCTCACGCTTACCTCCGCCCATCCTCGGGCAAACATCCTCGGGCAGTCGGGAAGGAGATCGGGGGACACTGACGAACAACCCCGAAATTAGGAACTACGAAAAATCAAAACAAGCGTTAGAATCAAGAAGTGATTTCTCATCCAAGGTCATGAGGTCGGATCTAATACCTACTTTTCCGAGATGAGAGCCGGCTTGTGAGTCGAGCCTACCAAGTCCGGAGCGACGCCTGATTCCTCTTGTTTTCTGGAAGCTGAAGAATCCTCGGTCAAACGATCAAATAATCAAAATTGAGCTCGGAGGGAGAAGGATAGTCTGGAAAAGGAAAAATAGAATTAGATCAGTACTTTTAAATTCAAAGAAAGTTTTGTAATATCTTACTAGGATGCTTTGGGTAAAATTTGGTCGGAATGTTTATTTAGGTCCCATGCGGCCAATGGGTTTTCCAGGCCCTTGTTACAAAGAACCAATGATCCCGAGCCTCCCCCGGCTGCAAAATCCAAAATTAGAATTAGATCAGTACTTTTAAATCCAAAATTTCAAAGTTAACAGGACGAAAAACACAATTTTTGTAAGTTATAGGATAAAATTCAAAATTCCAAAGTTAACAGGATGAAAACCAAAATCAACCAAAGTTAAAGGACAAAAAAATGCATTTTCCCTTTTTATTTTGTAGGCATCTTTGTTCCTTACTATATTTGTGGATGATCACTATGAATGTTTAGGTTGGCTTCTTTTAAGTCAAGTTATCGTCCGTGTAATGTATACTTGAATGGAGCTAATTATTGGTTATTAGGCAATTTTAAAACTGGTGGTACACTTGCATTTGACATGAGCACTGAGAAGTTAGAGACGAGGTTCCCGATATATTAACTATGGCTTGGGGGAAAGGGCATTAAGCCATGGTATATCCACATCTATTTATATATGTGTTTAACTGAGTAGTGAGTGCTAATACTCTTCTATTTATTGACTTATGTTCTTTATGATTTTAAACGGAACAATATGACTTCTTACGTGAATTGAACAAATTTTGAACTCCTTATTATAGGTGTTGGCATCTGCAATTTTCATGATTCAACTTGGTCTTAAAACTGCATCTTTTATTTGTAAATGGGGAAAATTGAGCTTTTAGCCCCATGGAAATATCATTGTTCAAAAGTGATCCTTTTAATTTCATGCAAAAATGGTCTCAACCGTTAAATAAAATGATCAACTTTGGGACCAATTTTTCAATTTTAGGACAAATTTGGGAACCAAATGTGTTAAGTATAACGATTGGGACCAATTTGCAAACAAAAGGAAATTTTTTGAAATACGGGACCAAAAGTGTTTTGACAATAATCCCATGAGACTAAAATTTCAATTTTTCCTTTGTAAATGTATTGTCATCTCAATTACAAGAAGGTGTCCAACTATGCATGAGATTAGAGGTGGTAATTAATGAAAGGGAGAAAAGCAAAATTGCCCTTTTTTTGTAAGGTCAAAATGTTTTTTGCCCAACTTTTTAAAAAAGGTGTTTTTTGCCCCGAAAAGGTTGGCAAGAGATTGGCAAATGGTTGACACACAGGTTGGCATGGGTGCCAACCCTTTGCCAACCTTTTGCCAACCGTTTGCCAACTTTTTAGGGGCAAAAAACATCTTTTTTACAAAAGGGGGCAAAAATCAAGTGCCCCCTTAAATTTTGGGCACTTTTGTATATTTTCACTTAATGAAATGATCTATGTATGTATCTCTTATACTCCCTCCGTCCCAATTTTATTTTCTCATTTGACTTTACATGAAGTTTATTGCAAGAGTTGAAATGTAGTATTTACATAAAGGGAAAAAAAAAATTCGTCCTGCTGATTTTCAAATTCTTAATTTAGTTCTGTAACTTTACCTCTTTTTTATTTTCGTCCTGCTGACTTTTAAATTGTGATTTTTATCCTGCAACTTACATATATTTTAATGTTGTAGCTATTTTAATTCTGGTCCTACAACCTACTAACCCTTATAGGACTAAAGTAAAAATCGGTAAAATTACAGGACTAAAATAAAAAAGCTGTAAAGTTATAGGATTAAAATCAAAATTAGAAAGTTAGTAGGAGGAATATCAAAAAGAGGTAAAATTACGGGGAAAAAAAATCACTTTCCTTAAATAAATTAGGTAGTCTTGGGAATGGTGAATAGTGAATGGTGAATGGTGAATAATGTCGTATTTAAATGAATTAAGTAAAGTTGAATTGTAGGGATGGAGTTTAAAAATGTGAAACACTTTACTTATATTTTGGAAATGGGAAAATAAAATTGGGACGAACTTTATTTTTGTAAATGGGAAAATAAAATTGGGACATATGCCTGAGGCTCTAGGGTATAAAGGACGGAGAGGATGAGGAAGGGGAGGACAGAGAGTAGCCTGAGGAGCCTCTGTTATTCGTGGCTAAATTAACCCATGGCCACTTCAATTAATCAAGCATCTCACTTCCATCAACATTACGGTACTCTAGGCTATAAAAGAAAAAAAAAATTGTCTTGGAATGCATCTGGACGTGCACTATTTGGTTTATTTGGAAAATTCAGAACAAATTTAGTCTAAATTATTAAATAAATTGTGAAATATTCATATAAACAAATTAGAAACAAAAAGAAACTAATCAGATGAAATTATAAAGAAAATTTCTCAATTTGGATACATATACAATTAAATGCATAAAAATAAACAAACTATAAATTTATAGGTAGTCTTAAATATTAAATTTTTAAAATAACAAAAAAAGTTGGTGAAAACATTAATACAAACAAATTAGAAACAAGAAGGTTTTTAATTAGATGAAATAAAAAAAAAAATAGGTTAGATACATATACAATTAAATGCATTAAAATGAACAAATTATAAACTTATAAGTAGTCTAAAACATTAAATTTACAAAATAACAAAAAAGATTGGTGAAAATATTTAAATAAACAAATCAGAAAAATAAATTAATTAGAGGAATTAAAAAAAAGACTTATTTTGGATACATATACAATTAAATGCATTAATATAAATAAATGATGCACGAGTCCTAGTAGAACACACCTCCTACAGTTACATAGAGTTTGGCGGTTAGATTCCTCTTGGGCGCGGATTTGAATAAATATTGTTACAGGTCTATGAAGTAATTTATAGAAGATGGGTTGAATATATTAGCTTAGACCTTGTGGCTCTACTTGTTCGCGCCCCGCCCCAGTGCGGGATCAACCGTGCGGGCCTAAACTATTTGTAACATATTTAGAGATTAAATAATAAAAAAAATGTGTTAGAAAAATCGATCGCTATATTTATTACTCCCTCCATCCCACCAATGTTTGCACCATAAAATAGGCACTACCTTTAAGAAAAAAGTGTAATGAGTAGTGTTTTGTAGGGTATAAAGTGAAGAAATTTGTTAAATTAAGTGTAGTGTGGGCCCAAAAGGCAAAAAGTAATGGCAATTCTTGTAAATATGTGAATATTGTGAGGGTAGAGTTTATAAAAGTGTTTCCTTTTTTGGGTGTGCAAACAATTGTGGGACGGACGAATAAGAAAAGTGTGCAAACAATTATGGAACGGAGGGAGTAATACATAAAATAATGATGAATCATATCAATCGCTAATTCCTTCGGCCCATTCCAGTCTTAGCCCCATAAAATTGGGGCAGAAACTAGCTTATCTTAAATTTTAAGATGGCTGACATCCGTCGTTAATTAGCGACGAACCTAAAAAATCTATCGTAAATGTTAGTTACGCCTATATCAGTGACTGACAAAATTCCTTCTCAACTTAGTGCAAAGCATTAATCTTTCTCTAAACATCGCTTTTTTTTTATTTTAGTGAACATGTCTGTTTGTCAGTTTAAGTACCATGTGAATCACTAAAAAAAAAAATACTGTTTTGCGACGGATTTTGCGACGGAAAATCCGTCGTAAACAGTGTTTTGCGACGGACACGTATCCGTTCCTAAAACAGCCGTAGCTAATTTTTGCGACGGATTTTGCCGTCCGTCGCAAATTACCGACGGATAAATCGGTCGCAAAATTGGCGGGTCAGACCCGGCCGGGTCGCACAGAATTTGCGACGGACAGAATTCTGTCGCAAATCTTTCGGGTCAGACCCGATCGGGTCAACAAAATTTGTGACGGCCACGTTCCGTCGCAAATATATATAATTTTTTATTTTTTTTCTGTTATAATTTGCGACGGAATTGGCCGTCGCAAATTACCGAGCCTATACAAATAAAGAGTGGCTCGCGTGGTTCGAGCCCGGGCACCCGGGGCGGGCGCGGACCACGGGCCACCCGGCCCATTGCTTATTATATGCGGCCCACCTTCTATATTAGTCTTATTAGACCTTGAACAATTAATCCAATTTTGTGCCAAAGGGGAATCGAACACGGGACCTCCTGTGCAAGAGGAGGGGGCACGCGCCACTAGGGCACAAGCTACTTTCGTTAATTTTTATGCAATTAATTGTATATGTATTCAAATTAAGTCATTTTTTTTATAATTCACCAAATTAATTTCTTTTCGTATCTAAGTTGTTTATTAAAATATTTTGCCCAACTATTTTTTTTATTTTGTAAAATTATTTATTTCGACAATACATAATTTTATAATTCGTTCATTTGTACGCAATTAATTGTATATGTATCCAAATTGACTCATTTTTTTTCTATAATTCACCAATTTAATTCATTTTCACTTCTCACTTGTTTTTATAAATGTTGTGGCCATTTAATTTTTATTAGTTTGGTAAAATTATTTATTTCGACTCCCGCTTAAATTTATAATTCGTTCATTTGTATGCAATTAATTGTATATGTATTCAAATTAAATCATTTTTTTTATAATTCACCAAATTAATTTCTTTTCGTATCTAACTTGTTTATAAAAATATTTTGCCCGACTATTTTTTTTTTCGTAAAATTATTTATTTCGACAATGCGTAATTTTATAATTCGTTCATTTGTACACAATTAATTGTATATGTGTCCAAATTGAATCCTTTTTTTTTCAAAATTCACCAAATTAATTCATTTTCGTTTCTCTCTTGTTTTTATAAATTTTGTGGCTTTTTAATATTTTTTTGGTAAAATTATTTATTTCGACTCCCGTTTAAATTTATTATTCGTTCATTTGTACACAATTAATTGTATATGTATACAAATTGACTCTTTTTTTTTTCAAAATTCACCAAATTAATTCATTTTTGTTTCTCACTTATTTTTATAAATGTTGTGACCATTTAAATGAAACTCACGAGGTTTATAAATGAAACTCACGAAGTAATAATAGAACAATATGATCTAAGATCATGTATATGTTTGCTACAAGTAATTAATTAATTAACACTGAATTAGTAATATCTTTGTTGAAATACTATTTGTAGCATCATTTCCGGTCACAAGGTTTCCGCCATTATTGCAGAGATAATGAGGGATAATCTAGAGGAGAACGCAATGAAGTTCAAACTCGTCTCGTCGCAGCGGAAGTAGTACTACTTGGATGAGTTCCGGGTATATATATGCAAATATTTTTAACCAACTAATTGTTTATAAATATTTGCATATATATACCCGAAACTCATCCAAGTAGTACTGCTTCCGCTGCGACGAGACGAGTTTGAACTTCATTGCGTTCTCCTCTAGATTATCCCTCATTATCTCTGTAATAATGGCGGAAACCTTGTAACCGGGAATGATGCTATAAAAATTGTTCAAAAAACATAAATAAATTGTTCAAAAAACATAAATAAATTGTTCAAAATACATAAATAAATTAGGTCAAAAAATATAAATAAATTGTTCAAACTGACTCTCTCTTCTCTCTCTCTCCTCCCTCTCTCTCTCTCTCTTCATGATCTTCTTCTGAATGATGGTTCACTGTTCCAGTGATCCACCAAACCATCCCATATCGATCGTCCGTTTGGTGCTCGACCCAACTCCACCCGATCCCCACACTCCCACTGCTTCTTCAGGCCGTAGATAATATTTTTGTACCGTTCTTGCACTTTCGCACAAAACAATTGGTACATAATACTATCGTTGGCAGGGTCCCAAACGCACCGCCTCTGCAAATAAATTAAAAATAGAATATTAACGAATAAATTAAAAAATTAAAAGTTAAATTAAAATCATAATAAATAAATTTTTTATACCTTGAAGTCATCAAAGTACTCCATTCTCTTTTGCTCGGACACTTGACTCCACGAGTGGGCACCATACTGAAACTGTCTCATCCTAATGATTTGTGAGACGATTGAGCTAGTCTCATGGGCTGGAAGCAGTCTGTGACAACAAAATTAAAAAATCAAGTTAATTATATTAATATATATAATTAAAAGTATACATAATTCATTAAAAAATACTTACTTGTTGTCGACTATGATGACACTGAGAAAATTATCTTGACCTGGGTTCATCTGTAATAATTATAAATTCAATTATTAAAAGATGATGCTATATAATAATTTACTTATTAACATACATATAATTTCACATACGCCCATAAAATCTAAACACTATAAAAGATGATGCTATATATAATCTACTTATTCACACGCATATAATAATTTACTTATTCACATACGCATATTACAATGATTTACTTATTCACAAAATATAATACAAACAGTTAAAATAATAAATATGATTCATAGCGAAGAAAGTATTTTTTTGAAAGAGGTGCCTATTTTGTAATTTACTGTACTATTATAAAAATAAAATTCGACAGCTCAAATGTCCACTTCAAGAAAAAATAATAATTCAAAATTCACTAATTTGAGCAACTAAAATCCAGTGTAAAGGTAAAACAGCATGCAAGTATTTATGCATTAAATTGTCATACTCAAGTGAAATCAAGACTAATTAAATTTTCTAAACATGCTTTAAAATTAAATTAAAATTCGATCTACTAATTAAATTAGATCAACTAATTCAACAAATATCAATTCATTTCTAATATAATTCAAACAATCCAACTAATTTAATTCTAAACTTAACAAAAATTAAACATGCTTTAAATTAAAATTCGATCAACTAATTCAACAAAAATCAATTCATTACTAATATAATTCAAACAATTCAACTAAAATCAATTCTCAATTAAAATAAATCATCAACTAATATTATTTTGTAAAATTATTAAACTTAAATCAAGCAACTAATTATATTATTCAAACTACCTACTCAACTAAATTCATTCAACTAAATTAAAATCAATCAACTAATATTATTTTGTAAAATTATTAAACTTAAATCAAGCAACTAATATTATTTAAAATCATTAAACTAAAATCAAATAACTAATATAATTCAAACTACCTACTCAACTAAATTCAATCAACTAATATTATTTTGTAAAATTATATATTAAACTTAAATCAAACAACTAATATTATTTAAAATCAAACAACTAATATTTTTTAAAATCAATTAACTACCTACTCAACTAAATTCATTCAACTAAATTAAAATCAATCAACTAATATTATTTTGTAAAATTATTAAACTTAAATCAAGCAACTAATATTATTTAAAATCATTAAACTAAAATCAAGCAACTAATACATAATTCAAACTACCTACTCAACTAAATTCGATCAACTAAATTAAAATCAATCAACTAATATTATTTTGTAAAATTACTAAACTTAAATCAAGCAACTAATATTATTTAAAATCATCAAACTAAAATCAAACAACTAATATAATTCAAACTACCTACTCAACTAAATTCAATCAACTAAATTAAAATCAATCGACTAATATTATTTTGTAAAATTATTAAACTAAAATTAAAAATATAATATAAACTTAACAGTTCAACTAAAATCAATTCTAAACTTAACAAATTATAAACATGCTTTGAAATTAAATTTTAAACGATAAAAATGAAGAAAACTTACGATTTAATGAAGAAACGAGCACTCAGTGGGGACGGATTGGCTCTACAGCGACTGCACCCGGCTTCTTCTTCTTCTTCTTCTTCTTCTTCTTCTTCTTCTTCTTCTTCTTCTTCTTCTTCTTCTTCTTCTTCTTCTTCTTCTTCTTCTTCTTCTTCTTCTTCTTCTTCTTCTTCTTCTTCTTCTTCTTCTTCTTCTTCTTCTTCTTCTTCTTCTTCTTCTTCTTCTTCTTCTTCTTCTTCTTCCTCTTCTTCCTCTTCCTCTTCTTCCTCTTCCTCTTCTTCCTCCTCTTCCTCTTCTTCTTCCTCCTCCTCTTCTTCTTCCTCGTCGTCTTCTTCTTCCTCGTCGTCTTCTTCTTCCTCGTCTTCTTCTTCCTTCGTCTTCTTCTTCCTTCTTCTTCTTCTTCTTCTTCTTCTTCTTCTTCTTCTTCTTCTTCTTCTTCTTCTTCTTCTTCTTCTTCTTCTTCTTCTTCTCTCTATTTCTCCGTCTGCATCGGTGCTTTTATAAGGGGGAAAAAATTGCGACGGACAGGCGTCCGTCGCAAATTGTGTCGGTTAAACTCCAAAACAGCGTCGTTTTTGGTAATTTGCGACGGCTTATCCGTCGCAAATTTATAAATTAAAATTTTGCGATGGACAGTCCGTCGCAAATCAGTCAAACGCGACATTTCCCGAAAAATCGGGTCAGTTTCCCGAACGGTCATTTTTAAACGGGTCAGTTTTGCGACGGGGAGGTCCATCGCAAATTCAAAGTTAAAATTTGCGACGGAGATGTCCTTCGCAAATTCAGTCAAATGGTCTGTTTCCCGAACGGTTATTTTTAAACGGGTCGTTTTGCGACGGGGAGGTCCGTCGCAAATTTCAATTTTGACTTTGCGACGACTTATCCGTCGCAAATTTTGCCGATGTGCAACGAAGGTGGTGGGGCCTACATTTTGCGACGACTGTACAAAGCCGTCGCAAATTTTCATTTTTTCCGACGGCTGACGAAAATCCGTCGCAAATACACTAAATTTGCGACGGATATGTGGCCGTCGCAAAATATCCGTCGTTAAACACAGTCTTTTTTGTAGTGAATATTATTGTATGTATAACATTAATGTAGGTGTATATGGAGGTATATATATGAGTAAGGGGGGATTTAGAATTTAATATTGAGGCGGACTGAAAAGTAAATATTTTGACACATCAAAATTTGACAAAGACTTATATGATATTGCTTAACAGAATGAATTCTAGAGGCCCATGTCCATTTAACCAATATTGTTAAGGAAAGACATAGGTTTGGGTAGGTATGAGACTTATATTATTAACTATTATCATGGAATTAGACGATCATATGCAAGACTACCCCTTAAACTTTTATATATATAACAAAATATGTCAACATTCATTTAAGTTGTGTCATCAAAGTATAAATATAAATAAATGAATGAGTTTTTATCTCTATCTTCAAGTAAATCATTCATCAATTCTCGTTACAAAGTATCATCTTCACAATATGTAAACTATTACAATAAAAATAAAATAATGGGGCAGTCACGTACACCCACACTTTAACACCCTTATTTAGAAATCCACCTACAAATTTTCCTACATTGCATAAACCTACAAAATGTGGGCCATTCACACTCACCACTTGCAGGCTTTTGGGCAGACAACCTGGCTTCCTTAGCCATTTTTTGTGCACAACTTTCGAGGTAAACTTTTAACTATTTTTAATAGTTTTATCTCCCCCCTCTTCAGAATTTTTAAACAATAAGTCCATTTTATTATTTTTAAGCCAACTTTCAAATTTACATAATATTTTATAAAAATAAATAAAAATCGATCTTGTGTGAAACAACTCAGGAGCTAACTTTTGCCAATAAAAAATAAAATAAAACAACCTTATTAAAAATATAAAATTTGCTTATGTAAAATTCTAAAATTATACCAATACATTTTACATTTACAAAAATAAAAATAAAATAATTGAAAGTCTTGATGCTTCTTCCATTCCTCAACATTTACATATTCAAATAAAACATTTGCATAATGCAAAAAATTATTTGCATATATGCTCTGTCTATTCCCATGTTGTGTCTATTCCCTTCACCTTTATCTGCCTTTTCCATTCATCAAAATGAACATATGCAAATAAAAAATTTCATAATACAAATTTTTATTTGCATAATACAAAGCTTTATTTTCATAATCCAAAAAAATATTTGCATTTTCACCTACCATTTGTAGTCAGTGTGTATTCTTTTCAACTTCATTCTACTTAGATGCCTGCAATAAATTCACTTCATAAGGTAAAATAATTAATTATTCAACCCACAATCTCTCAAAGCACAGAAACCCCAAACAGTAGTAACAATCTAAAGCCTGAAATCAAACTCAAATTTGGAGACAATAATATATTTTCACACAAATTTCAACTAATCATAATTCCAAAAATAATCTAGAATCTCAAATAATCATAAAAACCATAGAATAATAATCCAGAATCTCTCCGGTAAAAAAGAAAATCCAGAAGCTCAGTTAATCATAAAAACCTAAATTCTAAGGCAAATTAATCATAAACCCCCAACCCTCACGAAAATTAATTCACAAACCTGAGGCAAAGGACAACTGTTTGTATATGCGATGCAGTGGCATTTCTCCAAGCACGACGGTCGCGCCGACCATGGATACTCGAGTGGACGAACTTGGAGCGGGACAATGGATCTTGGAGCAGCGGCATTTCTCCTGGAACAGCGGTGTTTATCCAACCACAGCAGGATGCGGCCGATCTACCACTACTAAACCGTTTGGTTATAGATCTACCATTACCAAACCAACGGACCTGCGATCTACCGCTCTGTCCCTCACCACGCAACCGTCTCGCATCACGCGCCGCTTAGCCGTTGGTTGCACCACCTCCTTCAACTCCTTCCGATCTTGACTGTTGTAGAGAGCGAGGTGACCGTCGTCGACCTCATACCTCGGCTGCCGTTGAAGACGGTGGTTCCCAATCGGACCAAAAATCTCTTGATGGGTGTTTTGAGTGGCATTTTTTTTTCAGCGCCACCACTTGGCCAGTGGCTTTCTCTTTTGTTGAAGGTGGTAGTGGTGGTGGTGCCACTTTTTCTCTTTGGCTGAGGTGAGGATTTGATTTTTGGAGAGAGATGGAGAAGAGAGAGAAAGACGTGTGAGAATGAAAGAGAGAGGAAGAGGCGGTCAATAGGATGGGCCCACCCTGACACACAAAATGTGGAGATTTGCAATTAAATGTAGGTTTTTGCTATGTAGAAAAAATGGTAGGGGGATTTATAATTAGAGGTTGAAATGTAGGGGGATTTGCAATTTTCTCTAAAATAACATATATACACACACACATATATATATATAAAGTAATAACTAATAAACAAATAATTGGTTAAAATGTAATCATTCAACTTAATACTCAATATTTATATTCAATTTTCACGAAAACGTTAATTAATTTAAAAGATTTTAATCTCCCATATTTAAATTTGTAATTCATTATATTATTTTATTACATATCATCTTCTGTGATTTCTATTAATACGATGAGGACCATGTAATTATTTTTTATCACAGTATATAAAAACTAAAAAGAATACTTATACATATTTAATGAAAAAAAAATCAAATAAGTAAATAGAGGGATGGGAGAAAGTCACTGAGCAAACCTACAAAACTAGGAATGAAATTTTATTATTAAAATTTCAAATTGGGAATGGGCTTTGATTTAGATTGGACTTTTATATATTTAAAATAAAAAGAATGAGGAATTATGGGAACATATCTTTGTCTTGGGGTTTGAAGTTTAATAGATTATAAAAACACATATGTATAGTGGGTTAGTTTAAGATCTGCACTGGGCTAGCCCAATGTAGCCCATTCAAAGATCCGCAAATGTATATGAGGACGTGTCAAATTGACACGTGTAAATTTTTGTATGGCATAGTAGACGTGTATGATGATAATTGATAGGTCGAGTCAGGAGGCCAGTCTATAAATGTCGCAATCCTATATGAGAATTTTATAAGTGGCTAAATTATTTCTTTTATTGCCTCTAGGGTTTACAAGCGCCGCTAACTCGTAGGATTGACATGTGCTACCACCTCCCATCAGATGTTTCTGATGTCGTTTCCTCCATAGAGCCTCAGGTATATATACTCTCGAATTCTATGATAACTTTACAAAATCATAGGTTTTTTTAAGAAAGTGGGTGATGTACTTTCTAAAAAATTATTGATGTTTTCTAGATCTTCATTTCAAAATTGCAATTTATTTATTTTCAGATTCAATAAATAAAACTTGAATGAAATGTATCTTAGCCTATTATTTGACTTTGGATTAGTTCACCTTAGCGATTTTGATTGTGCATCTTAAACTTTTTGAATCAAAATATTTAGACAAATTATATTAATCGAAGAATTATCGGGTTTGATATGATGTTGTGTAATATTATTCTCACACCAATTTGTTAGATGTTGTTTAATGATATATCGGGGTCCTACACATAGTATTGATGAATTTCAATTTGTAAAAACTCATTATCTCTGCAATTTGAGCGCACAACGTTTTGAAAAAAAAAATGTAATCGATGACGATAAGGATTATACATTTTTTTCCATTGTTTTATCATTGATGTTTGAATGTAATTTTATTTGCTATATTGGAGCCTATATATGTTAGACATGTAAATTAGTTATTCTTTTACAGGAAATTTATGGTCGCTATCCAAAAATGCATATTGAGGGAAACCTTTTTCATCATGCAATAGTCTGTAAACCACATGAGCGAGGTAATCAAGCATAGAATCTAAAAGATTTCTTTTATTAAAAGCACAAAATTTGAAATAATTATATAGGTTTCTTCCTTTTGCATCATGTTGGTAAATTTTTAGAAATCATCGAGTTGCATTTATTTGTTTATCCATACAAAGAGTTGGCCCAAAATTTTTTTAATTCTTTTTTCGGGAATGATCTAAATTAATTGGAGAATTTTGTAATACGGCCATACACTTATGCTTTCATTTTGAAATATTTCAATTTGAATTAAATTTGTAACTTATATATTCAATTTAAAGCCTTGAATTTATTAATTTTTGCTCATTTCAAAGTCGGTTTTAATTAAAAAAAAAATGCTCAATTCAAATCTTGTTTAATTATACTTATTTTTAAACAAAATGTTTGACCCAAAAAAAAAAATCATATTTTCAATTAACTCGAGACGTACACCATTTTTCTATTGCCATCTTATGTGACTAGGTGAATTTGAAAGCTAAAAAATTCACCAGATATTAAATTGAGAAAAACAAATTGAATTTGAATTGATGCATCTATAAATTGAATACCGGAATTGAGACTTTGTCTAGAAGTGCAAAATGGGTTGTAAATGATACAAATACATATTTTCATGCTATTGTATTTTATGCGAATTGTGAATGATTGAAATATATTCAAAGGAAAAATTGTTACCATAACTTAACAAATCATGTCTATGTTTGGGTTCGGTTTTTTATCTTATTGTTTTTAATTTATGGTCTGATTTTAATTAATTGTTTTAGGCCCTGAGAAAAAATTCCATATATAATACTATATATATAAAGAGTAGGTTTTGTGTGAGACCGCCTCATATCATGAGATAATGGGATGGTGTATAAATAGGGCAAGACGCACTAACACATTGACAGGAGTGAATTTTAAATTATGCAATTAGATAAATTATGAATTTATACTGCAGATTACAAATTAAGACAAATATCAGTTCTATGATTATATTCTGGAAGGTACATGAAAGAATTCATGATCAAACTCACGTTTTTTGTTTAGGCGTGGGTCTTTTTTTTTTGGCACTTTTAATCCCATAGTTATTATTATTATGATTATATTTTTTGTCCCAAAAGAATATGATATATTGCAGTTTTGGTCATAAAGGAATATATTAATTACACTTTTAATCTCAAGAGAATACGGTAATTTGCAATTTTGATCCTAAAAATTAACTTATGGAACTAAAACTTCAAAAGAAATCACTTTTGCATATAGCTAGGTACCAAAAGTGTTTTACCATTGGGACTAAAAGTGCAATTTTTTCCATTACCCGCGGATCTAGCAAAGGTAGATACTAATTTGATTTTCAATTTTTCATGTGAGTCTTGAAAATTTCCTTTATACCCTCAGGTTTATATTCTTTTCATCCCCTGCACAAACGGTTTTTTTCTTTTTTTATTCATTCAGAGTCTTTGATTTACTTCACTAAAAATTGAAAAAAAAAAAAGCTGTTGTGATTGGGGTTCTATATTTTTCTCACTTGCCTATAGATGTATTATCCCTATGCTGATCTTTTGAGATTCTATTAAGGTTGCCTGTGAAAATTTTGTTGCGATTCAAGTGTGTTTGCAAGACGTGGAATGGTTTGCAAGTCACATTTTAATGAAGCAGCATTATGGTCACGGAAGCAACAAAGAGCGCCTACAAGTCAGTTGTTTCAAACATGACTCGAATGGGACAGCACTACCTCAACCAACCTCATGTAATGGTTGTAGAACTACATTTACGTTTCTTCTTTAAAAACATGGTATTCGGATTGGACCCTGTGAAGGGTCAAATGTGAAGTATGTAATCTGCTGGGCTTAATTCAGTAGGAGGCTATGTTGATAAAGTGTTAGCCGTGAGAGTTAGTGAATTTGGAGTACCAGAAGAGGTGGACCAGATGAGGTTGACCAGAGAAGCCTGACCAGAGGAGTCTGGCAGGTGAGCTACCAGAGGAGGTCCATCAGGGGAGGTCTGGTCAGACGAGTCTGGTAGATAGGTCTATCAGAGGAGGTCTGGGACCAGAAGTCATCTGGTGTAAAAGGACCAGAGCCAGAGGAGGTGCCTCATCTGACCCTGAAGTTCATAATTCGCGAAGTACACCAAATTGATGCTAATTCGAAGGCGGTTCTAACTGAATCAACCATGGCAGTTATTGAAGTCGTTAGCCAGCTGGATAACTGCTTACATTGAGTTTGTTACAACTGAATCAAGTTAGGGATTCAGATCAATCTCTGTATTATAAAAGGGGGTTTTCTCAGCTGAGAGAAACACACTTAGAACTTTAGATCTTCATCTGTGAGAGCAAACACGAGAGATTGTGTGAGATTGTAACTTGTAACTTCCGTTCTCTTTCTTAGTGGAATACTCTATCCTCTCGGATCCCGTGGACGTAGGAGTATTCATCTCCGAACCACGTAAAATTCTGGTGTTCTTGTGTGATTGTCAATTCGTTCTTATTGCATTTGATTCCGATTCCCGGAAACAAGTTTTCTTGTGAATCCAAAACGTGATTAACAAGTGGCGCCGTCTGTGGGAAGCAATCATGGCTGCAACTAAGTTCGACATTGAGAAGTTCACGGGGAAGAACGATTTCAGCTTATGGAAGATCAAGATGAAGGCACTCCTGGTACACAATGGGTTGTACGAAGCCTTGTTGCCACCGGCTCAGGTGGCTTCTGGATCTAATCCGGCGAAGGTGGAGGAGAACAAGAGGAAGGCGCATAGTGCCCTTATCTTGTGCCTTGGGGACAAGCCATTGAGGGAAGTATCGAAGGAGGAAACCGCTCTTGGGATCTGGAATAAGCTGGAGCAGTTATACCAGACCAAGTCTGTCACGAACAAGTTATACATGAAACAGAAGCTTCAAGTCTTCAAAATGAGTGAAGATAAGAATCTTGGTGATCAGTTGGACGAGTTCAACAGATTGGTGGATGATCTGGAGAGTTTGGATGTTACAATTGATGATGAAGATAAGTCATTGATGTTGTTGAATGCCCTACCTAAGTCTCTGGAAAATTTCAAAGATGCCTTGTTGTTTGGTAGGCAAGATCAGGTGATGTTTGATGATGTTCAAACTGCCCTGAAAACCAAGTTTCTACAGATCCAAGCTGATGGGAAGAAGCCTGCTGAAGGATTGAATGTTCAATCCAAGAAGAAGAAGGGGTTTCAGTCCAAGAAGAAGGATGGTGGAAAAGGGAATAAGGGTGGGAAGAAATCTGATTTTGTTGAGAAGAGGAAGTGTTTCACTTGCCATAAGGAAGGTCATCTGAGAAAGAACTGCCCTGAAAGAAAGAAGAAAGACAATCAAGGTGATCAAGATGGAGATGCAGCTGTTGTGGAGGTTGAAGGATATGATAGTGCAGAGGTCTTGATGGTTAGTCATGAAAGACTAAGTCAAGAGTGGGTCCTGGACTCTGGGTGTACTTTTCATATGTGTCCACATGAAGACTGGTTCCTGGATCTTGAGAAGATTGATGGAGGTCTTGTTCTTTTGGGTAATGATGAGAGCTGTAGAGTGCAAGGATCTGGTTCTATCACGATCAAGATGTTTGATGGGGTTGATAGGATCTTATCTGATGTCAGGTTTGTTCCTGAGTTGAAGAGAAATCTTGTTTCTCTTGGTACTTTGAATTCTAAGGGTTTTGAATTCAAGACAGACAAGGGAAGTCTGTCTATAACCAAATCTGGAAGAGTTGTCATGAAAGGGGCTATCAAGAATGGTTTGTATACTTTGATTGGAAGAACTGTTACAGGGTCAGCTGATGTTACCATGGGGTCTTTTGAGGTTAACTTGTGGCACAAGAGATTGGCACATGTTGGTGAGAAGGGCCTGGTGGAGTTATCCAAGAAGGGAGCAATCCCAGGGAAAAGGATATGTAAGCTGGAATTCTGTGAGAGGTGTGTTCTTGGGAAATCAAAGAAGCAAGCATACCAGAAAGGGAAGCATACCACCAAGGAGGTTATGGATTATATACATTCTGATGTATGGGGCCCAGCAAGGGTATCCACTCATGGTGGAGGCAGGTATTTCCTTACCCTTATTGATGATTATTCCAGAAAAGTTTGGGTTTACATTCTTAAACAGAAGAGTGATGCCTTCTCTAAGTTCAAAGAATGGTTGATTGAACTTGAGAATAAGAGAGGCAGGACTATCAAGCACTTAAGGACTGATAATGGGCTTGAATTCCTATCAGAGGAGTTTCAACAATTCTATAGGGAGAAGGGTATTACTAGGCATAAAACTGTTCCTTCAAACCCCCAGCAGAATGGTCTAGCAGAGAGGATGAATAGAACTATTCTGGAAAGGGTTAGGTGTATGTTATCTGATGCTCATTTACCTAAGAGTTTTTGGGGGGAAGCTGTTAACACAGTTGTGTATCTCATTAATAAAGTGCCATCATCTGCTATTGAGTTTAAAACCCCAGATGAGGTTTGGTATGGAAAGATATCAGATTACTCAAAGTTGAAAGTTTTTGGGTGCCTAGCTTATGTTCATGTGAGGCAAGACAAACTTGAACCTAGAGCTTTAAAGTGTGTTTTCATTGGGTATCCAAAGGGTGTTAAGGGGTATAAGTTGTGGTGTCTGGAGCCTGGGAACCAGAAGTGTATTACCAGCAGAGATGTTGTGTTTAATGAAGTACAGATGGGATACAAGTCTGGTGGAGGTGATAGGGAGCCATCAGCTGAGGAGATGGATGGGGTTATTTCTGAGCCAATTACTCAAGTTGAGGTTGAGCCTGATCATGATAATCATGAGAGTGCATCTGGTTCTGAACCAGAGCAGGAAACAGGAGAGAATGGGTCATCAGATGAGGATAATGCACCTGCAGAAGAGGAGGAAGAAGTGCCAGAAGCAGACTTGAGAAATTATAGTCTGACAAGAGACAGATCCAGAAGACAAATACATCCTCCAGCAAGGTTTGGCCGTGTGGATCTGGTCTCCTATGCACTTGTTACAGCAGAAGCCATAGAGTACCAGGAACCTAAAAGCTACATGGAAGCCCTTGAGTGTGATGATAGGGAGTCATGGGTGACAGCCATGACAGAAGAGATGGAGTCTCTTAAGAAGAATCAAACTTGGATTCTTGTTAATAAGCCACCTAGGCAAAAGCTAATCAGTTGTAAATGGCTGTTTAAAAGAAAGCTTGAATCTGGTGTGAAAGATCAGGTGAGGTTTAAGGCCAGGTTAGTTGCCAGAGGATTTACTCAGAGGGAAGGAATTGATTACAATGAGGTTTTCTCACCTGTTGTTAAGCATTGTTCAATCAGATTACTTCTGAGCAGAGTAGTCCAAGAGGATCTGGAGCTACAACAACTTGATGTAAAGACAGCTTTTCTGCATGGTGATCTTATTGAGGATCTGTACATGCACCAACCAGAAGGGTTTGTTGAACCAGGGAGTGAAGGGAAAGTGTGCCTGCTCAAGAAATCATTGTATGGCCTCAAGCAAAGTCCAAGGCAGTGGCACAAGAAGTTTAATGGAGTTATGCTATCCATTGGTTTTGTAAGGAGCAAGTATGACACTTGTGTATACCTGGAAAGGCAAGGTAGTGATGTGATAGCCTATCTTCTGATCTATGTAGATGACATGCTTATTGCCAGTAAAAGCCTTATGAAGATTCAGAGTATCAAAAGGAAGCTAAGTGCTAGATTTGATATGAAGGACTTGGGGAATGCTAAGACGATTCTTGGAATGGATATTCTTAGGGACAGAAAAGCTGGAAGACTATTCTTATCCCAGAAGAGTTACATTGAGAAGGTCCTTAAGAGGTTTAACATGCATGAGAGTAGAGCTGTGTCAACTCCTCTGGGACAACAGTTCAAATTATCTAAGGAAATGGAACCAAAGTCTGATGAAGAGAAGAAGACTATGATGAAAGTACCTTATGCAAGTGGGGTTGGAAGCCTTATGTATGCTCTGGTCTGCAGCAGACCAGATTTAGCTTATGCATTGAGTATGGTGAGGAGATACATGGCTAATCCTGGGAGATTACATTGGGAAGCTTTGAAATGGATATTCAGATACCTTAAGGGGTCATCTGATCTGGGTCTGATGTTTGAGAGGATGACTGACCAGAAGAGTCCACTGGAAGGATTTGTAGATTCTGATTTTGCTGCTAATCTGGACACCAGAAGATCCTTAACAGGGTATATCTTTACTCTGTACAATACTGCTGTGAGCTGGAGATCTGTTCTGCAGAGTGGAGTTACCTTGTCTACTACAGAAGCAGAGTTTGTTGCAGTATCTGAGGCTGTTAAGGAGGCTTTATGGTTGAAAGGCATAATCAAGGATTTTGGGATAAGTCAAAGGGCTGTGGTCATTCATTGTGATAACCAGAGTGCAGTTCATCTGGTGAAACATCAAGTATTCCATGAGAGGTCAAAGCATATTGATGTAAGGTTGCATTTTGTAAGGGAAATCATTGATAAAGGAGTGGTTCTCATCCAGAAGATATCTACAGAGGAAAATGCTGCAGATATGTGTACAAAGTCTTTACCAGGGACGAAATTCAAATTCTGTGTTGAATTGGTAAAGATGAGTGTATGGGATGTTCCTTAGGCCCAAGCTGGAGCATGGAGGAGAGGAGGAGAGGATTGATACTTCTCATTTGAGGTGGAGAATTGTGAAGGGTCAAATGTGAAGTATGTAATCTGCTGGGCTTAATTCAGTAGGAGGCTATGTTGATAAAGTGTTAGCCGTGAGAGTTAGTGAATTTGGAGTACCAGAAGAGGTGGACCAGATGAGGTTGACCAGAGAAGCCTGACCAGAGGAGTCTGGCAGGTGAGCTACCAGAGGAGGTCCATCAGGGGAGGTCTGGTCAGACGAGTCTGGTAGATAGGTCTATCAGAGGAGGTCTGGGACCAGAGGTCATCTGGTGTAAAAGGACCAGAGCCAGAGGAGGTGCCTCATCTGACCCTGAAGTTCATAATTCGCGAAGTACACCAAATTGATGCTAATTCGAAGGCGGTTCTAACTGAATCAACCATGGCAGTTATTGAAGTCGTTAGCCAGCTGGATAACTGCTTACATTGAGTTTGTTACAACTGAATCAAGTTAGGGATTCAGATCAATCTCTGTATTATAAAAGGGGGTTTTCTCAGCTGAGAGAAACACACTTAGAACTTTAGATCTTCATCTGTGAGAGCAAACACGAGAGATTGTGTGAGATTGTAACTTGTAACTTCCGTTCTCTTTCTTAGTGGAATACTCTATCCTCTCGGATCCCGTGGACGTAGGAGTATTCATCTCCGAATCACGTAAAATTCTGGTGTTCTTGTGTGATTGTCAATTCGTTCTTATTGCATTTGATTCCGATTCCCGGAAACAAGTTTTCTTGTGAATCCAAAACGTGATTAACAGACCCGTTTAGCGGAGACTACAGTTTAATAAGTAATGGGATCAAAATTAGACACTAGACAAGTTGTGGGGCCAAAAAACTATTTTTCTCAATGAAATACTAATAACTAGGAAAGTAAATAGACGTAGCTAACATTTGCGACAAATTTTTTAAGTTCCTAGCGATGTTTAAGCGTCGTCTCTGAATTTAAGACGAACATAGTATGTCACCAATCTTTCCGGGTAAATACACAAACGGATAGAAGTTTTAAAGACGGACAAAATGTGTGGCTATTTTTTTATTATTATTAATTTAGCAACGAAAATAACCGTCACAAATCTTCAAAACGAAAAAGTAAAAATATATTATGGCCTGCATGGTTTGGGCGCCACAATAATATTTCATATTTGCAGCCAGATAGAATTGTTCCACTCAGACACGTTGTAATGCTCCGAATCCAGAATATATTAATTATATCGGATTCGAAGTATTATTGTGATCAAAAGTCCGAACTATAAAATTTTTGAAGGAAATATAACCGAATTGAAGATAAGTTTCATGCAGCGGATAAGTGGAAAGAAATAATATAATAAAGTATCGCACACATAAGTGTATCTATATATATATAAGGATGGATAAAGGGTTCTGTATCTTCATAATAATACACACTGAGTTTCGATGACTGAACCACACGGTAAGAAGTATCGTCTTGCATAGCAGTAGCGACAACATTTATTTAGGAATAGAATAATAAGCATCATTGTATTATTAATAGTATTTTAAGCAAGCGGGAAACTTTGTGTCTTCTGTATCACTGTCCTTGCTCCCCGTAATTGAAATCTGCAAGGGGGTTAGGAAAAAGGGGCGTGAGAATAGAATTCTCATGTATGGATGATTTGCAACGTCATGGGATTGGTAAATCCGAAATATATTAAATTATACTCATTGATAAAGTATTTAATTTATTTAAGCAGTTGACGTATAAATAAGATTACAAGATTTCATAGAAGAAACTGTTCATATAATAATTTATTAGTATTAAAACCTATTGAAAACTAAATTTTTCAAAGGTTGATTTCTATTTGATAAGTACACCCATTTATAAGAGGAGGTGTATTAGGGGGGTGTACTTACTAATTTCAGTGCTGTCCTTAACAAAAGCCTTTTATAAAAATTAAAAGTATCTTCATAATTATTATTATTCTTGGAAAAACTTAAAAGAATAAAATAATTACTTTAGAGTATTAATAAGAACTAAAGAAAAAGGGTTTTCTTTCTAAGATTTCTAATTGGGAAAATGCACATTTTTGTCCTTTAACTTTGGTTGATTTTGGTTTTCATCCTGTTAACTTTGGAATTTTGAATTTCATCCTATAACTTACAAAAAATGTGTTTTTCGTCCTGTTAACTTTGAAAATTTGGATTTCGTCCTATAACTTACAAAATGTTTGTGTTTTTTCGTCCTATAACTTACAAAAAATTATATTTTTTGTCCGGTAAATCTGACGTGACACCAATTTTTTGTAAGTTATAGGATAAAATTCAAAATTCCAAAGTTAACAGGACGAAAAAACTATTTTTTGCAAGTTATAGGACGAAATTCAAAATTCTAAAGTTAATAGGACGAAAACCAAAATCAAACAAAGTTAAAGGTCAAAAAAGTACATTTTCCCTTTCTAATTCCCATTTTAAAAGAATTCTTGAATATAAATATTCATATTTTATAAATAAAACTTCTCTTATTTAAACTTATTAAAAGACTTTGGCTTTTCTAAGACAATTATATTATAAACTAAAATAGTTTATAAAATGGTATTCTTCTTTTCTAATATTAGTGATACTTCTAAAGTTGGTTTATATTACTTCCAAAACAAAGGAATTATACTAATTTTCTCCAAGAAAATTCTATCTTTATTTGATGCTAGCTTTGGATACTAAAAGACTTTATCTTGCGTTTCAAATTTTCTAACAGTCGCACAAGGGAAGACGAGTTTCCCTTTGTCTACGGAATTTACCCAACAGTGTCTAACCAACAAGTTTCATCACCAATAATTAAAACAAGGATACTTAATGGACTAAGCCAATATCACCATATCACTAAAATAGTGACAATAAACATCCACAAGAGTAATACTAGTCTACTAAGTCAATGATACCATACATCTAAAACAACAATTCAAAATAACCGGTGAACTAAGTCAAGATACCAACTCAGCTAATTCCAATATTCCGTTCAATCAAGACAATTAAAGTTCAACAGTACTTCAAAACACAAGTGATACCAAAATACTAAACCAAAATTCCAAAGAACTTAATTCACCAACCAACAACTACCAAAATATTAATCCAAAGTCCAAAAAGGAAAATAAGTCCAGCTTATAGTCAGTGAAGAAAAAGGAATAGGGAAATAATATGTTCAACTTTCCTACTTCTAAAAGAGTGATACAAAGAAAAACAAAACAATAATACTAAACAAATCAACTAGTGTCACTAAGACACTTAAACCATCTAACAGTAAGTTTTTCCTTTCTTTTCTACTTCTTTGTTCCATGGGGTTCGAACAAAATTCGACAAAAAATTCCATAATTTACGAAAGAAGAAAACGAAGGTAGAAACCTTACATTCTCCGGGTTTGAGGCGGTAAACGGGCAACCTAACGGCGTCGATTGGAAATTCGGTGGGTCACTTGAAAAATTGGGTAGCCTAACGGTGTCCTTCGTGATTTCCAGAAATTCCGGCAGCAGCAATTCGGTTTGACGGTGTCATCTCGATCGGAAATTAAACGGAAGAAAAGGATTACGGGTGAAATTGAAATTAATCTTCAAAGAGTAGAAATCGAAAAGGGGATTTTCAATTACTTACTGGAAAAAGGAAGAAAGAAACGGCGATTGGCTTCGGGCTTCAACGGCGGCGCTGATTTTGAGGAGGCGGCGGCGCTAGCTTCGGCGGCACGGGAGCGGCGGTGAGGAGAAGGAAGAGGCGCGATTGGCTGGGGCTTCGTCGGAGAACAGGGGAGGCGGCGGAGCTGGGTGGCGTCGTGGCGGCGGCTCTTCCATCGCGCAAGGGAGGCGGTGCTGGAGCACAGCGGTCGAAGCGGCGGCGCTTAGCGAGAACGACGGCGGTGAAGCGCAAGAGCGAGGGAGGAAGAGAGGAGACTTTGTGGCTTCACGAGGAGGAGAGCGAGAGCGAGAGAGGACAGCGGCGGTGGCCGTTCGCCGGAAGGAGGACGACGGCGGCTCCTTTTCTAGAGAGAATGGAGAGCGTTTGTAGAGAGCGAAATGGAAAGGGATAACTTTGTGCGTGAATGAAAATTGTTGAGGAAGGAGAACTGATTACATGGACTCTTTCAATTTTTACATTTAATTGCCTTTTAGGGGAGTTTTTCAAATCCGTATCTTTTAAGATTTTTACTATTAAATTAATTATTTTAAGAAATGAAGAGGATTTGCACGGTTGAGAATTAAAGATAGAGATTTTCATAAGATTTTAACTTAATTGCTAGGAATTTAATTAAGGGCTTGTTTGGTTTTTTGAGGATTTAATTTGAGAACAGCAGTACCTTCAATTAATTAATTAATTATTGGAATTATGATTATCCACAAAATTATACGGATCGAAATCCTCAACTTTAATTTAATTTTCGTAGTTCCTTATTCGCTTGAAAGATTCAATTTCTTTCTTCGAATTTAGAAATTTATAAAAATGGTATATATATTTTAAAATACACAAATAACACACAAAATAATAAAATTAAAAGAAACAAAGACAAGAGAAGAAAAAAAATAAGGTTTCTAATAAAAAAAAGGATACAGAACGGGACGGGGTGTTACACACGTGCTCATTTTTTTATACATTTAATTTTATATGTATCCAAATACAATTTCTACTATGCACCAAGTGCATAACATGCACTTAATTTTAAACTCAATTTAAAATCCAAGTCAAAATTGAATTTTAATGGGTTTTAAATAATCAAAATTATTTTTGAAATCGAATTTTTTTAATTCATCTAATTAATTTCTTTTCGTTTTTAATTTGTTTAAATAAATTCTTTCACCAATTTTTTTATATTTTGGATAATCTTAAAATTAATTGACCTTACATTATTGTATCGTGCTTTTGATGTATCGACTATAATCCTAAAGTACAATATTAATTAAGAAGGTACATAAAAGTGGTATTTGGTCCCATAATTTATCTAGTGTCCAATTTTGGTCCCAAGAAAATTATTTTTTCAATTGTCCCATAACTTATTAAATCGTCCAATTTTGGTCCCATTTTGGACCAAAATTGGTCGATTTAATAAGTAATGGGACCAAAATTAAAAAGTTAATTTTTATGGGACCAAAATTGGACACTAGACAAATTGCGGGACCAAAAAACTATTTTTCTCAATGAAATACTAATAACTAGGAAAGTAAATAGACGTAGCTAATATTTGGGACAATTTTTTTAAGTTCCATCGCTAATTAGCGATGTTTAAGCGTCGTCTCTGAATTTAAGACGAACATAGTATGTCACCAATCTTTCCGGGTAAATACACAAACGGATCGAAGTTTTTAAGACGGACAAAATATGTGGCTATTTTTTTATTATTATTAATTTAGCAACGAAAATAACCGTCACAAATCTTCAAAACGAAAAAGTAAAAATATATTATGGCCTGCATGGTTTGGGCGCCACAATAATATTTCATATTTGCAGCCAGATAGAATTGTTCCACTCAGATACCTGCTCGTTTTTTTATACATTTACTTTTATATGTATCCAAATGCAATTTCTACTATGCACGAAGTGCATAACATGCACTTAATTTTAAACTAAATTTAGAATCCAAGTCAAAATTGAATTTTAATGGGTTTAAAATAATCAAAATTATTTTTGAAATCGAATTTTTTTAATTCATCTAATTAATTTCTTTTCGTTTTTAATTTGTTTAAATAAATGTTTTCACCAATTTTTTTTATTTTGTATATTTAATAATTTAGACTACCTAAAAATTTAGATCTTTTTTATTTTTATACATTTAATTCAACTAATTAATTCATTTTTATTTCTAATTTATTTATATAAATATTTTTACCTTTTTTTTTTTTAATTTTGTAAAATAGAATGATTCACACTAGGTATAATTTTATAATTTTTTCTAATAGAGACATAAATATGATCCAAATAAAAAAAATTACATCCAAATAAAATTTTATTTCAAATTAAACTAAAAAAACTAACATATCATCTAACTCAAATCCTGATAGATTCTCAGCTTAAACTTCAATTAATTTGAAAATAATCTAAATTACCCTCACGTGGATAGCCCTATTTGCATATATTTGTATCCAAAATTTTCCCCAACTATACTGGTTCAAAATTCCAAAGGACAAAATAAGAAAATTATTCCGAGAATCACAGAATTAAATCCAGGAAATGCAAAATAATCAGAACTAAACCTCATACACGGGATTCCAGTAGCCAAATATTCATCCTCAAGAGCTAAAAGTGCAGTCCTCTTCTCCTTCTTTGCCCAATAACATAAATTTCCTCTTGTATCAACAAGCAACGAATCTGGTGGCTGAATTTCAAACAGGCGAAATTAAAACTAAATCCAAATTTAGATTTGTTAACGCTGCCGTTAGGGCCAAATTGGGGAAAGGGCTGAAATTAGGGCTTAATTACCTGGGGAAAATTCAACCTAGGCGATTCACAGTTCACGACGGTGGACGAAGACGGCGATTCAAGATGGTGGATGAAGCTGGCGATTCACGACGGAGGGATTCATGGTAGACGTAGGAGAAAACAAACGATAGTGGTGGAGAAGGTGTTGAGCGACGGTGGTGCAGGTGGCGCTGAACGACGGACGGCGCAGCAGTGGTGGCGCTGAGCGAAAGGAAGTCGCGACAATGATGGCGCTAAGTGAATGTGACGGACAGGTTAGGCGTGGGGCTGAGAGTTTGGGACGAAGTGAGGGCCCGCTTGGTTGAGGGTGATGATTATAGGGTAATGTGAATTAAAGTGATTGAGAGTCATTTAAGTAGAGGGTAATGAATGAGGAGTCATTTGATAGGTAAATTATAACTCATTTTCAATCTTATTACAATGTATTGGTAATACCAAACACTACTAATGGAATCATTCCCGTTACCCTATAATCAATACCTCTAACCAAGCGGGCCCTGAGATGTGATGAAAAAAAAAAATTTTGAGTGTGGATTTTATACCGTTTAATAATTGAACAAATTAAAAAAATTACAGAAATAAGTAAAAATATAAGGCCACGAGATAGGGGAAATTGCAGAAATGGTCCCATAAGAATTGGTACTCATGAATTTGGTCCTTTTTTTTGCGCAAATAGTCTCATATGATTTTTCCGTCAAAAAATAACGAATTAACGAGCATGAGGCACACACGCTCGTTATTATTCTTCCAAAAACTCGAGCGTATAATTCCAAACATAAAAGTAATTAATTTCCAACTTCTTAAAACTCTATGAACTAAAGTTGCCGAATCGCCTCCATATTTGCATTTTACATTGAAATGATAGTTAATAGCAAAAGCTGATCAATTTCCCTCCAAAAATCAAGTTGAAAAGGTTTTTCCATCCAGTATTCCTTAGAAAACTGTAAAATATTTTACGGATGGGACCTTTTCTGCTAAAAATGGGACCAAATTAAAAAGAACATGGGACCAAATCTGTCAAGTACAAATTCTCATGGGACCATCCTTGCAATTTACCCCCACGAGATAAGACAACGGGGATTAATACCCATTGTCTTATGTTGTGAGACTTGAGTTAAGATCACGGGAAAAGACAATGGGGGCTTATCCCCGTCGTCTTTTGTTGCGAACCCTGAATTTAAGACATTGGGGATACTTAAGACCACGGGCGTAACACTTAAGACAACAGTGGAAACCGATCCCCGTTGTCATTTTTCCATTGTCGAAAATCATTTCTGGCATAGTGTTTGCTCCTTGTTCTCCTCATTCTCCTCACTTCCTACACTTGATGATCTAGCTCAAAAGAGGGGTGGAAGTCAACGAAAGACTGGAAAGACGAAGTAAACCCATGGGATCGTAAGACGCTTTTACTGTAAATGCCTAACTCAACGAGTCACCCCTCTTTGGCATTGATGATCTTTAAATAAATTGTGTCCTCATCAATCGGGGCGGCGTAGGGATAGGGTTCTCCCAAGATACCTCAGCCTAAATAGCATTAAACATCTACTGCAACTTAACCTCGTTCATCCTCCCTAACAAATTATATTTTAATCAATATATAATTTGAAATTTGAAATAATAATCTTAGTATTAGGATTGAAATTTAATTAGTAGATTGTGGACATGTGCATAGACACAGATCGACCTCTAAGGTCTGCGACATAAAACATGCTCGTTAAACCTCTGAGACATAAGGTCACACTACTACTTTTTCGCTCATGGTTAACGGATAATATCCGTTAACTCTGAGTGAAATTGTCAATTATTTAGGAAGGTGTAATCAATAATCCTTGCTCATAGATAAGAGATATAAACCAATGAGTATTCTTTACCTATGATCATTCTGTTTATCATCTCTCGCTCATAGATAACTATATAGACCTGTTATCTAATTATACATATATCCGTCACATATTCTAGAAAAGATAATTGAATAAATATGGTATCTTTTATAAAAAAAAATCAATTATCTAAAATGAAACAAATATTAATATTTTGTCCTTTTTTTAATTACTGGAATTAAAAACTTAATATACACATTAAAAAGACAAAAAAATCATAAATTAATATTTAATTCAAAAGTCAATAATTGCAATTAAATTGCCAAGCATCCAAAAAGATTCATCAAAACATCCATTTTGGTTGCATTCAAAATTTAAACCTACACATTAATTCTCAAATATTCATTAAACTCTAGCTCCAACGAGCCATTTGAAAGTCAAAAGCACTTTAATTCCATTATCAAGGGGACATCTGAAAGCCAATTTCTTGTTCTGAACTCCATTTGAAAGTCACCGTGTAAAAAATACACATATATAATCAATTTCTGGTCAATTCTATATAGATAAAATATAGACAGAGAAGCGGAGCATTAACAAATCTCTTGGAAGTTAAAAATATTATCATGTATTCCTAATAAATGAAACAAAAAACCAAACAACCTAGACTAGTTTAACTCCCATCACCAGCAAATAAATAATTTTTTTTGATAAATGTTATGAAAAAAATAAAGGAAGAACACACGTTTATCTACCCAGTTCGTCTAAAATGATTACACCTGGGGGCATATCAAGCAAGAAAGATACCACTATTTCTTATGTATTCTACCTTACTTTAACCTTACAAATGCACTCGTATGAAGATTTATTTATACACGTTTATCTACCCAGTTCGTGTAAAATGATCACGCCTGGGGGCATATCAAGCTAGAAAGATACCACTGTTTCTTATGTATTCTACCTTACTTTAACCTTACAAATGCACTCGTATGAAGATTTATTTATACACATATATCGACTCTAAACATGATAGCTACATAATGAGCCATTAACATATGGCTAATGTAACGAGCAAATTAATCGGTGAATATAAATGATACAATAATAATAATATATAATTATACATAGTGGACATTCACTAATTATTCACAACACTCCCCCTTGAGTGTACATTGTTTACTCAAATAATATACCTCGTTTAAACCTTACTAGGAAAAACAAACCCAGTGGGACAAAAAGTTTTAATGAAGGGAAAGTAGTATATATTTATTAGAGTATGAGTTCTCTGCCTGATTTAAACATCATTAGAAATTATTTAACCAACACATTTTAATATGTTTCACCAACTTTCTAAATGTTGCAGTCGGTATTGACGAATATCTTGTATAATTGACAAGATACATTAGTGCACTAAATGCACGAGATATGATACTTCAGGACAAAGTATCTCTTCATATTCTACTTGTGGTCTAAAAATTGTCCTTATTATGATCATTCTAATACCTTTTGAATATAAGAAGTTTGTGGACCAAAATTCCACCTTTAAGATGTTCAATTTTTAATCCAAAATAAAATTTAATTTGTCTAAAGTCTTTGACCATAAATTCTCTCTTTAAATGTGCAACTGCATCTTTAAATTCTTCAAGCCTCCCAATTAAATAGGATTCATCAACATATATTGCAATCATTACAAAATTTGGCTCATTTTTCTTTATAACCTTCTTTAATTAGACAATTATACCGACATTACCAAACTATCTGGGCCCATACAAAAAAATTTCTAATTTAATAGAATAATCTCCTTTAAATTGATTGACATGCTTTAAGCATGTTAAATCTTTCAGAGATTTTCATATATGATCATTTTCCAGATAATCGTATTAACATGCAGTGTTTGCATCATTTAACGCATTCCCAAATTTTTGTATTTACTGTCGTAGATATTAAATAGTGGAATATTATTCCAAACATAACAGGAGAATATAATTGATTAATATCGGATCTCTGCGAAGACCCTTGAGTTACTAATCTCACTTTGTATTTCACCACCTTATTATTACCATTTTATTGGAATACACACTTTCGAGTGTATGCACAATATAATGAACACTTTATTTTGTTTAGCGAATCTAGCTCCGCCACAATTTCCTTCTTACTATTTCACCTAGTCAAAGTGCTTCTGGCACCAAACTTAGGTACTGGAACAATATTTTTATTTGTGATAGTAAAAGCAATAGTGGGCATGAACATGTTATCAACAATAATGATATTTCTATTATAACAAACTGAAAACTTCATAAGTAGAGTCGTATTATTATTATTATTACTATTATTATTTTATATGAAAACATTTGTATAATTATTGAAGAGTATTAGTTATATTTACTGAAGAGTATTACTAATTTACACTAAAGAGTCTTAGTTGTTCAGTGAAAATGAATTAAGACTCTTCAGTGTAAACCAGTAATACTCTTCAGTGAAAACAACTAATATCCTTCAGTGATTTATATATAAACCAATTTCCCTCTATACATACTCTAAATATTAATATAACATAATTACAACCATGTAAATATAATCAACTACTCCCTCCGTCTCAGTTTTATTTTCCCATTTGCCAAAAAGGTCCGTCCCAATTTTGTTTTCCCATCCCTAAAATAGAAACTACTTTATTCATTATTCACCATTCCCAATACTATTTTATTCATTTCATTATTCACCATTCCCAATACTATTTTATTCATTTAAATACTATTTTATTCATCATTCATCATTCTCAATACTATTTTATTCATTTAAACACTAAAATTCAACTCCCACATTAAACCCCTGGCACAATTAAACGGGAAAATAAAAGTGGGATGGAGGGAGTATAACATATCAACTATAACATATATAATATTGTCTAAAAATTATAATATAACTATAACATATATATATATAACATATATAAACTATAACATATAAATATAATAAAATATATATCAACTATAACATAATTTCAACAACCACATAAATATAAATACATAATTTCAAAACAAACATACATAACTATTCTACAAACATACATGCCATTCAATCCCTGTGACGAGAAGACGCTCGACCACTAAGCGCGAGGCGCTCGAGTGGTCGAGCTCGAGTGAGCATGCATCCCTATAACAAACTAGCGCTCAACTGAGCCCGCTTGAGCGTGAGGCGCTCGAGCGCGGGCCCAACTCGAGCGCCCTGATCGGATTTTAGCCCATATCGTATAAATACCTGTCTCAAACCTATTTTTACATATCTAGACTCGATTTTCAAAGAGGAAGAGGCTCGAGACGTGATATTGAGGGTTTGATAAGGATTTCAAGTTTAGAAATGAGATTTTTATCGTCGGATTCATTAGAACAATTAATACTTTTCACGGTTTTTATTTCTCTTTTTGTTTCTTGAATTTTTTGATATATTAGACCTAAATTCCAGAATTTTTAGATTTATTTTTAGATTTGATTCAATTACTTTCATAGATAGTTTATGTTCTTGATTATCTTGATTCTTTTAATTATGTTTATGATTGTTGATTTCGTTATTGCTTTTATTCTCATAATCACCATGTTAGGCTAAAGTCCCTGTATGCTCAGGATACGATGAACTCGTAGAATTAGGATGTTGGTACGTAATTAGGATAATTCAGAATGTATAGTTTTAGTTCTCATAATTATTGAATAATTCTAATAAACCCTAGAATAATCATAAAATTAAGTATGAAAATTTTTAGAGGGAAGACGACCGCATCACTCATTAATAACGAATAGGCTTAGAGAGAGGGTTTTTGAAGGGGTTTATATTTAACTGGTTTATATTCGCATATAAATCTTCTCACGGGCTCGATAATACTTGGTCCCTATACTTTGCCCATACAAAAAAAGGTCTTTCCCGTCGTTATCGTAAATATCAAGAATTAACGACGGTTTTTTGCAACCCATCATTAATTTTAAGCTGGACAAGCTTTGGTTAATATCATTGTAAATCTTGTGTTTTAACGACGGATAATCTGTCCGCCGTTAATTGTCGTCGTAAAAACGCGCGTTTTTTGTAGTATTTTGGTGTTACCTAACTTGCTGTTCCAAGTCCTATCACTGGCATTTTGTGACCAGAATTCAGCTCTATTTCTGGGATACCCATTTTGGAATTGGAGTAGAAGGTAAAAGCTTTTCTTTTTTCTTTTTGGCTATGAATTAGAAGCTAGTGAATATTTTTGTACTACGGATTCTTAATATTATATATATATATATATATATGAAGTAATATCTAATAAACAAATAATTGGTTAAAATCTAATCATTCAACTTAATACTCAATATTTGTACTCAATTTTCACGAAAACATTAATTAATTTAAAAGATTTTAATCTCCCATATTTTAAATTTGCAGTCAATTATTATATTATTGTATTACATTATCATTCTTCTGTGGTTTCTATTAATAAGATGAGGATCATGTAATTATTTTTTATCACAATATATAAAAACTAAAAATAATACTTATACATATTTAATCAGAAAAAAAAAAATAGATGGATGGGAGAAAGTCAGTGAACAAACCTACAAAACTGGGAATGAATTTTTATTATGAAAATTTAAAATTGGGATTGGGCTTTGATTTAGATTTGACTTTTATATATTTAAAATAAAAAGAATGAAGAATTATGGGAACATATCTATGTATTGGCCGGTTTTGTAGTTTAATAGATTATAAATATACATATGTATTGTGGGTTAGTTTAAGATTTGCACTGGGCGAGCCCTATGTAGCCCATTCAAAAATCCGCAAGTGTATATGAGGACGTGTCAAAGTGACACGTGTAAATTTTTGTATGGCATAGTAGACGTGGTTGATGATAATTGATAGGCCGAGTCAGGAGGCCAGTCTATAAATGTCGCAATCCTGTAAGAGAATTTTATAAGTGGCTAAATTATTTCTTGTATTGCCTCTTGGGTTTACAAGCACCGCTAACTCCTAGGGTTAACATGTGCTACCACCTCCCATCAGATGTTTTTAAAGTCTTTACCTCCATAGAGCCTCAGGTATATATACTCTCGAATTCTATGATAACTTTACAAAATAATAGATTTTTTTTTAGAAAGTGGGTGATGATACTTTCTAAAAAAATATTGATGTTTTGTAGATCTTCATCTCAAAATTGCAATTTATTTATTTTCAGATTCAATAATTAAAACTTGAATGAAATGTATCTTAGCCTATGATTTGACTTTGGATTAGTTCACTTCAGTGATTGTGATTGTGCATCTTATTTTTTTTAATCAAATTATTTAGACAGAGTATATTAATCGGTGAATCCTGGTCTTTGATATGATGTTGTGTAATATTATTCTTACACCTGTTTGCTAGATGTTTAATAATATATATCGGGGTTCTACACATAGTATTGATGACTTTCAATTTGTAAAAGCTTATCTCTCCAATTTGAGCGCATGACGTTTTGAAAATAAAAATGAAAATGATGACAATAAGGATTACACATTTCTTTTCCATTGTTTTACAATTAATGTTAAGTTGGTGTCTTTGAATGTAATTTGATTTGCTATATTGGAGTCTATGTTTGACATAAATTAATTATTTTTTTACAGGATATTTATGGTCGATGTCCAAAAATGCGGGTTGAGGGAAAACTTTTTCATCATGCAATAGTCTGCAAACCATACGAGAGCGGTAATCAAACTTAAAATTTTAAAAGATTTTTTATATTAAAAACACTTATATAGGTTTCTTCTATTTGCATCATGTTATTTAATATTTAAAAAAAATCATTGAGTTGCACTTATTTGTTTATCTGTACATAGGCTAATTAGGCCAAAAAAAATGTAATCTAATGATCCAAGATTAAACAAATTTGATCTAATAGTTGGGTTCCCTCTAGTCTCAATGAACACATTGGTCACAAAAAGTATGCTTCGTTATTTTGACTGCATTTTTTTTTTACATTCTTTTTAGATTTAATATATATATATATATATATATATATATATATATATATATATATATATATATGCATTAAGTTTTTTGGATTTATAATATAATACATTCTTGAAAAATAAATAATTGTGTAGTCAGTATTTTGTAGTACTTAGAGAAAATTATATTTATATGATGTTTTATATATTAATTCCATTAAAAAAAAATACCATCTTTAGAATGTTTATCTATTTACAACATCATCTTTGTTTTCTTCGCAATTCAAAATATTAAAACCTAATAATTGTTAATTTGATACAAAAATATATTTTATCACCATATTTAGTCTTAACTGCCGCCGGAAGTGCCACAATGTTCCCATGTTAGACGCCATGCATGTAAAAAATTGGTTTTCAGAAAATAAAATTAACATTTTAAATAGAAGAAATTCAAAATATTAAAACCTAATAATTGGTAACATTGAAACTAGTGCAGAGGATGGGAAAAGGAAGTTGTGCTTACAGGTTATAGGTTGAAGACAAGCTCTTAGCACAGTCGTTAAAGCTCATTTTCTTGTCACTGAAAACTTTTAATTAAAAAAACTTTAGTGACAAGAATTTGTCATTAAAGATCAAATTTCTTGTAGTAGGGGTCGTCTTTCTGGTTTTGGGCTACAATGAGAATAAACAAGCATATATATGTCTCCAGAAGAACTTCAGACGTGATGAGACCGCACTGGCACAATTATAAGTGGAAGTTACCACTACAAGAAAATTGATCTTTAAGGGATCTATTTTGCATACACATCTTCCCTTGGGTTCGATAATACTTGGTCGCTTTACTTTCTCATACTACAGTGAACCCGTACTCTTGCGGGTAAACTACTAGTAGAAAGCTAGTATATTCGATTCAAGTCAATGGCGCCGTTGCCGGGGATGGGGTTATATGTCTTTTGAATAAGACTTGTCGATAGCTTAGTAGTTAGTAGTGAGTGATTTTCTTTTCTGTTTTTATTTATTTCGTACATATTCGGCAGTTGCGTTTTGATTCTTTTGTTAGTGTTTCAGGTTTAGGAAAATACGCTCACAAGGCAATACGAGCAAAGAGAGGTTACAGTCAGATCCTGGGACAATAGCAATCTTAAGAAGGATGAACGCTGCCGGAGGGAAAGAGTCAATAATGGACATTACTAATGAGTTGGATGATGTCGAGAATGATTTTAATCAGACATTGAACCGGGTTGACGGCACTGAAGGGAATACCAGTAAGAACCAAGATCCATCAGGAGAAAGCTAGAGCCAAAACCCGGGTACTCAGAATCAAAATAATCCAGCTCATAACATTGTTCAAAATCCTCAGAACAAACCTGCTTACCCATATCCTAACTTACCACAAAACAACTTACCTTATTCACCTTACCCATACCCACCTTATCCGTATCCACCATACCTGTATCCTCCACCTCCTGTTTACAACCAACCACCATCTTATCAACCACCACCACCCCAAAAAGTACCCGTACCAGCTGCTAATCCTCAAAACGTTCCTCAGAATGTAGATCAGAATATGACTATTCGAGGAAAGGTTTGCAGCACAGCCACAATGGTACTATGATGGAGTGGCATTGCCTCCTGTTGAGGCAAATAACTTCTCAATTTCCCCGGGAAATTCTTAAGCTGCTTACCGAGAACCAGTTCAAGGGGGAGGTTGGGAAGGAGAATCCCCATACTCACCTGAGGAGTTTTCTGATGATAGCCTCCACATTCAATTATAACGGCATGTCTGAAGATGCCAAGAGGCTTAGGCTGTTCCCATTCTCATTGACAGAAAAAGCAAAAGAGTGGTATGATAACACGCTCCCACGGGGAGGTGTAACCACATGGGCCGAGCTCGAGCGTCTGCACAAACACATATATAAGTGTATATCAATTTTCATGCCAAAATTTTGTTAAAATGGATTTTGTTTTAGGCATCAGAATACTCCAATATTATTTATCTAAAAAGAACAAAATTAAAATCCATATTGTTGTTAAATGAAATTAATGGCCTAAATTAGCTAGGTCAACGATGATCTTCAAACTCCTGTAAGGAAACGATGATCTTCAATTTTTTTTTTTAGTGAAAATTACTAATATTCTTCGGTAGAAACAACTGATACTCTTCAATGATTCATGTATGAATCAATTTCACTCTATACTTTGTCCAATTCTTTTAATCTCATTATTCTTATTATATTAATTTAATTAAATGTATAGCAGATCAACACTATAGAGTGGTGGACAAGAAACTTATATGTTTTAAAGGGAAGCTAAAGAGCTAATGAGCAGTGTTGGTGATCAAATTTAATCGGGTAGATTTGTGACTGTTTTAGTTCGGTTTAAGATCACCAATCAATTTCGTGTGACTAATTACCACCGTAAATGATAAATCGAAGACTCGGGTTATAAAATCGAAAATATGAAAGTCGAAATTATTTTAATTTTGTATGTGTGCACGTTTTAGTGTGTTAGTGTGTGTTTAGGGGATTATTTGTGAATTTGAACTTGTATTTCTTAAGCTGGAGAACAACTATTTATAGAGACTAGCAAGCATGAGGTTCTATGACTCTTGGTCTCCCTAGCTTGCATGCTTGACAAATGTCCTTTGACCTTTGTTTGACCTTATCTAAGCTGAATCTTAGTTACAAAGTCTTCTTTGGTCTTATCTCGGACTTCATTGTTGTTCGTCCAGGTCGGCTTAGTTGATCCAGGATGGTTTTTCCCATAAAAGTTGTTCGCCTTTTGAGGTTATGGCTCAGAAGTTGTTCGCCTTTGTGTTTTACACAGTTTGGCTTTGGGATCTTGGTCCTTTGTCCGTCGACGTACATCTCTTAGGCTGGTAGATGTACCACCTTTTGACAATGTTGCTCGTCATCAGTGACTTGGCAGAATGTTCATATCTGGTCTCGGGCCATAAAACCTGTTCGCCAGTATGTTGTTCGTCGGTAGAGTTGTTCGTCCATTTATACACTCCCTGGATTGATCTATGCACCCCGGCTTGATTTTCTTTGTTGATCATCTTTGATTTGGTGTTGACTTCTCGTAATCCTTATTAAGGCTCTAATCCTTGTTCGCCCAACAATGGTTGATGTTCGCCTATCAACAATTGCCCCCTATCCTGACTATATGTTGCCCCAGACGAGCAACTTTGTGGCGAGCAAATGTAGTTAGGATATTATACTGGTGAAGATTTGGACGATCATCATTGAATTAGGCGATCAACTTCGTGTTCACCATTTCGTCTTCCCACGATCTGGGGGAGGTACGAGGATGACGTGGGCGGTATGATTGCGCGCCGCCCATGCGCGAGCAGTCCCGAGGCCACGCGCCCCTATATTTGCAAATAGGCCCTTCAATTTTCAACCTTGCTCAGATTTAACCCCGTTTTCCTTCAATTTAGCCCGCATTTTGTTGGAAATTATAGATTTTACCCCGTTTCTCCATGGGGTATAAATAGAAGTGGGAACTGAAATTTTCCCACTTCTTTCGACTCTGTTACAGTGCTCCGTCATTTTCAAGCTTCCTCCGGCGAATTCCAGTGTTTTCCGACGGGATTACTTCAATTTTGTATTTTCAATCCAACTCCAAGGTAGTATTTTCGTTCTTATCACTTAATTTTATCTTTTGTCTTCTTCTATTCTTCTAAAATTTCCATCGCCGCCGCGTGGGACCTTGCGCCACCGTCTCCTCCGGGGATTCGCCGCTATCTGCAACCTCTACTACCGCCGTCTGGTTTTCCTCTCCCTTTTTCTTTCTATGTCTTCCCAATCGAGCAATAAATCCGAGGAAACGCTTGATCCCCTCTTCCCTATTGTGGCACATGAAAATTGACCCCCTTTTGAAGTCTCTTCGGCCTCGGATCCTCACGTGGACTCCGTTGTTCGATCGGTAGAGGATACGGGTGCCCACCCGTCAGGGAGGGAGGTGGTGGTTGCTGCGAACAGAGATTCCGACGAGGGCTCCTCGACCAGTACTGAATCGGAGGAGGATCCCGAATTTGACGAACTCACTCGAGATTTCCTGGAAGGGATAGGGTTCCCATCTCCAAGAATGTTGGAAAATGATATTCCAGTTGGAGTTGCTCGACTCTTTGAATAGCGAGCATATGTTGAGGAACATACGAACAACTTTGCTCGCCCACAAAGAGAAGTGATGGATTTGGTAAGAACTGACTTCCAGGCGAGCAAAATCAGAAGTGTTGTTCTCAAGGAGGATCTTGACTCGATCCGAGAGACCTACAAGATCCCGTTTGACATTCATATGTGGGCCCCCAGGAGAAAGGAGAGAGCTGATCGCCCACCCCCAGGATGCACGGTGATCAACATTCATACGTAGATAGCTGGTTTGAAGCTGCTGTTGCCTCCAGTTATTGGTCGTTTTCTTGAGGCGACCAACCTTGCCATTACACAGATTACGCCGATTGGATGGATGAATCTGCTCGGCGCAATGTGTCTGTTCGCCCTCGAAGGATACGTTGATCGCCTTACTGCAGAAGAGATCAACTATCTCATGACAATTACTAAGTGTCCCATAGGCGAAGAAGGCTACTACTACCTCAAGGCCAGAACCGGACTCAAGATGGTAGAAGGGGTGCCGAACAAGACTCAAGATGGTAGAAGGATACGTTGGAAACAACACTTCTTTTTCATAGGGGGTGATTGGCGAGCATCTTCTGGTCCACACGGGGGCATTGGGCGAATAAACTCTCCCGCCGCTTATGGAATAATTAAGCGTAAGTTTATCTTTGTTCGTTCTTGAACTGTATTGTTCTAATTTAACTTTTCTTGTTTGCTCGCAGGTCCTCGGTTACCTAAGTGGAACTCAGAGGAGGATGAAATCGGTGCAGAGTTCTTGTTCACCTCCTGTTTGGTCGGTCTTCGCAATAGGGCAGATAGGACCATCCAGTACCTAAGCGAGGAGAAGCGTCAGAGAGCTTCTCGCCTACTCACCTATCCCCACCACTTAGAGGCTCAGATTGAGGTGCCCTCAGGTATATCAAAAATATCTAACTTCCTATTGAAGACTTGCTCGTCTTCTTTATTCTAAACTTGTTCGTCTAACTTCTTCTTCTTTTTTTTTTAGCCGAGCAAGTCACCGTCGTCGTCCCTCCCAGCTTTGCTCTCCTCAAACAAAGGGTGTTTGAAATGGCGCCACCAAAGGGACGAAGGAAGAAAGGTGATCCGCCTTCCAAGGTGTTGGGGATGACCAATAAGGCCTCTGCTGCCGAGCAGACCCAGCGGACAACTCTTCCGCCGAGCTCATCGCCAACCCCAGTTCCCGCCTCTTCTCCTCACGGCCCTAAAAGGATGAAGAAAGGAGATGGCACGTATGTATCCCAGCCACCTCCCACTGACAAGGGTAAATCTAAAGTGGGAGGGTCTTCTGGTCGCCTGCTCTCTACCGAGGTTGCTCGCCAGGCGCCTGCTGATGAAAGAGGAGGTAAAGCGAGCAAAGACAGGTAGACTCCTCCTCGTGGACCTGAGGACATCACCTATCTCGGGTGGGACGGAGCCAAATTTGCCGAGTAAGGACTCTTCTTTAAACTCTTCCAAGAACGGAATAAGTTAAAAAATTTACTAAGTGTTGAAACTTCTTTGTTCGTAGGTACTGGGCTAGCGACCATCTAGGGCGAGCAGATATGCTCCATCAATACGCGTGTTCGAAGACCCCGGCGAACATACGTGAGATCACTGATGATCATGTTCGTCGGGCAACTGAGATAGTTGCTCGCGCCTGGTCAAAGCCGCTAAACAAGACCGTCCTCGCCCAAGGGGCCATTGATAATTTTCATCTATCAATGATGCAAGCTGCCAATTCCCTTGTATCTGCTCAAAGGGGAATGGCTCAAGTGGTGGAGCTGGAAGACGCTGCCCGCCAACATGCTGCCACTGTTCGCCAAATCTCCGAGGAGAAAGACTTGATGGCGAACAACTTAAACGGCCAGATTGCTCGGCTCAACAACCAGCTCACCATCTATGTTGACAACGAGAAAAAGTACCTTGAAGAAATTCAAGGCTTATCAGCCGAACTGAAGGGCAAAGATGTTTTGCTTGGTGAAGAAGGGAAAAAGTTGTCCGTGGCCGAGCAAAGAATCGCGGAGCTCGAAGCAGAAGTTGCTCGCCTTAGGGAGGTGGAGGCCAGCACTTTTTCTCGCGATCAACTTGAGGCCGAGCTCCAGGCCCGGTCTGCCCCCATCTCAAACTTAGGATATATCTGTGCCTACGCTGATTGCATTCGCATGGCTGATGCGTACGATTTTAAAGATATGGTGGAAGAGATGGGCAAAGATTTGACCGAGTTCCTGGAGCACTACCCCCCTCCGAACAACATCGAGCTCCAACTGGGAGACATCGCCGAACTGGGGGTCAAGATTGATGTCCTTGACCCAAGCATCATGATTACTCGCCCTCCACCACAAGTTGATGAAGGCGAGCAAGAGGAGGAGCCGGCTGCTGCTGACGAGCAGGTTGCTATGGAAAAGGAACAAAAAGCCGCAGAGGACATAGCTAGAGACTTGATTGTTGATCCTCCCGCCGACCAAACTCAGGATCAACCTCCCGCCGAGCAACAATAGTTTTTAGGACAGAATAGTCTATTTTGTAATAGTTGCTCGGTAGGCTCTTCTTTGTAGTTGTTCGATTTTGTAGTACTTTACACTTGTACTATTTTTGGGGCTCAATGCCTTTTATTTTAATGGAACGTCTTTCTTATGTTCGCTCATTTTCTTATATATGTTAATTGCCTTTACATTTTTATCAATGTTTTTGCAATTATAACATATAATGTTGGGCCTTTGTTCGAATTGAACTCTGCCTTTAATGGAATTAGGGTTTAGCCTTAGGTTCTGTTCATTTTAAAAAACGAACAACCTTTAATTAGCTTTGGTCCTCAAAATGGACTTGTACCTCGAGCTTTTGGACTTTTCCTCTTCGACGAACAACTACTATGTTTACACTGAAAAATTTACAAGTGTTGTAAGACTGCTCGTCACTAACAAATATAATCTGACGAACAACTTTGAACACTAACTGAACATGCCCGCTTATAATATTTTTGCCGAGCAACTTTGTCTAAAATTAAAATAGATGAAACAACATTAAACTATACAATGTGCCGAACAACTTTACATTCTACACTTAGCAAAATTTCCAAAAAATTAGGCAAGTTTTTGGTTTGGTTTGCCTCACTTGGTTCACTGGCCCCCCAAGACATTTGTTCGCCCAATTAAGAACTTATTCGTCTCATTAATAGTACTTCTTCAGATGTACAACATTCCAGGAGTATTGGGCCGGCTTGCCTTCCATATCTTCGATATCATATACACCATTAACAAATTTTTTCGTTATACGATACGGGTCCTCCTAAGTTGGTCCCAATACACCTGGAGGTTGGGCGAGCAACTTTCTTAGAACCATATCTCCAACTTTGAATTCCCTGATTTTAACATGGGAATTATAATAGCGTTATGCTCGCTGCTTATAGGTAGCATTTTTTAGCTCTGCATTCAGTCTTTTTTCTTCGAGCAAATCCATCTCAGTAGCTAGAGCAGAGTTGTTCGCCTGCTCATCAAAGTTGGTCGTTCTAAATGTGCTGGTCTTTAACTCGATTGTTATCACAGCTTCTGTTCCAAAAGCCATTGCAAAAGGTGTTTCTCCGGTGCTTGACCTGGGAGAAACTCTGTATGCCCACAGGACTTCCGGGAGTTCTTCAGACCAACTACTTTTGCTCTCCGCTAGCCGTACTTTCAATGTATGCTTGATTATCTTGTTCATAGCCTCGACTTGTCCATTTGATTGGGGATGATAGGGCGTAGAGTAATATTTTTTTATTCCCCACTTTATGCAGAAATCTCTCAACTCTTTTCCATCAAACTGCGGACCATTGTCTGTTACGATGGTTTGCGGAACCCCAAAGCGACAGACAATGTTCTTCCAAATAAAGTTGATCATTTTCTGCTGTGTAGTTTTTACCATGGCTTCTGCTTCTGCCCATTTTGTATAATAGTCGACTTCCACAACGACAAATCGAACACCTCCAACTCCTGCTGGGAAGGGACCAATAATGTCCATCCCCCATCTTGCAAATGACCACAGGCTATAAACTGATACGAGCTGTTGGGCCGGGGTATGAATGTTTGGGGCAAAAATTTGACATTGATGACAAGTCTTTGCTTTCTTAATTGCGTCTTGACGTAAAGTTGGCCAATAGTAGCATTGTCTGATAGTTTTATATGCCAAAGCTTGCCCCCAGTGTAATTTCCGCATACTCCAGCATGTATTTCTTCGAGTATTGTTCGTCCTTGCCCCCTAGGCAAATATTTGAGAAGTGGGATTGATATTCCCCTTTTGTAAAGCCGCTCGCCTACCAGAGTATACCTGGCGGCTTGCTTTGTTAGCTTGGCAGCTTCAAAAGGATTGTTTGGTTTTTCCCCACTTTTCAAATATTTGACTATATTTGTTCTCCAGTCCTCTTCTTCACTTGTTTGTTCATCAAGTTGGTTGACATTATAACTTCTCGTTGATGGATCATTCATCTTTATAATTATAATATCTGCCAACTCTGCTGGTCCCTCACTTGTTGCTAGTCGGGCCAACGCATCTGCTTGCGTGTTGCTTGTCCTTAGAATCTGCTCAATGAAGACTTGTTCTAACAAGGACATCAGGTAAGCAACAATTCGCTGATACTCGATCATATGATTGTCTTTCGCCTCGTATTTACCTCGAACTTGGTTCACAATCAATTGTGAGTCGCTGAATATTTGTAACCGTCTAACACCTACTACAAGAGATAGGTGGAGACCAGTAATAAGAGCTTCATACTCAGCTTCGTTGTTGGTTGCCATGAAACCAAATTTAATTGCCGAGGTGAATACTTGTTTGTCTGGACTGATTAGAACCACTCCTGCCCCCGAGGCTATGTTGGTTGAAGATCCGTCAACATAAAGATGCCAGGGGTGATCAAGTCCTCTCGTCGAATCTAGTGGGAAGGTTAGTTCGACAATAAAGTCGGCTAACGGTTGCCCTTTGATCGCTGTTCGAGGAGCATAGGTTACCCCGAATTGGCTAATCTCTAATGACCACTTTAATAGGCGACCAGCTGTGTCGGGGCGATGGAGAATTTGTCTGAGTGGGAAAGTTGTTAGCACTTCAACTTGATGATCAAAGAAGTATGGTCGTAACTTCCTTACACACATAAAAAGTGTGTACGCCAGTTTCTCGGTTGGAGAGTATTTGATCTCCGCATCGTGTAAAGCTTGACTGACGTAGTAAATAGGTTGATGAAATTTGTCGTCTTCTCGCACCAGAACAGAGCTGATAGCCACTTCTAACGCTGCTAAGTATAAATATAGCCTCTCTCCTGGGACAGGTTTTGATAGGATTTTAACATCTCCCAGGTAGTCTTTGAGTTGGTCGAACGCCTTTTGACAGTTGTTAGTCCATGTGAACTGTCCTTTCTTGATAGCTTCAAAGAATGGACGGCATTTGTCCCCCGATCTGGATATGAACCGATTCAATGCTGCTAGGCACCCCGTAAGCCTTTGTACTTCTTTTATTGAACGTGGTGGTTGCATATCCACGATTGCTTTGACTTTTGTTGGATTGGCTTCAATCCCTCGTTGACTAACAAGATGACCCAGGAATTTTCCTGAATGGACTCCAAAACTGCTCTTCTTCGGGTTCAGCTTCATATTGTAATGCCGAAGAATATCGAACACCTGGGTCAAATGTTGAAGATGGTCTTCTTTTCGGGGGATTTTGACTACGATATCGTCTACATAGACTTCTACCGTATCTCCGATTTGTTCGTCGAACATTTTGTAAACCAACCTCTGATATGTTGCTCCGGCGTTGATGAGGCCGAAGGGCATTCTCTTCCAACACAACAAGTTTTTATTCGTATAAAATGCTGTGTTTTCTTGATCGTCTGGATGCATTGGAATTTGATGGTACCCGGCAAAGGCATCCATGAATGTTAGCATTTCATGACCTGCAGTGCTGTCTACCAACTGGTCAATGTGAGGAAGGGGAAAGTTGTCCTTCGGGCATGCTGCATTCAGATCGGTAAAATCTATGCATAGCCTCCAGGTCCCGTTTGGTTTTCTCACAAGGACTGGGTTTGCTACCCATTGCGGACAGAGTGCTTGTCGGATCAAGTCGTTGTCTAACAACTTCTTTACTTCTTCGTTCAAGGCCTGATACTTGTCTGGGCCATACTTTTTTCATTTTTGATGGACGGACCTTTTTACTTGATTGATGTTGAGCCTATGGCAAGCATGCTTTGGATCTATTCCCACCATGTCTGCATGAGACCATGCAAAAACATCTAGATTTTTGCTGAGGAACTCTTTCATTCGGGATCTGTAAGGCTCAGGGAGCTCAGATCCTATGTATAATTCGAGATCCTGGTTTTCAGGATTAACTTTGAACGCCTCCAGTTCTTCAACCGGAGTTGCTCGTCGTTTTTGTCCTTTCCAACGAGGATCAAGTATTGGTCCCTCAGGGTTGAAATTATTTTCGATGTTCATGGGCTCTGCTCCCAGGCGGGGATCTAGATCATCTGTTGGTTCTGACTCATTGTTGTTGGTCAACACCCGGCCCTCCAAGTAATCTGGCGAGTGTTGCTCGTCACCACCCTTTTGTTGTTCGCCAGAATGATGTTCCTCATGGGTGGTGAGGAGTTGTTCGTTCAACACCTGCTCGTCAAGACGTTGTTCGTCAGTATCTATGTGGTCTTCCTCTATGTCCATCATGTTCCCCAGTATTGATGGTTCATCAGCAGGATAGTTAGTTATTTTTTCCACCATGGATACTAATGCATTTTTGGCCTGCAACTGTAGAAGACATTCCCTGGCTTTCCTTTGATCTCCCTTGATTGTACCTGCTCCACTTGCTGTTGGAAATTTCAAACAATAGTGGTAAGTGGAACACGCAGCTTTGAATTCATTTAAAAAGGGTCGACCAAGAAACCCGTTATAAGTTGAATCCTGGTCTACAACCAAGAAGTCAACCATTCTTGTAATATTTTTCTCGGGTTTGTTTGCCGTTACAAGTTGTACTGCCAAAGTAACTATTCCCAATGGGACTGTTACAGCATTCCCAAAGCCTACAATTCTATGAGTTGAATCCCGGATATAGCCCGAGTAATCTCCAAGATGATCGAGCATCTTTTTGAACAGGATGTTGGTGTAGGCTCCAGTGTCTAACAACAATCTGTGGACCCGTGTTCCCATAATCTTTGCACAGATTACGAGCGAATCGTTGTGCGGAGTTAATATTCCTTCCAAATCATTTTCGGTGAAGGTCAATTCTATTGTCTGCATGATAGACGGTTTAAACCCCATTTCTTGGACTTGATCGATCGCTCGTAACTCAGCCTTTCTTTTTCGGTTGGAGATTGGTGGTCGTCCATCAGAACATCCTCCTGTGGGACCTGCAGGTTCCATCATGTATAAATCTTCCAATGGTCGAGTAGGAATGGTAGGAACTGGTCGTGCTGGTGTATTGTTTTTCTGAGGTTGATCATCCTCATCCTCAGAGTTGTTCTCCCGGACTCTCTTCCCAGGTTGTCTTTTAATAAAGTCAGAAAGTTTGCCCTCCTCGTAAAACTGACATAGCTGCTTGAGAAGATCTCTACATTCACTCGTAAAGTGCCCCACGCTTTGATGGTAGACACAATATTTGTTAGGGTTGAGTTTGCCGGTGTCTTGACAAATTTTCCGTGGAGGGGAGAGCAACTCCTTCTCCTTCACACTTTCATAAACAGTATCGACTGACACTGTTAGTACCTGATTTAATTTTTCCTTGAGCTCCATCCCTTCAGTGAATGCCTTCATGTTTTTAGGGACTCGATAGTTTGTTACGCCAGGTTTCTTGTTATTCTCCTTGGGATCAGCTTTGTTCTCCCCCAAGTTTGATTACAAGGCCTCGTGCATGGAAACGAATATGCCGGCTTGATTTCTGAATTCAGCATAACTTCTTGGGCACTTCAGACGTACCTCTTTCCATAGCTTCGATCCTTTTTTCAACCCGGCCATAACGGCAACGATTTTCGTGTCCTCACTAACGGGTTCACCTTCTAACAACACCTTGTCGAACCTTTCCATGAATACCCGATCCGACTCATCGTCATTTTGTTTTAGGTCCGACAATCGATGTTTCTGAGACAAGTACGACCCCGCCGTTGAGAAATGAGAAAGGAACTCTCGACTTAGTTGAGTGAATGAATGGATAGATGCTGGTGGCATCGCCGAAAACCACTTGTGTACCCGATCTCCTAAAGTTAAGGGGAAGTTTCGGCATTGAGTGGCGTCGCTGGCCCCCACCGAGACTATATAATCTGAATACTTTGTTAGATGAACTCTGGGATCAGCAACACCGTCATACTGTATGCTCGCCGGGAACTGGACTTTCTTCTGAATCGGGGCTTTCAGAATGACAGGTGATAGTAGTGAGGATGGCAAACTGGTTGTCCCCACACCTCTTTATTGGTCCAACTGTCCCTGCATGCTCTCCACTGCCCTTCTTAAACTTGATAGCTCATCCAAAGATGCCCCCTGAATTGGAGGCTGTTCGGCGAGCAAAGGTACCAACCATTCTGCTCGTCGCAGTCCCTCACTCGGAGTGGGCAAATCCTGGAGCTATTTTCTAGGGTTGCTCGCCGCATTTGGCCCTAGACGCCTGAAGGCAGATTGAGAGAGTCTCTCATGAATTGATGGGCGTGGTTGCTCAAATGTTGCTCGCCCACGCTCCACTTCCTGGCGAGCAACTTTCTCTTGTTGTTGGGGTTGGCCAAGTCTGTCCTATGCACTGGAACGGGTAGTTCCATGGCTTGACATTGTTGTTCTCCCACGAGCAGATTCAGCCTGGGCCTCTCTCGGTTCGACCATCTTTGCTTTGCCTTTGTCCCGCCTAATCTGGGCACTGTTCACTTCATGTTGTTTGCCCCTGGTTGACCTAGCCCTAACAACGTCTACAGGTCTGTCCCTAGGCCTTACTTGTGAAGGCCTATTCTGATCTTGCTGTCTCTATAGAGCCTGGAGAGCAGCAATAGTTTTGGCTAATTTGTTAGGGTTGTTCGCGAGGGCCTCCATTTCAGGCGGGAGATTATGAGTTATGGCAGTATGCTGTGATCTATTCACATGTCTAGGATTGCGATCCTGGTGGTCGGCCGACGAAACTCAGGTGGGTGATGCTCTCCTTGACAAGCGTGATGCTTGGGTTTCCTTTGATTGAGGCATTCTGAATTAATCTGTCTTTTTTCTTGTGATGAAGAACACCAAGAACACCAAGAACACTTCTATTTGAATCTTCAAATATTTCTTGAAGCTTTCTTCAAATCTTCAAGTCTTTAACTTGAAGTTCTTGATTAATCACACTAAATCGAAGGTTCGAACCCTTCTTCTAGCGTCAATTTGTTGGTGATCAAATTTAATCGGGTAGATTTGTGACTGTTTTAGTTCGGTTTAAGATCACCAATCAATTTCGTGTGATTGATTACCACCGTAAATGATAAATCGAAGACTCGGGTTATAAAATCGAAAATATGAAAGTCGAAATTGTTTTAATTTCGTATATGTACACGTTTTAGTGTGTTAGTGTGTGTTTAGGGGATTATTTGTGAATTTGAACTTCTATTTCTTAAGCTGGAGAACAACTATTTATAGAGATTAGCAAGCATGAGGTGTCTATGACTCTTGGTCTCCCTAGCTTGCATGCTTGACAAGTGTCCTTTGACCTTTGTTTGACCTTATCTAAGCTGAATCTTAGTTACAAAGTCTTCTTTGGTCTTATCTCGGACTTCATTGTTGTTCGTCCAGGTCGGCTTAGTTGATCCAGGATGGTTTTTCCCATAAAAGTTGTTCGCCTTTTGAGGTTATGGCTCAGAAGTTGTTCGCCTTTGTGTTTTACGCAGTTTGGCTTTGGGATCTTGGTCCTTTGTCCGTCGACGTACACCTCTTAGGCTGGTAGATGTACCACCTTTTGACAATGTTGCTCGTCATCAGTGACTTGGCAGAATGTTCATATCTGGTCTCGGGCCTTAAAACCTGTTCGCCAGTATGTTGTTCGTCGGTAGAGTTGTTCGTCAATTTATACACTCCCTGGATTGATTTATGCACGCTGACTTGATTTTCTTTGTTGATCATCTTTGATTTGGTGTTGACTTCTCGTAATCCTTATTAAGGCTCTAATCCTTGTTCGCCCAACAATGGTTGATGTTCGCCTATCAACAAGCAGCTTACAAAATGTTCTTAATATGAATTGCAATCACTCTCTTTTCTGTTTGGTATTAATTCAATAATTTCTTTAAAATTACATGGATAAATCTTTTCAATGTCATATTTTCTACAACTTTTTCTTTAGTTGGTGAGTAAAAGTAAGTAGATTCATAGATAAAAAAAAAAACCATGTTTACATGTGAATTTCCTAATATTTTTTACTGCATACATTATGATTATTAGTGTCTCCTTTCTTCTCAGTGATACAAGAATGTTATATTGATACCATGGGGTTGAATTAAACAATGAATTCCATGATTATATTTTTTTAATGAGTTAAAGAACACTTAATTCTTTGTTAGATTAGGTCGAAAAAAATTGACAAAGGTCATGGGTGGTGTTATTTCTTTCGTCAAAGTATTAATGGGGTTATACTGTGTATTCTTAATTTCTTTGTAAACAAGGTCGAAGTAAGGGGATCATTATGATTATTGAACACATATTGTAATTGATATTAAGAATCTCAATGACTAAATATGGTGGATTTCAATATATTAGAAGTTTTGAACTGTATTTTATTATGGTATCACTTTCTTTTCTTGTTTGATCTTTCATTTATTATGTAGATGCAAGTATACAAGAATACTATTTATGAATTTTTAGAGGGTAAATATCAAATATTAAAATAAATTTTTTATATTTGTCAAGTTTAAAAAAAAAGGTTAAAAAGAACAACCATTTGAACAAGATGAACCTTGATGTCAATATCATTAACAATAAAATTTAGTGTTAACATCCTGGGTAGACAGAATTGAGCTGCCCCAAACCTAGTATTGTTAAAAACCTATGAAGTAGTTTATAAAAGATGGGTTGAATATATTAGTTTCGTGAGCTTGTGGCCCTACTTGTTTGCGCCCCGCCCAGTTTGGGATCAAACCATGCAGGCCACAATTTTTTTTTCATAATAATAAAAAATTGCTACAGAAAAATCAGTCACAAAATTTATTGGTAAAAAAAAAAAATGAAGTCTTAGCCCAACATAATTGCGACAGAAACTGGCTATCTTAAATTCTGAGATGACTAACATTTGTCGCTAATTAGCGACGAACCTAAAAAATCCATCGTTAATGTTAGCTATGTCTATTTTAGTGGCGGACAAAATTCCATCTCAAATTCGCTAAGTACCACATGAATATTATTGTATATATAACACTGTAGGTGTATATGGAGACATGTGTATATGAGTAAGGGCAGATTTAAAATATAATATGGGGGCAGACTAGCTAATATTTTGACACGTCGAAACTAGACAAAGACTTATATATATGATATTGCTTAAGAGAATGAATACTTGAGGCCAATGTCCATTTAACCAATACTGTTAATGAAAGACATGTGTTTGGATAGATTTGAGACTTATAATATAAACTATTCTATGCAAAACTACCCTTCAAAATTTGTAATTTATTATATTATTTTTTTACATTATTTTTTTCTATTTCTATTAATAAGATTAGGACCATGTAATTGTTTTCTAGCACAATATATAATAACTTAAAAAAAATACTCATACATATTTAATACATTATAATTTATAAAGAAAAAACATAAAATAAATAAATAGAGGGACGAGAATGTAATTTGATTTGCTATATTGGAGTCTATGTTTGACAGGTAAATTAATTATTTTTATACAGGATATATATGGTCGATGTCCAAAAATGCGTGTTGAGGGAAAACTTTTTCATCATGCAATTGTCTGTAAACCACACGAGAGAGGTAATCAAACTTAGAATTTTAAAAGATTTTTTATATTAAAAACACTTATATAGGTTTCTTTTATTTGCATCATGTTATTTAAATTTTAAAAAATCATCGAGTTGCATTTATTTTTTTGGCGAATGATCTGAATTGGAGAATTTTGTAATAACACTTATGCTTTCATTTTGAAATATTTCAATTTGAATTGAATTTGTAATTTATATATTCAAATTAAAGTCTTGAATTAATTAATTTTTGCTTATTTAAAAGTCGGTTTTAACTAAAAAAATTGCTCAATTCAAATCTTCTTTAATTATAATTATTTTTAAACAACATGTTTAACCCAAAAAAATAATCATATTTTTAATTATCTTGAAACGTACACCGTTTTTCAATAGCCATCTTATGTGACTTGGTGAATTTGAAAAATAAAAAATTTACCAAACATTAAATTGAGAAAAAAAGAATTGAATTTGAATTAATGCATCTAAAATGTTGTTCCTTAAAATTTGAAATAAAATATAGGTTCCTTTCTTTTGATCATGTTAATTCAATTTTTCAAAAGCAACGATATAATTAATGCATAATAACAAGCATTCATGACACAAGAAATTTTGTAACAATAATAGCGATAGTCCATATCTATAAATTAAAATACTAATCCCTCAACATTAGGAGATGAATGATGAAATAATTTTGAATTTTGGCAAAAAAAAAAATGGTTTTCTAGGAAATAACGGTCTACATTATTTGTTTTCGTCATTTACTGATTAAGTAGGTAGCTACAAAAAATTAAAATAATATTTCATCTAATGATCCAAGATTAAAGAAATTTGATCTAATAGTTGGGTTCCCTCTAGTCTCAGTGAACATTGCGGCCACAAATATGCTTCGTTATTTTGACTGCATTTTTTTACACATTCTTTTTAGATTTAATATATATATATATATATATATATATATATATATATATATATATATATATATATTTGCTGCCACAAAAAGAATGCGTTAAGTTTTTTGGAATTATATTTGCATTAAGTTTTTTGGAATTATAATTTAGTATATTCTTGAAAAATAAATAATTGTGTAGTCAGAATTTTGTAGTTACTTAGAGAAAATTATATTTATATGATGTTTTATATGTTTAATTCTATAAAAAAATTACCATCTTTAGAATGTCTATCTATTACAACATCATCTTTTTTTCTTTGCAATTCAAATACACTTTTTTAAGCTTGGTAATCTGATACACAAATATATTTTATCACCATATTTAGTCTTAAGGGCCGCCGGAAGTGCCACATGTGCCACAATGTTCCCACGTTAGACGCCATGTAAAAAATTTGGTTTACAGAAAATGAAATTAACATTTTAAATAGAAGAAATTCAAAATATTAAAACCTAATAATTGGTAACATTGAAACTAGTGCAGAGGGTGGGGAAAAGAAGTTGTACTAACTGTTTAAAGGTTGAAGACAAGCTCCTAGCACAGTCATTTGGGCTACAATGAGAATAAACCAGCATATATATGATGATACCGCACTGGGGCAGTTTAAAGTGGAAGTTACGTACATAACTTCAACACAATCTACAGACGCTTAAGGAGTAAATATATGATCATAGTGACGATTCAATAAGTTATGGGACCAAATTTAAAAAGTTAATTTTTTGGGATCAAAATTGGACACTAGACAAGTTGCGGGACCAAAAAACTATTTGTCTCTGAAATTGTTATCAAGAACACTTCACAAATGTATGATCACTATTCCAATTTTTGTTGTATGTATGTATTTTTTTCGGGTATGTATAGTGTGAAACTTGTTCATATATAATTCACTTAAAAATAATTTTTAGTAGAACAGTTCAAAACTTAACTGAAAATAATTATTACCCTTTAGTGAAACAGTTGATATTCTTCATACCGGGTTAATTGCATTTTTGGCCCCAAAAGAATGCATTCATTTCAAAATATTAGTTCGGTAGTTTTTCTATACACTTTTGGTCCAAAGAAAATATGACAAATTGTATTTTTGATTCCAAGAAAATGTTTGGCCCCAAATCAAAATCTTTGTTTATCAATGTTTTCCTAAACTTTAATAGATGGGACCAAACTGCGAAATAAAGTACCACTTTCGTACATAGGTATCAAAGGTGTTTTGCATCCATTCGCTAGGGATCATAAGTACAATTTTCCGTCTTCATATCCATACTCTTAAGTGAAAACTTGTACACTCCCAAACTACTACCTTTAATAAAAATAAATAATACCCTTTAGTGAAATAATTCATACCATTTAAAGTGGTTCATGGATTAACCAATTCCAATTAATTGTTGTTAAAGTATTGAATTTTTGTTTCATGAAGTATTGAATTTTTGTTTCATGAACTCCCTTGATAACAAAATTCATGGAATTTTTTTAATCATTTAGGGTAGGGATTGACTACAACTTACTTACATATTGTCTACATTTTTATTTTGTAGGCATCTTAGTTTCTTACTATGTCTTGTGGATGAATTGTTTGTAGGTAATTATTAGTAGAAAAATTGCTAATAGGTAATTAATTACCTAAAAAATATTATTTTGTAGACAAATTGATTTCCTTACAAATATCATCATATTCAAATACTATAAATTCTCTACAAAATTAGTAATGTACATCACCATCTAACCATTACTAGAATTTTTCCCATACATCGGTCTATATTAGTTCATTTCTTTTGTAGTTTGTAATTTCTTCTTAATATTAAAAGATAAAAGTTTGGATATGTCTTCCAAAAATTCTCATTATCAAATTTTTTGAAAACACTTTCAAATATTTTGGTGGGGATTTTTCAGCCCGCCCCACTTCCGAAAGGTGGGCTTTTGCATGTTTTGACTTGCCTGCTTTGGCCAACCCGTTTCCACAGCTCTAAAACAAAGCCCACGTGAAAATATTATTGGAATTCTAAATCCACAAATCAGTGAGCAAACCTACAAAACTTGGAAAGAAATTTTATTATGAAAATTTCAAAATGGGGAATGGGCTTTGATTTAGATTGGACTTTTATATATTTAAAATAAAAAGAATGAGGAATTATGGGAACATATCTTTATATTGGGGTTTGAAGATTAATAGATTATAAATACAAAAATGTATAGTGGGTTAGTTTAAGATCTGCACTGGGCGAGCCCAATGTAGCCCATCCAAACATCCACAAGTGTATATGAGGACGTGTCAAAGTGACACGTGTAAATTTTTGTATGGCATAGTAGACGTGGTTGATGATAATTGATAGGCCGAGTCAGGAGGCCAGTCTATAAATGTCGCAATCCTGTAAGAGAATTTTATAAGAGGCTAAATTATTTCTTTATTGCCTCTAGGGTTTACAAGCGCCGCTAACTCCTGGGATTGACATGTGGTACCACCTCCCATCAGATGTTTCTGAAGTCTTTTCCTCCATAGAGCCTCAGGTATATATACTCTCGAATTCTATGATAACTTTACAAAATAATAGATTTTTTTTTAGAAAGTGGGTGATACTTTCTAAAAAATTATTGATGTTTTGTAGATCTTCATTTCAAAATTGCAATTTATTTATTTTCAGATTCAATAATTAAAACTTGAATGAAATGTATCTTAGCCTATGATTTGACTTTGGATTAGTTCACCTCAGCGATTTTGATTGTGCATCTTAAATTTTTTGAATCAAAATATTTAGACAGAGTATATTAATCGATGAATCATTGTCTTTGATATGATGTTGTGTAATATTATTCTTACACCTGTTTGCTAGATGTTTAATTATATATATCGGGGTTCTACACATAGTATTGATGACTTTCAATTTGTAAAAGCTTATCTCTCCAATTTGAGCGCATGACGTTTTGAAAATAAAAATGAAAATGATGACAATAAGGATTATACATTTCTTTTCCATTGTTTTACAATTAATGTTAAGTTGGTGTCTTTGAATGTAATTTGATTTGCTATATTGGAGTCTATCTTTGACAGAAAAATTAATTATTTTTTTACAGGATATTTATGGTCGATGTCCAAAAATGCGTGTTGAGGGAAAACTTTTTCATCATGCAATAGTCTGCAAACCACACGAGAGAGGTAATCAAACTTAAAATTTTAAAAGATTTTTTATATTAAAAACACTTATAATCTAATGATCCAAGATTAAACAAATTTGATCTAATAGTTGGGTTCCCTCTAGTCTCAATGAACACATTGGTCACAAAAAGTATGCTTCGTTATTTTGACTGCATTTTTTTTTTTTACATTCTTTTTAGATTTAATATATATATATATATATATATGCATTAAGTTTTTTGGAATTATAATATAATACATTCTTGAAAAATAAATAATTGTGTAGTCAGAATTTTGTAGTACTTAGAAAAAATTATATTTATATGATGTTTTATGTATTAATTCCATTAAAAAAAATACCATCTTTAGAATGTTTATCTATTTACAACATCATCCTTGTTTTCTTTGCAATTCAAAATATTAAAACCTAATAATTGTTAATTTGATACACAAATATATTTTATCACCATATTTAGTCTTAACTGCCGCCGGAAGTGCCACAATGTTCCCATGTTAGACGCCATGCATGTAAAAAAATTGGTTTTCAGAAAATAAAATTAACATTTTAAATAGAAGAAATTCAAAATATTAAAACCTAATAATTGGTAACATTGAAACTAGTGCAGAGGATGGGAAAAGGAAGTTGTGCTTACAGGTTAAAGGTTGAAGACAAGCTCTTAGCACAGTCATTAAAGCTCATTTTCCTGTCACTGAAAACTTTTAATTAGAAAAGCTTTAGTGACAAGAATTTGTCATTAAAGATCAAATTTCTTGTAGTGGACTGAGTGCAATAACAAGAAGGGGTCGTCTTTCTGGTTTTGGGCTACAATGAGAATAAACAAGCATATATATGTCTCCAGAAGAACTTCTGACGTGATGAGACCGCACTGGCACAATTATAAGTGGAAGTTACCACTACAAGAAAATTGATCTTTAATGACAAAATTTTGTATGTAATCCCATCACTCGTGAATATATTTTAATTCATCATCCCCAAGAGTTACTTCACTACTCTTTTCAGCAACTTGTTGCTCTTGGATTCGGAGCCAGCAAAATAAGTGGACAACATAATTATGTGGTTACGGTTTTCCATGAAGAGGATGAGTACAAGTGTTATGTATACACTATTGAGACAAGAGTGTGGAGAAATATAGACCCTTTCAAAGGCGGGGATATATTAATGGCCTGAAAACACACCAACTTCCTTTTCTACTATTCCGAGAGGAACAGGATCGTGTTGAAGATTGATACGTCTAAATTGCGCGCTGATACCGTACCATTATTTCACTGCCCAAGCTTTCTTTCACGAGGGAGAATGTAAGGGCCCGCTTGGTTGGGGGTAATGAGTATGAGGTAATGAGAATGATTCCATTAGTAGTGCTTGGTATTATCAATATATTGTAATAAGATTGGAAATGAATTATAATTTACCCATCATATGAATCCCCATCCTTTACACATTACTTGAATGACTCCTCAATCACTTTAATCCCCATTACCCTATAATCACTACCCCACCAAGCGGGCTCATTTTGATTTTGTAACATCATTTTCAGTTTGATTGTCAATTATTATGCTAGCTCTTTGAATTGTGTTGTTATATATATATCTTTGAGTCCATATACTTCTGTAATGGGAAACATTTATTAGGTTGTCATAAAACCTTGGTTTAAAATAGTTTTTGGTTTTACAATGTTTGGGTTGTTGCACAAAAAAATTCAAGAAATTTTTTTCTTACAATTTTATAAAAGGTACCTTATAATTTACTAGTTTTGTGTTTATAGGGGTGTTTACAATACTATAACATTCACTTGAGAGCGGATCGACTTCAGAGTCTAGCGAGAAACAAGACACCAAGGATGCTAAAGAACTGGTTGAAAACTACAACTACACAACTTGAATTAAAAAAGGCAGCGGTGGCAGAAGTTAAGAACTATTAGATTTGGCTTAAGGAATATTAAGGAGGCGTTTGGTTAGCAACTCCTCAATGGTAATGGGAATTATTTTCCATCTGTACCCCCATAATAAAAATGATATGTTGGGGGAACACTTATCACAATTGTGACTTCATTGCTAGTGTCATGCCCCAAATCTGGAATAGGATAATCAAAATGGAAGATTGATTACCTTATTTAGGAGATGAGGTTGTGATTTTATTCTCATTAACCATCATAAGTACACTAATTTTTAGTATAATTCTCATTACCATTGAAGAATTATTAACCAAGCGCCCCCTAAATTGTATTGAAAAATACTTCACAAATGAAAGAGCAACAATGTGTTATACATGTTACGGCATGCGAGATAATTGCTTGATGCTGGAATTCACAAAAATGTATACTCAATATTCCAATTTTTGTTGTATGTATGTATTTTTTTCGGGTATATATAGTGTGGAACTTGTTCATATATGATTCACTTAACATTAATTTTTAGTAGAACAATTCAAAACTAAAGTGAAAATAATTATTACCCTTTAGTGAAACAAATGATACTCTTCATATCGGGTTAAGTGCATTTTTGGCCCAAAAGAATGTGTTCATTTAAAAATATTATAGTCCCGTAGTTTTTGGCACCAAAGGTGTTTTGCAGCCATTCGCCAAGGATCAAAAGTGCAATTTTCCATCTTCATTTCCCATACATTTAAGTAAAAACTTGTAAACTCCCAAATTTATACCTTTAATAAAAACAAATAATACCCTTTAGTAAAGCAAGTCATATCCTTTAAAGTGGTTCATGGATTACCAATTCCAAAAAAATGTTGTTGAATTTTCTTATACAATCCCATGATTTTCTTTGAGATTTGAATTTGAAATCAAAATCTTTGCTTATCAAAGTTTAATTTTTCAAATCTTATAAACTTTGTAAAATGCCTCGTTAGGTAACTAAACTATTAAATTTTGTTTTAAAAGATCCTTAATTTTTTTAATCTTTAAACTATTGAATTCTTGTTTTATATTGTCCTTACGTTTTTGTTTATTTTAAAGAGTCTTTAAAGTATTGAATTTTTGTTTCATGAACTCCCTTGATAACAAAATTCATGGAATTTTTTTAATCATTTAGACTAGGCGGCTAGTGTGAAGTTCGCTCGAAATTCAAGCATATAAATTGCCTAATTTGTTGGATTTTCTTGCAATAGCTTACATTAAATTGACCATTTGTGTTTAATTATCGAGAAAGATGTTTGTGATTCATTTTGAATAAGATTGTGATACCGTTTTACGAAGTAAAATGGTATTTGATAGACAAATTCGCCGAAAATCACCACCTTACGGATAAGAATTAGAGAATAAGCTCACCACTCAAATGATTCCTCCCACGAGATAAGAAACTTGTAATTTGAAGAAGAATAACTCTTAAGAAATTAATATTATTATGAATTTGCTGCTTCTTTTTGGTTCATGCGTGGCCTATTTATACTTGGAACAACCCTCCAAGGATATGAACATACTTAGACATATCAAAAGACTAAGTCAAATCTAATAATGATAAATTAACTCTAATTTGACCTAACATGAATGCTATATGGCTGCCAACAACAAATCTTGAAAACTGATAATTTTGATCACTAAATAGACTAGACTCAAAGTATTAAATTACTTCTAAATAATTATACCAGATAATGGGCTGCTCAAACACAATATTTTGGGCTTCTATTATTTGCCGAATCATCAGCCCAAAGTTATTGGGCTCATCTGCGTCATTCTCCCCCAGTTCAACCGGACTCATCCTCGAGTCTAAAGGATTGTCGCCTTCATATGGTGAAAGGTCAGAAACATTAAAAGTAGATGACACACCATAATTCCCAGGAAGTTCCACCTTATATGCATTATCATTTATCCTCTTCAAAATCTTGAAAGGACCATCCGCACGAGGTTGAAGTTTATGATACCTCTTATTAGGAAATCTTTCTTTACGAAGGTGAATCCAAACCAAGTCACCTTCACTAAACACCACCTGCTTCCTGTGTTTGTTAGCTTGCTCTTTGTATCTCTCAGTTTGCTTCAATATCATTCTTTTCACCTCTTCATGAATCCTCTTGATGTGATCAGCTCGATCATTCGCATCCCCGCTGAAATGGTGATCATTAAGCATCGGTTTTAAATCCAAGGGACTGATTGGATTTAAACCATAAACTGCTACAAAGGGAGAACAGCCTGTAGTTTGGTTCACCGAACGATTTTATGCGAACTCAGCATGAGGCAATAAACTTTCCCATTCCCGAATATTCTTCTTCACCAAACTTCTCAACAAATCTCCCAAAGATCTGTTAACTACTTCCGTTTGTCCATCCATTTGTGGATGATGCGAAGAACTGAATTGCAGTTTAGTGCCCAACTTTTTCCAAAGAGTCCTCCAAAAATGACAAAGGAATTTTGAATCCCGATCAGAGGTGATAGATCTCGGAATACCATGTAGTTTTACAACCTCTTTGAAGTAGAGATCATCAACATTAGTAGCATCCATCGTCTTAGTGCAAGGTACAAAATGAGCCATTTTAGAGAACCTATCCACCACTACCATAATTGAATCTTTGCCTCTTTGGGTTCTCGGCAATCCAACGATGAAATCCATAATCACATCTTCCCACGGTCCAACCGGAATTGGGAGAGGAGTGTACAACCTGGTATTGCTTCCATGCATTTTTGCTTTGTGACAAGTAACACATCCCTTCACAATCTTTTCAACATCACATACAAGCTTAGGCCAATAGAACCTATCTTGTACCAACATTAACGTTTTATCTCGCCCAAAATGTCCGGCAAGTCTTCCACCATGAGCTTCACGAATTATGGCTTCTCGAAGTGAACATCTTGGTATGCAAAGTTTATTTCCTCGGAATAGGTACCCATCTTGGATAAGGAATTGATCACTTGTTCCTATTTGACAAGCTTTCCAACGATCGCCGAAATCAAAATCAACTTCATAAAGAGATTTAATTACCTCAAAACCAACAACCAACAACCATCAATCTTCTGCTTAAGGCGTCAGCAACTTTATTCATCTGACCAGATTTGTGCTTGAGAACAAAGCTGAAAGTTTGAAGAAACTCTACCCACTTCGCATGACGAGTACTCAGCTTGTGTTGTGTTCTCAAATATTTCAATACCTCATGGTCAGAGTGAAGAATAAATTCTTTTGGCAGCAAGTAATGGCTCAAATGAGTTAAAGCTCGAATGATTGCATAGAACTCTTTATCGTACGTTGAATACTTTCTCTTAGCATCATTCAACTTTTCACTGAAAAAGACAATTGGTCTTCCTTCTTGGCTTAAAACAGCTCCAATCCCCACATTATTCCATTTAAAAATTCCACCCTTCATACAATCAGTGATAGGTGCCACAAGAGTGCTGAAATTTTTAATGAACCTTCGATAAAAAGAGACCATACCATGGAAACTTCTCACATCATGAATGGAAGTAGGGGTGGGCCAACTCTCTATAGCTTCAACCTTGCTAGGATCCATTTTGATTCCTTCGCTTGGAATCAGAAAGCAATATTTGATGGTAATTTTGTTAATAGCTCTACTATCAGTGCACATTCGCCAAGAACCATCCTTCTTTGGAACTAAGAGAGCTGGGACAGCACATAGGCTCATGCTTTCACGAACTAGTCCTCTAGTCATCAAATGATCGACCTGTCTCTGTAATTCAGCTTGTTGCATAGGATTCATCCTGTAAGCTGGTTTATTCGGCAGTGTGGCTCCAGGAACAAGATCAATATGATGTTGAATATTCCTCATAGGTGGTAAGCCAACCGGAATCTCATCTGGTACAATATCTTTAAATTCTTCCAATAGTGGCTCTAGAAGATCATGAGTCTGAGTCGACCGAGCATCGCAAGTGTCCCAAATCAAGAGACCATAGACTTCCCCTTCCCCTATTATGGCTCTTTCGATTTGAGAACCTGTTACAAGGGTAACCCTAGATACCATAAAATTTTTCTCTTCTGGTTTCAGCGGTGCCAACACGATACGAATTCCATCTTTGATAAAAGAGTAAGTATTCTTGAATCCGTCGTGTGTAACCTTCCTATCGTATTGCCAAGGTCTTCCAAGTAACAAATGACATGCATCCATGGGTGCAATGTCACACCAGATTTCATCTTTGTAGGTATTCCCAATAGAAAAAGAGACCAAGCGTTTCTTCGATACCTTCACTCCGCTTTCCTTTTGGAACCACTGAATTTTATAGGGATGAGGATGAATTTCAGTTTTTAGCTTTAACTTCGTGACCATTTCTTCCGCTACCATATTTGTGCAGCTTCCGCTATCAATGATAACGTTGCGCACCTTCCCATGACTAGTGCACCTAGTCTGGAAAATATTATCCCGCAACCATGTCTCATCATCACCTTGTATCACATTGAGACTTCTCCGGATTGCTAGTGCCTCTCCTTCATCCGCATATTCTGTGACTTCCTCAATGTTCTCATCAACATTGCGTTCCACATCATCTTCTCCAGCTTCGTTTTCAATAATTGTTACCACTCTTCAATTTGGACAATCAAAAGCAATATGACCATAACCTTGGCACTTGAAACACTTTCTGGAAGAGATATTGCTTGACGTTTTCTGTTTCGTGCTGGTGTCTCCTTTGTAGTCTCCCTTAAGAGTTGATGTTCCCTTGGGTGCAGACTTGTTGTAACTATGAGTGACATTCTCTTGGTTAGAAGAATTTCCCTTCATGGTTATTTTTGAAGCATACCTCGCATTTTGATGTTCAATGGTGACAGCAAGTTTCCTAACATCATTAAAACTCCAAAATGGTTGCAATCTAATTGCATCAACAATCTCTCTCTTAAGTCCTCCCATGAACCTTGCAACAGTTTGTTCCTCTGGTTCATGTATATCACATTTGAGCATTAAATACTCAAATTCCCTGGTGTACTCTTCCACGGACAGATTGTATTGCTTGAAATTATAGAGCTTTGAGTAATTTTCTTGTCTATAATTTTCAGAAAGAAATCTCTCCTTCAACTCCCGCTTCATCTTTTCCCAAGTCCGGATAGGCTTTCTTCACTGTTTAATCCTTTCTATTTTAAGATTCTCCCACCAAAGAGATGCATAGCCTTTCAATTTGATTGCAATTAACTTCACCTTTCTTTCTTCAGAATACTCTTTAAATTCAAATATTCTTTCCACGGTATATAGCCAATCAAGAAAAACATCACCTTGCATTTTCCCGTCAAATTCTTGAATGTCAATCTTTGTATCGGCTTCATGTGTTCTATGCTGCCTTCTTTGCCCTTGGGTACTGAGATTATCGTCGCTTGATTCATCTTGTTCAGCAAATGGATTTTGAAATTCCATATCGTCACGTGTTTCCAGTTGATTCCTCCTTGGTTGATTGAGATTTTGTCGTTGAAGTTGCCCTCGCAATAACTCCAATGTTCTTCTTAACTCGTCCAACTTGATATCGCGCAAGTCTCTTTGACGAGCGGTAGGATCATCGACGTCAGGAATGGCCCTCCGACGACCAGCCATTGATAACCAAAGCTCTGATACCAAATGATACCGTTTTACGAAGTAAAATGGTATTTGATAGATAAATTCGTCACCTTAAGGATAAGAAAATCACCACATTAAGAATAAGAATTAGAGAATAAGCTCACCACTCAAAGGATTCCTCCCACGAGATAAGAAACGTGTAATTTGAAGAAGAATAACTCTTAAGAAATTAATATTATTATGAATTTGCTGCTTCTTTTTTGTTCATGCGTGGCCTATTTATACTTGGAACAACCCTCCAAGGATAGGAACATACTTAGACATATCAAAAGACTAAGTCAAATCTAATAATGATAAATTAACTCTAATTTGACCAAACTTGAATGCTATATTGCTGCAAACAACGAATCTTGAAAACTGATAATTTTGACCACTAAATAAACTAGATTCAAAGTATTAAATTACTGCTAAATAATTATACCAGATAATGGGCTGTTCAAACACAATATTTTGGGCTTCTATTATTTGCCGAATCATCACCCCAAAGTTATTGGGCTCATCTGCGTCTGATTGAGAAATTTTTAGAGCAAATACTTCTTAGCGAAATCGAACGAAGAGCAGAAATCGAGAAGCAAATGAATTTGGATATAATTTTAATAATTTTTGGCCCAATTAACTTAATTTGCGGCGCTTTTGATGATGAGAAGCCCATTTCCTATTTCTCATTTAGTTCAAATTGAGGATGCAATTACGTCACATGACTAACTAGCAAAGGAAGCTGGACCCACGCCACTTTTAAAAGAAGAAAAAAGAAGAGTTGGCTTTCATCCTCATAAGTTTAACATGGAGCCGGCCAGAAATTCTTCGCACCATATGCCGGAAATGAAGCCGCTATTCGGAAATTCAAGGAGAGTCCACCATTAATGGAGATGCCTAACGCCCGAAATCCAGAACTTAACGCCGGAATTGCAATGCCGAAAAAGCGTGGAGATACGGACACCATTCACGCCGGAAATTCGAAGAGCTACACTGGAAGCCTTCGATTCACGCCGAAATTCGAAGCAAATCACAGGAATTTGCAGAAAGAAAAGCTGTTGTTCGCCGGAATGAAAAAGTTTCGCATCCAGGAAGACTTTCACGTCAACCATATATTAGCCAACTCTAAACCAAAATCTTTTAGATTCATTGCTAATCTCCTCTGGATCAGAGATTGGGATTAGAAATTTTCTATTATATATGTAGAATTTTTTTATATATATATTTTAAATAATTGAAATTTTGTCATTTCGCCCCCCTTGAAATAATTTTTTTACTTTCTATACATTTCGCCCCCTTAGGGTCAATTTCCTGGATCCGTTCCCGATCTGGATTAGCATTATATTAGCCAACACCAAACCAAAATTTTTAGATTCATCTGTATTCTACTGAACCTCCAAAATTCAAATTAACCGGCCATCGCAAAACCAATATGTTGACCCATGCTCTTTGGTAACTGGTGGGCATATAAGTAGCCGACAAGATTAACGATGGAAAGTCCATCAATAAAAATTAGAGTTAGCGATTATCTTTCCATCACTAATCTTATAAATGCACCATTTTGGGTGTGTTAAGTGGCAAATTAGAAAGCAACGATGTAGGTGGCTAATTATTTTAAGGCACTTAAGGCAACAAACGAGAAAAATGAATAGTATCAGGAGAAACGAAGAAAGAGATAGAATTGCCAAAGACCTACCATGCATTGTTGAAGAGCCATTCCATCCTATTTAAAGTGCTTACCTCTTAATTGTCTACACATTAATAGTAAGTTTTTTTCATTTTAAACCGTTTAAAACTGATTATGAAGCATGTTTAATCATATATTTATATTATAGTTGAACCGTTTAAGTATAATATAGTTTAGGGTTTAGGATATTGGATATGAATATTAGTATATTGGTTCAGTATGATTGTGTATATTAATATTATGTTGAACCGTTAAAATTGAATATGTTTATTAGTATGTTGATTGGGTATATATGTTGAATCGATTAAGATTAGTATATTGATGGAATAATATTAGTTGAACCATTTAAAATAAGTATTTTGATTAAATATGTACATTAGTTTGAAGAATATTAGTTTATTGAGTATGAAATTTTATTTTAACTTAAAGTTTATATATGTTTGTTACAGATAAATGGACAAGATAAAGACCCCCTTGGAGATCAGGCTGACCACGGTTAGGAGAAAAGGCTTGGGAAGAATCGAAAGGGTTCATTGAGGCCTTATGTCCCCAAGTTTCGACGATTGAGGTCTATATTGTAGGGATTAAAACTAAAATTATTCCATAACTTTCAACCTTTATCTTTTTGTATCATAATTATTTACTTTATTGAATTAGTCTTACAACCATTCAATTTATCCAAATCAGTCTCAAATGGTAGGAAAACACATTAAACAACGTTGTTTCGATCACGTGCTCATATTTTCCGACAGAACCTGATGACGCATCCGACTTTTTGCCACATAGCATGCCCACTAGCTATTTTTTGCAAATTAAATAAATAATATATTTACAAAAAAAAAGCCAACACATTAAAATTAATTAAAATAAACATAATACTTAAAATTAAAATTAATAAATACCATCTTTACATATGCAAATTAAAATCTGATATTGAAATTCAAATCTATACATTTGCAAATTAAACAAAACTTAAAACAACTCACCAACCGCATATAATCCTGGAGAATCTATTAAATAAACGGTCATTCTATACCAATCTAGGGTTTTAATTTGGGGATTTTCTCTATTGGGGACGCCCAAATCGCCTTCGCTCAAGCTCATCCACCCCATCACAAGTATCATCTCCGGTACCACCCTTAGAAGACGACTTTGATAGAAAAATGGGCAAAAATCATCTGGCCTTTTAAAGAAATAGGAATTACGCAACAATATCGGAGTATGATTGCTCCATCACTTGTTATAGTGGTGCGATGATGTAGAGTTAGGGAGGGGAGAGGCAGCACCAATTGTTCAAAAATAGAGAACGATAGGGGGAGAAGCGTCGTGGGACCATGTTTCGGAGGATATTTTGATTTCCCAATTTCAGGAGAATTGTGGAAGAGGTGGGGGAGGGCAGAGGGAAGGGGTGTTGGTTGGGGGTTATGTTGTTTACCAAATAAATGAGGCTAGGATTAAATGGCTATTTAAGAGGACTTTGGTAAAAACATCAAATGATTGGGTTCTTATATGCTAGAATGATTGCTTGAGTGAAGAATAAAAATAAATGCATAAGAACATTAAGAACACCAAGAATTGCCAGGGGTTATTAATCCCTGGACTTAAATGAGAATTGTATTGATTGGATTGATGGGATTGAACTCCTCCTCTAGTTACAAATGAGGGGCTATTTATAGTTTTCTTACTACAGGGGTATATTGGTCTTTTTGACCTCTCAGGGGACAGAAACATTAAATGCCCCCAGCCTCTGAGGACGCGCGGGCAATGGAATGCTAGGGTTAGCAGGTGGCCGGCCACTAGCGTTTTGACACGTGTCCAAAAAGGACGATTCTCTGAGAATTTTCCCCATTTGGATGGAATATTCTCTCTGTCACTGTGCACGGAGGCGGCCTTTTTCCTCTTGGGGGATGATCTTGCCAGATTCCATCACATGCTCCATTTCCTTCTTGCAGGACAGAGACGCTACGTGGTCGGAGGCCGGCCTATTGGTGGGTAATGGAGGTCGGATACCTTTCTTGCGTGTTGGTTGTGTCTCGGTGACCTTTATTGGTCTTCTTAGGTCGAGACCGGGTTGGCCCGGTCTGGGCCCTCTTGTCTTGCATCCTGACCAAGATGAACGAGTATTCTAAACTGATCTCGGTACAGGAGACCGCGGAGGTCGGAATCCGTTGGGATCGGGGACCGCGGAGGTTGGGGTCCTTGACGATTGGGGACCGCTGAGGCTGGAGACCGCAAGGGTCGGAGACCGTGACGGTCGGGGACCGACTGGTCGGATCGGCGCCACCGAGTGTGCGTTGTCCCGTCACTTACGGCTCGTTTCAGGCCGGTGCCGACCTGTGGCACAAAATGGCCACAATAATTGCCCCCCAGCTCGGCTCTCAGAGTTTAATGAGGGGCGAGATGGTCGTTTGCCGTTCGTTGTTGGTTCCGGCCTTAAACTGCCCGGAGTGGTTGGAGCCCGGCCAACGGCTGACGTTTGAGAAGACACGTTGTAACGTGTGCCTAGAAAAGTGCGCGTATCGTCAGTTGATGCCTCAGATTCTGTGCATTAAAATCTGACGTATGTAACGTGATGTGATCCCTCGAATCTCGCGCATTTAATGCATGTCGTGCGCAGGCGCCTGACGCATGAACCGTCATTTCGAATTCTTACACATAGGCCCCTGCGCCTAGAAGTTTATTTGCAAAGTAGGTCCCTGTCCCTTTCTTAAAAATAGAGGAGACATTCCTCTTTTTGGGCTTTTCACTCTCGAGCAATTCGAATTCCCTTAGCAAACCTTGCAATCTCACTGCGATTTCTCCGGCGAGCTTCTCAAGGCGGCGTTCAAACTTGCACGGCGGCGATTTAGGCATTTGAGAGAGGTAATTGGAGTTTTAAACTTTGACATTTCTACTTTTTCTTCTTTTTCTTCAATTATGGTACGACGGTGGATTGGTCCTCCGCCGGGGCAAAGGGGAGGCGCCTCCTCGAGTGGCGGAGGAGGCGGCGGAGCTAATAGGAGATTGTTCGAGGGAGAGAGGGGCTCCGGCAGTGGGAGCGGCGCCTCTCCTTCCCATCTAGCGAGCTCGATCTGGGCTAGCAATGATGACGGCTTGGATGCACTATTCTCGAGTCCGGGCCGGTCACTGTTGGGTGAAGGTGCCCGAGAGAGGGTTCCGGCCGTGGCTGAGAATTCCCAAAACGAGGCGACGGCCCGACCTATGGAGGAGAGGAATCCGTTGGACGACCTCCTGGAGGTAGATGAAGAGGAGGGCGGCCATAACGAAGGTGATGATTTGGACAACAACCTGTTGCTTCAGAATCTCGCGGCCGAGCACATCAAACAAAGGCTCGGGATGGTGAATGAGGCCTCGGGGTCGGAGCAACAAGAAACTGGAGGTTCTCCTGGCGGAGGTCGGAGCATCAGCCATGATCGGCGGGACCAGGTCCGACGAGCCTTCCGTCTGTGGTTGGCGTACGTGGAGGAAAAGGACGAAACAAACTCCATCAACTTCGATTTTGAGGTATACCAAGAGCGTTATCGGCGGGGGCCGACCGTTTGTGATTCGGCCACGATTCGGATTGCAAATCTGGAGGAGTCACAAAGGTGGACCATCGGCCGGGTGCAGAGTCGGATGTCCCAAGATTTTCTCGATGGAGCCTGGGCCGACTGGGACGTTCCTCACGATGTGCATCTATATGCCCCGGAAACAAACGAATTGGCGGACCAGCCTCCTCGTGGGATGATGGACGTGACCCAAGATATGATGGAAGTCGGACTCTGCTTCCCCCTCCATCCGGTCGTCTCCTATTTATTGAATTATTGGAACCAGGCACCCATCCACTTGCTTCCGAATGCTTGGATGATCATAGTAAGCGTTATGGTGCTGTTCGGCCGGAATCGACTTTTCCAGATGCCGACCCCTGGCGAGATGACTTATCTCTATCGCATTCAGAGCGAGATGAGTGGGATCGGTGAGGTCTTTATTCAGACCAAAGGGCAAAAACTGGTGACCGACCTCCCGAGTAAAGGCCGGAAGGACCGGACGAAATGGTTTTTCGTTGGTGGGGCGTGGAAGACCGGATACCCGGATGGAATGGAGATCGATGTTCCGACCGACATCCGCCTTAAAAATCCCAGTAAGGAATTTTTAGCTTAAATTTGAATTAAGAGTACTGATCTAATTTTTTAATTCTCTTTGCAGGTTATCCTTGTCCTTCCGATCGAGAGCTGAATTTTGATTTCGCGGTCGTCAGGAAGTGAATATTATCTTTGCCGGCCGCAGAAAGGAATCAGGCCATCCTCCGAACTCGAGAAGCCCGACTTTCCAGCCGATTCTTTCAGTTTCCCCGTCACTTGGGGTTGACGGGTAAGTACCAGTGGTGAGACCGGGACCCGACCTAGTATGTTTTTTTTAACACCTCGAATTTTGACATTGTAGTGTCTGATTTTCCAATCGTGAGACAGTGTTCCCCAGAACTTCTTGATCGCTGCCCGTAAATGTTCTCCTTACTTGGTTCTTGCGCGGTGAAGAAGACGGCCAAAGGGGCCAAGAAAAAAAAAGGGACTGGCGTTCGGACCGGGATCGTAATCTAGGAGCCCATTCCTATCCAGTCCGTTTCGGCCACCGGGGCGGTTGCTACTGAGGTCCCGACCTCCTCACCGATTACCGGAAAGAAGAGGGGTCGGGAGGAGGCTGAGATCGAGGAGGCCGGCCTGCCTAGGTCGAGTCCGGGCCCGATCGATATCTCTGATGACACTCCACCCGGACCCAGGCCAGTCAGGACGGAGACTGTGGCCCATGCGGTGCTGGATCCAGGTCGGGAGGATGACCGGACCTATTTTGGTCGTGATCCAGCTCGCTTCCAATCGTAAGTTTTCTTAAGTTTTTAAATTCCTTAGTCGTATTCTAAACGAACCTGACCTGGTTATGTCTTTCTTTAGGCTGACGCGAAACAACTCTGACCTTCCTCCACTGGTGTGTGGACTTCTTGTCCTCCCGGGCCCCGGGCTCAATCGTAGATATGCCGGAGTACGTGAGCCGGGCAGTGAACTCTCTGCCCCAGGCCTGGACTCGGGAGTTGGCCGATATTCCCGAGCGCCGTCCCCGACACACCGGCCGAGCCTGCATTGCGTTGGCCAACCATACAACTATCATGGCCAACTTCGTGGAGAGTGAGCTCAACCGTGTAGCTAGCTCGCTTCAGAGGGTGGAGGCTGACCTTAATCGGGCTCGGAAAGAGAAGGCCGGCCTTGAGAGTGAAAATGCCGCGCTAAAAAAGGAGAAGGACTATGCGGTCGGCCAGATGGAGGCCGTTCTGAAGGAGAAGGAAGATGCCTTAGGCCGGGCGGAGACGGCATACAAAGCCCTGGCGGATGCCCGGAACCGGGTAGCTGAGATGGAGGACGCCAATGCCGAGCTGCGGCTGGAGGCGCACCGAGCTCGAGGGGAGGCCGATCAGGCCCTGGCCCAGCAGGTCGAACTGGAGAGAGAGCTCCAAAGAAAGAATGACGATCTGGCTGCTGCTCTGAGCCGGCCGGCATATGATCCGGAGGATCCGGTTCCCAACCCTGCACTTTTCTCGGAGTTTTGTTTTTATATGGCCGTTGCCAATTTGATCCGGGTCGGGCGCCAAGCCAGTTAGGATACCAAAGCCCAGGAAGACTATTTCCGGGGTTATGCCGCCAAGAACCCGATTAACGAAGGTTATTGGCTGTCCTTTCTCGATCTTGAGGCCGATTATGGGGTGGACCTTTCTTGGTTTCCCCACCGGCACTGGCTGATCATGCCGGGTCAAAATCCCCCGGCCGGTGGCGAAGAGGAAGAAGAGGTGGAAGAGGAAGAGGCTCCTCTGGAGGGTTCCCAGGTGGCGGGAGGAAGTGTCGCGGAGGCCTGCATCGATGAAGTGGCTGCCTTTGTGGCCGAACTGGAGGGCAGGCGAGCCCGGCGGCCGGGGCAGACGATCCTTGATTTTTCTTTATTTCTTCAGGATGTAACCGGCTTCCGACTGGATGTGTCTTTCCTTATTTTTGAATTGTTGTACTCTTTCCCGGCTTTTAAACCGGTTTCTTGAAATGAAATTTAGATTTTCTTTGAACTTTTCTGCTTCGTTTTTGCTCTTTCTTTTATTTATACTTGTCAAAATGTTTTAAATTTTAACAAGTATGAATGAGATTTTTCCCCGGGCTTGAGCGAGATATGCCGATCTCAATTGGTCGGCATGTGCTTTTGAACTGAGCTCGGTTTTTGAATGGCCTAGAATGGCCTTCCCGGGCTCAAGTGTGATATGCCGACCTCGATACGGTCGGCATATGTTTTTGAACTGAGATCGGTTTTTTAATGGCCTAGAATGGCCTTCCCGGGCTCAAGTGTGATATGCCGACCTCGATACGGTCGACATATGCTTTTGAACTGAGCTCGGTTTTTGAATAGCCTAGAATGGCCTTCCCGGGCTCAAGTGTGATATGCCGACCTCGATACGGTCGGCATATACTTTTGAACTGAGCTCGATTTTTGAATGGCCTAGAATGGCCTTCCCGGGCTCAAGTGTGGTATGCCGACCTCGATACAGTCGGCATATGCTTTTGAACTGAGCTCGGTTTTTTAATGGCCTAGAATTGCCTTCCTGGGCTCAAGTGTGATATGCCGACCTCGATACGGCGGCATATGCTTTTGAACTGAGCTCGGTTTTGAATGAGATTGAGTTGCGCACAGAACTTTGTATTGGTTGAAACTTATATTACATAGTACAATTTTGATTACTGATAGTACTTCTTCAAGTGAATTGCATTCCAGGGGTATTGGTCCGGAGTGCCGTCCATAAGTTCCAACTCGTAAGCTCCCTTGGAGAGCCACTTGGATATCCTAAACGGGCCCTCCCAGTTCGGGCCGAATACCCCTTTAGGGACCTAAACCCTCTTGAGGACGAGGTCGCCGACCGGGAATTGTCTGGCCTTTACCTTAGAGTTGAAATTTTTTTTCAGATTTCTTGTTGTAGGCCGCATTCCGGAGGTTGGAGTTGAGTCTCCGTTCTTCTAGCATGTCCAGATCGATCATCCGGGCGGTGTCGTTATCATCCGTGATTGTCTGGGCCGTCCGGTGGCTTGGGAGAGAGACCTCTGATGGGATGACGACCTCGGTTCCAAAGGCCAAAGCGAAAGGTGTTTCACCCGTTGAGTTTCTAGTAGTTGTTCGATACGACCAAAGTACGTCGGGTAGCTCGGCCGCCCACTTCCCCTTCTTGTCCTCAAGCTTAGCTTTAATAGTGTGCTTCAGGATTTTATTTATGGCCTCTACTTGGCCGTTCGTCTTTGGGTGGTAGGGGGTGGAGAAAACTTTCTTAATTTTCCACTTTTCACAGAACTGGATCATCTGGAGGCCGTCAAACTGCTTCCCGTTGTCGGAGATGATCACTTGAGGTAGGCCGAAATGACAGATGATGTTCTTCCAAATAAATTTTATGATTTGAGTCTGGTTGATCTTGTTGAGCGGCTCGGCCTCCGCCCACTTTGTGAAATAGTAGACGGCTACGACAGCGAATTTGTGTCCCCCGGGCGCAGTGGGCATCGGTCCGATCAGGTCGATGCCCCACTGGGCGAAAGGCCAAGGGCTGTACATGGAGGAGAGCTGCTCGGGGGACAACTTGATGTTGGGTCCCAAGATTTGACACTTGTGACACGACCTCGCAAAGTTGACAGCGTCCTTGTTCAGGGTCGGCCAGAAATATTCTTTTCTGATCACTTTATGGGCTAGAGCCCGGCCTCCGGCGTGATTCCCACACACCCCCTCATGGATCTCGGCCAGGATGCACTGGCCTTGCTCCGGGGTTATACATTTTAGGAGTGGGTGGGTGAAACTTCTTTTATACAAGAGATCATCAATGAGGGTGTACCTTGACGACCGGAGTTGTAGTTGTCGGGCCCGAACTCTGTCCTCCGGGAGCGTGCCGGTCTTTAAATAATTCACGATCGACATCATCCAGTTTTCACATGTGCTTAGAACGGTTGACACTTGTGCTCGGATGACCGTGGGGGTTCCGAGTGCGGAGAGTTGGATGTTGGTGAGGTCGGCGGTGCCCTCGGCGGTCGCAAGTTTGGATAGGGATTCGGCCTGGGTGTTGTGCTCCCTTGGGATCTGTTCTATGAAGACTTGATGGAACTTCTCGCAAAGAGTCGTGACCAGGTCAAGATATTTCACCATTTGCTCTCCCCGGGCCTCGTATTCTTCCTTTATTTGGTTTACTACGAGGAGGGAGTCCATGAAAACGTGCAGTCGGCATACCCCGATGGCGATTTCAAGCTCAAGACCCCCGACCAGAGCCTCGTATTCGGCCTCATTGTTAGTGGCCGGGAAACTGAATCGGATCGCATGAGTGAAACTCTGGCCCTCCAGTCCGACCAGAATGATACCGGCCCCGGCACAAGCGCTGGTTGACGACCAGTCCACGAAAAGCTTCCACGGGGGGTGGTCGATTCTTGTGAACTTTGGAGGGAAGGTGAGCTCCACCACGAAGTCTGCCAGAGCCTGGCCTTTGATGGTCGTTCTTGGGGCGTATGTGACTCCGTACTGAGCGATCTCTAAAGATCGCTTCAATAACCTGCCGCTGGTGTCCGGCCGGTGTAAGACTTGCCTCAAGGGAAGAGTGGTGAGGACCTCCACTCGGTGGTCGAAAAAGTAGGGTCTTAGCTTTCTTACACTCATGATCAGAGCGTAGGCCAATTTTTCGAGGGGGGTGTATCTGAGCTCGGCGTCATGTAAGGCTTAGCTCACAAAGTAGATCGGAAGGTGGTTCTGACCGTCCGCCCGGACGAGTACCGCACTGAGGGTGACCTCGGAGGCCGCGAGATACAAGTAAAGCTTTTCCCCTGGGACCGGCTTGACCAAAATTTGTGGGTTCGCCAAGTATTCTTTTAGTTTTGAAAAGGCTACTTGACTTTCCCTATTCCAAGAGAATTTGCCGTTTTTAATTGTCGAGAAGAAAGGCTCACTCTTATCTCCGAGTCGGGCTATGAATCTGTTAAGAGAAGCGAGGCACCCCGTCAAGCGTTGCACTTGTTTGATCGTCCTGGGCTCTTTCATGTCAAGGACGACCTTGATCTTGGCCGGATTGGCCTCAATCCCCCGCTGGCTGACGATGTGTCCGAGGAATTTGTCGGCTCCACCCCGAAGTTGCATTTCTTCGAGTTCAGCTTCATGTTGTACGCCTTGAGGATCCTGAAGGTCTCCTCGAGGTCTCTGAGGTGGTCTTTCTTTTTTAGGCTTTTTACTATGATGTCGTCGATGTAGACCTCCATGGTCTTTCCGATTTGATCTGTGAATATTTTGTTGACCAATCGTTGATAGGTCGCCCCGGCATTGATTAGGCCGAACAGCATTCGGAGCCAAGAAAATACATCATTTTCCGTGTGGAAAGAGGTGTGTTTGATGTCCTCGACGGTCATCGGGATTTGGTGGTAGCCGGTTGTTGGTCCCAAAAAGGTTATCCAGCGGAAAGCGTTTTAAGTTTATTTTTAAGAAAAACCCTTTTAAAAGATAGTACTAAAAGAAATGCAGAAAACTAAATGCAGAATGTAAAGAACACCAGATTTATAGTGGTTCGGACAACAGGTCCTACGTCCACTCTCCCTTTCTCCAAAGGGGACTTTCTCTCCAACCAACGTACTCACGAACCACTGGAATTGCGAAGTACCAGCTCCTTCGTACAACTTGCTTACAACAACCTTTCAAGGTTAATAGGTTGAGTAAATCTCCAACTAAAAACTCCTAAAGAGTATATATAAACTTGAATGAACAAGGTGAGTAACTGGAAGAGTTCGTGTGTCTCGTGTGCTCTCGCCCGACTCTTATGTAGAACTTATCCAAGCACTCCTATTTATAGTTGTAGGAATTAACTAGCCGTTGGAGTGCTAGCAATTCAAACAACCATAATTTGAGGAATATAATCAATCAAAGATTGATTATATGATTGATTAGTTGACTTTCAATCAAGCAATCAATCAATCAGATCCTCCATATGTTGACTCTCCAGATTGCCTTCACCTCCATCATGATCTCCAAAATCTACTTGTCTCCAGATTACACGCAGCCTCCATGTGGGTGAACTAATCCGTCACACTCATCTGATCAGGACTCGTCTGGTCTGGGGTCTTCTGGTCGGGTAAGATAACACTTTTGCTCTGAACCTCATCTGGGAGAGGTCTTCTGGCAGACTCCTCTGGTCAGGCTCCTCTGGGCAGACTCCTCTGGTTAGACTCCTCTGGTCAGACTCCTCTAGCAGATTCCTCTGGTCAGACTCCTCTGGTGACTCGTCTGGTCAGACTCCTCTGGCAGACTCATCTGGTCAGACTCCTCTGGTAAGACCTCATCTGGTCCTCTGGTCAGAGCTCATCTGGTCAGACTCCATTGGTGACTCGTCTGGTCAGACTCCTCTGGTCAGACCTCATCTGGTCAGACTCCTCTAGACCTCATCTGCTCTGGTGACACTTCTGCTCTGGTCTGGACACCTCATCTGGTCTGCACATATTTCTTCCCCCTTAACCAAAGACCTATTCTAGACCTAGACTAATCTATAGCTGACTAACAGGTTCAGCTAGTCCTATTACAAGTTCTTGTTTTAACATCTTCAAAATATCTAATCTATATCCTAACAATTTCCCCCTTTTTGATGATGTTAAAACTGAAAGAACTGAAATAAAACAAGACAAGAAAATTTTGAAATATCTAAATAGAGATTCTAGCAGGCTGGGTCAACTGATCTTCCCCCTCAAAGTATGCTCAACTGATATTGGGGCAAAACATCAGCTGGTCTTCTTGTGTATCTGCAGGCAATCAACTTTTTGGTACCCTTCTGGGTCCAGGGGGGTTAGCACAATTTTTAGGAAGCCACAAGAATAGAGCATCCTTTTTTTAATCAGGTGATCTTATCTTTCTTCCATATAAGTCCATAAAAACACACTCAACAAAAGAACCTTGGACATGGTTATTTCTTCTAGAGGCTCTTCTTCTCTTCTGAGCTTGTCCAGTAGAAGGAATAACTTGTCCTAATGCAATAGTCTTGAAATTTTGTTGATAAGGATAAGTCTTGCTAGAACCATCAAAAGTTCCAGCTGGTCTGGCAGATGTCTTAAAGGTCTTCTGCAGGTGAGTAGAAGTCATCTGGTTCTGCCTCTTTTGAGAAGATCCAGACTGTCTTCTACTCTGCTGGCCTGGCTGAGGTCTTTTATTCTGGGTATAACCCTTCTTAAAATTCCTCCTCTGCCTTTTGGGTTTTTGAGTTTTAGAACTCATCTGCCCATTAGGCTGAGTTGCCTGGCCAGCTGACCTCTTGCCCTTATCAATAAAATTTCTAGGCTGTTCTTCTTTCCGAACATGTGAGGATTCAGGTTTGGAATAACCAAGGCCTGTTTTATCATGCTCTCTTTGAGATGAGGCAGCTATGTGTGACACAACATTGTTTGCTGTAGTCAGCTGCTCCAATCTGATCTTGAGCTTGTCCTCACTTTCTCTTACAATTTTGTTTTGGTGGAAGAGTTCATCAAACTTAGCTTTGAGCAGATTATATTCATTGTCTTTCTCAATGTTTTCAACAACCAACCTTTCTATCAGCTTAACTTGTTCATTACATCTGGTTGTCAAGTCAGAAGACTCTTCGACCAGTGTATGATTTTGTTCAGCTGGTAGATCAGCTGAGTTGCCTAGACATTGTGAAAGCTTCTGATTTTCTGCTTTCAGCTTTGAGTTCTCATCTTCCAACTTTTGACAAAGTTGTATAGAAATTTGGAGATCTAATAGCATCTTCTGCATATCAGACTCCTCTGATTGTCCAGAAAAATGAAAAAGATGAAAAGGAAGAGGAAGTTCGATTACATACCTCATATGTTACTAGACATATCTCTTCGTCTGGTCCAAAATTGGATGATGAACCAGAAGTGGATACCTCTTCTTCCTCATCTGCTAAGCTTCTTTTGGAGTAACTCCTAGTGTATCTTCTACTGCTTCTCTTCGAGCCCATTTCTGCAAAATTTGTTAGTACAACAAATATTTGGGTTTTCAAAAAAATGGATCTGCCCTGGTGACAACCAAAATAATTTCAAAACAGTGGTCTGTAGGACACACTGCTCTGATACCACTTGCTGGTCCCAAAAAGGTTATCCGGCGGAAAGCGTTTTAAGTTTATTTTTAAGAAAAACCCTTTTAAAAGATAGTACTAAAAGAAATGCAGAAAACTAAATGCAGAATGTAAAGAACACCAGATTTATAGTGGTTCGGACAACAGGTCCTACGTCCACTCTCCCTTTCTCCAAAGGGGACTTTCTCTCCAACCAACGTACTCACGAACCACTGGAATTGCGAAGTACCAGCTCCTTCGTACAACTTGCTTACAACAACCTTTCAAGGTTAATAGGTTGAGTAAATCTCCAACTAAAAACTCCTAAAGAGTATATATAAACTTGAATGAACAAGGTGAGTAACTGGAAGAGTTCGTGTGTCTCGTGTGCTCTCGCCCGACTCTTATGTAGAACTTATCCAAGCACTCCTATTTATAGTTGTAGGAATTAACTAGCCGTTGGAGTGCTAGCAATTCAAACAACCATAATTTGAGGAATATAATCAATCAAAGATTGATTATATGATTGATTAGTTGACTTTCAATCAAGCAATCAATCAATCAGATCCTCCATATGTTGACTCTCCAGATTGCCTTCACCTCCATCATGATCTCCAAAATCTACTTGTCTCCAGATTACACGCAGCCTCCATGTGGGTGAACTAATCCGTCACACTCATCTGATCAGGACTCGTCTGGTCTGGGGTCTTCTGGTCGGGTAAGATAACACTTTTGCTCTGAACCTCATCTGGGAGAGGTCTTCTGGCAGACTCCTCTGGTCAGGCTCCTCTGGGCAGACTCCTCTGGTTAGACTCCTCTGGTCAGACTCCTCTAGCAGATTCCTCTGGTCAGACTCCTCTGGTGACTCGTCTGGTCAGACTCCTCTGGCAGACTCATCTGGTCAGACTCCTCTGGTAAGACCTCATCTGGTCCTCTGGTCAGAGCTCATCTGGTCAGACTCCATTGGTGACTCGTCTGGTCAGACTCCTCTGGTCAGACCTCATCTGGTCAGACTCCTCTAGACCTCATCTGCTCTGGTGACACTTCTGCTCTGGTCTGGACACCTCATCTGGTCTGCACATATTTCTTCCCCCTTAACCAAAGACCTATTCTAGACCTAGACTAATCTATAGCTGACTAACAGGTTCAGCTAGTCCTATTACAAGTTCTTGTTTTAACATCTTCAAAATATCTAATCTATATCCTAACAATTTCCCCCTTTTTGATGATGTTAAAACTGAAAGAACTGAAATAAAACAAGACAAGAAAATTTTGAAATATCTAAATAGAGATTCTAGCAGGCTGGGTCAACTGATCTTCCCCCTCAAAGTATGCTCAACTGATATTGGGGCAAAACATCAGCTGGTCTTCTTGTGTATCTGCAGGCAATCAACTTTTTGGTACCCTTCTGGGTCCAGGGGGGTTAGCACAATTTTTAGGAAGCCACAAGAATAGAGCATCCTTTTTTTAATCAGGTGATCTTATCTTTCTTCCATATAAGTCCATAAAAACACACTCAACAAAAGAACCTTGGACATGGTTATTTCTTCTAGAGGCTCTTCTTCTCTTCTGAGCTTGTCCAGTAGAAGGAATAACTTGTCCTAATGCAATAGTCTTGAAATTTTGTTGATAAGGATAAGTCTTGCTAGAACCATCAAAAGTTCCAGCTGGTCTGGCAGATGTCTTAAAGGTCTTCTGCAGGTGAGTAGAAGTCATCTGGTTCTGCCTCTTTTGAGAAGATCCAGACTGTCTTCTACTCTGCTGGCCTGGCTGAGGTCTTTTATTCTGGGTATAACCCTTCTTAAAATTCCTCCTCTGCCTTTTGGGTTTTTGAGTTTTAGAACTCATCTGCCCATTAGGCTGAGTTGCCTGGCCAGCTGACCTCTTGCCCTTATCAATAAAATTTCTAGGCTGTTCTTCTTTCCGAACATGTGAGGATTCAGGTTTGGAATAACCAAGGCCTGTTTTATCATGCTCTCTTTGAGATGAGGCAGCTATGTGTGACACAACATTGTTTGCTGTAGTCAGCTGCTCCAATCTGATCTTGAGCTTGTCCTCACTTTCTCTTACAATTTTGTTTTGGTGGAAGAGTTCATCAAACTTAGCTTTGAGCAGATTATATTCATTGTCTTTCTCAATGTTTTCAACAACCAACCTTTCTATCAGCTTAACTTGTTCATTACATCTGGTTGTCAAGTCAGAAGACTCTTCGACCAGTGTATGATTTTGTTCAGCTGGTAGATCAGCTGAGTTGCCTAGACATTGTGAAAGCTTCTGATTTTCTGCTTTCAGCTTTGAGTTCTCATCTTCCAACTTTTGACAAAGTTGTATAGAAATTTGGAGATCTAATAGCATCTTCTGCATATCAGACTCCTCTGATTGTCCAGAAAAATGAAAAAGATGAAAAGGAAGAGGAAGTTCGATTACATACCTCATATGTTACTAGACATATCTCTTCGTCTGGTCCAAAATTGGATGATGAACCAGAAGTGGATACCTCTTCTTCCTCATCTGCTAAGCTTCTTTTGGAGTAACTCCTAGTGTATCTTCTACTGCTTCTCTTCGAGCCCATTTCTGCAAAATTTGTTAGTACAACAAATATTTGGGTTTTCAAAAAAATGGATCTGCCCTGGTGACAACCAAAATAATTTCAAAACAGTGGTCTGTAGGACACACTGCTCTGATACCACTTGCTGGTCCCAAAAAGGTTATCCGGCGGAAAGCGTTTTAAGTTTATTTTTAAGAAAAACCATTTTAAAAGATAGTACTAAAAGAAATGCAGAAAACTAAATGAAGAAAGTAAAGAACACCGGATTTATAGTGGTTCGGACAACAGGTCCTACGTCCACTCTCCCTTTCTCCAAAGGGGACTTTCTCTCCAACCAACGTACTCACGAACCACTGGAATTGCGAAGTACCAGCTCCTTCGTACAACTTGCTTACAACAACCTTTCAAGGTGAATAGGTTGAGTAAATCTCCAACTAAAAACTCCTAAAGAGTATATAAACTTGAATGAACAAGGTGAGTAAGTGGAAGAGTTTGTGTGTCTTGTGTGCTCTCGCCCGACTCTTATGTAGAACTTATCCAAGCACTCCTATATATAGTTGTAGGAATTAACTAGCCGTTGGAGTGCTAGCAAATCAAACAACCATAATTGGAGGAATATAATCAATCAAAGATTGATTATATGATAGATTAGTTGACGTTCAATCAAGCAATCAATAAATCAGATCCTCCATCAGTTGACTCTCCAGATTGCCTTCATCTCCATCATGATCTCCAAAATCTACTTGTCTCCAGATTACACGCAACCTCCATGTGGGTGAAATAATCCGTCACACTCATCTGATCAGGACTCGTCTGGTCTGGGGTTTTCTGGTCAGGTAAGATAACACTTCTGCTCTGAACCTCATCTGGGAGAGGTCTTCTGGCAGACTCCTCTGGTCAGGCTCCTCTGGGCAGACTCCTCTGGTCAGACACCTCTGGCAGACTCCTCTGGTCAGACTCATCTGGTGACTCGTCTGGTAAGACTCCTCTGGCAGACTCCTCTGGTCAAACTCCTCTGGTAAGACCTCATCTGGTCCTCTGGTCAGAGCTCATCTGGTCAGACTCCACTGGTGACTCGTCTGGTCAGACCTCATCTGGTCAGAATCCTCTGGACCTCATCTGCTCTGGTGACACTTCTGCTCTGGTCTGGACACCTCATCTGGTCTGCACAGATTTTTTCCCCCTTAACCAAAGACCTATTCTAGACCTAGACTAATCTGTAGCTGACTAACAGGTTCAGCTAGTCCTATTACAAGTTCTTGTTTTAACATCTTCAAAACACCTAATCTATATCCTAACACCGGCGAAGGCGTCCATGAAGGACATCATCTCGTGGTCGGCCGTGCTGTCCACCAGGTGGTCAATGTACGACATCGGAAAATCTTCTTTCGGGCATGCAGCGTTGAGTTCGGTGAAGTCGATGCACAACCTCCAGGTGTTGTTTGTTTTCTTGACTAGGATGGTGTTGGCGACCCATTAGGGCTCGTCTTTAGCTTGCTCGATCAGTTTGTTGTCCAACAATTTTTTGACTTCCTAGGCCAGCGCTTCATATTTTTCCGGGCCGAACTTTCATCTTTTCTGGTGGACCGGTCTCTTGTTAGGGTCGATCTTCAATCGATGGCAGGCATCACTTCTCCCTGCATTTTGGTCGGTATGCAAGAGCTGATCAGGACTTCCAATTTTGGCCTCGAAGGATCGACTGGAATGTGTTCCAAGTCACCTAAGGTCGTGGCTTGAGGGTAGCTTCGTCGGTCGCTTGTGTCGAACCTCGGGTCGAGATCGAGGTCGGAGGGCTCGAAGCTGATCCAAGGCTCGGGGTTGTCAATTTGTATTGATTGTAGATTAGGATTGTTATCGGGACCGGTCGGGGTGGATCCGACCTCCATTATGGCTTCAGTGGCCGGAGAGGCTTCGTCGAGGCCGGTATGCGATCTATCTAACGTTTGATTGTTACAAATAGGAAATAAACTGGAATCGAAGTAGTTCAAACATCTTCTAGCCATTGTTGGTCACCCTTAACGGTGCCGACCATCCCCTCGGGGGTGGGAAACTTAATACAGTAATAGTAAGAGGAGGCAACTGCCTCAAAAACCTCTAGAAAGGGCCTACCTAGAAAGCCATTATATGAACTCGACTGATCTACGATTATAAAATCTAGTGGTCTTGTTACCTTGACGTCCTTATTATAGCAACAGATGAGCTCCACCGAGAGCTTGATCCTCCCGTATGCAGCGACCGTCGCGTCCCCAAAGCCCTTCAACTGGAGATTGATGGGTTTGATGAAGTTGACGAGGTCTCTGAGTTGATCTAGGGCTGCTATAAAGATGATGTTACAGAAACACCCATTGTCGATCAAGACCCGTTGAACCTCCCTACCCAAGATGTGGGCGGCGATCACTAACGCATCGCCCTTGGGGTACAAAACCCCGGTTCGGTCCCGATTGGACAAAGTTCTCTCCAGATCTTTGTGAATTTTTTGCTCTGGGGGTGACTAAGTTGACGTTGATCACCGCCCGGACCTCGGCTTTGCGTTTCCGGTTGGACAGCATTGGGACGGAAGTGAGGCCGCCCAAATTCCCCCCGCCGGCCTGGATCATGTTGATCCGACCGCCGGGGTTCATTGGCGGAAGGTCGTCTTCATCATTGTCTTTCTCTAAAGCTGCGACCGGTCTAAGAGGCCGGCCTCCTTTCTCGTTTCTTCGAGGGGGATGTTGCTGCTGCTGCGGGGGGTTCTTCTGACGGCCGGCTGGCCTCTGTAGAAGGTCGTTCAAACGCCCTTCGTCAAACAGCTTCCAAAGCTGCTTGAGGAGATCACGACACTGGCTCGTATTATGGCCGATTGAGTCATAACCTCTCACAGAATTCCAGCTTACATATCCTCTTCCCTAGGATTGCTCCCTTCATGGATAACTCTACCAGACCCTTCTCACCAACATGTGCCAATCTCTTGTGCCACAAGTTGACATCAGAAGACTCCATAGCAACATCAGCTGATCCTGTTACTGTTCTGCCTATCAAAGTGTACAATCCATTCTTGATTACCCCTCTCATAACAATCCTTCCAGACTTGGTTATTGACAGAACTCCCTTGTCTGTCTTGAATTCAAAACCTTTAGAATTCAAAGTACCAAGAGAAACAAGGTTTCTCTTCAGGTCAGATATAAATCTTACCTCAGATAAGATCCTATAAACTCCATCAAACATCTTGATCTTGATAGAACCAGATCCTTGCACTCTACAGCTCTCATCATTACCCAAAAGCACAAGACCTCCATCAAGCTTCTAAAGATTCAGGAACCAGTCTTCATATTGACACATGTGAAAAGTACAACCAAAGTCTAGGACCCACTCTTGACTTAGTCTCTCATGACTAACCATCAAGACTTCTGCACTATCATACCCTTCAACCTCCACCACAGCTGCATTTCCATCTTGATCATCTTGACTATCTTTCTTCCTCCTTTCTGGACAGTTCTTTCTCAGATAACCTTCCTTGTGGCAAGTGAAACACTTTCTTTTTTCAACAAAACCAGATTTCTTCCCACCCTTATTCCCTTTTCCACCATCCTTCTTCTTGGATTGAAACCCCTTCTTCTTCTTGGATTGAACATTCAATCCTTCATCAGGCTTCTTTCCTTCAGTCCGGACCTGTAGAAACTTGGTTTTCAGGGCTGTTTGAATATCATCAAATATCACCTGATCTTGTCTTCCAAATAGCAAGGCATCTTTGAAATTCACCAGAGACTTAAGGCAGAGAATTCAACAGCATTAATGACTTGTCCTCATCATCAATAGTAACATCCAAACTCTCCAAATCATCCACCAATCTGTTGAACTCGTCCAACTGATCACCAAGATTCTTGTTTTTACTCATCTTGAAGACTTGAAGCTTCTGTTTCATGTATAACTTGTTCGTAACAGATTTGGTCTGGTATAATTGCTCCAGTTTATTCCAGACTTCAAGAGCGGTTTTCTCCTTCGATACTTCCCTCAACAGTTTATCCCCAAGACACAAGATAAGCACACTGTACGTTTTCCTCTTGTTCTCCTCCACCTTCTCCTGATTAGTTCCAGAAGCCACTTGATCCGGTGGTAACAAGGCTCCATACAAACCGTTGTGTACCAGGAAAGCCTTCATCTTAATCTTCCATAAACTGAAATCGTTCTTCCCCGTGAACTTCTCAATGTCGAACTTGGTTGCAGCCATGATTGCTTCCCACAGACGACGCCACTTGTTAATCGGTTTTGATTCACAAGAAAACTTGTAATCGGGAATCGAAATTATGACAACAGCTTAAGAACGAAGTTGAAATCAACTAAAATTAAGAACACCAGATTTACGTGGTTCGGAGAAAATACTCCTACATCCATGAGATTGGAGAGGATCGATCTTTCATTAAGAAGAATAGAGATTTTACAATTCACTCAAGCTCACAATATCTCTCTGTATGTATGCACTCAATTCACTCTTCTGTGTTGTTGTTTCTCTCAATTGAGAAGAACCCTTTATATAGTTACACAGATTGAAAATGAACCCTAGATTCACAAATTCTCATATGTTAGGTAGTTATCCAGCTGACTAACGACTTCAATAACCGTTTTAGTTGATTCAGTTAGAACCGCCTTCGCGTTAGCTTCAATTTGGTGTATTTTGCGAGTAACGACATTCAGAGCAGATGACCTGACCTCCTCTGGCTCTGGTCATGCTCATCTGGCTCTGGTCTCTTCTACCAGACTCCTCTGGTCAGTATCCTCTGCCAAACTCCTCTGGTCGGTCTTCTCTGGTACAACTCCTTTGGTACCCCAAATTGACTAACTCCCATGGCTAACACTTTATCAACACAGCCTTCTATTGGAACTCAAGCACAACAGATTAAATACCTCACATATGACTCTTCACAATATGCAAGACTACCCTTCAAAATTTGTAAGTATATAATAAAATATATCAACATTCATTTAAGTTGTGCCTTCAAATCATAAATATGATAAATAATTGATTATGTATCTATATCTTCAAGTAAATCATTCATCAGTTCTTGTTACAAAGTATCATCTTCGAAATTTAATTAATTGTTAAATATATATTTCTGTAAAGTAATAACTAATAAACAAATAATTGGTTAAAATGTAATCATTCAACTTAATACTCAATATTTATATCCAATTTTCATGAAAAAATTAATCAATTCGGAAGATTTTAATCTGCCATAAGTTAAAATTTGTAATTAATTATACTAATTTTTTACATTATTTTTTTTTTTCTGTTAATAAGATGAGGACCATGTAATTGTATTCTATCACAATATATAAAAAATTAATAAAAAATACTCATACATATTTAATACATTATATTTTATAAAGAAAAAACATAATATAAATAAATAGAGGGATGGGAGCAAGTCAATGAGCAAACCTACAAAAATGGGAATGAAATTTTAATTATGAAAATTTCAAATTGTGAATGGGCTTTGTTTTATATTGGACTTTTATATATTTAAAATAAAAGGAGTGAGGAATTATGGGAGCATATCTTTATGTTGGGCTTTGAAGTTTAATAGATTATAAATACATATATGTATAGTATGTTAGTTTAAGATTTGCACTGGGCTGGAGCCCAACCATTCAAAGATCCGCCAGTGTATATGAGGACGTGTCAAAGTGACACGTGGAATTTTTTGTATGGCATAGTAGGCGTGTTTGATGATAATTGATAGGTCGAGTCTGGAGGTCAGTCTATAAATTTCACAATCCTGTAAGAGAATTTTATAAGGGGCTAAATTATTTCTTTTACTGCAATCTAGGGTTTTCAAGCGCCGCTAACTCCTTAGATTGACATGCGCTACCACCTCCCATCAGATGTTTCTGACGCCATTTCCACCAAAGAGCCTCAGGTATATATACTCTCAAATTCTATTATAGGTTTACAAGATCATAGCTTTTTCTTAGAAAGTGGTTGATGATACTTTCTAAAAAATTGTTAATGTTTTCTAGGTCGTCATTTAAAAAATTGCAATTTATTTATTTTCAAATGCAATAATTAAAACTTGAATGAAATGTATCTTAGCCTATGATTTGACTATGGATTAGTTCACTTCAGCGATTGTGATTGTGCATCTTAATTTTTTTTTAATCAAATTATTTAAACAAAGTATATTAATCGACGAATCATTGTCTTTGATACGATATTGTGTAATATTATTCTTACACTTGTTTGCTAGATGTTGTTTAATAATATACATATCGGGGTTCTACACATAGTATTGATGACTTTCAATTTGTAAAAGCTTATCTCTCCAATTTGAGCACATGACGTTTTGAAAATAAAAATGAAATTGATGACAATAAGGATTATACATATCTTTTCCATTGTTTTACAATTAATGTTAAGTTGGTGTCTTTGAATGTAATTTGATTTGCTATATTGGGGTCTATGTTTGACAGTAGATTAATTATTTTTTTACAGGATATTTATGGTCGATGTCCAAAAATGCGTGTTGAGGGAAACTTTCTCATCATGCAATAGTCTGTTTTGCGACGGAATTAGCGACGGAAAATCCGTCGCAAACAGTGTTTTGCGACGGGATCTGCGACAGACACGTATCCGTACCTAAAACAGCCGTAGCAAATTTTTGCGACGGATTCAGCCATCCGTCGAAAATTAACGACGGACAAATCCGTCGCAAAATCGGCGGGCCAGATCCGGCCGGGTCACACAGAATTTGCGACGGACAGTAGTCCGTCGCAAACTTTTCGGGTCAGACCCGATCGGGTCAACAACATTTGCGACGGCTAAATTCCGTCGCAATTGTTTTTATATATTTTTTATACTTTTTTGTGTTATAATTTGCGACGGGCTGTTTTCCGTCGCAAGATTAAATATTTGCGACGGAATATGGCCGTCGCAAATTACCGAGCCTATACAAAAAAAAAGTGGCTCGCGTGGTTCGAGCCCGGGCACCCGAGGCGGCCGGGGCGGGCGCGGACCACTGGGCCAACCGGCCCATTCCTTGTTATATGCAGCCCACCTTCTATATTAGTCTTATTAGGCCTGGAACAATTAATCCATTTTTTGCGTCCAAGGGGAATCGAACACGGGACCTTTTGTGCAAGAGGAGAGGGCGCGCGCCACTAGGGCACAAGCTACTTTCGTTTATTTTTTTGCAATTAATTGTATATGTATTCAAATTAAGTCATTTTTTTTATAATTCACCAAATTAATTTCTTTTCGTATCTAAGTTGTTTATTAAAATATTTTGCCCAACTATTTTTTTTATTTTGTAAAATTATTTATTTCGACTCCCGTTTAAATTTATAATTCGTTCATTTGTACGCAATTAATTGTATATGTATCCAAATTGACTCATTTTTTTTTCTACAATTCACCAAATTAATTCATTTTCGTTTCTAACTTGTTTTTATAAATATTGGGGCCATTTAATTTTTATTATTTCTGTAAAACTATTTATTTCGACTCCCGCTTAAATTTATAATTCGTTCATTTGTACGCAATTAATTGTATATGTATCCAAATTGACTCATTTTTTTTCTACAATTCACCAAATTAATTCATTTTCGTTTCTAACTTGTTTTTATAAATATTGGGGCCATTTAATTTTTATTATTTCTGTAAAACTATTTATTTCGACTCCCGCTTAAATTTATAATTCGTTCATTTGTACGCAATTAATTGTATATGTATCCAAATTGACTCATTTTTTTTTCTACAATTCACCAAATTAATTCATTTTCGTTTCTAACTTGTTTTTATAAATATTGGGGCCATTTAATTTTTATTATTTATGTAAAACTATTTATTTCGACTCCCGCTTAAATTTATAATTCGTTCATTTGTACGCAATTAATTGTATATGTATCCAAATTGACTCATTTTTTTCTACAATTCACCAAATTAATTCATTTTCGTTTCTAACTTGTTTTTATAAATATTGGGGCCATTTAATTTTTATTATTTCTATAAAACTATTTATTTCGACTCCCGCTTAAATTTATAATTCGTTCATTTGTACGCAATTAATTGTATATGTATCCAAATTGACTCATTTTTTTTCTACAATTCACCAAATTAATTCATTTTCGTTTCTAACTTGTTTTTATAAATATTGGGGCCATTTAATTTTTATTATTTCTATAAAATTATTTATTTCGACTCCCGCTTAAATTTATAATTCGTTCATTTGCTTAATTTTTTTTTTCATAATTCACCAAATTAATTCATTTTTATTTTTCACTTGTTTTTATAAATGTTGTGTCCATTAAATAAAAGTAAATTTAAACTAATAAATTCACAAAATTATAAATTAAAGTAACAATTCAAACTAAAAAAAAATTGTACTTCATAGTTATTAAAATCAAATTTTTTTAACAATCGGAATTAAATCCGTCTTCCTCTTCATCCTCGCCCAGGTTAACAATCGGCGACATCGATGGCTGGGTCGGCGGGATCGGCGGCATCGATGGCTGGGTCGGCGGGATCGGCGGCATCGGTGGCGCAGGCATTTGCGCTCGTGGCATTGAATCAGAGGCGAATATCTGTCACCACGCCTGCATGGCGGCTGTATACTCCTGCAGCTCGGCCCGATACCGCTCCACCTCAGTTGTATACCCGTCGTGCGCCTCTCGCTGCTGCCTCTCATACTCTTCCTTCTCTCGCTGCTGCCTCTGCATGTTCTTCATCTGCTCCACCACCGTGGCAAGCTGCCTCTCGACCTCATGAGCCTGAGCCACGAGGTCGGAAAAAGTTCTTTCCGAAGCTGCCCAATCCAGCGAACCGCCCCTTTTTAGCCTTGACGTTCTTGAAGTACAATTCATTTTGAACGTCAACAGAAGGCTGTGTGGGGGGCATCGACCCCGACCCCTCTGCCGTTTCCTCAAGCTGAGGCTGAGAGGCAAGATCCTCGAGCATCTTTCTCTGCAAATTAATTATACAAAAAATTAAAAAAATTGAACACAAAATATAAAAAATACTTTTAATATTAAAAATTTAAATAATACTATTAATATTGAAATAATACTTACGTGGATCTCGGTGGTACGGCCGTAGGTAGACTTCCCAGTCTCCTCGATGAATGGGTGGGCGAGCTGCAATCTCTCAAAATGAGAGGGCTCGCGTCCTTGCTCCGCCGCCTAATTAGAAAAAAAGATAGTAAAAATTAACAACACTCATAAAAATTAGGAAAAAAATAATATAAATTCAAAAACTACAAAATTGAAGACGAAACTTACAAATCTCAACCCGTGCTCATAAATGGACCGAGAACCGGCCCGATGTCTTGCCATCCCTTCTCCATCAGGGTCACTACGCCGATTCGCCTTGTTTTTCGCCGACTTCTCTTGGAATGCAGGGGAATCCCAGTAGCGGAGGAATTGGTCCCAAATCGACCGTCTTTCACTGTCAAGCCCCAAGTCAGTGGCCTCTCCCTTCTTGTACCACTTCTCCCTCATTCTGTAAAGGAGGTCTCTGTACCTTTCCTTTCCATATTTATCGAAATTCCTCCACATCTGGTCATCGTGCTCCGGTGCCCAGACACATTCTTTCTGCAATTACAATTTAAATGTAAATATATGTTTATATATTTGATATTAATAAACGGTGAATTAATAAATTAAATTAATACCTTAAACTCCTCGAAGTATGTCTTTTTTCTTGCATCGGACACTAACCTCCAACTGTAAGCGGTGGGCTCGAATCCACCGCGAAAGATGGAGTCGGAAACCTGATTAGCAGCCTCATGACCCGGAATCCAACTGTAAAATTAAAATTTCAAAGTTAGTAAAATAATTAGGTTTTAATTAATAAAAAAATTGAGTATAAAATATTAAAACTTACATATGACCACATGGCTTAACAGGCATCCGTCCTTCAACAACCGGATGCTGGCGGGAGGAGGATGAGCCCTCAGCAGTCTGCTGTGAGGAGAAGGAGGAGCCCGCACCAGGCTGTGAAGAGGTCTCTGATAGAGACCTTGGCCTGAAAATAGGTGGAACCACGGGTCTTAGTGAGGGCCGTCGTCTCCTCCCTCCTCGTCCTCCTCAACTCGCCTCCTCATTCCTCGGAGGCTGCTGACTGTCGTTGCCACTGCCTTGTCCGCTCATCTATAACAAATTTCACGAATTATTCATTCAACTAAATTAAAATCAATCAACTAATAATATTATTTTATAAATTATATATTAAACTAAAATCAAACAACTAATATTATTTAAAATCAAACAACTAATATTATTTAAAATCAATTAACAACCTACTGAACTAAATTCATTCAACTAAATTAAAATCAATCATCAACTAATATTATTTTGTAAAATTATTAAACTTAAATCAAGCAACTAAAATTATTTTGTAATATTATTTAAACATGCTTAACAATTAAAAATTAACAAATTACTAAAACAATTCAACTAAAATCAAACAACTCAGCTAAAATCAATTCTAAACTTAACAAATTCAACTATTTCTAAACATGCTTTAAAATTAAATTAAAATTCGATCAACTAATTAAATTATAATTCAACTAATTCAACTAAAATCAATTCATTTCTAATATAATTCAAACAATTCAACTAATTCAATTCTAAACTTAACAAAAATTAAACATACTTTAAATTAAAATTCGATCAACTAATTAAATTATAATTCAACTAAAATCAATTTATTTTTAATATAATTCAAACAATTCAACTAATTCAATTCTAAACTTAAAAAAAATTAAACATGCTTTAAATTAAAATTCGATCAACTAAAATCAATTCATTACTAATATAATTCAAATAATTCAACTAAAATCAATTCTCTAAACATGCTTTAAAATTAAATTTTAAACGGTAAAAATGAAGAAAACTTACGGTTTATTTGTAGAAGATGACGAAACGAGAACTCGGTGGGGACGGATTGGCTCTACAGCGACGGCACCCGACTTCTCCTTCATTTTCCTCTCTTTTTCCTCTTCTTCTTCTTCTTCTTCTTCTTCTTCTTCTTCTTCTTCTTCTTCTTCTTCTTCTTCTTCTTTTCTCTCTTTCTCCGTCTGCAACGCGGCGGGCCTGTATAAATAAGTGGAAAAAAATTTGCGCCGGACGCCTGTCCGTCGCAAATTTTGCCCGTCAAACGCAAAACGACGCCGTTTCTTACTGATTTGCGACGGAAAAGCCGTCGCAAATCAGTCAACGCACCGTTTCCCGATAAGACGCGTAAAATGGCTCGAATTTGCGATGGACATTCCGTCGCAAATCAGTCAATGGGCCGTTTCCCGAGAGGTCGCGAATATAAATGTAAGCATTGCGACGGCTTTGGTCCGTCGCAATTACAAAGTTTAAAATTGCGACGGCTTCTTCCGTCGCAAATCAGTCAAACGGGTCGCTTCCCGAACGGTCACCTTTAAACGGGTATGCTTTGCGACAGAATTGACCGTCGCAAACTCAAAATTAAAATTTGCGACGACCTTTCCGTCGCAAATGTAGCCGGTTCAAGACCAAGTCGGTGGGCCCTAGATTTTGCGACGGCTTATCCGTCGCAAATTACTATCATTTGCGACGGACTTCCTAAGTCGTCGCAAATTTTCATTTTTTGCGACGACTTACAAAAATCCGTCGCAAATGATAGTAATTTGCGACTGATATCCTTGCCGTCGCAAAATTCCCGTCGCTAAACTCCATCTTTTTTGTAGTGTTTCTTCCATCTGTACATAGGTTAATTAGGCCCAATTTTTTTTTTTTCCCGAATAATCTGAAGTGGAGAATTTTGTAATAAGGCCATACACTTATGCTTTCATTTTGAAATATTTCAATTTGAATTGAATTTATAATTTATATATTCAATTTAAAGTTTTGAATTAGTTAATTTTTGCTCATTTCAAAGTCGGTTTAATTAAAAAAAAAAATTCTCAATTCAAATCTTCTTTAATTATAATTATTTTTAAACAAAATGTTTGACCCAAAAAAATAATCATATTTTTAATTAGCTAGAAACGTACACCGTTTTTCTATAGCCATCTTATGTGACTTGGTGAATTTGAAAAATAAAAAATTTACCAAACATTAAATTGAGAAAAAAATTTGAATTTGAATTAATGCATCTAAAATGTTGTTCCTTAAAATTTGAAATAAAATATAGGTTCCTTTCTTTTGGATCATGTTAATTCAATTTTTCAAAAGCAACGATATAATTAATGCATAATAACAAGCATTCATGACACAAGAAATTTTGTAACAATAATAGCGATAGTCCATATCTATAATAATTCATCTAATGATCCAAGATTAAAGAAATTTGATCTGATAGTTGTGTTCCCTCTATTCTCAGTGAACATTGTGGCCACAAAAAGAATGCGTTAAGTTTTTTGGAATTATATTTGCATTAAGCTTTTTGGAATTATAATTTAGTACATTCTTGAAAAATAAATAATTGTGTAGTCAGAATTCTGTAGTACTTAGAGAAAATTATATTTATATGATGTTTTTTTATGTTTAATTCATAAAATAAATTACCTAGAATGTTTATCTATTAAAACTTCATCTTTGTTTTCTTTGCAATTCAATACACTACTTTTTTAAGCTTGGTAATTTGATACACAAATATATTTTATCACCATATTTAGTCTAATTAAGTGCCGCCGGAAGTGCCACATGTGCCACAATGTTCCCATGTTAGACGCCATGTAAAAAATTTGGTTTTCAGGAAATGAAATTAACATTTTAAATAGAAGAAATTCAAAATATTAAAACCTAATAATTGGTAACATTGAAACTAGTGCAGAGGGTGGGAAAAGGAAGTTGTACTTACAGGCTCCTAGCACAGTCATTTGTGGTTGGTACGACTGAGCGCAATAACAAGAAGGGGTCGTCTTTCTGGATTTGGGCTACAATGAGAATAAACCAGCATATATATATGTCTCCAGAAGAACTTCAGACGTAATGAGACCGCACTGGCACAGTTTAAAGTGTACGTACATAACTTCAACACTATCTACAAAAGCTTAAGGAGTGAATATAACGACAGTCATAGTGCCGGGGCATTGATGTGCCTGTTTGTTCAAAAGAGGCAAGCACTTCTGAGTCTAGCGAGAAACAAATTTAAAACTTGAATTAAAAAAGGCAAATTTAAAACTTGAAGAACACTTCACAAATGAAAGAGCAATAATGTGTTGTACATGTTAGGGCATGCGAGATAATTACTCGATGCTGGAATTCACAAAATGTATAATCAATATTCCAATTTTTGTTGTATGAATGTATTTTTTTTCGGGTATGTATAGTGTGAAACTTGTTCATATATAATTCACTTAACAATAATTTTTAGTAGAACAATTCAAAATTTTAGTGAAACAATTAATACTCTTCATATCGGGTTAATTGCATTTTTTGCCCCAAAAGAATGCGTTCATTTCAAAATATTAGTCCGGTAGTTTTTCTATACACGTTTGGTCCCAAGAGAACATGATAAATTGCAGTTTTGATTTCAAGAGAATGAATAAAATGACAGTTTTGGTCATATAATTTAATAGATGGGACCAAAACTGCAAAATAAAGTACAACTTTCGTACATAGGTACCAAAAGGTGTTTTGCAGCCATTGTAATTTTCCGTCTTCATATCCATACTCTTAAGTAAAAACTTGTACACTTCCAAACTAATACCTTTAATGAAAATAAATAATATCCTTTAGTGAAACAATTCATACTTATTGATTAATCAAATCCAATTAATTGTTGTTGAATTTTCTTATACAACTAATCACATGTTTTTCTTTGAGATTCGAATTCTATATTTGAATTTCAAATCAAAATCTTTGTTTATGAAAGTTTAATTTTTTCAAATCTTATGAACTTGGTAAAATGCATCGTTAGGTAACTAAATTATTAAATTTTGTTTTGAAACTTAATTTTTTTTAATCTTTAAAGTATTGAATTTTTGTTTCATGAACTTGATAACAAAATTCATGGATTTTTTTTAATCATTTAGGGTAGGGATTGACTACAACTTAAATATTTTCAACATTTTTATTTTGTAGGCATCTTTGTTTCTTACTATATCTGTGGATGAATTGTTTGTAGGTAATTATTAGTAGAAAATTGCTAATAGGTAATTAATTATCTAAAAAATATTATTTTGTAGACAAATTGATTTCCTTAAAAATATCATCATATTCAAATACTATAATTTCTCTACAAAATTAGTAATGTACATCACCATCTAACCATTACTAGAATTTTTCCCATACATCGGTCTTTTTTAGTTCATTTCTTTTGTAGTTAGTAATTTCTTCTTAATATTAAAAGATAAAAGTTTGGATATGTCTTCCGAAAATTCTCATTATCAAATTATTTGAAAACACTTTCAAATATTTTGGTGGGGATTTTGCAGCCCGCCCCACATCTAAAAGGTGGGCTTTTGCATGTTTTGGCTTGCCCTGTTTTGGTCAATCCGTTTCCACAGCTCTTAAACAAAGCCCACGTGAAAATATTATTGGAATTCTAAATCCACAAATCAGTGAGCAAACCTACAAAACTGGGAAAGAAATTTTATTGTGAAAATTTTAAAATTGGGAATGGGCTTTGATTTAGATTGGACTTTTATATATTTAAAATAAAAAGAATGAGGAATTATGGGAACATATCTTTGTATTGGGGTTTGAAGATTAAGATCTGCACTGGGCGAGCCCAATGTAGCCCATCCAAAGATCCACAAGTGTATATGAGGACGTGTCAAAGTGACACGTGTAAATTTTTGTTTGGCATAGTAGACTTGTAGATGATAATTGATAGGTCGAGTTAGTCTATAAATGTCGCAATCCTATAAGAGAATTTTATAAGTGGCTAAATTATTTCTTTATTGCCTCTAGGGTTTACAAGCGCCGCTAACTCCTGGGATTAACATGTGCTACCACCTCCCATTAGATATTTCTGAAGTCTTTTCCTCCAATGAGCCTCAGGTATATATATTCTCGAATTATATGATACTTTACAAGATCATAGGATTTTTTAGAAAGTGGGTGATGATACTTTCTAAAAAATTATTGATGTTTTCTAGATCTTCATTTCAAAATTGCAATTTATTTATTTTTAGATTCAATAATTAAAACTTGAATGAAATGTATCTTAGCCCATGATTTGACTTTGGATTAGTTCACCTCAGCGATTTTGATTGTGCATCTTAAATTTTTTGAATCAAAATATTTAGACAAATTATATTAATCGAAGAATTATCGGCTTTGATACGATGTTGTTTAATCTTATTCTTACACCAATTTGTTAGATTTTGTTTAATGATATATCAGGGTTCTATACATAGTATTGGTGACTTTCAAGTTGAAAAAGCTCATTATCTCTCCAATTTAAGCGCACAACGTTTTGAAAATAAAAATGAAATCGATGACGATAAGGATTATACAATTTTTCCATTGTTTTATCATTGATGTTAAGTTTGTGTCTTTGAATGTAATTTTATTTGCTATATTGGAGTCTATATATGTTAGACATGTAAATTAATTAATCTTTTACAGGAAATTTATGGTCGCTATCCAAAAATGCATATTGAGGGAACTTTTTCATCATGCAATAGTCCGTAAACCACACGAGCGAGGTAATCAAGCATAGAATCTAAAAGATTTCTTTTATTAAAAACATAAAATTTGAAATAATTATATAGATTTCTTCCTTTTGCATCATGTTGGTTAATTTTTAGAAATCATCGAGTTGCATTTATTTGTTTATCTGTACAAAGCTTTGGCCCAACAATTTTTTAATTCTTTTTTCGGAATGATCTAAATTAATTGGAGAATTCTTTAATATGGCCATACACTTATGCTTTCATTTTGAAATATTTCAATTTGAATTAAATTTGTAACTTATATATTCAATTTAAAGCCTTTAATTCATTAATTTTTGCTCATTTCAAAGTCGGTTTTAATTAAAAAAAATATGCTCAATTCAGATCTTGTTTAGTTTTAATTATTTTTAAACAAAATGTTTGACCCAAAAAAAAATCATATTTTCAATTAGATAGAGACGTACACCGTTTTTCTCTTATGTGACTAGTGAATTTGAAAGCTGAAAAATTCACCAGACATTAAATTGAGAAAAACAAAATGAATTTGAATTAATGCATCTATCAATTGAATACCGGAATTGAGACTTTGTCTAGGTGCCAAAAGTGTTTTACCATTGGAGATAAAAGTGCAATTTTAATTTCCATTAGCCGCGGATCTAGCAAAATTAGATACTAATTTGATTTTCAATTTTTCATGTTAGTCCTGAAAATTTCCTTTATACCCTCAGGATTATATTCTTTTCATCCTCTGCACACAAACAATTTTTTTTTTATTCATTCAGAGTTTTTGATTTAATTCACTAAAAATTGAAAAAAAAAAAACAGAGGTTGTTGTGATTGGGGTTCTATATTTTTCTCACTTGACTATACATGTATTATCCCTATGCTGATCTTTTGAAATTTGGTTGTAGAGCCCAGGCAAGTATGATTTGATTGGCGACATTAAATTAAGGTTGCCTGTGAAAATTCTGTTGCGATTCAAGTGTGTTTGCAAGACGTGGAATGGTTTGCAAGTCACATTTTAATGAAGCAGCATTATGGTCACGGAAGCAACAAAGAGCGCTTACAAGTCAGTTGTTTCAAACATGACTCGAATGGGACAACACTACCTTAACCAACCTCATGTAATGGTTGTAGAACTACATTTACATTTCTTCTTTAAAAACATGTTGGTATTCGGATTGGACCCGTTTAGTGGAGACTACACGGTGGTTTCAACTTATTCTTTGTGGAACAAAAGTGCGGAATCCATAAACTACCTCTGTAAATTAATTCTCTAAATTAATTGGAGAATTTTGTAATACAGCCATACACTTATGCTTTCATTTTGAAATATTTCAATTTGAATTAAATTTGTAACTTATATATTCAATTTAAAGCCTTGAATTTATTAATTTTTGCTCATTTCAAAGTCGGTTTTAATTAAAAAAAAATGCTCAATTCAAATCTGGTTTAATTATACTTATTTTTAAACAAAATGTTTGACCCAAAAAAAAAAAAAATCATATTTTCAATTAACTCGAGACGTACACCATTTTTCTATTGCCATCTTATGTGACTAGGTGAATTTGAAAGCTAAAAAATTCACCAGATATTAAATTGAGAAAAACAAATTGAATTTGAATTGATGCATCTATAAATTGAATACCGGAATTGAGACTTTGTCTAGAAGTGCAAAATGGGTTGTAAATGATACAAATACATATTTTCATGCTAGTGTATTTTATGCGAATTGTGAATGATTGAAATATATATACATAATGTGGTTATGTTTATATATTCAAAGGAAAAATTGTTACCATAACTTAACATATCATGTCTATGTTTGGGTTCGGTTTTTTATCTTATTGTTTTTAATTTATGGTCTGATTTTAATTAATTGTTTTAGGCCCTGAGAAAAAATTCCATATATAATACTATATATATAAAGAATAGGTTTTGTGTGAGACCGCCCCATATCATGAGATAATGGGATGGTGTATAAATAGGGCAAGACGCACTAACACATTGACAGGAGTGAATTTTAAATTATGCAATTAGATAAATTATGAATTTATACTGCATATTACAAATTAAGACAAATATCAGTTCTATGATTATATTCTGGAAGGTACATGAAAGAATTCATGATCAAACTCAGGTTTTTTGTTTAGGCGTGGGTCTTTTTTTTGGCACTTTTATTCCCATAGTTATTATTATTATTATTATATTTTTTGTCCCAAAAGAATATGATATATTGCAGTTTTGGTCATAAAGGAATATATTAATTACACTTTTAATCTCAAGAGAATACGGTAATTTGCAGTTTTGATCCTAAAAATTAACTTATGGAACTAAAACTTCAAAAGAAATCACTTTTGCATATAGCTAGGTACCATAAGTGTTTTACCATTGGGACTAAAAGTGCAATTTTTTCCATTACCCGCGGATCTAGCAAAGGTAGATACTAATTTGATTTTCAATTTTTCGTGTGAGTCTTGATGTAATGCCCCGAATCTAAAACACATTAAATATCTCAGATTCGAGGTGCCACTTGTAACTAAAATCCGAACTATAAAATTTTTGATATAAAAAGGGATAACAAAATCAGAGATGAGTTTTATGCAGCGGAAGAAATGAGTATAATATTTAAATAAGTACCTCAAACATATATATATATATATATGAATATAAAGCTTAGTATTTAACAGTAACATTTTATTTAAGTGGGGAACTCCGTGTCGTCTCTATTACTGTCCTTGCTCCACGAACTTATAATCTGCAAGGGTTGTAAAAAGGGGGCGTGAGATTTGAATTCTCACGTATGGGTGATTTGCAACGTTATGGGATTGGTAAATCCGAAATATATTAAAATTGTACTCATTCATAAAACATATCGATTTCGTTAAACAAATGATAAGTAAACACGAATATCAAATCACACAAGTAACAAGTCCACAATAATAATTAGTTGGGCATTACAGGTTTCAAATCATATAATTGAAATATCACAAGTTGATTCACAGTAAGGGGCAAAGCCCAAAGTCATTTTCAAGTAACGACCGAATCTGCCAAAATCATTTCCAACACATTGTGAATCTCCCCCAAACCGTTTCTCACCAACAAATCATGTGACCATGAATCTGAATAATTATTATCACTCATGGTCACCACAAATAATATCAGTGACCATGAATCTGACCTATTGTCACTCATGGCCATACGTGTCAATCCACAAACATAACTGCTCAATGATTACTCGCCTTCCTCTTTCTCATAAAAACTGTCATTTCAAATTGTGGGGAGAATTCACATAATTCGTACTTGTATAAATTCATGCTCACAGAATGCCCTTTATCATGCAATGGTGCTCGATTTAAATAAACCAATAGACATATTGTATCATATATAAGTATATCACGTAATTCAAACATTTATATAATAGGGATACATTTATGTTGGATTAGTTGTTTTAGATTTATTTGGTCGAGTTCAGAGTATACCAGCACAACGTATTATAAGCAGATCAATCAACAGATCATCACCCACCTCTTAACTTTAAAGCTAAGTTACAACTGTATTGAAATTCTTTCGGATGATAACTTGCGTTGTAGAGACGTCCCGAGATTGAATCAATAGATTGTCGGATCCCTCGTGCGTATTCTGATTAGTATAGAGTCCTAGTACGAAATCATTTGATTAAAAGTTGGCCCTTGGATTATTGAAAAGGCCTAGAAGTACGTGTTACGAAAACGAGAAAATTGTTATCTTATAAACTTGTTGAAATAGACCTACTTAAAAAAAACACATACTAACTTGATAAATACACCACTTTCAAAAAGGGTAGTGTATTGGGGGTGTATTTACTAATCTCCATGTTGTATGACTATTTCGACTCTTATATAAAAACGATGTTTTGATTTCCTTTGTTCTTTTATAAAAACTTTTATAATTATAATTTTAAAATTATATCCATATAATTCTTTTCTTGAAAGAATTAAAAGTCTAAGTAATTTGTTTAAAAATAATACTAATATAATATAGGTCCCAAATTAATATTTTTCTTTCTAAAATTCTCCTTTCTTATTTAAAAAAAACTTTGAATATAAATTATACTTTATAAATAAAACTCCCTTTATTAAACTTATTTTGTTTAAAGAAATTTATATAATAAATACTAAAAATAATATAATATATACTTTTCTTTATTGTTAGTAATACTTGATTAAAGAAGTTTTCATAACAAATAAAATAAATATTTTTCTATATTACTAGTATTAATAACCAAGTTTACTTGTGTCATTTTCAAAACAAAAGAGTAATATTATTTTCTAAAAGTCATTTTCCATTTGTTTCAAACATTTGAACAATAGAAGACGAGTTTCCCTTTGTCTTTAAAAACTCAACTAATATTACTAACAACTAATTTTATCACCAATCAGCTATTTCAATAATACTAATCCATCCATTCAAAACATCAACCATCTAAAACAGTAACACTAACCAATTGGTTCAATAATACCAAACAGTCAAACCAACAGCACTAAACAAGCATATCAAAATCGTATCCATTTGTTTTCGAACGAAAATAAACAATAGGGATTTAAAATCAACAAACGAGAATTTCTATTATTTTTCGAACAAAACCAGTGTTCCTCTAACTTCATTTTTTTTAGAAGAATTTAACAAAAACAATACCATCCCCATTTCCGGAAGCTATGAAAGGGAATCGAGAGAAGAAGGCTAGGAACCTTACGAGCTTTGGTTCGAGAAGTTAAACGGGCAGCCTAACGGCGTCCTGCGGCGTACCACCGGGAAAATTTGGGCAGCCTAACGGCGTCTTTTGGTGGCTCGTTGGATAATTTCGGCGGCATAACGACGTCGTCTCGATTTTTCAAAAAAAAAACAAGCAGCAGTGGTGTCCTTCGGATATTACAACGGCATCCCGGTGAGAAGAAACGAACAGAGATTAATTGAAATCGAATAGACCGAAATCAGTGAATGAATTAGAAGAAGAAAGAGACTCACTGGAAATTAAGAAACGGTGGTACTGACCCACTGGTGACGCGACGCAGTGGCTGTCCGATTGAGGGAGGCGACGGCCGGAAGCTGTTGCTGGTGTGAGGCGGCGTTCGCGAGCGTCTGGCCGGCGGCGGGCGGCGATGGCGGAACGGGCTGAGGCGGCGCGACGTGAAGGAGGTGGGCGGCGCTAAGCTCCGATGTGCGAAGGAGGGCAGCAGCGTGGCGCCGTTTGAGAGGCGGCGCGATGGCGATGGCTGTGCAAGGCACAGCGGTGTGCGGCGCCGGCCTGAGGGCGGGGCGATCGGCGGTGATTGCTTGCCGGAAGACGGAGAGAGGACGACGGTACTGGCGGAACGAGCGACGGCGTTCCTAGGCGGTGGTGCTGGTTGTCGATCGGAAAGAGAGGCAGAAGCGGCGTGACTTTGAGGAGAGAAAGGGCTGAGAATTTTTGGAGGATATTTTGTGCGTGAGAGTAAAGTGAGGGAGAGAGGAAACTGATTAGAGAGAAAGAGTACTGAGTACGCTGTTTGTTGCTGAAATAGGGGAGAGACACGTTTGTATTTATAGAGAAATAATATTTTAATTAATCAATTAATTTTAGGAGTGGAAAAATAATATGTGGATGAGAATAATTCTCTTTAATTCCTGATATTTTCGATCCCACTTGATACGGTTTAGGGATCGTTTGGTTCACAAATTTAACCCTGATTCGGAAATTAATACAGTTTTAAAACTCAATTAATATTTTATTGTATTTTAATTATTCTCAATAAATTAAACGGATCGAAATCCAAATTTTTAAACTTTAATATTTAATTTCTCGTTGTCCCTTATCCGTTTGAAATATTCGATTTCTTTCTTCGAATTCGGGAATTTGAAAATAAAGTATATATTTAAATTACACAGTAGCACACAAAATAATAAAATTAAAAGAAACAAGATAATAATAATATAAAATTATATAATTAAGATTTCTATGAAATTAAAAGGTACAAAATGGGACGGGGTATTACACTTGAAAATTTCCTTTATACCCTCAGGTTTATATTATTTTCATCCCGTGCACAAACGGTTTTTTTTTTTTTTTTATTCATTCAGAGTCTTTGATTTACTTCACTAAAAATTGAAAAAAAAAAAAAGTTGTTGTGATTGGGGTTCTATATTTTTCTCACTTGCCTATAGGTGTATTATCCCTATGCTGATCTTTTGAGATTCTATTAAGGTTTCCTGTGAAAATTCTGTTGCGATTCAAGTGTGTTTGCAAGACGTGGAATGGTTTGCAAGTCACATTTTAATGAAGCAGCATTATGGTCACGGAAGCAACAAAGAGCGCCTACAAGTCAGTTGTTTCAAACATGACTCGAATGGGACAGCACTACCTCAACCAACCTCATGTAATGGTTGTAGAACTACATTTGAGTTTCTTCTTTAAAAACATGTTGGTATTCGGATTGGACCCGTTTAGCGGAGACTACACGGTGGTTTCAACTTATTCTTTGTGGAACAAAAGTGCGGAATCCATAAACTACCTCTGTAAATTTAAACTTTCACGGGGTGTTACACACGTGCTCATTTTTTTATACATTTAATTTTATATGTATCCAAATGCAATTTCTACTATGCACCAAGTGCATAATATGCACTTAATTTTAAACTCAATTTAGAATCCAAGTCAAAATTGAATTTTAATGGGTTTTAAATAATCAAAATTATTTTTGAAATCGAATTTTTTTAATTCATCTAATTAATTTCTTTTCGTTTTTAATTTGTTTAAATAAATTCTTTCACCAATTTTTTTATTTTGTATATTTAATAATTTAGACTACCTAAAAATTTAGAACTTTTTTTATTTTTATACATTTAATTCAACTAATTAATTCATTTTTATTTCTAATTTATTTATATAAATATTTAATTTTTACCATTTTTTTTTATTTTGTAAAATAGAATGATTCACACTAGGTATAATTTTATAATATTTTCTATATAGAGACATAAATATGATCCAAATAAAAAAAATTACATCCAAATAAAATTTTACTTCAAATTAAACTAAAAAAACTAACATATCATCTAACTCAAATCCTGATAGGTTCTCAGCTTAAACTTCAATTAATTTGAAAATAATCTAAATTACCCTCACGTGGATAGCCCTATTTGCATATATTTGTATCCAAAATTTTCCCCAACTATGCTGGTTCAAAATTCCAAAGGACAAAATAAGAAAATTATTCCGAGAATCACAGAATTAAATCCAGGAAAGGCAAAATAATCAGAACTATACCTCATACACGGGATTCCAGTAGCCAAATATTCATCCTCAAGAGCTAAAAGTGCAGCCCTCTTCTCCTTCTTTGCCCAATAACATAAATTTCCTCTTGTATCAACAAGCAACGAATCTGGTGGCTGAATTTCAAACAGGCGAAATTAAAACTAAATCCAAATTTAGATTTGTTAACGCTGCCGTTAGGGCAAAATTGGGGAAAGGGCAGAAATTAAGGCTTAATTACCTGGGGAAAATTCAACCTAGGCGATTCACAGTTCACGACGGTGGACGAAGACGGCGATTCAAGATGGTGGATGAAGCTGGCGATTCACGACGGAGGGGTTCATGGTAGACGTAGGAGAAAACAAACGATAGTGGTGGAGGCGGTGTTGAACGACGGTGGTGCAGGTGGCGCTGAGTTAAAGGAAGTAGCGACAATGATGGCGCTAAGTGAATGTGACGGACGGGTTAGGCGTGGGGCTGGGAGTTTGGGACGAAGTGAGGGCCTGCTTGGTTGGGGGTGATGATTATAGGGTAATGTGAATTAAAGTGATTGAGAGTCATTTAAGTAGAGGGTAATGAATGAGGAGTCATTTGATAGGTAAATTATAACTAATTTTCAATCTTATTACAATGTATTGGTAATACCAAACACTACTAATGGAATCATTCCCGTTACCCTATAATCAATACCTCTAACCAAGCGGGCCCTGAGATTTGATGAAAAAAAAAAAATTGAGTGTGGATTTTATACCCTTTAATAATTGAACAAATTAAAAAAATTACAAAAATAAATAAAAATATAAGGCCACGAGATAAGACAACGGGGATTAATACCCATTGTCTTATGTTGTGAGACTTGAGTTAAGCTCACAGGAAAAGACAATGGGGGCTTATCCCCGTGGTCTTTTGTTGCGAACCCTGAATTTAAGACATTGGGGATACCTAAGACCACGGGCGTGACACTTAAGACAGCAGCGGAAACCGATCCCCGTTGTCATTTTCCCATTGTCGAAAATCATTTCTGGCATAGTGTCTGCTCCTTGTTCTCCTCATTCTCTTCAGCTCAAGTACCGTTAGAGTCTCAGATGTCAGGTATACATGCAAATACTCTTTAAGACCATCAACATCCACTGCCTGATTCACTCCATCTGATTCACTTCCTACACTTGATGATCTAGCTCAAAAGAGGGGTGGAAGTCAACGAAAGACTGGAAAGACGAAGTAAACCCATGGGATCATAAGACGCTTTTACTGTAAATGCCTAACTCAACGAGTCACCCCTCTTTGGCATTGATGATCTTTAAATAAATTGTGTCCTCATCAATCGGGGCGGCGTAGGGATAGGGTTCTCCCAAGATACCTCAGCCTAAATAGCATTAAACATCTACTGCAACTTAACCTCGTTCATCCTCCCTAACAAATTAATTACATTTTAATCAATATATAATTTGAAATTTGAAATAATAATCTTAGTATTAGGATTGAAATTTAATTAGTAGATCGTGGACATGTGCATAGACACAGACCTCTAAGGTCTGCGACATAAAACATGCTCGTTAAACGTCTGAGACATAAGGTCACACTACTACACATTTTCGCTCATGGTTAACGGATAATTTCCGTTAACTCTGAGTGAAATTGTCAATTATTTACAAAGGTGTAATCAATAATCCTCGCTCATAGATAAGAGATATAAACCAATGAGTATCCTTTACATATGACCATTTTGTTTATCATCTCTCGCTCATAAATAACTATATAGACATGTTATCTAATTATACATATATCCGTCACATATTCTAGAAAAGATAATTGAATAAATATGGTATCTTTTATAAAAAAAAAATCAATTGTCTATAATGAAACAAATATTAATATTTTGTCCTTTTTTTAATTACTGGAATTAAAAAATTAATATACACATTAAAAAGACAAAAAAAATCATAAATTAATATTTAATTCAAAAGTCAATAATTGCAATTAAATTGCCAAGCATCAAAAAAGATTCATCAAAACATCCATTTTGGTTGCATTCAAAATTTAAACCTACACATTAATTCTCAAATATTCATTAAACTCTAGCTCCAACGAGCCATTTGAAAGTCAAAAGCACTTTAATTCCATTATCAAGGGGACATCTGAAAGCCAATTTCTTGTTCTGAACTCCATTTGAAAGTCACCATGTAAAAAATACACATATATAATCAATTTCTGGTCAATTCTATATAGATAAAATTTAGACAGAGAAGTAGAGCATTAACAAATCTCTTGGAAGTTAAAAATATTATCATGTATTCCCAATAAATGAAACAAAAAACCAAACAACCTAGACTAGTTTAACTCCCATCACCAGCAAATAAATAATTTTTTTGATAAATGTTATGAAAAAAATAAAGGAAGAACACACGTTTATCTACCCAGTTCGTCTAAAATGATTACGCCTGTGGGCATATCAAGCCAGAAAGATACCACAACTTCTTATGTATTCTACCTTACTTTAACCTTACAAATGCACTCGTATGAAGATTTATTTATACACGTTTATCTACCCAGATCGTAGAAAATGATTACGCCTGGGGGCATATCAAGCCAGAAAGATACCACTGTTTCTTATGTATTCTACCTTGCTTTAACCTTACAAATGCACTCGTATGAAGATTTATTTATACACATATATCGACTCTAAACATGATAGCTACATAATGAGCCATTAACATATGGCTAATGTAACGAGCAAATTAATCGGTGAATATAAATGATACAATAATAATATATAATTATACATAATGGACATTCACTAATTATTCACAACACTCCCCCTTGAGTGTACATTGTTTACACATATAATATACCTCGTTTAAACCTTACTAGGAAAAACAAACCCAGTGGGACAAAAAGTTCTAATGAAGGGAAAGTAGTATATATTTATTAGAGTATGAGTTCTCTGCCTGATTTAAACATCATTAGAAATTATTTAACCAACACATTTTAATATGTTTCACCAACTTTCTGAATGTTGCAGTCGGTATTGACGAATATCTTGTATAATTGACAAGATACATTAGTGCACTAAATGCACGAGATATGGTACTTCAGGACCAAGTATCTCTTCATATTCTACTTGTGGTCTAAAAATTGTCCTTATTATGATCATTCTAATACCTTTTGAATATAAGAAGTTCGTGGACCAAAATTCCACATTTAAGATGTTCAATTTGTAATCCAAAATAAAATTTAATTTGTCTAAAGTTTTTTACCATAAATTCTCTCTTTAAATGTGTAACTGCCTCTTTAAATTCTTCAAGCCTCCCAATTAAATAGGATTCATCAACATATATTGCAATCATTACAAAATTTGGCTCATTTTTCTTTATGACCTTCTTTAATTAGACAATTATACCGCACATGTCCAAACTATCTGGGCCCATACAAGAAATTTTCTAATTCAATATAATAATCTCCTTTAAATTGATTGACATGCTTTAAGCATGTTAAATCTTTCAGAGATTTTCATATACAATCATTTTCCAGATAATCGCAGTGTTTGCATCATTTAACGCATTCCCAAATTTTTGTATTTACTGTCGTAGATATTAAATAGTGGAATATTATTCCACACATAACAGGAGAATATATTTGATTAATATCGGGTCTCTGCGAAGACTCTTGAGTTATTAATCTCGCTTTGTATTTCACCAACTTATTATTCCCATTTTATTGGAATACACACTTTCGAGTGTATGTACAATATAATAAACATTTTATTTTGTTTAGCGAATCTAGCTCCGCCACAATTTCCTTCTTACTATTTCACCTAGTCAAAGTACTTCTGGCACCCAACTTAGGTACTGGAACAATATTTTTATTTGTGATAGTAAAAGCAATAGTGGGCATGAACATATTATCGACAATAATGATATTTCTATTGTAACAAACCGAAAACTTCATAAGTAGAGTCGTATTATTATTATTACTATTATTATTTTATATGAAAACATTTGTATAATTATTGAAGAGTATTAGTTATATTTACTGAAGAGTATTACTAATTTACACTAAAGAGTCTTAGTTGTTCAGTGAAAATGAATTAAGACTCTTCAGTGTAAACCAGTAATACTCTTAAGTGAAAACAACTAATATCCTTCAGTGATTTATATATAAACCAATTTCACTCTATACATACTCTAAATATTAATATAACATAATTACAACCACGTAAATATAATCAACTACTCCCTCCGTCTTAATTTTATTTTCCCAATTGCCAAAAAGGTCCGTCCCAATTTTGTTTTCCCATCCCTAAAATAGAAACTACTTTATTCATTATTCACCATTCCCAATACTATTTTATTCATTTAAATACTACTTTATTCATCATTCATCATTCCCAATACTATTTTATTCATTTAAACACTAAAATTCAACTCCCGCATTAAACCCCGGGCACAATTAAACGGGAAAACAAAAGTGGGATGGAGGGAGTATAACATATCAACTATAACATATATAATATTGTCTAAAAATTATAATATATAAATATACTCAACTATAACATATATATATAACTTATATAAAATATAACATATAAATATAATAAAATATATATCAACTTTAACATATCAACTATAACATAATTTCAACAACCACATAAATATAAATACATAATTTCAAAACAAACATACATAACTACAAACATACATGCCATTCAAAATAAATTACCACTGCTTCTCAAAAAGTCGCGGCCAATAAGTCAAATTTTACGACGGGCATATCCGCCGTAAATCATGAAGTTAAATTTTACGATGGGCTTCCCGTCGTAAATATGTCGGCCACTATAACTTTGCACCGATTACGAAAGGTCGCAGTCAAACCGGTGGAATTCTACGACGGGCATGCATGTCGTTAATGTTTATTTTAAAATCTGTTGTTTACCAAATATATCTTGCTGGGATTGAATGGCTATTTATAAAAGCTTTGGTAAAAACATCAAATGATTGGGTTCTTAAATGCTAGAATGAATGCTTGAATGAAGAAAAGCAATAAATGCATAAGAACACTAAGAACACCAAGAATTGCCAGGGGTTGTGAGTCCCTGGACTTGAATGAGTATGTGTATTGATTATACTGAGAGAGATTGAACCTTTTTTTACATTACAAGTGTTGGGGTATTTATAGTTTTCTCACTACAGGGGTATGTTGGTCATTTCCGGCCTCTCGGAGGACAGGTGCATTAAATGTCTCCTGCCTCTGAGGACGCGCGGGCTCTGGTATGTCAGGGCGTGCAGGTGGCTGGCCACTAGGGTGTTGACGCGTGTCCAAAAAGGACGATTCTCTGAGAACTTTCTATATTAGGGTGGAATATTTTCTGTTGCAGCGTACGAAGGCGGCCTTTTTCCATTTGGAGGATGATCTCGTCTGACTCCAACATGTGCTTCAAATCTTTGTCGCCGGCCGGGGATGCCATGAGGCCGGAGTTCGATCTCTCTGCGAGTTCTGAGTCCGGTAACTCCCTCTGCGCGTCAGTCGCGGCCGGGCTTCCTTCGCGGGACTCGTTCGGTCGCGGTCGGTCCGGTCCGTGAGAATTGCCGGTCACCTTGCACTTGGAACAACATCGGTGCGTGTTTTAAGCCGACTTCCGGTCTCACCTCCGAGACCGGCAAATGGGGTCGGAGCCCGCCGAGGTCGGATTCTGGTCGGTCTGGATGGCGCCGGCCTACTGGGCGTATTATTGCCTTTCTTGGCTTATTCCGGCCGGCGCCGATCTGTGATCTGAAACGGTCACAACAATTGCCCCCCAGCTCGTCTCTCAGAGTGTGAGGGGCGAGGTGGTCATTTATCGTTTCTTGTTGGTGCCGGCCTGGATCCGCCCGGGGTGATCGGAGATCGGTCAACGGCTATGAGATGGTTGAAGTGACGTGTGTTGTCAGGCGACGCTTCGGGTTTCGCGTATTAGTCTGACGTGACGTGATGTGACTCCTCGAATCCCGTCCATTAAATGCGTGCCTAGTACGAGGCGTCTGGCGCTGAAACCGTCGTTTCAAATTCTTATTTCTAGGCCCCTATGCCTAGAAGCTTATTTCGTCGTAGGTCCCTGCCCCTTTCTTATAAATAGGGGGGTTATTCTCTTATTTTGGACTTTTGCTTTTTCACTCAAATTGCAGCTTTTCCTTTGGCGATTTCCGGCGAGCGATTAGCGGCGGAGACGGGTTTTGGACGGCAGCGATTGGTGGCTTTGCAAAGGTAAACTTCGATTTTTCGCAACTCGCACTTCTATCTTCTATTATGGTGCGACGGTGGGCGGGTCCTCCGCCTGGACAGGGAGGAGGTGCCTCCTCCAGCGGCGGAGGCGGCGGCGGTGCTCATCGGCGCTTATTCGATGAGGGGGGAAGCTCTCGCGGCGTGAGTGGTGCTTCCCCCTCACGCTTGGCGGGCTCAATATGGGCGCACGACGACGACGGCTTGGACGCCCTATTCCCGAGCCCAGGACGGTCACTGCTGGGCGAGGGTGCTCGGGAGGGGATTCCCGCTGCGACCGAGAGGTGCGGAGTGGGAGGAGCGGCCCGGCCTATGGAGGACAGAGACCCCCTCGATGACCTCCTGGAGGAAGATGAGGAGGAAAGCGGCCGTAGAAGCGGCGTCGATCAGGCCAACAACCAGTTACTAAAAAACCTCGTAGCCGAACAGATTAAAGAAAGGCTCGGAACGGCGGCTGAGACCTCGGGGTCAGATACGGAAGAGGAAGAGAGGCCGGCCGTCGTTGGTCGGAGCGTGAGCCAAGATCGGCAAGGCCAGGTCAGACGAGCTTTTTGTCTATGGTCGGAGTACGTGGAGAAGAAAGACGACGTCGAATCTCTCGATTATGATTACGAAGAATATTCGGACCATTCCCCGCGAGGGCCGACCGTCCGCAATCCGGCCACTATTCGATAGCCGACCTGGAGGAGTCCCACAGGTGGACCATAGGCCAATTTCAGAGTAAGGTGACCCAGCGTTTTCTCGACGACGCCCGGGCCGGATGGGAGATTCCTTTCGACGTCGACCTCTACGCGCCGGAGCCAAACGAGCGGGCGGACCAGCCTCCGCGTGGGATGGTGGCCGTGACCCAGGATATGATGGAGGTCGGACTGCGCTTCCCTCTCCATCCGGCCGTCACTTATCTGTTGAATTTCTGGAACCAGGCGCCCATCCAGCTTCTTCCGAACGCGTGGATGATAATTGTGAGCGTTATGGTTCTGTTCGGCAAGAACCGACTTTATCGGATGCCCATCCCTGGAGAGATGACTTATCTCTATCGGGTTCAAAGTGAGCGGAGTGGGACCGGTGAAATCTATATTCAGACGAAAGGGCCGAAGCTGGTGGCCGACCTGCCCAATAAAGGTCGGAATGACCGGAGAAAATGGTTCTTTGTTGGCGGGGCTTGGAAAACCGGGTATCCCGATGGAACGGAGATCGACGTTCCGACCAATACCGCCCAAAAAACCCCAGTAAGGAATTTTTATTTTATATTTGAAAAAGTACTGATCTAATCTTTACTTTCCTTCGCAGGCTATCCTTGCCCCACTGATCGGGAGTTGAATTTTGACTTCGCGGTCGTCAGAGAGCGGATCCTGTCCCTGCCCGCCTCGGAACGGAATCAAGCAGTTCTTCGGACGAGAGAAACCAGGATCGCCGGCCGGTTCTTCCAGTATCCCCGTCATATAAAGTTGACCGGTAAGTGAAAAATGGATGACCGGACTCCGGTCAATAAGTTATTATTATTATAATTTTTTTTAACACCTCGGGATTCGACCTTGCAGTGCCAGACTTTCCGGTCGTTAGGCAGTGCCCCCGTGAGTTCCTCGATCACTGCTCGGAAATGTTTGCCCTGATGGGATCTTGCGCGGCGAAAAAGGCGGCCAAGGGTACGAAAAAGAAGAAAGGGACCGGCGCCCGGACCGCGGTCGTAATTGATGACCCTCTCCCCCTCCAGTTCGTGCCGGCCGTGGGGACTGCTGTTACTGGGGCGACTGCCTCCCCCCAACTTACTGGTCGGAAGAGGCCTCGTGAGGTGGACGAGAGTGAGGAGGTTGGCCCGCACGGGTCCAGTCCGGTCCGGTTAGACGTGTCTGACGATACCCCACCTGGGGTTGGGCCGGTAGGGGCGGAAGCTGTGGCCCGGGCGGCGCATAATCCTGGCCAGGAGGATGACCGGCCATATTTTGGTCGTGACCCGGTTCGCTTTCAAGCGTAAGTCTTTTGACAAATTCTTATTTTTCTTAGATAACTTCGTTTGTACCTGACTTGGTTTTTCTTTTGCCTAGGCTGACGCGAACTGACTCCGACCTCCCCCCTATGGTGCTTGACTTCCTCTCCTCCCGCGTCCCGGGCTCAACTCTAGAGATGCCATACTACATGCGCCGGGCTGCGAATTCTCTCCCCCAAGCTTGGACGCGGGATCTCGCCGATATCGTCGAACGCTGACCTCGGCACGTGGGCCGGACCGGGGTCGCACTGATTAGTCAGGCGGCCATCGTGGTCAACGCGATGGAGAATGAGCTCACCGAGACCTCCCGGTCGCTCCGGATGGCCGAGACTGCCCTGACCCGTGCTCGGGAGGAGAAGGCTGGACTCGAGAGCGAAGTTGCCAAGCTCAAGAGGGAGAGAGATGGCGCGGTCGGACAGATGGAGGCCGTCTTGAAGGAGAGGGATGATGCCCTGGGCCGGGCGGAGATGGCTTATAAGGCCCTGGAGGATGCTCGACACCGGGTGTCTGAGATGGAAGACTCCCTCGCCGATCTGCGGTTGGAGGCGCATCGTGCTCGGGGGGATGCCGACCAAGCTGCTGCCTGGCGGGTCGAGGCGGAGAAGGAGCTCCAGAGGAAAGATGATGAACTGGCCGCTGCACTGAGCCGGCCGGCTTATGACCCTGCGGATCCGACCCAGAACCCGGCACTCTTTTCTGAGTTTTACTTCTATGTGGCCGCCGCCAGTGTGATCCGGGCCGGGCGCCAGGCCAGCCTCGACACCAAACCCCAGGAAGACTACTTCCAGGAGTACGCTGCCAAGAACCCGGTTAGCGACGGTTTCTGGTTCCCCTTCCTTGACCTCGAGACCGACTATGGGGTGGACCTCTCTTGGTTCCCCCATCGGCACAGGTTGTTCAAGCAGGGCGAGAACCCTCCGGCCGCCGGTGATGATGAGGAGGAAGAGGAAGAAGAGGCCCCTTTGGAGGCTACCCAGATGCCGGGCGGGAGCGGAGTTGAGGCGGAGACCTGTATTGAAGAGGCGGCCGACTTCTTGGACGGGGCCGGGAACCAGGCGGGCCCGGGGGCCGGAGCAGGCGACCATTGAGCCTTTATTTGTCTTAGATTATATTTCCTTATTGCTTTAAACCAATGTAACCGGCTTTCGGCCGAATGTTGATGTTGTTTTTCTTGCCGGTCTCCGGGCCGGTTCGTTTTGAAATGAAAAGATCGCTTTGTGTTCATCTGCTTCGTTGTTTTATTTTTCTTACCTGTTTATACTTATCAAAATGTGTCAAATTTTAACAAGTATGAATTAAATTTTGTCCCGGTCTCAAGTGTGGTATGCCGACCTCGATACGACCGGCATATGCTTTTGAACTGAGACCGGAATTTGGAGTGGCCATGGTTGCCTTGCCGATCTTAAGTGTGATACGCCGACCTCGATACGGTCGGCATATGCTTTTGAACCGAGCTCGGCTTTTAAAGTGGCTAGGGTGGCCTTTCCGAGCTCAAGTGTGATACGCCGACCTCGATACGGTCGGCGTACGCTTTTGAACTGGGCTCAGTTTTTGGATGGCCTAGAGTGGCTTTTCCGGGCTCAAGTGTGATATGTCGTCCTTAATACGGCCGGCATATGCCTTTGAACTGAGCCCGGTGCTTGGGAAAAGATTGAGCTGTGTTAAGCGTCTTGTATTGATAAAAACTTTTGGAAACATAGTACAAAATCATTGGTAGTACTTCTTCAAGTGAATTGCATTCCAGGGGTATTGGTCCGGAGTTCCATCCATGAGTTCCAGCTCGTAAGCTCCCTTGGAGAGCCATTTGGATATCCTGAACGGACCCTCCCAGTTCGGGCCGAATACCCCTTTTGGTACCTGAACCTTTTTGAGGACGAGGTCCCCGACCTGGAATTGTCTGGCCTTCACTTTGGAGTTGAAAAAATTTTCGGATTTCTTCTTGTAGGCCGCATTTCGGAGGTCGGAATTGAGTCTCCTCTCCTCCAACATGTCCAAATCGATCATTCGGGCGGTGTCATTGTCTCCGGTGATCGTCTGGGCCGTTCGATGACTTGGTAGGGATACCTCTGAAGGAATGACGGCCTTGGTCCCAAAAGCTAAAGCGAAAGGTGTTTCGCCCGTTGAGTTCCTTGTGGTCGTTCGATATGACCAAAGTACGTCGGGTAGCTCGGCCTCCCACTTCCCCTTCCTGTCCTCAAGCTTAGCTTTGATAGTGTGCTTCAACAACCTGCCGCTTGTGTCTGGACGGTGTAGGACTTGCCTAAGGGGTAGAGTAGTGAGGACCTCTACTTGGTGGTCGAAGAAATAAGGCCTTAGCTTCCTTACGCTCATGACCAGACCGTATGCTAGTTTTTCGAGCGGAGTGTACCTGAGCTCGGCATCGTGTAGGGCTTGACTCACGAAGTAGATCAGAAGGTGGTTCTGACCATCCGCCCGGACTAGTACCGCGCTCAGTGCGACCTCGGAGGCCGCAAGATATATGTAAAGCTTCTCCCCTGGGACTGGCTTGACTAAGATTTGTGGGTTTGCCAAATATTCCTTAAGTTTCGCAAAGGCTACTTGACTTTCCCTACTCCAAGAAAATTTGCCGTTTTTAATAGTCGAGAAGAAAGGCTTACTTTTATCTCCGAGCCGGGCTATGAATCTGTTGAGAGAGGCGAGGCATCCGGTCAGGCGTTGCACTTGTTTGATCGTCCTTGGCTCTTGCATGTCAAGGACGGCCTTGATCTTGGCCGGGTTGGCCTCGATCCCGCGCTGGCTGACGATGTGTCCCAGGAATTTGCCGGCCTCCACCCCAAAGTTGCATTTCTTCGGGTTCAGCTTCATATTGTAGGCCTTGAGGATCTTGAAAGTCTCTTCGAGATCCCTGAGATGGTCTTCTTTCCTCAAGCTTTTCACCACAATGTCGTCGATGTAGACCTCCATGGTCTTTCCGATCTGATCTGCAAACATCTTGTTGACAAGGCGTTGGTAGGTCACGCCGGCGTTGATCTGACCGAAAGGCATCCGGAGCCAAGAGAATATGTTCTTCTCCGTGTGGAATGAGGTGTGCTTGATGTCTTCAACGGCCATGGGGATTTGATGGTAGCCGGCGAAAGCGTCCATGAAGGACATCATCTCGTGACCGGCCGTGCTATCCACCAGGTGGTCGATGTGCGGCATCGGAAAGTGATCTTTTGGGCATGATGCGTTGAGGTCGGTGAAGTCTATACATAGCCTCCAGGCAATGTTTGTCTTTTTTACCAGGACGGCGTTCGCGACCTATTGGGGCTCGTTACGGGCTTGCTCGATCAGCTTGTTGTCTAGCAACTTCTTGACCTCCTCAGCCAAAGCTTCGTACTTTTCCGGGCCGAACTTCCTTCTTTTTTGATGGACCGGCCTCCTGTTGGGGTCGATCTTTAGACGATGGCATGCGTGCTTTGGGTCTATCCCGACCATGTCTTGGTGAGACCAGGCAAAGACTCCAACGTTGGCTTTGAGGAATTCGATCACTTCCCCCTGCATTTCGGTCGGTATGCGAGAGCCGATTAGTACTTCTAGTTCTGGCCTCGAGGGGTCGACCGGAATGTGTTCCAAATCCTCCAAGGCCGTAGCTTGCTCATAGCTCCGCCGGTCGAAAGGATCGAATCTGGGATCGAGACCGAGCTCGGATGGTTCGAAACCAATCCTTGGCTCGGGATCGTCGATCTGCATAGGCTGGGGTTCGGCCGATGTGGATCCGACCTCCGTGACGGGTTCTGCGGCCGGAGTGGCCGTTTCAGAGTCGGGGTGTGGCCCGTCCGGTGTTTGGTTGTTGCTAATTGAAAATAAATGAGAGTAGTAATAGTTCAAACACCTTCTAATCATTGCCTGGTCACCCTTAATGGTGCCGACCACCCCCTCGGGGTGGGAAATTTGATACAGTAATAGTAGGAAGAAGCAACAGCTTCAAAAACTTCTAAAAAGGGCCTACCCAGAAAGCCATTATACGAGCTTGGCTGATCTACAATTATAAAATCTAACGGCCTAGTTATCCTGACCTCCTTGTTGTAGCAGCAGATGAGCTCCACGGAGAGCTTTATCCTCCCGTACGCAGCGACCGTTGCGTCCCCAAATCCCTTTAGTTGAAGGTCGATTGGCCTGATGAAGTTGACGAGGTCTCCGAGCTGGTCTAGGGCTGTTTTGAAGATGATATTGCAAAAACACCCATTGTCGACCAAAATGCGTTGAACCTCTTTGCCCAGGATCTGGGCGGCAATCACCAACGCATCGCCCTTCGGGAACAGCACCCCGGTCCTGTCCTGGTTGGAGAAAGTTATCTCCAAGCTCTTGTGAATCTTTGGTTCTGGGGGCGTGACCAAGTTGACGTTGGTCGCCGCCCGGACCTCTACTTTCCGTTTTCGGTTGGATTGCGTCGAGATCGGGGTGAGGCCTCCTAAGTTCCCTCCGCTGGCCTGGATCATGTTGACCCGACCGCCGGGATTCATGGGGGGGAGGAGGTCATCCTCATCATCACCTTCCTCCAAAGCTGCGACCGGCCTGAGAGGCCGGCCGCCTTCCTCGTTCCTTCGAGGGTGGCGCTGGGGCTGCTGTTGCTGCTGCTGGTCCTGCCGGTCGGCTGGCCTCTGAAGGAGGCCGTTCAGACGCCCTTCGTCAAATAGCTTCCAAAGCTGCTTTAGGAGATCACGACACTGGCTCGTATTGTGGCCAATAGAGTCGTGATAGGCGCAGAACTTTTTAGGGTCCAGCCGGGACCGGTCTCCAGAATAGGGCCTTGGCCTGGGAAGCACGTCCCGATGCTGGATCGTATTGAAGATATGTGCGGGGGACTGCCTCATGGCCTGAGTTAGGTGAACTTCAACGTCCTCGAAGGACTTGAAGTTACCGGGCGGTTTGGCCACTCTTCTGGCCTTAGGGCCACTCTTGGGGGAGGTTTGGGCTACGGCCTCCGTCTCCTTTGGGGCTGGCTCGGACTCCCCCAGTCTTAGTGCCAGAAGTTTCCTCCGAGCCAGGTAGTCACCGGCTCGGGCGCAGAATTCGGCGTAGGTTTTAGGGAAATCCTTGGTGAGGTGTTTGAACATGGGAGACCGGCCTTGGAAACCCCCAAGAGTTGCGTGCAAAGCCAGTTGGTCGCTTACCGCTTCGCCGGTCAGCATGACTTCGTCCACTCTGGCCACGTAGTCCTTGTCGGACTCTTCTTTCTCCTGGCGGATTCGCATCAGGCGATGCCAGCTTTCCGGCCGGGCAATTTTGGCCGCAAAGTATGATGAGAATTGGGCGCTTAAAGCGGTGAAAGAGTCAATAGACCGTGCCGGGAGAGACACGTACCATCTGTGGGCGAGATCGCCCAGGGTGAGGGGAAAAAGCCTGCACTTTGTGGCGTCTGTCGCGCCACGCCCGGTCATATAGATCCGAAATTTGCTCAGATGAGTCTCAGGATCTGTTTTCCCCTCGTAGAGAGGAGTTGGCGGAGGGACGATCTTGAGCTGGACCGCCAAAGGCTCGCTGGCGACTGGCCGGGCCTTAGTTTGGCCTTGCGCTTCGAGGAGCGCCTTCATTTCGTCAAGTTGCTTTTGCATCTTGACGAGTTCTGGGCTGGGGGTTTCGGCCAGCAGGTCACCCACGTCGGCTAGGGGGCCAATTCGTTCGAAGACGGCCGCACGGGGGACTCCGCGTCCCAAAAGGCCGCTTTGAGCGAAGCTTAGCTTGCGCCTGGCGGAGTTTGCCGGGGTCAGGCTGACCTCGGCCGCCCTCTTGTGGGGCATTTGGGCCGTGCTCCCAGTGTTGGAGACGGACTCGGTGTCACCGTACCCAGTGTCGTAACTGGGTACGCGGCTCGGATACCACGACGGGTCTGTCGTGCCCATACGGTCGAAAACCGGATGGGCGGAGCCTCGCGAACGGGCGGAGACGGGGTTCGCCCGACATTGGCTTTCGCCCTGGTGCTCTCCGGCTTTCGCCTTGCCCTTGAGAGCGCGAGCCTGGGTCTTCTTTTTGGAGGTAGAGGTGGTGCTCCGGTACCCCCTCGCCTCTTCCGCCTGGCGGCGTCTTCCTGACCCGGCCTGGTCAGGAGTAAAGAAACCTCGACCCCCGGATGGGAGGGGTTCCTCCGGGAAACGAATCGGGGAGGCCACGTGTGTGGCCTTTCCGTGGGCATGGGATGACCTCTGGGGATCCATTGCTTTCAAGAGAGGAGGAGTTTGAGGTTTGAAGATTTGAAGGTTTGAGGGTATGAAGCTTTGAAGAACAGTGAGTGTTCTTCAAAGAGAGGTGAAGAAGATATGAGTTTGATGGGTTAGATCACCCTCCTTCTAGCGCCAAATGTTGTTTACCAAATATATCTTGCTGGGATTGAATGGCTATTTATAAAAGCTTTGGTAAAAACATCAAATGATTGGGTTCTTAAATGCTAGAATGAATGCTTGAATGAAGAAAAGCAATAAATGCATAAGAACACTAAGAACACCAAGAATTGCCAGGGGTTGTGAGTCCCTGGACTTGAATGAGTATGTGTATTGATTATACTGAGAGAGATTGAACCTTTTTTTACATTACAAGTGTTGGGGTATTTATAGTTTTCTCACTACAGGGGTATGTTGGTCATTTCCGGCCTCTCGGGGGACAGGTGCATTAAATGTCTCCTGCCTCTGAGGACGCACGGGCTATGGTATGTCAGGGCGTGCAGGTGGCCGGCCACTAGGGTGTTGACGCGTGTCCAAAAAGGACGATTCTCTGAGAACTTTCCATATTAGGGTGGAATATTTTCGGTTGCAGCGTACGAAGGGGGCCTTTTTCCTCTTGGAGGATGATCTCGTCTGACTCCAACATGTGCTTCAAATCTTTGTCGCCGGCCGGGGATGCCATGAGGCCGGAGTTCGATCTCTCTTCGAGTTCTGAGACCGGTAACTCCCTCTGCGCGTCAGTCGCGGCCGGGCGTCATTCGCGGGACTCGTTCGGTCGCGGTCGGTCCGTTCCGTGAGAATTGCCGGTCACCTTGCGCTTGGAACAACATCGGTGCGTGTTTTAAGCCGACTTCCGGTCTCACCTCCGAGACCAGCAAATGGGGTCGGAGCCCGCCGAGGTCGGATTCTGGTCGGCCTGGATGGCGCCGGCCTACTGGGCGTATTATTGCCTTTCTTGGCTTATTCCGGCCGGCGCCGATCTGTGATCTGAAACGGTCACAACAAAATCTACGACGGACTTTTCGTCTTTTAAATTTGGCGGATTGATGAAAGAGTGGGTGATTAGGCGTGAAATTGTTATGTTTTGATGCCCGATTTACTCATGTTTTGAGTGTTTTCGATGAATATTTAGAGTCAAATGAGCATTATTTCTATACATTGATAAATTTGTCTCTTTGATGTTCATAGATGGATAGAGGGCGAAAAGAGGAGTTCGTAGGACTTTGAATCGACTCAAACGGATGCCCGGATGAGAAGATATTGAAGAAATACGATCGGTATTAGTGTGGACGAGGAAAAGTATCACTTGGGAGAAGTTTTGAGATCACTCGAGCGCCTTACTCGAGCGCCACCGCTCGAGCGCCTTACTCGAGCGCGAAAACATACAGAACCATGCTTGCGCTCGAGCAGCTCGAGCGCCACCGCTCGAGCGAATCGCTCGAGCGCCCAAAAGTAACAGTGAAGATTCAGCGCTCGAGCAGCTCGAGCGCGACCGCTCGAGCGAATGCACCATTCGAGCTACACTGCTCGAGCGGGACCGCTCGAGCGTTTTGCTCGAGCGCCCCTATACTTTTGCCTCCGGATTCGTATTTTCGGCCCGTTAACTCCCGTTTCGACCCGGTGCCTATATATACCTCTTCCAAACACGAAAAAAGAAGATCCCCAACTTTAGAAATCACTTTTAGACTTAGTTTTTAGAAAGAGGAAGAGGAGAAGAACGAGCAAGCTTTACTTTTACGTTGTTGAGGTTTTTCATACGAATTCTTAATTTCTTTTCGTTTCTTAGTTTCTTTTCATTAGCTTGATTACTTTAAACGCTTTGAACTTTGTTTTAGTTAATTAAATTTCAGTTCTTAGAATTATTTTCTTTTAAAACCCTAGTTCATGTTTCTTATTTTCTTCGTTCAATTCATTATGTTTTTGTTCGTTGTTTCTTTTATTGCTTTTATTTTTGTTAAAACCATGTCCGGCTAAAACCCTTGCATGCTTGGGTTAGGATGAACTCGTAGAAGTAGGATGTGGGTACGTAATTAGAGTAATTCGTGACGTTAGTTTTAATTCTCTTAATTAATGAATTCTTATAATTAATCTTAACTTTACCTTTAAATTTCGTACGAAAGTGTTAGAGAGAGGACGACCGCATCACTCGATAACAATTAGTAGTCTTAACGAGAGGGTTTAGGAAAGGTTAATTCATCTACCGGTTTAGCGAAGGAGGACGACCGCATCACCTTAGTTAAATTAGGGTCTCTTTAATTAAGCACTATCTATTAACTTGTTAGTGGATTAGTGAAGTCGATTGATAGGATAAAGTATTAGGGTGAGAAATCTTGAGCTTTCATTCTACGATCTTTTACTTAGGTTAATTCTTGGTTGTCACAATTACTTTGATTATGTACCTGCTCCGTTAGTATACGTAGGGATTCCTATCCTGAGAATCACCATCTCTCATTAGAAAACAACCCGTAGTTAATTCGTTCTTTTTCATTCTTTAGTTAATTAGTCTATTTTAGTCTTTTAATTAATTTTTCAAAAAACCCAAAAACATCACACTCATATTAACTACGACGCGTAGATCTTCAGGGATCTATTCGCATACATACCATCCCTTGGGTTCGATAATACTTGGTCCCTATACTTGCCCATACTACAGTGAACCCGTACTCTTGCGGGGAAGCTACTAGTAGAAGCTAGTGTAGTCGCTTCAAGTCAATGGCGCCGTTGCCGGGGATGGCGTTATATGCTTTTTGAATAGGACTTGTCGATAGCTTAGTAGTTAGTAGTGAGTGCTTTCTTTTCTGTTTTATTTTTATTTTTTATTTTAGTCGGCAGTTGCGTTTTGATCCTTCTGCTAGTGTTTCAGGTTTATGAAAACACGCTCACAAGGCAATACGAGCGAAGAGAGATTACCTGCAGATCCTGAGACAATAGCCAGAAGGAACCGAGCCTTCTTGAGAAGAATGGCTACTGCCGCGGGAAACAAGATTTCTGATGAACTTGGGGAGTTAGACAAGATAGCTGCAGAGTATACTGCTCTTGTGGAACGGGCAGAGGGTGCCAATGGAAATAGCAGTAATCAGCAGATACCCATAGGGGGAACTGAGAGCCCACACCCGAACCCACAAGACACAATCAACTCGGCACAAACACAACCCCAAAACCAGAACCAAAACCTTGCTTACCCACAAAACCCAAATAACCCTTTCAACAACCCAGTATACCAACATTACCCATACCCACCTTATCCTTACCCACCATACCCGTATCCTCCACCCCCAGTCTATAATCAACCACCTGTTTACCCACCACCACCCCAACAAGTACCAGTACCTGCTGCTAATCCTCAACACGTTCCTATGAACGTAGATCACAATATTGCTATTCGAGGGAGGTTTGCAGCGCAGCCACAACGGTACTATGATGGAGTGGCTTTGCCTCCTGTTGAGGCGAACAACTTCTCGATATCACCGGGGATTTTAAAGCTGCTGACCGAGAATCAGTTCAAAGGGGTGATCGGGAAGGAGAATCCTCACACACATCTGAGGAGCTTTCTCATGATAGCCTCAACATTCAATTACAATGGCATGTCTGAAGATGCCAAGAGGCTTAGGCTGTTCCCATTCTCACTGACGGGAATAGCTAAGGAGTGGTACGATAATACGCTCCCGCGGGGAGGTATTACCACTTGGGCAGAGCTCGAGCGTCTGTTCCTCGAGCGATTCTACCCTCCATCTAGGACGATCAAGGCTAGAATTGAGATCTCGTCCTTTCGCCAGAAGTCTGGAGAGGATTTACGCCAAGCGTGGGAGAGATACTCAAACATGCTGATTGAGTGCCCGCAGCACGGGTACAATGAGGGGGATATTATGGCATTCTTCTACAGTGGTGCCAACAAGGCGGGGCAAGACCATTTAGACGCCTGTGCGGGCGGAGCATTCCTGAACCAAGGCATAGAGAGATGTAGGGAGATCGTGGACAACATTGTCACGAATGCCAGTGCTTGGAGTACGGATGCAGATTTGCAAAGAGTGCATCAGGTTGAGGAGGGAGAAGGAACGAGAAGGCTGCTGATGACCATGATGGAAAAGATCAACAACCTCGAGTTGGGGAAGAATTTGGGTGGAGTGCATGCAGTGGAGAATGAGAGAGTAGACCAACCCAGTGGACAGCAAGAGGTAGCCAATTACATGGGAGGTCCATATTACAATCAGAATGGCTACCAAGGTGGAAATCAGTATGGAAGGCCTTCTTATGGCCAACCATTTGTGCCTCCAGGCCCTCAGCCACTTCAAAATCAATGGAGGAACACACAAGGAGTTCAAGGAAGCCAGCAGCCTCCTCAAAACACATGGAGGAAGAATGATAATTTTTCTTATGCTAACCCAAAAGCTGGTGTTACTGTTCCTGCAGGTGTTGATCCGGGGTCTAAACCTCCTGGTGGAGAAGGCGGTGCATCAACCGAGGAGATGTTGAGAGCTATTCTTCAGAAGGTGGAGGAAGGTAGCAAGCGGTTGTCATCCTTGGAGCACGATGTGAAGGAGTTGCATAAGAAGGGTGATCATCGTGATCAAGAGCTCCAGAAGATGAACGTTGAGTGGACTAGAACTCAACAAGAGAACAATCGAAGGTTCACCTCTTTAGAGCTCCAGATGAGCCAGATTGCAAAATCAGTGAATAGAATGCCGGAAGGGAATCCGAAAGAGCAGTGCAAGGCGATCCAGCTTAGAAGTGGAACCAATTATGAAGGTCCTCAGATGCCTGCTGATTCTGAGACGCCCCAAGTTGAGAAGGGGATTGAAAGTAAAGGGATTGAGAAGCATGAAGATATGGATGAGTCCCAGAAGGGCAAAGGCATTGAGGAGGTTGAGAGAGTTCCTAAGTGGAGAAAGGCAAAGGAAGCAAGGGAGAAAGTGAAAGAAACAGAAAGAGATGAGTGGGGGGTACCCAAATCGGTGATACCTGTCCCATATCCACAGCGCTTCATGAAAAAGAAGCTCGATGAGAAATTCGCTAAGTTCCTTGACGTTTTTAAACAATTGCACATTAACATTCACTACTACAAATTCGAACTTAGATAGCTAATCTTAGATAGCTATTATAAAAACCGCTCTCCAAGAACCCACTTGGAGAGCGGTTTTGTAAAGTAATTTATAAAAAAAAAAAAAAATTTGTAAGACAGCGGTTTAAAACCGCTTTCTTAGGTAAAACCTTAGAAAGCGGTTGAAAACCGCTATGTAAGAAATCAATTGCAAGATAGCGGTTCCAAACCGCTATCCAAGTTCGTCTTTTATAGCGGTTCAAAACCGCTATCCAAGTGAAACTAGGATAGCGGTTAAGAACCGCTCTCTAAGTTGCAGACTTGCACAGCGGTTCAAAACCGCTATGCAAGTGTTTGACCCAATTTAAATCCTTTCCAAATCCCTAATTCCAGTACCCGCGTATCGTTCTCCAAATTAATTCGACCCTCCTCCGATATCTCCGCCCACACGCCGCGCGCCACCGCTCCCTCCAGCCCCCTTGCGCCGCCCTCGTAGCCCGCGGCGCCACCCTCCCCTGCGGCGTACCCTGCCCGCCGCGCTCGCGACGCCGTCCCAGGCGCGCCTCTCCCGACGAGGCCACAGTCCCCGCGCACCAGCTGCCGCCTCTCCGCCGCCGCCGCCGCCGCCGCCGCCGTATCCCTCCGCCTCTCCGCCGTCGACAGGTAATTAGTGTTAATTATATGCCTAATTTTTTAATTTATATATATACTAGTTAATTAGTAGTACTATTAATTTCATGAATATATACTAATTAGTGTTTGTGTATTTATATACTAATTTATTTGATGAATATATATAATTAGGTATATATAGAAATTGTTAATTTATATACTAATTAATTTGATGAATATATACTAGTTAATTTGAGGTATATACTAATTTATTTATATACTAGTTAATTAGTTAATTAATGTTTGTTTATTTAAATTGTGAAATTTATTTGATGAATATATAATATAATTAGGTATATATAGAAATTGTTAATTTATATACTAATTTATTTGATGAATATATACTAGTTAATTTATTTATATATTAATTTATTTATATACTAGTTAATTAGTGTTTGTTTATTTAAATACTAATTTATTTGATGAATATATAATATAATTAGGTATATATAGAAATTGTTCGATTGATTCTAAGTCGTGATTTCGGTAATTTATTTATATATGCATCTCATGTTGTATGATTGTGAATGAGGATGATAATGGAAATGAATAATAATTATTAGTGATATAATTTGCCTTCCATTAATTGAGGTGGTGAAATTAATGGAAATGGTTTTTGGCCCCAAATTTATTGAAATTGTGTGATTGCGTAATTTGATTCATTCTAGTTATGCATGACTAAACGGTAGAAAAGAGATACTATATAACCACAAGTTGATTTAAATTGTCTTGTGATAATTACATTAAAGCTAACTTATTATTAGCATTCAACTAATAATAAGATTGTTATCATGTCCTTGTTAGGGTTATAATTCTTAATTGAAGGATTTATGACTAATTTTAGATGAAATTGTTAGAATGCATGTTAGAATTTTAGAATGTCTTGGGACTTAGTTAGGCTTTGATCTATAGCATGCCTAGCTAGAGGTTATAAAATTTTACAAAATAGTAGTAGTTGTAAATAGAGTTGGATTGCTAATTATATATAGACTCAACTCGTGTGCTTTTCGATTAATGTATATAGGCATCTCTAGTTTTATATGGATCGGAAGTGGGTTCGAGCAGATAGATTATCAGAGGAGTATAGGAATGGGGTGGAAGAGTTTTGTAATCATGCAATTAGACATTGCACCGACCATCGATACATATTATGTCCGTGTTGGAAATGTATGAATGGAAAAACTGTTAGTGGTCGAGAAAGTTTGTTAGACCACTTGATGTGTCATGGTATTGATAAAACATATACCATTTGGACATTTCATGGTGAGAGAAGAGATGAATGTAGCTCAAGCAACATAAGAACTGACTTTAGGTTTGAAGATACAGTGGTTGAGGATAGTATTGGAGATGTACCGAATATTGATACATCAAGTGGGGATGACACAAATTTGCGAGATCACCCTTATATGTCAGAGAAATTAAGGGATGACGCTGGATTACCCCTTTGGCCCGGGTGTAAGAAGGCAACAAAAGTGTCAGCTGTGTTGATATTGTTCAACCTAAAAGCAGCACACCAGTTGACCGATGCGTGCTTCTCAAGCATGCTGGAAGCAGTTAGTGGTCTATTGCCCGATGGAAATGTACTGCCTACGAAAGCATATGAGGCTAAGCAAATGCTTAAGTCCATTGGGTTAACACATCAGAAAATCCATGCTTGCCCGGGTGATTGTATCTTGTTTCGGAAGGAGTATGAAGACCTCGATGAATGTCCCAAGTGTGGAAAGAAGAGATATCTGAAAAATAAATCTCCAGCGAAGGTGATGTGGTACTTCCCGATAATACCAAGATTCAGAAGAATGTATAGTAGCGATGTGGATGCCAGAAATTTGACTTGGCATCATGATGATAGGATCAAGGATGGAATGCTAAGACACCCTGCTGATTCACCCCAGTGGAAGACATTCGATGCCAGACATCCAGAATTTGGGAACGAACCACGACATTTGCGTCTTGTACTCTCAACTGACGGAATGAATCCGTTTGGTATGCAAAGTACCAACCATAGTACTTGGCCAGTGATTCTGATGGTTTATAATCTTTCACAGGACTTGTGTATGAAGCGCACTTACATGATGTTGTCTATATTGATATCAGGACCCAAACAACCTGGTAACGACATAGATGTATATATGGCTCCTTTGGTTATGAAGAGACCATCCTACCGGAATATGTGGATGAAGTAATGCACGACAAGTGGTTGAGTGCAACTACCATTAGTCTTTACCTCAGGTATGTGTTAACTAATTCTCAATATTTACTTCATATATAGTTTAATTTTCTTATTAAATATTAATTAGCGTATGTTTGTTTAAGATATTTGGGTGAGGTATATTTCACCCTAGATATCGGGGCAAGTGCAAAGTATTCATTCGTCTCTCCACAAGTGTGTTGCATGTTTGGTAAGAGGACACCATTAATGAGGGATATTGTTAACCATATGTTGAAATATACTGGGAAAAATCATCTCATTTTCTGGCCGACAAATGTGGGGTGAGTACAATTAATATTTCATAAAATATTTTTTTTTATATATAAACAAATGATTATCTTTTAATATTCTTAATATAATATTGTAGTAAACATTGGGTGCTGGTGGCCATAGACATGAATCAACTTAATGTGTATTTTATGGATCCAGCTCAAGGTGGAGTGTATACAAATCGTCCTAATCTCATTACATTTATGGACGGGTAAGTTAGTTTTTAATATTCTCATATTATTATTTATTTTACTTTTAAAAAGTATGCATATGATCTAATCTGAGCTTTATTTTCTAAATATTTTTTATAGTGTAATGAGAATGTTTCGGAGTAGTCTTCCGGGTCAAAGCTCAAAAACCATTAGTAAAGTGTTGTGGAAAAATATTTCGGTAAACTTACTTTATAAATTTTTCAACTCAATTAAAAATAATCATAGGTATATATATAGTACGTGATTATAATTGCTAATCAATATATAGGTTCCGAGGCAGCAAGATGGTGATCATTGTGGACATTTTGTGTGTTGCTACATTGAAGATATAATCTTGACTTCTCAAACGAATATACCTGATGAAGTAAGTTGATTTATCGATTTATTTAAATTATTATTGATTGTTATAACATATTCGTATTAATTAATTAAATTTTAAATGTAATTTGCAGTTTGTGCATAATCCTCGGATCCCTTTTTACAACAAAGCTAGAATCGACAAATGGAAAATGGATTGGATGGGGTATTTATACAATAGGTTCTTAATGTAATTTTCTTTTTACAAGACATTATTACTATATAACTTATGGAATTAATTTGTGATGATATGATATTATTATGAATTTTTTGGTATAATTAATTATATTTATTTGATGTTATGGATTAATATTTAATGGTATGGATAAATATATTTATTTGTATATAAACAGGTTTATTAAAATAAAATAGAAAATATAAAAAAAAAATATAAATCAAAGAAAGCGGTTAAGAACCGCTTTCCTAGTGAATTAAATTAAAAAAAAAAAACGTTTTGTCACTTAGATAGCGGTTAAGAACCGCTTTCTAAGTTAGGCACTTGGATAGCGGTTCAAAACCGCTTTCTAAGTTAGGCACTTGGATAGCGGTTCAAAACCGCTTTCTAAGTAAGGATCTTGGATAGCGGTTCGAAACCGCTTTCCTAGAACACAGCGGTTTATAACCGCTATCTAAGAGGTTATTTTGCACAGCGGTTTCCGAACCGCTTTCTTAGCTTAGATAGCTGATTCTTAGAAAGCGGTTAGAACCGCTTTCTAAGCTAAAAAGTAACCGCTATCTAAGTCATTTTTTGTACTAGTGATTCCTTTTTATGATGCTTTGGAACAGATGCCGCATTATGCGAAGTTTCTGAAGGACTTGATTGCAAAAAGACGGCGAGTGGATGAGCCGAAGTTGGTGCAGCTGAACCACGAGGTGAGTGCATTAGTGCACAAGGCGCTGCCACCGAAGCTGAAGGATCCCGGGAGCTTCACCATCCTATGTGACATTGGGAACGGGATCAAGAAGGGGGCGTTGTGCGACCTCGGGGCGAGCATTAATTTGATGCCGTTATCGCTTTTCAAGAAGTTGGAAGGTGGAGAACTTCAACCCACAATGATGACGCTTCAACTAGCCGATCGGTCTATTACTCGACCTCAAGGTGTTGTTGAAGACGTCCTAGTGAGAGTTGGAGATCACATCTTTCCAGCCGACTTTGTAGTGCTAGAGATGGAGGAAGATGAGCACGTACCCCTGATTTTGGGAAGACCGTTCTTAGCTACGGCGGGGATGGTGCTAGACGTGGCAAATGGGAAGATTACATTGAAGATTGATGATCAAGAAGTGAAGATCTCCCTATATGAAGCCATGAAGCACCCGAAGGAGGATGAGAGCTTGTATTGCATGGATGCCATTGATCCTCGTGTTGAAGACACACATTCTCTCCCTAATCCATCTCATATTCATGATTTTGCTAGTCCTTCACTTGATTATGTAACCCAGGAGCGTTATGATCTTGATTATTTTGATAGGGATGAAGTGAAGAAGTTGAAGGATGAAGAGGTGAAGAAAGTGGATGTGGTCCAGTTAGACGGGAAAGGAGGAGTTAAGAAGAAAAAGTCCAAACTCAAGAAATTGTTTAGTAAGACTCCTCCAGATAGAGGCAAGAAGGAGTTGAGACCCATAACACTTGGGGATGGGAAGAGAGCAAAAGGGCTCATGATGGTGGGGCATCAAGGAAAGGAGTTCAAACACCACTCTTATGAGAGTAAGGGAGGTAAATTTGAGTATGATGTCCCATAAGCTCCTTTGAGCACGGTCCGGCATGAGGACCTTAAAAATAGCGCTGAATGGGAGGCAACCCATTTTTATTTGCTTTCATTTATTTTTAGTGTCTTTTTATATTATTAGGGTGTTTAGAGTCGTATGTCTAACCTCGTACTCGAGAGCTTTATTTTGTAGGCTTGTCTCTAAAGGAGTAAAGGAACCAAAGAAGTGGAGATTGAAGGAACCGACTTGAGACAAGGGAGCGTGCAAAGCTATTGAGAGAAACTGAATTGTTTGGTTGAGGTAACCCACAACCCCAAACGTAGACCTCTAGCAAGGTCGAAGTTTGGGGGGGGGTGGAGTTTCTTTTTATGATTACATTGCACATGCATGCACGCCCTTATCTTTGAGTTGAGTTTGAGTTAGTTATTTGGTGCCTTGAGATGCTCCTTGGGCTATTATTAATTTGTTTTGTTACTCGACATTTTATGCCTATCAATCACCTTATGCTTGTTGATTGCTATCTTTGAGTATGATTTGATGAGTAGGGTGAATTGTGAGGCTGAGTTAGGAGTTTTCTTGTGTGAGTGTTTGAGTTAGAGTTGATTTGAGAAAGAACTTGTATGCTTGTAAATTTTTCTTTTGAGTGCTTGTGTGATGAGAGTGAGAATTCACTAGGACTAGCATGGATGTGAAAGCCGTGAGAGTTGTGCCTTACGAGATTTAAATGCATGAATTAATCTCTTCGTTTGTGAGTGAATCGTCACCTTAGAGGATGCTAGAACTTGCATGTGCTCTTGCTTCTTGATTGTGTCTAGTTTGATATGCCGAATGTGATCTTAGGCCATCTTTGTTTTTATTGAGTTACTTAGCCAAAAAATTTCCTTACCAATGACATTGAATCCCTTGTTAGCCCCTTTGAGCGTAAAGCCTATTTTATTTGCTAGCACATATGAACACTATTCCAATTCCTAAGCCTTTTTGTCCCAAATTGAGTGGAGAATAGGAAAGTGTGAATGTGAAGGGAGTGAATTGAGTTGAAAAAGGAAAAGGTTGTTTGTTGAGTGAATATGAGAAGAAGGTGTGATGAAGTTTTGAGATGTGGGAAAAAGAGAAAGAAAATTGAGAATGAGCAAAAGAAAAAATGAGCTCATGTGTTTGTGCGAAAAAAAAAGTGATTGAAAAAAAAAAAGTGAAAGAGTGAGAAAGAAAAAAATTGAAGTGTTGAGAGAATTGAAAGCGAAAGTGTATTGATTGAATACGTTTGAAGTAGTTCGTTCTTAATCTCGAAGTACCGAAGTTTTGAATTTCTATTCTCCATTCACTTGAGTCACTTTACCCATATTGTTATCCCACCTGTCCAAAGAGCCTACATTACAACCTTGAGAAAAGTCCTTTTTGATTCGGCATTGATTTCTAGAGTATGGTCGGAGGTGAGAGTGCTTACAAGCCTATGGCTGCCAATATGTGTGATTGATTGATTGAGTGAGTCCCTTAAACACTGTTATACACTTGTGAGGGAGTGAAACACACCGTTGAGTGCACATCCATGCTTGATCTTGGTGTTTCTTGTTATTATTGCATGAGTACGATAAAAGAAAGTGAGTGAGTATACGGGTGATTGACCTTTGAAGCTCGAGTTCAATTACTTGCATGATTTGATTCTTGATTCATTCCTAACAATTTCACTTGACTTATTATTTCGTTGCTTGAGGACAAGCAACATGGTAAGTTTGGGGGGGTTGATTAGGCGTGAAATTGTTATGTTTTGATGCCCGATTTACTCATGTTTTGAGTGTTTTCGATGAATATTTAGAGTCAAATGAGCATTATTTCTATACATTGATAAATTTGTCTCTTTGATGTTCATAGATGGATAGAGGGCGAAAAGAGGAGTTCGTAGGACTTTGAATCGACTCAAACGGATGCCCGGATGAGAAGATATTGAAGAAATACGATCGGTATTAGTGTGGACGAGGAAAAGTATCACTTGGGAGAAGTTTTGAGATCACTCGAGCGCCTTACTCGAGCGCCACCGCTCGAGCGCCTTACTCGAGCGCGAAAACATACAGAACCATGCTTGCGCTCGAGCAGCTCGAGCGCCACCGCTCGAGCGAATCGCTCGAGCGCCCAAAAGTAACAGTGAAGATTCAGCGCTCGAGCAGCTCGAGCGCGACCGCTCGAGCGAATGCACCATTCGAGCTACACTGCTCGAGCGGGACCGCTCGAGCGTTTTGCTCGAGCGCCCCTATACTTTTGCCTCCGGATTCGTATTTTCGGCCCGTTAACTCCCGTTTCGACCCGGTGCCTATATATACCTCTTCCAAACACGAAAAAAGAAGATCCCCAACTTTAGAAATCACTTTTAGACTTAGTTTTTAGAAAGAGGAAGAGGAGAAGAACGAGCAAGCTTTACTTTTACGTTGTTGAGGTTTTTCATACGAATTCTTAATTTCTTTTCGTTTCTTAGTTTCTTTTCATTAGCTTGATTACTTTAAACGCTTTGAACTTTGTTTTAGTTAATTAAATTTCAGTTCTTAGAATTATTTTCTTTTAAAACCCTAGTTCATGTTTCTTATTTTCTTCGTTCAATTCATTATGTTTTTGTTCGTTGTTTCTTTTATTGCTTTTATTTTTGTTAAAACCATGTCCGGCTAAAACCCTTGCATGCTTGGGTTAGGATGAACTCGTAGAAGTAGGATGTGGGTACGTAATTAGAGTAATTCGTGACGTTAGTTTTAATTCTCTTAATTAATGAATTCTTATAATTAATCTTAACTTTACCTTTAAATTTCGTACGAAAGTGTTAGAGAGAGGACGACCGCATCACTCGATAACAATTAGTAGTCTTAACGAGAGGGTTTAGGAAAGGTTAATTCATCTACCGGTTTAGCGAAGGAGGACGACCGCATCACCTTAGTTAAATTAGGGTCTCTTTAATTAAGCACTATCTATTAACTTGTTAGTGGATTAGTGAAGTCGATTGATAGGATAAAGTATTAGGGTGAGAAATCTTGAGCTTTCATTCTACGATCTTTTACTTAGGTTAATTCTTGGTTGTCACAATTACTTTGATTATGTACCTGCTCCGTTAGTATACGTAGGGATTCCTATCCTGAGAATCACCATCTCTCATTAGAAAACAACCCGTAGTTAATTCGTTCTTTTTCATTCTTTAGTTAATTAGTCTATTTTAGTCTTTTAATTAATTTTTCAAAAAACCCAAAAACATCACACTCATATTAACTACGACGCGTAGATCTTCAGGGATCTATTCGCATACATACCATCCCTTGGGTTCGATAATACTTGGTCCCTATACTTGCCCATACTACAGTGAACCCGTACTCTTGCGGGGAAGCTACTAGTAGAAGCTAGTGTAGTCGCTTCAAGTCAGTGGGCCCCACTTATTTTACGATGGTCTTTCCCGTCGTTATCGTAAATATCAAGAATTATCGTTAATTTTAAGTTGGACAAGCTTTGGTTAATATCGTTGTAAATCTTGTGTTTTAACGACGGATAATCTGTCCATTGTAAATCTTGTGTTTTAACGACGGATAATATGTCCGTCGTTAATTGTCGTCGTAAAAACGCGCATTTTTTGTAGTGCTTTGGTGTTACCTAACTTGCTGTTCCAAGTCCTATCACTGGCATTTTGTGACCAGAATTCAGCTCTATTTCTGGGATACCCATTTTGGAATTGGAGTAGAAGGTAAAAGCTTTTCTTTTTTCTTTTTGGCTATGAATTAGAAGCTAGTGAATATTTTTGTACTGCGGATTCTTAATAATATATATATATATATATATATATATATATATATCTGAAGTAATATCTAATAAACAAATAATTGGTTAAAATCTAATCATTCAACTTAATACTCAATATTTGTATTCAATTTTCACGAAAACATTAATTAATTTAAAAGATTTTAATCTCCCATATTTTAAATTTGTAGTCAATTATTATATTATTGTATTACATTATCATTCTTCTGTGATTTCTATTAATGAGATGAGGACCATGTAATTATTTTTTATCACAATATATAAAAACTAAAAAGAATACTTATACATATTTAATCAGAAAAAAAAAAAATAGATGGATGGGAGAAAGTCAGTGAACAAACCTACAAAACTGGGAATGAATTTTTATTATGAAAATTTAAAATTGGGAATGGGCTTTGATTTAGATTTGACTTTTATATATTTAAAATAAAAAGAATGAGGAATTATGGGAACATATCTATGTATTGGCCGGTTTTGAAGTTTAATAGATTATAAATATACATATGTATTGTGGGTTAGTTTAAGATTTGCACTGGGCGAGCCCTATGTAGCTCATTCAAAAATCCGCAAGTGTATATGAGGACGTGTCAAAGTGACACGTGTAAATTTTTGTATGGCACAGTAGACGTGGTTGATGATAATTGATAGGCTGAGTCAGGAGGCCAGTCTATAAATGTCGCAATCCTGTAAGAAAATTTTATAAGTGGCCAAATTATTTCTTTTATTACCTCTTGGGTTTACAAGCGCCGCTAACTCCTAGGGTTAACATGTGCTCCATAACTTTACAAAATAATAGATTTTTTTTTTTAGAAAGTGGGTGATGATACTTTCTAAAAAATTATTGATGTTTTGTAGATCTTCATCTCAAAATTGCAATTTATTTATTTTCAGATTCAATAATTAAAACTTGAATGAAATGTATCTTAGCCTATGATTTGACTTTGGATTAGTTCACTTCAGTGATTGTGATTGTGCATCTTATTTTTTTTTTAATCAAATTATTTAGACAGAGTATATTAATCGATGAATCATTGTCTTTGATATGATGTTGTGTAATATTATTCTTACACCTGTTTGCTAGATGTTTAATTATATATATCGGGGTTCTACACATAGTATTGATGACTTTCAATTTGTAAAAGCTTATCTCTCCAATTTGAGCGCATGACGTTTTGAAAATAAAAATGAAAATGATGACAATAAGGATTATACATTTCTTTTCCATTGTTTTACAATTAATGTTAAGTTGGTGTCTTTGAATGTAATTTGATTTGCTATATTGGAGTCTATGTTTGACAGATAAATTAATTATTTATTTACAGGATATTTATGGTCGATGTCCAAAAATGCGGGTTGAGGGAAAACTTTTTCATCATGCAATAGTCTGCAAACCATACGAGAGCGGTAATCAAACTTAAAATTTTAAAAGATTTTTTATATTAAAAACACTTATATAGGTTTCTTCTATTTGCATCATGTTATTTAATATTTAAAAAAAATCATTGAGTTGCACTTATTTGTTTATCTGTACATAGGCTAATTAGGCCAAAAAAAATGTAATCTAATGATCCAGGATTAAACAAATTTGATCTAATAGTTGGGTTCCCTCTAGTCTCAATGAACACATTGGTCACAAAAAGTATGCTTCGTTATTTTGACTGCATTTTTTTTTTTACATTCTTTTTAGATTTAATATATATATATATATATATATGCATTAAGTTTTTTGGATTTATAATATAATACATTCTTGAAAAATAAATAATTGTGTAGTCAGTATTTTGTAGTACTTAGAGAAAATTATATTTATATGATGTTTTATATATTAATTCCATTAAAAAAAATACCATCTTAGAATGTTTATCTATTTACAACATCATCTTTGTTTTCTTCGCAATTCAAAATATTAAAACCTAATAATTGTTAATTTGATACACAAATATATTTTATCACCATATTTAGTCTTAACTGCCGCCGGAAGTGCCACAATGTTCCCATGTTAGACGCCATGCATGTAAAAAATTGGTTTTCAGAAAATAAAATTAACATTTTAAATAGAAGAAATTCAAAATATTAAAACCTAATAATTGGTAACATTGAAACTAGTGCAGAGGATGGGAAAAGGAAGTTGTGCTTACAGGTTAAAGGTTGAAGACAAGCTCTTAGCACAGTCATTAAAGCTCATTTTCTTGTCACTGAAAACTTTTAATTAAAAAAGCTTTAGTGACAAGAATTTGTCATTAAAGATCAAATTTCTTGTAGTAGGGGTCGTCTTTCTGGTTTTGGGCTACAATGAGAATAAACAAGCATATATATGTCTCCAGAAGAACTTCAGACGTGATGAGACCGCACTGGCACAATTATAAGTGGAAGTTACCACTACAAGAAAATTGATCTTTAAGGGATCTATTTTGCATACACATCTTCCCTTGGGTTCGATAATACTTGGTCGCTTTACTTTCTCATACTACAGTGAACCCGTACTCTTGCGGGTAAACTACTAGTAGAAAGCTAGTATATTCGATTCAAGTCAATGGCGCCGTTGCCGGGGATGGGGTTATATGTCTTTTGAATAAGACTTGTCGATAGCTTAGTAGTTAGTAGTGAGTGATTTTCTTTTCTGTTTTTATTTATTTCGTACATATTCGGAAGTTGCGTTTTGATTCTTTTGTTAGTGTTTCAGGTTTAGGAAAATACGCTCACAAGGCAATACGAGCAAAGAGAGGTTACAGTCAGATCCTGGGACAATAGCAAGAAGAAACCGAGCCTTCTTAAGAAGGATGAACGCTGCCGGAGGGAAAGAGCCAATAATGGACATTACTAATGAGTTGGATGATGTCGAGAATGAGTTTAATCAGACATTGAACCGGGTTGACGGCACTGAAGGGAATACCAGTAAGAACCAAGATCCATCAGGAGAAAGCTAGAGCCAAAACCCGGGTACTCAGAATCAAAATAATCCAGCTCATAACATTGTTCAAAATCCTCAGAACAAACCTGCTTACCCATATCCTAACTTACCACAAAACAACTTACCTTATTCACCTTACCCATACCCACCTTATCCGTATCCACCATACCCGTATCCTCCACCTCCTGTTTACAACCAACCACCATCTTATCAACCACCACCACCCCAAAAAGTACCCGTACCAGCTGCTAATCCTCAAAACGTTCCTCAGAATGTAGATCAGAATATGACTATTCGAGGAAAGGTTTGTAGCACAGCCACAATGGTACTATGATGGAGTGGCATTGCCTCTTGTTGAGGCAAATAACTTCTCAATTTCCCCGGGAAATTCTTAAGCTGCTTACCGAGAACCAGTTCAAGGGGGAGGTTGGGAAGAAGAATCCCCATACTCACCTGAGGAGTTTTCTGATGATAGCCTCCACATTCAATTATAATGGCATGTCTGAAGATGCCAAGAGGCTTAGGCTGTTCCCATTCTCATTGACGGAAATAGCAAAAGAGTGGTATGATAACACGCTCCCACGGGGAGGTGTAACCACATGGGCCGAGCTCGAGCGTCTGCACAAACACATATATAAGTGTATATCAATTTTCATGCCAAAATTTTGTTAAAATGGATTTTGTTTTAGGCATCAGAATACTCCAATATTATTTATCTAAAAAGAACAAAATTAAAATCCATATTGTTGTTAAATGAAATTAATGGCCTAAATTAGCTAGGTCAACGATGATCTTCAAACTCCTGTAAGGAAACGATGATCTTCAATTTTATTTTTTTTAGTGAAAATTACTAATATTCTTCGGTAGAAACAACTGATACTCTTCAATGATTCATGTATGAATCAATTTCACTCTATACTTTGTCCAATTCTTTTAATCTCATTATTCTTATTATATTAATTTAATTAAATGTATAGCAGATCAACACTATAGAGTGGTGGACAAGAAACTTATATGTTTAAAGGGAAGCTAAAGAGCTAATGAGCAGTGTTGGTGATCAAATTTAATCGGGTAGATTTGTGACTGTTTTAGTTCGGTTTAAGATCACCAATCAATTTCGTGTGACTGATTACCACCGTAAATGATAAATCGAAGACTCGGGTTATAAAATCGAAAATATGAAAGTCGAAATTGTTTTAATTTCGTATGTGTGCACGTTTTAGTGTGTTAGTGTGTGTTTAGGGGATTATTTGTAAATTTGAACTTGTATTTCTTAAGCTGGAGAACAACTATTTATAGAGACTAGCAAGCATGAGGTTCTATGACTCTTGGTCTCCCTAGCTTGCATGCTTGACAAATGTCCTTTGACCTTTGTTTGACCTTATCTAAGCTGAATTTTAGTTACAAAGTCTTCTTTGGTCTTATCTCGGACTTCATTGTTGTTCGTCCAGGTCGGCTTAGTTGATCCAGGATGGTTTTTCCCATAAAAGTTGTTCGCCTTTTGAGGTTATGGCTCAGAAGTTGTTCGCCTTTGTGTTTTACACAGTTTGGCTTTGGGATCTTGGTCCTTTGTCCGTCGACGTACATCTCTTAGGCTGGTAGATGTACCACCTTTTGACAATGTTGCTCGTCATCAGTGACTTGGCAGAATGTTCATATCTGGTCTCGGGCCATAAAACCTGTTCGCCAGTATGCTGTTCGTCGGTAGAGTTGTTCGTCCATTTATACACTCCCTGGATTGATCTATGCACCCCGGCTTGATTTTCTTTGTTGATCATCTTTGATTTGGTGTTGACTTCTCGTAATCCTTATGAAGGCTCTAATCCTTGTTCGCCCAACAATGGTTGATGTTCGCCTATCAACAATTGCCCCCTATCCTGACTATATGTTGCCCCAGACGAGCAACTTTGTGGCGATCAAATGTAGTTAGGATATTATACTGGTGAAGATTTGGACGATCATCATTGAATTAGGCGATCAACTTCGTGTTCACCATTTCGTCTTCCCACGATCTGGGGGAGGTACGAGGATGACGTGGGCGGTATGATTGCGCGCCGCCCATACGCGAGCAGTCCCGAGGCCACGCGCCCCTATATTTGCAAATAGGTCCTTCAATTTTCAACCTTGCTAAGATTTAACCCCGTTTTCCTTCAATTTAGCCCGCATTTTGTTGGAAATTATGGGTTTTACCCCGTTTCTCCATGGGGTATAAATAGAAGTGGGAACTGAAATTTTCCCACTTCTTTCGACTCTGTTACAGTGCTCCGTCATTTTCAAGCTTCCTCCGGTGAATTCCAGTGTTTTCCGACGGGATTACTTCAATTTTGTATTTTCAATCCAACTCCAAGGTAGTATTTTCATTCTTATCACTTAATTTTATCTTTTGTCTTCTTCTATTCTTCTAAAATTTCCATCGCCGCCGCGTGGGACCTTACGCCACCGTCTCCTCCGGGGATTCGCCGCTGTCTGCAACCTCTACTACCGCCGTCTGGTTTTCCTCTCCCTTTTTCTTTCTATGTCTTCCCAATCGAGCAATAAATCCGAGGAAACACTTGATCCCCTCTTCCCTATTGTGGCACATGAAAATTGACCCCCTTTTGAAGTCTCTTCGGCCTCGGATCCCCACGTGGACTCCGTTGTTCGATCGGCAGAGGATACGGGTGCCCGCCCGTCAGGGAGGGAGGTGGTGGTTGCTGCGAACAGAGATTCCGACGAGGGCTCCTCGACCAGTACTGAATCGGAGGAGGATCCCGAATTTGACGAACTCACTCGAGATTTCCTGGAAGGGATAGGGTTCCCATCTCCAAGAATGTTGGAAAATGATATTCCAGTTGGAGTTGCTCGACCCTTTGAATGGCGAGCATATGTTGAGGAACATGCGAACAACTTTGCTCGCCCACAAAGAGAAGTGATGGATTTGGTAAGAACTGACTTCCAGGCGAGCAAAATCAGAAGTGTTGTTCTCAAGGAGGATCTTGACTCGATCCGAGAGACCTACAAGATCCCGTTTGACATTCATACGTGGGCCCCCAGGAGAAAGGAGAGAGCTGATCGCCCACCCCCAGGATGCACGGTGATCAACATTCATACGTTGATAGCTGGTTTGAAGCTGTCGTTGCCTCCAGTTGTTGGTCGTTTTCTTGAGGCGACCAACCTTGCCATTACACAGATTACGCCGATTGGATGGATGAATCTGCTCGGCGCAATGTGCCTGTTCGCCCTCGAAGGATACGTTGATCTCCTTACTGCAGAAGAGATCAACTATCTCATGACAATTACTAAGTGTCCCATAGGCGAAGAAGACTACTACTACCTCAAGGCCAGAACCGGACTCAAGATGGTAGAAGGGGTGCCGAACAAGACTCAAGATGGTAGAAGGATACGTTGGAAACAACACTTTTTTTTCATAGGGGGTGATTGGCGAGCATCTTCTGGTCCACACGGGGGCATTGGGCAAATAAACTCTCCCGCCGCTTATGGAATAATTAAGCGTAAGTTTATCTTTGTTCATTCTTGAACTGTATTGTTCTAATTTAACTTTTCTTGTTTGCTCGCAGGTCCTCGGTTACCTAAGTGGAACTCAGAGGAGGATGAAATCGGTGCAGAGTTCTTGTTCACCTCCTGCTTGGTCGGTCTTCGCAATAGGGCAGATAGGACCATCCAGTACCTAAGCGAGGAGAAGCGTCAGAGAGCTTCTCGCCTACTCACCTATCCCCACCACTTAGAGGCTCAGATTGAGGTGCCCCCAGGTATATCAAAAATTTCTAACTTCCTATTGAAGACTTGCTCGTCTTCTTTATTCTAAACTTGTTCGTCTAACTTCTTCTTCTTTTTTTTTTTAGCCGAGTAAGTCACCGTCGTCGTCCCTCCCAGCTTTGCTCTCCTCAAACAAAGGGTGTTTGAAATGGCGCCACCAAAGGGACGAAGGAAGAAAGGTGATCCGCCTTCCAAGGTGTTGGGGATGACCAATAAGGCCTCTGCTGCCGAGCAGACCCAGCGGACAACTCTTCCGCCGAGCTCATCGCCAACCCCAGTTCCCGCCTCTTCTCCTCACGGCCCTAAAAGGATGAAGAAAGGAGATGGCACGTATGTATCCCAGCCACCTCCCACTGACAAGGGTAAATCTAAAGTGGGAGGGTCTTCTGGTCGCCTGCTCTCTACCGAGGTTGCTCGCCAGGCGCCTGCTGATGAAAGAGGAGGTAAAGCGAGCAAAGATAGGTAGACTCCTCCTCGTGGACCTGAGGACATCACCTATCTCGGGTGGGACGGAGCCAAATTTGCCGAGTAAGGACTCTTCTTTAAACTCTTCCAAGAACGGAATAAGTTAAAAAATTTACTAAGTGTTGAAACTTCTTTGTTCGTAGGTACTGGGCTAGCGACCATCTAGGGCGAGCAGATATGCTCCATCAATACGCGTGTTCGAAGACCCCGGCGAACATACGTGAGATCACTGATGATCATGTTCGTCGGGCAACTGAGATAGTTGCTCGCGCCTGGTCAAAGCCGCTAAACAAGACCGTCCTCGCCCAAGGGGCCATTGATAATTTTCATCTATCAATTATGCAAGCTGCCAATTCCCTTGTATCTGCTCAAAGGGGAATGGCTCAAGTGGTGGAGCTGGAAGACGCTGCCCGCCAACATGCTGCCACTGTTCGCCAAATCTCCGAGGAGAAAGACTTGATGGCGAACAACTTAAACGGCCAGATTGCTCGGCTCAACAACCAGCTCACCATCTATGTTGACAACGAGAAAAAGTACCTTGAAGAAATTCAAGGCTTATCTGCCGAACTGAAGGGCAAAGATGTTTTGCTTGGTGAAGAAGGGAAAAAGTTGTCCGCGGCCGAGCAAAGAATCACGGAGCTCGAAGCAGAAGTTGCTCGCCTTAGGGAGGTGGAGGCCAGCACTTTTTCTCGCGATCAACTTGAGGCCGAGCTCCAGGCCCGGTCTGCCCCCATCTCAAACTTAGGATATATCTGCGCCTACGCTGATTGCATTCGCATGGCTGATGCGTACGATTTTAAAGATATGGTGGAAGAGATGGGCAAAGATTTGACCGAGTTCCTGGAGCACTACCCCCCTCCGAACAACATCGAGCTCCAACTGGGAGACATCGCCGAAGTGGGGGTCAAGATTGATGTCCTTGACCCAAGCATCATGATTACTCGCCCTCCACCACAAGTTGATGAAGGCGAGCAAGAGGAGGAGCCGGCTGCTGCTGACGAGCAGGCTGCTATGGAAAAGGAACAAAAAGCCGCAGAGGACATAGCTAGAGACTTGATTGTTGATCCTCCCACCGACCAAACTCAGGATCAACCTCCCGCCGAGCAACAATAGTTTTTAGGACAGAATAGTCTATTTTGTAATAGTTGCTCGGTAGGCTCTTCTTTGTAGTTGTTCGATTTTGTAGTACTTTACACTTGTACTATTTTTGGGGCTCAATGCCTTTTGTTTTAATGGAACGTCTTTCTTATGTTCGCTCATTTTCTTATATATGTTAATTGCCTTTACATTTTTATCAATGTTTTTGCAATTATAACATATAATGTTGGGCCTTTGTTCGAATTGAACTTTGCCTTTAATGGAATTAGGGTTTAGCCTTAGGTTATGTTCATTTTAAAAAACGAACAACCTTTAATTAGCTTTGGTCCTCAAAATGGACTTGTACCTCGAGCTTTTGGACTTTTCTTCTTCGACGAACAACTACTATGTTTACACTGAAAAATTTACAAGTGTTGTAAGACTGCTCGTCACTAACAAATATAATCTGACGAACAACTTTGAACACTAACTGAACATGCCCGCTTATAATATTTTTGCCGAGCAACTTTGTCTAAAATTAAAATAGATGAAACAGCATTAAACTATACAATGTGCCGAACAACTTTACATTCTACACTTAGCAAAATTTCCAAAAAATTAGGCAAGTTTTTGGTTTGCCTCACTTGGTTCACTGGCCCCCCAAGACATTTGTTCGCCCAATTAAGAACTTATTCGTCTCGTTGATAGTACTTCTTCAGATGTACAACATTCCAGGAGTATTGGGCCGGCTTGCCTTCCATATCTTCGATATCATATACACCATTAACAAATTTTTCCGTTATACGATACGGGTCCTCCTAAGTTGGTCCCAATACACCTGGAGGTTGGGCGAGCAACTTTCTTAGAACCATATCTCCAACTCTGAATTCCCTGATTTTAACATGGGAATTATAATAGCGTTATGCTCGCTGCTTATAGGTAGCATTTTTTAGCTCTGCATTCAGTCTTTTTTCTTCGAGCAAATCCATCTCAGTAGCTAGAGCAGAGTTGTTCGCCTGCTCATCAAAGTTGGTCGTTCTAAATGTGCTGGTCTTTAACTCGATTGTTATCACAGCTTCTGTTCCAAAAGCCATTGCAAAATGTGTTTCTCCGGTGCTTGACCTGGGAGAAACTCTGTATGCCCACAGGACTTCCGGGAGTTCTTCAGACCAACTACTTTTGCTCTCCGCTAGCCGTACTTTCAATGTATGCTTGATTATCTTGTTCACAGCCTCGACTTGTCCATTTGATTGGGGATGATAGGGCGTAGAGTAATATTTTTTGATTCCCCACTTTATGCAGAAATCTCTCAACTCTTTTCCATCAAACTGCGGACCATTGTCTGTTACGATGGTTTGCGGAACCCCAAAGCGACAGACAATGTTCTTCCAAATAAAGTTGATCATTTTCTGCTGTGTAGTTTTTACCATGGCTTCTGCTTCTGCCCATTTTGTATAATAGTCGACTTCCACAACGACAAATCGAACACCTCCAACTCCTGCTGGGAAGGGACCAATAATGTCCATCCCCCATCTTGCAAATGACCACAGGCTATAAACTGATACGAGCTGTTGGGCCGGGGTATGAATGTTTGGGGCAAAAATTTGACATTGATGACAAGTCTTTGCTTTCTTAATTGCGTCTTGACGTAAAGTTGGCCAATAGTAGCCTTGTCTGATAGTTTTATATGCCAAAGCTTGCCCCCCAGTGTAATTTCCGCATACTCCAGCATGTATTTCTTCGAGTATTGTTCGTCCTTGCCCCCTAGGCAAACATTTGAGAAGTGGGATTGATATTCCCCTTTTGTAAAGCCGCTCGCCTACCAGAGTATACCTGGCGGCTTGCTTTGTTAGCTTGGCAGCTTCAAAAGGATTGTTTGGTTTTTCCCCACTTTTCAAATATTTGACTATATTTGTTCTCCAGTCCTCTTCTTCACTTGTTTGTTCATCAAGTTGGTTGACATTATAACTTCTCGTTGATGGATCATTCATCTTTATAATTATAATATCTGCCAACTCTGCTGGTCCCTCACTTGTTGCTAGTCGGGCCAACGCATCTGCTTGCGTGTTGCTTGTCCTTAGAATCTGCTCAATGAAGACTTGTTCTAACAAGGACATCAGGTAAGCAACAATTCGCTGATACTCGATCATATGATCGTCTTTCGCCTCGTATTCACCTCGAACTTGGTTCACAATCAATTGTGAGTCGCTGAATATTTGTAACCGTCTAACACCTACTACAAGAGATAGGTGGAGACCAGTAATAAGAGCTTCATACTCAGCTTCGTTGTTGGTTGCCATGAAACCAAATTTGATTGCCGAGGTGAATACTTGTTTGTCTGGACTGATTAGAACCACTCCTGCCCCCGAGGCTATGTTGGTTGAAGATCCGTCAACATAAAGATGCCAGGGGTGATCAAGTCCTCTCGTTGAATCTAGTGGGAAGGTTAGTTCGACAATAAAGTCGGCTAACGGTTGCCCTTTGATCGCTGTTCGAGGAGCATAGGTTACCCCGAATTGGCTAATCTCTAATGACCACTTTAATAGGCGACCAGCTGTGTCGGAGCGATGGAGAATTTGTCTGAGTGGGAAAGTTGTTAGCACTTCAACTTGATGATCAAAGAAGTATGGTCGTAACTTCCTTACACACATAAAAAGTGTGTACGCCAGTTTCTCGGTTGGAGAGTATTTGATCTCCGCATCGTGTAAAGCTTGACTGACGTAGTAAATAGGTTGATGAAATTTGTCGTCTTCTCGCACCAGAACAGAGCTGATAGCCACTTCTAACGCTGCTAAGTATAAATATAGCCTCTCTCCTGGGACGGGTTTTGATAGGATTTTAACATCTCCCAGGTAGTCTTTGAGTTGGTCGAACGCCTTTTGACAGTTGTTAGTCCATGTGAACTGTCCTTTCTTGATAGCTTCAAAGAATGGACGGCATTTGTCCCCCGATCTGGATATGAACCGATTCAATGCTGCTAGGCATCCCGTAAGCCTTTGTACTTCTTTTATTGAACGTGGTGGTTGCATATCCACGATTGCTTTGACTTTTGTTGGATTGGCTTCAATCCCTCGTTGACTAACAAGATGACCCAGGAATTTTCCTGAATGGACTCCAAAACTGCTCTTCTTCGGGTTCAGCTTCATATTGTAATGCCGAAGAATATCGAACACCTGGGTCAAATGTTGAAGATGGTCTTCTTTTCGGGGGATTTTGACTACGATATCGTCTACATAGACTTCTACCGTATCTCCGATTTGTTCGCGGAACATTTTGTAAACCAACCTCTGATATGTTGCTCCGGCGTTGATGAGGCCGAAGGGCATTCTCTTCCAACACAACAAGTTTTTATTCGTATAAAATGCTGTGTTTTCTTGATCGTCTGGATGCATTGGAATTTGATGGTACCCGGCAAAGGCATCCATGAATGTTAGCATTTCATGACCTGCAGTGCTGTCTACCAACTGGTCAATGTGAGGAAGGGAAAAATTGTCCTTCGGGCATGCTGCATTCAGATCGGTAAAATCTATGCATAGCCTCCAGGTCCCGTTTGGTTTCCTCACAAGGACTGGGTTTGCTACCCATTGCGGACAGAGTGCTTGTCGGATCAAGTCGTTGTCTAACAACTTCTTTACTTCTTCGTTCAAGGCCTGATACTTGTCTGGGCCATACTTTTTTCGTTTTTGATGGACGGACCTTTTTACTTGATTGATGTTGAGCCTATGGCAAGCATGCTTTGGATCTATTCCCACCATGTCTGCATGAGACCAAGCAAAAACATCTAGATTTTTGCTGAGGAACTCTTTCATTCGGGATCTATAAGGCTCAGGGAGCTCAGATCCTATGTATAATTCGAGATCCTGGTTTTCAGGATTAACTTTGAACGCCTCCAGTTCTTCAACCGGAGTTGCTCGTCGTTTTTGTCCTTTCCAACGAGGATCAAATATTGGTCCCTCAGGGTTGAAATTATTTTCGATGTTAATGGGCTCTGCTCCCAGGCGGGGATCTAGATCATCTGTTGGTTCTGACTCATTGTTGTTGGTCAACACCCGGCCCTCCAAGTAATCTGGCGAATGTTGCTCGTCACCACCCTTTTGTTGTTCGCCAGAATGATGTTCCTCATGGGTGGTGAGGAGTTGTTCGTTCAACACCTGCTCGTCAAGACGTTGTTCGTCAGTATCTATGTGGTCTTCCTCTATGTCCATCATGTTCCCCAGTATTGATGGTTCATCAGCAGGATAGTTAGTTATTGTTTCCACCATGGATACTAATGCATGTTTGGCCTGCAACTGTAGAAGACATTCCCTGGCTTTCCTTTGATCTCCCTTGATTGTACCTGCTCCACTTGCTGTTAGAAATTTCAAACAATAGTGGTAAGTGGAACACGCAGCTTTGAATTCATTTAAAAAGGGTCGACCAAGAAACCCGTTATAAGTTGAATCCTGGTCTACAACCAAGAAGTCAACCATTCTTGTAATATTTTTCTCGGGTTTGTTTGCCGTTACAAGTTGTACTGCCAAAGTAACTATTCCCAATGGGACTGTTACAGCATTCCCAAAGCCTACAATTCTATGAGTCGAATCCCGGATATAGCCCGAGTAATCTCCAAGATGATCGAGCATCTTTTTGAACAGGATGTTGGTGTAGGCTCCAGTGTCTAACAACAATCTGTGGACCCGTGTTCCCATAATCTTTGCGCAGATTACGAGCGAATCGTTGTGCGGAGTTAATATTCCTTCCAAATCATTTTCGGTGAAGGTCAATTCTATTGTCTGCATGATAGACGGTTTAAACCCCATTTCTTGGACTTGATCGATCGCTCGTAACTCAGCCTTTCTTTTTCGGTTGGAGATTGGTGGTCGTCCATCAGAACATCATCCTGTGGGACCTGCAGGTTCCATCATGTATAAATCTTCCAATGGTCGAGTAGGAATGGTAGGAACTGGTCGTGCTGGTGTATTGTTTTTCTGAGGTTGATCATCCTCATCCTCAGAGTTGTTCTCCCGGACTCTCTTCCCAGGTTGTCTTTTAATAAAGTCAGAAAGTTTGCCCTCCTCGTAAAACTGACATAGCTGCTTGAGAAGATCTCTACATTCACTCGTAAAGTGCCCCACGCTTTGATGGTAGACACAATATTTGTTAGGGTTGAGTTTGCCGGTGTCTTGACAAATTTTCCGTGGAGGGGAGAGCAACTCCTTCTCCTTCACACTTTCATAAACAGTATCGACTGACACTGTTAGTACCTGATTTAATTTTTCCTTGAGCTCCATCCCTTCAGTGAATGCCTTCATGTTTTTAGGGACTCGATAGTTTGTTACGCCAGGTTTCTTGTTATTCTCCTTGGGATCAGCTTTGTTCTCCCCCAAGTTTGATTACAAGGCCTCGTGCATTGAAACGAATATGTCGGCTTGATTTCTGAATTCAGCATAACTTCTTGGGCACTTCAGACGTACCTCTTTCCATAGCTTCGATCCTTTTTTCAACCCGGCCATAACGGCAACGATTTTTGTATCCTCACTAACGGGTTCACCTTCTAACAACACCTTGTCGAACCTTTCCATGAATGCCTGATCCGACTCATCGTCATTTTGTTTTAGGTCCGACAATCGATGTTTCTGAGACAAGTACGACCCCGCTGTTGAGAAATGAGAAAGGAACTCTCGACTTAGTTGAGTGAATGAATGGATAGATGCTGGTGGCATCGCCGAAAACCACTTGTGTACCCGATCTCCTAAAGTTAAGGGGAAGTTTCGGCATTGAGTGGCGTCGCTGGCCCCCATCGAGACTATATAATCTGAATACTTTGTTAGATGAACTCTGGGATCAGCAACACCGTCATACTGTATGCTCGCCGGGAACTGGACTTTCTTCTGAATCGGGGCTTTCAGAATGACAGGTGATAGTAGTGAGGATGGCAAACTGGTTGTCCCCACACCTCTTTATTGGTCCAACTGTCCCTGCATGCTCTCCACTGCCCTTCTTAAACTTGATAGCTCATCCAAAGATGCCCCCTGACTTGGAGGCTGTTCGGCGAGCAAAGGTACCAACCATTCTGCTTATCGCAGTCCCTCACTCGGAGTGGGCAAATCCTGGAGCTATTTTCTAGGGTTGCTCGCCGCATTTGGCCCCAGACGCCTGAAGGCAGATTGAGAGAGTCTCTCATGAACTGATGGGCGTGGTTGCTCAAATGTTGCTCGCCCACGCTCCACTTCCTGGCGAGCAACTTTCTCTTGTTGTTGGGGTTGGCCAAGTCTGTTCTATGCACTGGAACGGGTAGTTCCATGGCTTGACATTGTTGTTCTCCCACGAGCAGATTTACCCTGGGCCTCTCTCGGTTCGACCATCTTTGCTTTGCCTTTGTCCCGCCTAATCTGGGCACTGTTCACATCATGTTGTTTGCCCCTGGTTGACCTAGCCCTAACAACGTCTACAGGTCTGTCCCTAGGCCTTACTTGTGAAGGCCTATTCTGATCTTGCTGTCTCTATAGAGCCTGGAGAGCTGCAATAGTTTTGGCTAATTTGTTAGGGTTGTTCGCGAGGGCCTCCATTTCAGGCGGGAGATTATGAGTTATGGCAGTATGCTGTGATCTATTCACATGTCTAGGATTGCGATCCTGGTGGTCGGCCGACGAAACTCGGGTGGGTGATGCTCTCCTTGACAAGCGTGATGCTTGGGTTTCCTTTGATTGAGGCATTCTGAATTAATCTGTCTTTTTTCTTGTGATGAAGAACACCAAGAACACCAAGAACACTTCTATTTGAATCTTCAAATATTTCTTGAAGCTTTCTTCAAATCTTCAAGTCTTTAACTTGAAGTTCTTGATTAATCACACTAAATCGAAGGTTCGAACCCTCCTTTTAGCGTCAATTTGTTGGTGATCAAATTTAATCGGGTAGATTTGTGACTGTTTTAGTTCGTTTTAAGATCACCAATCAATTTCGTGTGATTGATTACCACCGTAAATGATAAATCGAAGACTCGGGTTATAAAATCGAAAATATGAAAGTCGAAATTGTTTTAATTTCGTATATGTGCACGTTTTAGTGTGTTAGTGTGTGTGTTTAGGGGATTATTTGTGAATTTGAACTTCTATTTCTTAAGCTGGAGAACAACTATTTATAGAGACTAGCAAGCATGAGGTGTCTATGACTCTTGGTCTCCCTAGCTTGCATGCTTGACAAGTGTCCTTTGACCTTTGTTTGACCTTATCTAAGTTGAATCTTAGTTACAAAGTCTTCTTTGGTCTTATCTCGGACTTCATTGTTGTTCGTCCAGGTCGGCTTAGTTGATCCAGGATGGTTTTTCCCATAAAAGTTGTTCGCCTTTTGAGGTTATGGCTCAGAAGTTGTTCGCCTTTGTGTTTTACACAGTTTGGCTTTGGGATCTTGGTCCTTTGTCCGTCGACGTACACCTCTTAGGCTGGTAGATGTACCACCTTTTGACAATGTTGCTCGTCATCAGTGACTTGGCAGAATGTTCATATCTGGTCTCGGGCCTTAAAACCTGTTCGCCAGTATGTTGTTCGTCGGTAGAGTTGTTCGTCAATTTATACACTCCCTGGATTGATTTATGCACGCTGACTTGATTTTCTTTGTTGATCATCTTTGATTTGGTGTTGACTTCTCGTAATCCTTATTAAGGCTCTAATCCTTGTTCGCCCAACAATGGTTGATGTTCGCCTATCAACAAGCAGCTTACAAAATGTTCTTAATATGAATTGCAATCACTCTCTTTTCTGTTTGGTATTAATTCAATAATTTCTTTAAAATTACATGGATAAATCTTTTCAATGTCATATTTTCTACAACTTTTTCTTTAGTTGGTGAGTAAAAGTAAGTAGATTCATAGATAAAAAAAAAAAAACCATGTTTACATGTGAATTTCCTAATATTTTTTACTGCATACATTATGATTATTAGTGTCTCCTTTCTTCTCGGTGATACAAGAATGTTATATTGATACCATGGGGTTGAATTAAACAATGAATTCCATGATTATATTTTTTAATGAGTTAAAGAACACTTAATTCTTTGTTAGATTAGGTCGAAAAAAATTGACAAAGATCATGGGTGGTGTTATTTCTTTCGTCAAAGTATTAATGGGGTTATACTGTGTATTCTTAATTTCTTTGTAAACAAGGTCGAAGTAAGGGGATCATTATGATTATTGAACACATATTGTAATTGATATTAAGAATCTCAATGACTAAATATGGTGGATTTCAATATATTAGAAGTTTTGAACTGTATTTTATTATGGTATCACTTTCTTTTCTTGTTTGATCTTTCATTTATTATGTAGATGCAAGTATACAAGAATACTATTTATGAATTTTTAGAGGGTAAATATCAAATATTAAAATAAATTTTTTATATTTGTCAAGTTTAAAAAAAAAGGTTAAAAAGAACAACCATTTGAACAAGATGAACCTTGATGTCAATATCATTAACAATAAAATTTAGTGTTAACATCCTGGGTAGACAGAATTGAGCTGCCCCAAACCTAGTATTGTTAAAAACCTATGAAGTAGTTTATAAAAGATGGGTTGAATATATTAGTTTCGTGAGCTTGTGGCCCTACTTGTTTGCGCCCCGCCCAGTTTGGGATCAAACCATGCAGGCCACAATTTTTTTTTCATAATAATAAAAAATTGCTACAGAAAAATCAGTCACAAAATTTATTGGTAAAAAAAAAAAATGAAGTCTTAGCCCAACATAATTGCGACAGAAACTGGCTATCTTAAATTCTGAGATGACTAACATTTGTCGCTAATTAGCGACGAACCTAAAAAATCCATCGTTAATGTTAGCTATGTCTATTTTAGTGGCGGACAAAATTCCATCTCAAATTCGCTAAGTACCACATGAATATTATTGTATATATAACACTGTAGGTGTATATGGAGACATGTGTATATGAGTAAGGGCAGATTTAAAATATAATATGGGGGCAGACTAGCTAATATTTTGACACGTCGAAACTAGACAAAGACTTATATATATGATATTGCTTAAGAGAATGAATACTTGAGGCCAATGTCCATTTAACCAATACTGTTAATGAAAGACATGTGTTTGGATAGATTTGAGACTTATAATATAAACTATTCTATGCAAAACTACCCTTCAAAATTTGTAATTTATTATATTATTTTTTTACATTATTTTTTTCTATTTCTATTAATAAGATTAGGACCATGTAATTGTTTTCTAGCACAATATATAATAACTTAAAAAAAATACTCATACATATTTAATACATTATAATTTATAAAGAAAAAACATAAAATAAATAAATAGAGGGACGAGAATGTAATTTGATTTGCTATATTGGAGTCTATGTTTGACAGGTAAATTAATTATTTTTATACAGGATATATATGGTCGATGTCCAAAAATGCGTGTTGAGGGAAAACTTTTTCATCATGCAATTGTCTGTAAACCACACGAGAGAGGTAATCAAACTTAGAATTTTAAAAGATTTTTTATATTAAAAACACTTATATAGGTTTCTTTTATTTGCATCATGTTATTTAAATTTTAAAAAATCATCGAGTTGCATTTATTTTTTTGGCGAATGATCTGAATTGGAGAATTTTGTAATAACACTTATGCTTTCATTTTGAAATATTTCAATTTGAATTGAATTTGTAATTTATATATTCAAATTAAAGTCTTGAATTAATTAATTTTTGCTTATTTAAAAGTCGGTTTTAACTAAAAAAATTGCTCAATTCAAATCTTCTTTAATTATAATTATTTTTAAACAACATGTTTAACCCAAAAAAATAATCATATTTTTAATTATCTTGAAACGTACACCGTTTTTCAATAGCCATCTTATGTGACTTGGTGAATTTGAAAAATAAAAAATTTACCAAACATTAAATTGAGAAAAAAAGAATTGAATTTGAATTAATGCATCTAAAATGTTGTTCCTTAAAATTTGAAATAAAATATAGGTTCCTTTCTTTTGATCATGTTAATTCAATTTTTCAAAAGCAACGATATAATTAATGCATAATAACAAGCATTCATGACACAAGAAATTTTGTAACAATAATAGCGATAGTCCATATCTATAAATTAAAATACTAATCCCTCAACATTAGGAGATGAATGATGAAATAATTTTGAATTTTGGCAAAAAAAAAAAATGGTTTTCTAGGAAATAACGGTCTACATTATTTGTTTTCGTCATTTACTGATTAAGTAGGTAGCTACAAAAAATTAAAATAATATTTCATCTAATGATCCAAGATTAAAGAAATTTGATCTAATAGTTGGGTTCCCTCTAGTCTTAGTGAACTTTGCGGCCACAAATATGCTTCGTTATTTTGACTGCATTTTTTTACACATTCTTTTTAGATTTAATATATATATATATATATATATATATATATATTTGCTGCCACAAAAAGAATGCGTTAAGTTTTTTGGAATTATATTTGCATTAAGTTTTTTGGAATTATAATTTAGTATATTCTTGAAAAATAAATAATTGTGTAGTCAGAATTTTGTAGTTACTTAGAGAAAATTATATTTATATGATGTTTTATATGTTTAATTCTATAAAAAAATTACCATCTTTAGAATGTCTATCTATTACAACATCATCTTTTTTTCTTTGCAATTCAAATACACTTTTTTAAGCTTGGTAATCTGATACACAAATATATTTTATCACCATATTTAGTCTTAAGGGCCGCCGGAAGTGCCACATGTGCCACAATGTTCCCACGTTAGACGCCATGTAAAAAATTTGGTTTACAGAAAATGAAATTAACATTTTAAATAGAAGAAATTCAAAATATTAAAACCTAATAATTGGTAACATTGAAACTAGTGCAGAGGGTGGGGAAAAGAAGTTGTACTAACTGTTTAAAGGTTGAAGACAAGCTCCTAGCACAGTCATTTGGGCTACAATGAGAATAAACCAGCATATATATGATGATACCGCACTGGGGCAGTTTAAAGTGGAAGTTACGTACATAACTTCAACACAATCTACAGACGCTTAAGGAGTAAATATATGATCATAGTGACGATTCAATAAGTTATGGGACCAAATTTAAAAAGTTAATTTTTTGGGATCAAAATTGGACACTAGACAAGTTGCGGGACCAAAAAACTATTTGTCTCTGAAATTGTTATCAAGAACACTTCACAAATGTATGATCACTATTCCAATTTTTGTTGTATGTATGTATTTTTTTCGGGTATGTATAGTGTGAAACTTGTTCATATATAATTCACTTAAAAATAATTTTTAGTAGAACAGTTCAAAACTTAACTGAAAATAATTATTACCCTTTAGTGAAACAGTTGATATTCTTCATACCGGGTTAATTGCATTTTTGGCCCCAAAAGAATGCATTCATTTCAAAATATTAGTTCGGTAGTTTTTCTATACACTTTTGGTCCAAAGAAAATATGACAAATTGTATTTTTGATTCCAAGAAAATGTTTGGCCCCAAATCAAAATCTTTGTTTATCAATGTTTTCCTAAACTTTAATAGATGGGACCAAACTGCGAAATAAAGTACCACTTTCGTACATAGGTATCAAAGGTGTTTTGCATCCATTCGCTAGGGATCATAAGTACAATTTTCCGTCTTCATATCCATACTCTTAAGTGAAAACTTGTACACTCCCAAACTACTACCTTTAATGAAAATAAATAATACCCTTTAGTGAAATAATTCATACCATTTAAAGTGGTTCATGGATTAACCAATTCCAATTAATTGTTGTTGAATTTTCTTATACAACTAATCACATGTTTTTCTTTGAGATTCGAATTCTATATTTTAATTTCAAATCAAAATCATTGTTTATCAAAGTTTAATTTTTACAAATCTTATAAACTTGGTAAAATGCATCGTTAGGTAACTAAATTATTAAATTTTGTTTAGAAACTTAATTTTTTTTAATCTTTAAATTATTGAATTTTTGTATGGTCATTAACCTTTTTTATTTTATTTTAGAGAGTCTTTAAAGTATTGAATTTTTGTTTCATGAACTCCCTTGATAACAAAATTCATGGAATTTTTTTAATCATTTAGGGTAGGGATTGACTACAACTTACTTACATATTGTCTACATTTTTATTTTGTAGGCATCTTAGTTTCTTACTATGTCTTGTGGATGAATTGTTTGTAGGTAATTATTAGTAGAAAAATTGCTAATAGGTAATTAATTACCTAAAAAATATTATTTTGTAGACAAATTGATTTCCTTACAAATATCATCATATTCAAATACTATAAATTCTCTACAAAATTAGTAATGTACATCACCATCTAACCATTACTAGAATTTTTCCCATACATCGGTCTATATTAGTTCATTTCTTTTGTAGTTTGTAATTTCTTCTTAATATTAAAAGATAAAAGTTTGGATATGTCTTCCAAAAATTCTCATTATCAAATTTTTTGAAAACACTTTCAAATATTTTGGTGGGGATTTTTCAGCCCGCCCCACTTCCGAAAGGTGGGCTTTTGCATGTTTTGACTTGCCTGCTTTGGCCAATCCGTTTCCACAGCTCTAAAACAAAGCCCACGTGAGAATATTATTGGAATTCTAAATCCACAAATCAGTGAGCAAACCTACAAAACTTGGAAAGAAATTTTATTATGAAAATTTCAAAATGGGGAATGGGCTTTGATTTAGATTGGACTTTTATATATTTAAAATAAAAAGAATGAGGAATTATGGGAACATATCTTTATATTGGGGTTTGAAGATTAATAGATTATAAATACAAAAATGTATAGTGGGTTAGTTTAAGATCTGCACTGGGCGAGCCCAATGTAGCCCATCCAAACATCCACAAGTGTATATGAGGACGTGTCAAAGTGACACGTGTAAATTTTTGTATGGCATAGTAGACGTGGTTGATGATAATTGATAGGCCGAGTCAGGAGGCCAGTCTATAAATGTCGCAATCCTGTAAGAGAATTTTATAAGAGGCTAAATTATTTCTTTATTGCCTCTAGGGTTTACAAGCGCCGCTAACTCCTGGGATTGACATGTGGTACCACCTCCCATCAGATGTTTCTGAAGTCTTTTCCTCCATAGAGCCTCAGGTATATATACTCTCGAATTCTATGATAACTTTACAAAATAATAGATTTTTTTTTAGAAAGTGGGTGATACTTTCTAAAAAATTATTGATGTTTTGTAGATCTTCATTTCAAAATTGCAATTTATTTATTTTCAGATTCAATAATTAAAACTTGAATGAAATGTATCTTAGCCTATGATTTGACTTTGGATTAGTTCACCTCAGCGATTTTGATTGTGCATCTTAAATTTTTTGAATCAAAATATTTAGACAGAGTATATTAATCGATGAATCATTGTCTTTGATATGATGTTGTGTAATATTATTCTTACACCTGTTTGCTAGATGTTTAATTATATATATCGGGGTTCTACACATAGTATTGATGACTTTCAATTTGTAAAAGCTTATCTCTCCAATTTGAGCGCATGACGTTTTGAAAATAAAAATGAAAATGATGACAATAAGGATTATACATTTCTTTTCCATTGTTTTACAATTAATGTTAAGTTGGTGTCTTTGAATGTAATTTGATTTGCTATATTGGAGTCTATCTTTGACAGATAAATTAATTATTTTTTTACAGGATATTTATGGTCGATGTCCAAAAATGCGTGTTGAGGGAAAACTTTTTCATCATGCAATAGTCTGCAAACCACACGAGAGAGGTAATCAAACTTAAAATTTTAAAATATTTTTTATATTAAAAACACTTATAATCTAATGATCCAAGATTAAACAAATTTGATCTAATAGTTGGGTTCCCTCTAGTCTCAATGAACACATTGGTCACAAAAAGTATGCTTCGTTATTTTGACTGCATTTTTTTTTTTACATTCTTTTTAGATTTAATATATATATATATATATGCATTAAGTTTTTTGGAATTATAATATAATACATTCTTGAAAAATAAATAATTGTGTAGTCAGAATTTTGTAGTACTTAGAGAAAATTATATTTATATGATGTTTTATATATTAATTCCATAAAAAAAAATACCTTCTTTAGAATGTTTATCTATTTACAACATCATCTTTGTTTTCTTTGCGATTCAAAATATTAAAACCTAATAATTGTTAATTTGATACACAAATATATTTTATCACCATATTTAGTCTTAACTGCCGCCGGAAGTGCTACAAGATTTGCTACAAGTCATTGAAGACTTCCCTCTCGTAGCTTCTGTGGATCCACAGCAGCTTGAAGCTGATCTCCCCGAGTCATGTTTGACACAACTGAAGACGATTCAGATAAAGTCAGCTTTGTCTAGTCCCTCGATATGTAGGATCATAGAGTTTTTGTTGGGACATGCTAGCACGCTCAAAAAGCTTGTGATCCTGCCGTCTAGGATGTATCCACAGATGTTTTTGTTAAAATTCGCAAAGAAACTGTCAAGGTTGCCGAGATCCTCCCCAGCTACGAAGGTGATTATTCGAGGAGGATTTCACTTTGGAGCTCCCTGGAATACTTAATATTTGGTGAGAGATTTAAGTGTTTTGGAATGAATTTTTTGTTTGGATTCATTAATGTGGTTTCATTTGTAGAAGCAGTTAATTTAGTGAAGGTTTCAGACTATCCTTATTTGAGGCATCCAATGTAATTTGTTCTGGCATTATGTTGTGTGATTGTATCAAAAAGTATATAATTTGGTCAGTCTTCTTTCGAAAAGTTCTTGTTCTCACACCTTGCTAATTTATTATGGTATTCGTTTTGCAGATTTATTGATTGTTTTCCATCATTACTTAGTTAGTAGAATTGATTTTTTATTATTCAATCACTATATAACCATCTTAAAATTTTGGAGAAGTAGAAAAAACATATTTTTTGGTAAATTTGTATTCATTAGTTAATTTTTTGCAAACACTTCCATTTTTTTAAATTAAAATTATTAAAATTTCAAAACATACTCATAATTCATATGGTATTGAATTTTGAAGCGCTGATCATATTCATGTTCCCTTATTAATGGTTTTGTGTGATAAGGGAAATTTGATAAAAATGTCCTATAACTTTGTTGATATTATGAAAATGTTATGTAACTTTGTTGGTATTATGAAAATGTACTGTAACTTTGTTGTTATTATGAAAATGCCCTGTGATTTAATGATTTAATGCCCTGTGATACACAAGGTTTGGTCTTATGTTCTTTTTTGGCCCCATATTTAGCGGAAAAGGTCTCATCCGTTGAATATTTAACAGTTTTTTATGGAAAACTGGATTGAAAAACCTTTTCAAACTTGATTTTTGGAGGGCAATGGGTCTGTTGTTGCTATTAACAATCATTTCAATGTATAATGCAAGTATGGAGGCGATTCTGCTACTTTAGTATTTCCTCTCCGTTGCATTTTCTTCGAATCCTCCGGCCAACTTGGTCGATTGGGGATGATTTTCTCTCAGACAGATTTCCTCTCATGCTCGTTAATTTGTTACTTTTTGATGGAAAAATCGTATGGGACTATTTGCGCTAAAAAAAAAGACCAAATTCATGAAGACCAATTCTTATGGGACCATTTCTGCAATTTCCCCCTATTGCTTCTCTAGTTAAAAGTTTTTTGGTGACAGAAAAATAATCTTTCCGTATGTAATCCCATCACTCGTGAATATATTTTAATTCATCATCCCCAAGAGTTACTTCACTACTCTTTTCAGCAACTTGTTGCTCTTGGATTCGGAGCCAGCAAAATAAGTGGACAACATAATTATGTGGTTACGGTTTTCCATGAAGAGGATGAGTACAAGTGTTATGTATACACTATTGAGACAAGAGTGTGGAGAAATATAGACCCTTTCAAAGGCGGGGATATATTAATGGCCTGAAAACACACCAACTTCCTTTTCTACTATTCCGAGAGGAACAGGATCGTGTTGAAGATTGATACGTCTAAATTGCGCGCTGATACCGTACCATTATTTCACTGCCCAAGCTTTCTTTCACGAGGGAGAATGTAAGGGCCCGCTTGGTTGGGGGTAATGAGTATGAGGTAATGAGAATGATTCCATTAGTAGTGCTTGGTATTATCAATATATTGTAATAAGATTGGAAATGAATTATAATTTACCCATCATATGAATCCCCATCCTTTACACATTACTTGAATGACTCCTCAATCACTTTAATCCCCATTACCCTATAATCACTACCCCACCAAGCGGGCTCATTTTGATTTTGTAACATCATTTTCAGTTTGATTGTCAATTATTATGCTAGCTCTTTGAATTGTGTTGTTATATATATATCTTTGAGTCCATATACTTCTGTAATGGGAAACATTTATTAGGTTGTCATAAAACCTTGGGTTAAAATAGTTTTTGGTTTTACAATGTTTGGGTTGTTGCACAAAAAAATTCATGTTTGGGGAGTGATTGAGGAGGATGATTGTAGGAAGAGAATATGATAATTAAAATGGAAGAGTGATTACATTATTTAGGAGAGGAGGTTGTGATTTTATTCTCATTAACCATCATAATTACACTAAATTTTAGTATAATTCTCATTACCATTGAAGAATTATTAACCAAGCGCCCCCTAAATTGTATTGAAAAATACTTCACAAATGAAAGAGCAACAATGTGTTATACATGTTACGGCATGCGAGATAATTACTTGATGCTGGAATTCACAAAATATATACTCAATATTCCAATTTGTGTTGTATGTATGTATTTTTTTCGGGTATATATAGTGTGAAACTTGTTCTTATATGATTCACTTAACAGTAATTTTTAGTAGAACAATTCAAAACTAAAGTGCAAATAATTATTACCCTTTAGTGAAACAAATGATACTCTTCATATCGGGTTAAATGCATTTTTGGCCCCAAAAGAATGTGTTCATTTCAAAATATTAGTCCGGTAGTTTTTGGCCCCAAAGGTGTTTTGCAGCGATTCGCCAAGGATCAAAAGTGCAATTTTCCATCTTCATATCCCATACATTTAAGTAAAAACTTGTAAACTCCCAAATTTATACCTTTAATAAAAACAAATAATACCCTTTAGTGAAGCAAGTCATATCCTTTAAAGTGGTTCCTGGATTACCAATTCCAATAAATTGTTGTTGAATTTTCTTATACAATCACATGATTTTCTTTGAGATTTGAATTTGAAATCAAAATCTTTGCTTATCAAAGTTTAATTTTTCAAATCTTATAAACTTTGTAAAATGCCTCGTTAGGTAACTAAACTATTAAATTTTGTTTTGAAAGATCCTTAATTTTTTTAATCTTTAAACTATTGAATTCTTCTTTTATACTGTCCTTACCTTTTTGTTTATTTTAAAGAGTCTTTAAAATATTGAATTTTTGTTTCATGAACTCCCTTGGTAACAAAATTCATGGAATTTTTTTAATCATTTAGAGTAGGCGGCTAGTGTGATTTTCGCTCGAAATTCAAGCATATAAATTGCATAATTTGTTGGATTTTCTTGCAATTGTTTACATTAAATTGACCATTTGTGTTTAATTATCAAGAAAGATGTTTGTGATTCATTTTGAATAAGATTGTGATACCGTTTTACGAAGTAAAATGGTATTTGATAGACAAATTCGCCGAAAATCACCACCTTAAGGATAAGAATTAGAGAATAAACTCACCACTCAAAGGATTCCTCCCACGAGATAAGAAACTTGTAATATGAAGAAGAATAACTCTTAAGAAATTAATATTATTATGAATTTGCTGCTTCTTTTTGGTTCATGCGTGGCCTATTTATACTTGGAACAACCCTCCAAGGGTAGGAACATACTTAGACATATCAAAAGACTAAATCAAATCTAATAATGATAAATTAACTCTAATTTGACCAAACTTGAATACTATATGGCTACAAACAACGAATCTTGAAAACTGATAATTTTGACTACTAAATAGACTTGATTCAAAGTATTAAATTACTGCTAAATAATTATACCAGATAATGGGCTGCTCAAACACAATATTTTGGGCTTCTATTATTTGCCGAATCATCAGCCCAAAGTTATTGGGCTCATCTGCGTCATTCTCCCCCGGTTCAACCGGACTCGTCCTCGAGTCTAAAGGATTGTCGCCTTCATATGGTGAAAGGTCATAAACATTAAAAGTAGATGACACACCATAATTCCCAGGAAGTTCCACCTTATATGCATTATCATTTATCCTTTTCAAAATCTTGAAAGGACCATCCACACGAGGTTGAAGTTTATGATACCTCTTATTAGGAAATCTTTCTTTACGAAGGTGAATCCAAACCAAGTCACCTTCTCTAAACACCACCAGCTTCCTGTGTTTGTTACCTTTCTCTTTGTATCTCTCAGTTTGCTTCAATATCATTCTTTTCACCTCTTCATGAATCCTCTTGATGTGTTCAGCTCGATCATTCGCATCCCCGCTGAAATGGTGATCATTAAGCATCGGTTTTAAATCCAAGGGACGGATTGGATTTAAACCATAAAATGCTACAAAGGGAGAACAACTTGTAGTTTGGTTCACCGAACGATTGTATGCGAACTCAGCATGAGGCAATAAACTTTCCCATTCCCGAATATTCTTCTTCACCAAACTTCTCAACAAAGCTCCCAAAGATCTGTTAACTACTTCCGTTTGTCCATCCATTTGTGGATGATGCCAAGAACTGAATTGCAGTTTAGTGCCCAACTTTTTTCAAGGAGTCCACCAAAAATGACAAAGGAATTTGAATCCCGATCAGAGGTGATAGATCTCGGAATACCATGTAGTTTTACAACCTCTTTGAAGTAGAGATCAGCAACATTAGTAGCATCCATCGTCTTAGTGCAAGGTACAAAATGAGCCATTTTAGAGAACCTATCCACCACTACCATACTTGAATCTTTGCCTCTTTGGGTTCTCGGCAATCCAACGATGAAATCCATACTCACATCTTCCCACGGTCCAACCGGAATCGGGAGAGGAGTGTACAACCCGGTATTGCTTCCATGCATTTTTGCTTTGTGACAAGTAACACATTCCTTCACAATCTTTTCAACATCACGTACAAGCTTAGGCAAATAGAACCTATCTTGACCAACATTAACGTTTTATCTCGCCCAAAATGTCCGGCAAGTCTTCCACCATGAGCTTCACGAATTATGGCTTCTCGAAGTGAACATCTTGGTATGCAAAGTTGCTTTCCTCGGAATAGGTACCTATCTTGGATAAGGAATTGATCACTTGTTCCTATTTGACAAGCTTTCCAACGATCGCCGAAATCGAAATCAGCTTCATAAAGAGATTTAATTACCTCAAAACCAACAACCATCGATTGTATGGTATTCAGCAGGGCATGTCTTCTGCTCAAGGCGTCAGCAACTTTATTCATCTGACCAGATTTGTGCTTGAGAACAAAGCTGAAAGTTTGAAGAAACTCTACCCACTTTGCATGACGAGTACTCAGCTTGTGTTGTGTGCTCAAATATTTCAATGCCTCATGGTCAGAGTAAAGAATAAATTCTTTTGGCAGCAAGTAATGAGTTAAAGCTCGAATGATTGCATAGAACTCTTTATCGTACGTCGAATACTTTCTGTTAGCATCATTCAACTTTTCACTGAAAAAGGCAATTGGTCTTCCTTCTTAGCTTAAAACAGCTCCAATACCCACATTAGATGCATCACAATCTACTTCAAACACCTTCTCAAAATTTGGAAGTGTTAGAACTGGTGCCGTAATCATTTTCTTTTTAATGTGATCAAAACTTTCTTGAGACTCATTATTCCATTTAAAAATTCCACCCTTCATACAATCAGTGATAGGTGCCACAAGAGTGCTGAAATTTTTAATGAACCTTCGATAAAAAGAGACCATACAATGGAAACTTCTCACATCATGAATGGAAGTAGGGGTGGGCCAGCTCTCTATAGCTTCAACCTTGCTAGGATCCATTTTGATTCCTTCGCTTGGAATCAGAAAGCGATATTTGATGGTAATTTTGTTGATAGCTCTACTATCAGTGCACATTCGCTAAGAACCATCCTTCTTTGGAACTAAGAGAGCTGGGACAGCACATGGGCTCATGCTTTCACGAACTAATCCTCTAGTCATCAAATCATCGACCTGACTCTGTAATTCAGCTTGTTGCATAGGATTCATCCTGTAAGCTGGTTTATTCGGCAGTGTCGCTCCAGGAACAAGATCAATATGATGTTGAATATTCCTCATTGGTGGTAAGCCAAGCGGAATCTCATCTGGTACAACATCTTTAAATTCTCCCAATAGTGGCTCTAGAAGATCATGAGTCTGAGTCGACCGAGCATCGCAAATGTCCTGAATCAAGAGACCGTAGACTTTCCCTTCCTCTATTATGGATCTTTCGATTTGAGAACCTGTTACAAGGGTAACCCCAGATACCATAGAATTTTTCTCTTCTGGTTTCAACGGTGCCAACACGATACGAATTCTGTCTTTGATAAAAGAGTAAGTATTCTTGAATCCGTCGTGTGTAACCTTTCTATCGTATTGCCATGGTCTTCCAAGTAACAAATGACATGCATCCATGGGTGCAATGTCACACCAGATTTCATCTTTGTAGGTATTCCCAATAGAAAAAAAGACCAAGCGTTTCTTCGATACCTTCACTCCGCTTTCCTTTTGGAACCACTGAATTTTATAGGGATGAGGATGAATTTCAGTTTTTAGCTTTAACTTCGTGACCATTTCTTCCGCTACCATATTTGTGCAGCTTCCGCTATCAATGATAACATTGCGCACCTTCCCATGACTAGTGCACCTAGTCTGGAAAATATTATCCCGCAACCATGTCTCATCATCACCTTGTATCACATTGAGACTTCTCCGGATTGCTAGTGCCTCTCCTTCATCCGCATATTCTGTGACTTCCTCAATGTTCTCATCAACATTGCGTTCCACATCATCTTCTCCAGCTTCGTTTTCAATAATTGTTACCACTCTTCTATTTGGACAATCAAAAGCAATATGACCATAACCTTGGCACTTGAAACACTTTCTGGAAGAGATATTGCTTGACGTTTTCTGTTTCGTGCTGGTGTCTCCTTTGTAGTCTCCCTTAAGAGTTGATGTTCCCTTGGGTGCAGACTTGTTGTAACTATGAGTGACATTCTCTTGGTTAGAAGAGTCTCCCTTCATGGTTATTTTTGAAGCATACCTCGTATTTTGATGTTCAATGGTGACAGCAAGTTTCCTAACATCATTAAAACTCCAAAATGGTTGCAATCTAATTGCATCAACAATCTCTCTCTTAAGTCCTCCCATGAACCTTGCAAGAGTTTGTTCCTCTGGTTCATGTATATCACATTTGAGCATTAAATACTCAAATTCCCTGGTGTACTCTTCCACGGACAGATTGTATTGCTTGAAATTATAGAGCTTTGAGTAATTTTCTTGTCTATAATTTTCATAAAGAAATCTCTCCTTCAACTCCCGCTTCATCTTTTCCCATGTCCGGATAGGCTTTCTTCACTGTTTAATCCTTTCTCTTTTAAGATTCTCCCACCAAAGAGATGCATAGCCTTTCAATTTGATTGCAATTAACTTCACCTTTCTTTCTTCAGAATACTCTTTAAATTCAAATATTCTTTCCACGGTATATAGCCAATCAAGAAAAACATCACCTTGCATTTTCCCGTCAAATTCTTGAATGTCAATCTTTGTATCGGCTTCATGTGTTCTATGCTGCCTTCTTTGCCCTTGGGTACTGAGATTATCGTCGCTTGATTCATCTTGTTCAGCAAATGGATTTTGAAATTCCATATCGTCACGTGTTTCCGGTTGATTCCTCCTTGGTTGATTGAGATTTTGTCGTTGAAGTTGCCCTCGCAATAACTCCAATGTTCTTCTTAACTCGTCCAACTCGATATCGCGCAAGTCTCTTTGACGAGCGGTAGGATCATCGACGTCAGGAATGGCCCTCCGACGACCAGCCATTGATAACCAAAGCTCTGATACCAAATGATACCGTTTTACGAAGTAAAATGGTATTTGATAGATAAATTCGCCACCTTAAGGATAAGAAAATCACCACATTAAGAATAAGAATTAGAGAATAAGCTCACCACTCAAAGGATTCCTCCCACGAGATAAGAAACGTGTAATTTGAAGAAGAATAACTCTTAAGAAATTAATATTATTATGAATTTGCTGCTTCTTTTTTGTTCATGCGTGGCCTATTTATACTTGGAACAACCCTCCAAGGATAGGAACATACTTAGACATATCAAAAGACTAAGTCAAATCTAATAATGATAAATTAACTCTAATTTGACCAAACTTGAATGCTATATTGCTGCAAACAACGAATCTTGAAAACTGATAATTTTGACCACTAAATAAACTAGATTCAAAGTATTAAATTACTGCTAAATAATTATACCAGATAATGGGCTGTTCAAACACAATATTTTGGGCTTCTATTATTTGCCGAATCATCACCCCAAAGTTATTGGGCTCATCTGCGTCTGATTGAGAATTTTTAGAGCAAATACTTCTTAGCGAAATCGAACGAAGAGCAGAAATAGAGAAGTAAATGAATTTGGATATAATTTTAATAATTTTTCGCCCAATTAACTCATTTAGTTCAAATTGAGGATGCAATTACGTCACATGACTAACTAGCAAATGAAGCTGGGCCCCACGCCACTTTTAAAAGAAGAAAAAAGAAGAGTTGGCTTTCATCCTCATAAGTTTAACATGGAGCCGGCCAGAAATTCTTGGCACCATATGCCGGAAATGAAGCCGCTATTCGGAAATTCAAGGAGAGTCCACCATTAATGGAGATGCCTAACGCCCGAAATCCCGAACTTAACGCCGGAATTGCAATGCCGAAAAAGCGTGGAGATACGAACACCATTCACGCCGGAAATTCAAAGAGCTACACTGGAAGCCTTCGATTCACGCCAAAATTCGAAGCAAATCACCGGAATTTGCAGAAAGAAAAGCTGTTGTTCGTTGGAATGAAAAAGTTTCGCATCCAGGAAGACTTTCACATCAACAATATATTAAATAATTGAAATTTTGTCATTTCGCCCCCCTTAAAATAATTTTTTTACTTTCTATACATTTCGCCCCCTTAGGGTCAATTTCCTGGATCCGTTCCTGCTCTGGATTAGCATTATATTAGCCAACACTAAACCAAATTTTTTAGATTCATCTGTATTCAACTGAACCTCCAAAATTCAAATTAACCGGCCATCGCAAAACCAATATGTTGACCCATGCTCTTTGGTAACTGGTGGGCATATAAGTAGCCGACAAGATTAACGATGGAACACCAAGAATTGCTTGAGTGAAGAATAAAAATAAATGCATAAGAACATTAAGAACACCAAGAATTGTCAGGGGCTATTAATCCCTGGACTTAAATGAGAATTGTATTGATTGGATTGATGGGATTGAACTCCTCCTCTAGTTACAAATGAGGGGCTATTTATAGTTTTCTTACTACAGGGGTATATTGGTCTTTTTGACCTCTAAGGGGACAGAAACATTAAATGCCCCCAGCCTCTGAGGACGCATGGGCAATGGAATTCAGGGTTAGCAGGCGGCCGACCACTAGCGTTTTGACACGTGTCCAAAAAGGACGATTCTCTGAGAATTTTCCCCATTTGGATGGAATATTTTCTCTGTCACTGTGCACGGAGGCGGCCTTTTTCCTCTTGAGGGATGATCTTGCCAGATTCCATAACGTGCTCCATTTCCTTCTTGCAGGCCGGAGACGCTACGTGGTCGGAGGCCGACCTATTGGTGGGTAATGGAGGTCAGATACCTTTCTTGCGTGTTGGTTGTGTCTCGGCGACCTTTATTGGCCTTCTTCGGTAGAGACCGGGTCGGCCCGGTCCGGGCCCTCTTGTCTTGCATCCTGACCAAGATGAACGAGTATTCTAAACTGATCTATGTGCAGGAGACCGCAAAGGTCGGAATCTGTTGGGATCGGGGACCGTGGAGGTTGGGGTCCTTGACGATCGGGGACCACGGAGGTTGGAGACCGCAAGGGTCGGAGACCGTGATAGTCGGGGACCGTGGAGGTCGAGGACCGACCGGTTGGATCGACGCTGCCGAGGGCGCGTTGTCCCGTCACTTACGGCTCGTTTCAGGCCGGTGCCGACCTGTGGCACAAAATGGCCACAACAATTGCCCCCCAGCTCGGCTCTCAGAGTTTAATGAGGGGCGAGATGGTCGTTTGTCGTTCGTTGTTGGTTCCGGCCTTAAACTGCCCGGAGTGGTCGGAGCCCAGCCAACGGCTGACGTTTGAGAAGACACGTTGTAACGTGTGCCTAGAAAAGTGAGCGTACCGTCAGTTGACGCCTCGGATTTCGCGCATTAAAATCTGACGTACGTGATGTGATGTGATCCCTCGAATCTCATGCATTTAATGCATGTCGTGCGCAGGCGCCTGACGCATGAACCATCGTTTAGAATTCTTGCACATAGGCCCCTGCGCCTAGAAGTTTATTTGCAAAGTAGGTCCCTGCCCCTTTCTTATAAATAGAGGAGACATTCCTCTTTTTGGGCTTTTCACTCTCGAGCAATTCGAATTCCCTTAGCAAACCTTGCAATCTCACGGTGATTTCTCCGGCGAGCTTCTCACAGCGGCGTTCAAACTTGCACAACGGCGATTTAGGCGTTTGAGAGAGGTAATTGGAGTTTTAAACTTCGACATTTCTACTTTTTCTTCAATTATGGTAAGACAGTGGATTGGTCCTCCGCCGGGGAAAAGAGGAGACGCCTCCTCGAGTGGTGGTGGAAGCGGCAGAGCCAATAGAAGATTGTTCGAGGGAGAGAGGGGCTCCGGCAGTGGGAGCAGCACCTCTCCTTCCCGTCTTGCAAGCTCGATCTGGGCTAGCGATGATGATGGCTTGGATGCACTATTCCCGAGTCCGGGCACCTCCTGGAGGAAGATGAAGAGGAGGGAGGCCATAACGAAGTTGATGATTTGGACAACAACCTGTTGCTTCAGAATCTCGCGGCCGAGCAGATCAAACAAAGGCTCGGGATGGTGAATGAGGCCGCGGGGTCGGAGGCCGAAGAAACTGGAGGTTCTCCTGGCGGAGGTCAGAGCATCAACCATGATCGGCGGGACCAGGTTCGACGAGCCTTCCGTCTGTGGTCGGCATACGTGGAGGAAAAGGACGAAACAGACTCCATCAACTTCGATTTTGAGGTATACCAAGAGAGTTATCGACGGGGGCCGACCGTTCGTGATCCGACCATGATTCGAATTGCAAATCTGGAGGAGTCACAAAGGTGGACCATCGGCCGGGTGCAGAGTCGGATGTCCCAAGATTTTCTCGACGGAGCCCTGGCCGACTGGGACATTCCTCATGACGTGCATCTATATGCCCCGAAACCAAACGAACGGGCAGACCAGCCTCCTCGTGGGATGACGCTCGTGACCCAAGATATGATGGAGATCGGACTCCACTTCCCCCTCCATCTGGCCGTCTCCTATTTGCTGAATTATTGGAACCAGGCGCCCATCCAATTGCTTCCGAATGCTTGGATGATCATAGTAAGCGTTATGGTGTTGTTCGGCCAGAATCGACTTTTCCGGATGCCGACCCCTGGCGAGATGACTTATCTCTATTGCATTCAGAGCGAGAAGAGTGGGAACTGTGAGGTCTTTATTCACACCAAATAGCAAAAACTGGTAACCGGCCTACCGAGTAAAGGCTGGAACGATCGGACGAAATGGTTTTTCGTTGGTGGGGCGTGGAAGACTGGATACCCGGATGGAACGGAGATCGATGTTCCGACCGACATCCGCCTTAAAAATCCCAGTAAGGAATTTTTAGCTTAAATTTGAATTAAGAGTACTGATCTAATTTTTTACTTCTCTTTGCAGGTTATCCCTGTCCTTCCGATCGAGAGATGAATTTCGATTTCGCGGTCGTCAGGGAGCAAATATTATCTTTGCCAGCCGCGGAAAGGAATCGGGCCATCCTCCGGACTCGAGAAGCCCGATTTTCCAGTCAATCTTTCAGTTTTCCCGTCACTTGGGGTTGACGGGTAAGTACCAGGGGTAAGACCGGGTCCCAACCTAGTATGTTTTTTTTTAACACCTCAAATTTTGACATTGCAGCCTAATTTTCCGATCATGAGACAGTGTCCGCCAGAACTTCTTGATCGCTGCCCGAAAATGTTCTCCTTACTTGGTGCTTGCGCGGTGAAGAAGACGACCAAAGGGGCCAAGAAAAAAAAAGGGACCGGCGTCTGGACCGGGATCGTGATCCAGGAGCCCATCCCTATCCAGTCCGTTCCGACCACCGGGGCGGTTACTACTGAGGTCCCGACCTCCTCTCCCTCCCCGATTACCGGCAAGAAGAGGGGCTGGGAGAAGGATGAGATCGAGAAGGCCGGCCTGCCTGCCTGGGTCGAGCCCGGGCCCGATGCGGTGCCGGTCGGGACGGAGACCCAGGCCGGTCGGGACGGAGACCGTGGCCCATGCGGTGCCGGCTCCAGGTCTGGAGGATGACCGACTTATTTTGGTCGTGATCCAGCTCGCTTCCAATCGTAAGTTTTCTTAAGTCTTTAAATTCCTTAATTGTATTCTAAACGAACCTGGCCTGGTTATGTCTTCCTTTAGGCTGACGCGAAATAACTCTGATCTTCCTCCACTAGTGTTGGACTTCTTATCCTCCCGGGCCCCGGGCTCAATCGTAGACATGCCGGAGTACGTGAGCCGGGCAGTGAACTCTCTGCCCCAGGCCTGGACTCGGGAGTTGGCCAATATTCCCGAGGGCCGTCCCCGATATGCCGGCCGAGCCTGCATTGCGTTGGCCAACCAGACAACTATCATGGCCAAATTCGTGAAGAGTGAGCTCAACCGTGCAGCTAGCTCGCTTCGGAGGGCGGAGGCTGACCTGACCCGGGCTCGAGAAGAGAAGGCCGGCCTTGAGAGCGAACATGCTGCGCTAAAAAAGGAGGACTATGCGGTCGGCCAGATGGAGGCCGTTCTGAAGGAGAAGGAAGATGACTTAGGCCGGGTGGAGACGGCATACAAAGCGCTGGCGGATGCTCGGAACCGGGTAGCTGAGATGGAGGACGCCAATGCCGAGCTACAGCTGGAGGCGCACCGAGCTCGAGGGGATGCCGATCAGGCCCTGGCCCGGCAGGTCGAACTGGAGAGAGAGCTCCAGAGAAAGAATGATGATCTGGCTGCTGCCCTGAGCCGGCCGGCATATGATCCGGAGGATCCGGTTGCCAACCCTGCACTCTTCTCGGAGTTTTGTTTTTATATGGCCGTTGCCAATTTGATCCGGGTCGGGCGCCAAACCGGTCAGGATACCAAAGCCCAGGAAGACTATTTACGGGTTTATGCCGCCAAGAACCCGATCAGTGAAGGTTACTGGCTGCCCTTTCTCGATCTTGAGGCCGATTATGGGGTGGACCTTTCTTGGTTTCCCCATCGACACAGGCTGATCATGCCGGGTCAGAATCCCCCGGCTGGTGGCGAGGAGGAAGAAGAGGCGGAAGAGGAAGAGGCTCCTCCGGAGGGTTCCCAGGTGGCGGGCGTAAGTGTCGCAGAGGCCTGCATCGATGAAGTGGCTGCCTTTGTGGCCGGTACTGGAGGGCAGGCGAGCCCGGCGGCCGGGGCAGGCGATCCTTGATTTTTCTTTATTGCTTCAGGATGTAACCGGCTTCCGACCGGATGTGTCTTTCCTTATTTTGAATTATTGTACTCTTTCCCGGCTTTTAAACCGGTTTCTTGAAATGAAATTCAGTTTTTCTTTGAACTTTACTGCTTTATTTTTGCTCTTTCTTTTATTTATACTTGTCAAGTATGAATGAGATTTTTCCCCGGGCTTGAGCGAGATATGCCGATCTCAATTGGTCGGCATGTGCTTTTGAACCGAGCTCGGTTTTTGAATGACCTAGAATGGCCTTCCCGGGCTCAAGTGTGATATGCCGACCTCAATACGGTCGGCATATGCTTTTGAACTGAGCTCGGTTATGAATGACCTAGAATGGCCTTCCCGGGCTCAAGTGTGATATCCCGACCTCGATATGGTCAGCATATGCTTTTGAACTGATCTCGGTTTTTGAATGGCCTAGAATGGCCTTCCTGGGCTCAAGTGTGATATGCCGACCTCGATACGGTCGGCATATGCTTTTAAACTGAGCTCGGTTTTTGAATGGCCTAGAATGGCCTTCCCGGGCTCAAGTGTGATATGCCGACCTCGATACGGTCGGCATATGCTTTTGAAATGAGCTCGGTTTTTGAATGGCCTAGAATGGCCTTCCCGGGCTCAAGTGTGATATTCCGACCTCTATATGGTCGGCATATGCTTTTGAACTGAGCTCGGTTTTTTAATGAGATTGAGCTGTGCACAGAACTTTGTATTGGTTGAAACTTTGATTACATAGTACAATTTTGATTACTGATAGTACTTCTTCAAGTGAATTACATTCCAAGGGTATTGGTCCGGAGTGCCGTCCATAAGTTCCAACTCGTAAGCTCCCTTGGAGAGCCACTTGGATATCCTAAATGGTCTCTCCCAGTTCGGGCCGAATACCCTTTTAGGGACCTGAACCCTCTTGAGGACGAGGTCACCGACCTGGAATTGTCTGGCCTTTACCTTAGAGTTGAATTTTTTTTCAGATTTCTTCTTGTAGGCCGTATTCCGAAGGTCGGAGTTGAGTTTCCGTTCTTCTAGCATGTCCAGATCGATCATCCGGGCGGTGTCGTTGTCATCCGTAATTGTCTGGGCCGTCTGGTGGCTTGGGAGAGAGACCTCTGATGGGATGACGGCCTCGGTTCCAAAGGCCAAAGCGAAAGGTTTTTCGCCCGTTGAGTTTCTTGTAGTTGTTCGATACGACCAAAGTACATCGGGTAGCTCGGCCGCCCACTTCCCCTTCTTGTCCTCAAGCTTAGCTTTAATAGTGTGCTTGAGGATTTTATTTACGGCCTCTACTTGGACGTTCGTCTGTGGGTGGTAGGGGGTGGAGAAAACTTTCTTAATTTTTCACTTTTCACAGAACTGGATCATCTGGAGGCCGTCAAACTGCATCCCGTTATCGGAGATGATCACTTGAGGTAGGCCAAAATGACAGATGATGGTCTTCCAAATATATTTTATGATTTGAGTCTGGTTGATCTTGTTGAGCGGCTCGGTCTCCGCCCACTTAGTGAAATAGTCGACGGCTACGACGACGAATTTGTGGCCCCCGGGCGCAGTGGGCATCAGTCCGATCAGGTCGATGCCCCACTGGGCGAAAGGCCAAGGGCTGTACATGGAGGAGAGCTGCTCGGGGGACCACTTGATGTTGGGTCCCAAGATTTGACACTTGTGACACGACCTCGCAAAGTTGACAGCGTTCTTGTTCAGGGTCGGCCTGAAATATTTCTTGTCTGATCACTTTATGGGCTAGAGCCCGGCCTCCGGCGTGATTCTCACACACCCCCTCATGAATCTCGGCCAGAATGAACTGGCCTTGCTCCGGGGTTATACATTTTAGGAGTGGGAGAGTGTACCTTGACGACCGGAGTTGTAGTTGCCGGGCCCGAACTCTGTCCTCTGGGAGCGTGCCGGTCTTTAAATAATTCACGATCGGCGTCATCCAGTTTTCACCTGTGCTTAGAACGGTTGACACTTGTGCTCGGATGACCGTGGGGGTTCCGAGTGCGGAGAGTTGGATGTTGGTGAGGTCAGCGGCGCCCTCGGCGGTCGCAAGTTTGGACAGGGCATCGGCCTGGGTGTTGTGTTCCCTTGGGATCTGTTCTATGAAGGCTTGATGGAACTTCTCGCACAGAGTCGTGACCAGGTCGAGATATTTCACCATTTTCTCTCCCCGGGCCTCGTATTCTCCCTTTATTTGGTTTACTACGAGGAGGGAGTCCATGAAAACGTGCAGTCGGCATACCCCGATGGCGATTGCAAGCTCAAGACCCCCGACCAGAGCCTCGTATTCGGCCTCGTTGTTAGTGGCCGGGAAACTGAATCGGATCGCATGAGTGAAACTCTGGCCCTCCGGTCCGACCAGAACGATGTTGGCCCCAGCACAAGCGCTGGTTGACAACCCGTCCACGAATAGCTTCCACACGGGGTGGTCGATTCTTGTGAACTTTGGAGGGATGGTGAGCTTCACCACGAAGTCTGCCAGAGCCTGGCCTTTGATGGTCGTTCTTGGGGAGTATGTGACTCCGTACTGAGCTATCTCTAATGACCACTTCAATAACCTGCCGCTGGTATCCGGCCGGTGTAAGACTTGCCTCAAGGAAAGAGTGGTGAGGACCTCCACTTGGTGGTCGAAAAAGTAGGACCTTAGCTTTCTTACACTCATGACCAGAGCGTAGGCCAATTTTTCGAGGGGGTGTATCTGAGCTCGGCGTCATGTAAGGTTTGGCTCACAAAGTAGATCGGAAGGTAGTTCTGACCGTCCCCCCGGATGAGTACCGCGCTGACGGCGACCTCGGAGGCCGTAAGATATAAGTAAAGCTTTTCCCCTGGGACCGGCTTGACCAAAATTTGTGGGTTCACCAAGTATTCTTTTAGTTTTGAAAAGGCTACTTGACTTTCCCTATTCCAAGAGAATTTACCGTTTTTAATTGTCGAGAAGAAAGGCTTACTTTTATCTCCGAGTCGGGCTATGAATCTGTTAAGAGAAGCGAGGCACCCCGTCAAGCGTTGCACTTGTTTGATCGTCCTGGGCTCTTGCATGTCAAGGACGGCCTTGATCTTGGCCGGATTGGCCTCAATCCCCCGCTGGCTGACGATGTGTCCGAGGAATTTACCGGCCTCCACCCCGAAGTTGCATTTCGTCGGGTTCAACTTCATGTGGTACGCCTTGAGGATCTTGAAGGTCTCCTCGAGGTTTCTGAGGTGGTCTTCCTTTTTGAGGCTTTTTACCATGGTGTCGTCGATGTAGACCTCCATGGTCTTTCCGATCCGATTTGCGAATATTTTATTGACCAATCGTTGATAGGTCGCCCCGGCATTGATCAGGCCGAACGATATTCAGAGCCGTGTGGAAAGAGGTGTGTTTTATATCCTCGATGGCCATCTGGATTTGGTGGTAGCCAGCGAAGGCGTCCATGAAGGACATCATCTCGTGGTCGGCCGTGCTGTCCACCAGGTGGTCAATGTGCGGCATCGGAAAATGATCTTTCGGGCATGCAGCATTGAGGTCGGTGAAGTCGATACACAACCTCCAGGTGTTGTTTGTTTTCTTGACTAGGACGGCATTGGCGACCCGTTGGGACTCGTCTTTGGCTTGCTCGATCAGTTTGTTGTCCAACAATTTTTTGACTTCCTGGGCCAGCGCTTCATATTTTTCCGGGCCGAACTTTCTTCTTTTCTGGTGGACCGGTCTCTTGTAAGGGTCGATCTTCAATCGATGGCAGGCATGCTTTGGGTCAATTCCGACCATATCTTGGTGAGACCAAGCGAAGACTCCTATGTTGGCCTTAAGGAATTCGATCACTTCCCCCCGCATTTTGGTCGGTATGCGAGAGCCGATCAGGACTTCCAATTCCGGCCTCGAAGGATCGACTGCAATGTGTTCCAAGTCCCCCAAGGTCGTGGCTTGCTGGTAGCTTCGTCAGTCGCTTGTGTCGATCCTCGGGTCGAGATCGAGCTCGGAGGGCTCGAAGCTGATCCTAGGCTCGGGGTTGTCAATTTGCATTGGTTGTAGGTCGGGATTATTATCGGGACCGGTCGGGGTGGATCCGACCTCCATTATGGCTTCAGTGGCCGGAGAGGCTTCGTCGAGGCCGGTATGCGATCTATCTAACGTTTGATTGTTACAAATAGGAAATAAACTGGAATCGAAGTAGTCAAACATCTTCTAGCCATTGATTGGTCACCCTTAACGGTGCCGACCACCCCCTCGGGGGTGGGAAACTTAATACAGTAATAGTAAGAGGAGGCAACTGCCTCAAAAACCTCTAGAAAGGGTCTACCTAGAAAGCCATTATATGAACTCGGCTGGTCTACGATTATAAAATCTAGTGGCCTTGTTATCTTGACGTCCTTCTTATAGCAACAGATGAGCTCCACCGAGAGCTTGATCCTCCCGTATGCAGCGACCGTCGCATCCCCGAAGCCCTTTAACAGGAGATCGATGGGTTTGATGAAGTTGACGAGGTCTCCGAGTTGATCTAGGGCTGCTTTAAAGATGATGTTACAGAAACACCCATTGTCGATCAAGACCCGTTGAACCTCCCTGTCCAAGATGTGGGCGGCGATCACTAATGCGTCGCCCTTGGGGTACAAAACCCCGGTCCGGTCCCGGTTGGAGAAAGTTATCTCCAGATCTTTGTGAATTTTTGGCTCTGGGAGGGTGACTAAGTTGACGTTGATCACCGCCCGGACCTCGGCTTTGCGTTTCCGGTTGGACAGCGTTGGGACGGGAATGAGGCCATCCAAATTCCCCCCGCCGGCCTGGATCATGTTGATCTGACCGCCGGGGTTCATTGGCGGAAGGTCGTCTTCATCATCGTCTTCCTCTAAATCTGCAACCGGTCTAAGAGGCCGGCCTCCTTCCTCGTTTCTTCAAGGGGGACGTTGCTGCTGCTGCGGGTTCTCCTGTTGGCCGGCTGGCCTCTGTAGAAGGTCGTTCAAACGCCCTTCGTCAAACAGCTTCCAAAGCTGCTTGAGGAGATCACGACACTGGCACGTATTATGGCCGACTGGGTCGTGATAGGCGCAGAACTTTTTAGGGTCCAGCCGGGACCGGTCTCCAGAAAAGGGCCTTGGCCGGGGAAGCACGTCCCGGTGCTGGATCGCATTGAAGATATGCGCGGGGGACTGCCTCATGGCCTTAGTAAGGTGCACCTCAACGTCCTCGAATGACTTGAAGTTACCGGGCAGTTTGGCCACTTTTCTGGGTTTGGGGCCGCTCTTGGGGGAGGCCTGGGCTACGGCCTCCGCCTCTTTTGGTGTTGGCTCGGACTCCCCTAGCCTGAGCGCCAGTAGTTTCCTCCGAGCCCGGTAATCGCCGGCTCGGGCGCGGAACTCGGCGTAGGTCTTTGGGAAGTCTTTAGTGAGATGTTTGAACATCGAAGACCGGCCGTAGAAACTCCCTAGGGTGGCGTGTAAGGCCAGCTGGTCGCTTACTGGCTCGCCGGTCAGCATGACCTCGTCCACCCTGGCCACATAGTCCTCGTCGGACTCTTTCTTCTCCTGGTGGATCCGCATCAAACGGTGTCAGTTCTCCGGCCGGGCGATCTTGGCCGCAAAGTAGGATGTGAATTGCGCGCTCAGAGTGGCGAAAGAGTCGATAGATCGGGCCGAAAGAGACACGTACCACCTGTAGGCGAGATTGCCCAGGGTGAGAGGGAAAAGTCTGCACTTCGTGCCGTCGGTTGCGCCACGCCCGGTCATGTAAATCCGGAATTTACTCAGATGAGTTTCCGGATCCGTCTTTCCCTCGTAGAGAGGGGTCGGCGGAGGGACGATCTTGAGCTGAACTGGGGCGAGCTCAATATCGGCAGCCAGAGGCTCGTTGGCGACCGGCCGGGCCTTCGGCTGGCCTTGCGCTTCTAGGAGCGCCTTCATCTCGTCAAGCTGCTTTTACATCTTGACGAGTTCCGGAATCGGAGTTTCGACTAATTGGTCGTTAGCGTCGGCCAGGAGGCCGATTCTGTCGAAAACGTATGCTTGAGGGACTCCGCGCCCCAGTAGGCCACTTTGGGCGAAGCTTAGCTTGCGCCTGATGGAGTTGGCTGGGGCCAAGCTGACCTCGGCCGCCCGTTTGTGGGGCATCTAGGCCGTACTCCAGGAGTTCGCGATGGACTCCATGTCCCCATACCCCGTGTCATAACTGGGGTGGTGACTCGGATATCATGATGGATCCGTCGTGTCCAAGCAGTCGAAAACCGGATGGGCGGAGCCACGCGATCGAGCGGAAACGGGGATTGCTCGGCCTTGGCTTTCGCCTTGATGCTCCGAGACTTTCGCCTTTCCTTTGAGAGCGTGGGCGTGAGCTCTCTTTTTCGAGGCAGAGGTGGTGCTTCGGCACCCCCTTGCCTCTTCCGCCTGGCGGCGTCGTCCTGACCCGGCCTGGTCAGGAGTTAGGAAGTTTCGGCCCTGTGAGGGGTGGGACTCTTCTGGATAACGGATGGGAGAGGCCGCTCGTGCGGCCTTTCCATGGCGAACGGGGTTCGATTCCCCCGTGGCGCAAGCCGTAGGGTCTCGCGGTGTGGCCGGAGCCCCGATGGCTCTGTGGGCCTGAGTTGACCTATGGTTCGTCATTGTTCTGGAAATTTGTTACTTGGAAGTTTTGAAGATTTGAAGATATGAAGCTTTGAAGAACAGTGAGTGTTCTTCAAAGAGGAAAAGATGAGTTTGATGGGTTGGATAGACCCTCCTTCTAGCGCCAAATGTTGTTTACCAAATAAATGAGGCTGTGATTAAATGGCTATTTAAGAGGACTTTGGAAAAAATATAAAATGATTGAGTTCTTAAATTCTAGAATGATTGCTTGAGTGAAGAATAAAAATAAATGCATAAGAACATTAAGAACACCAAGAATTGCCAGGGGTTATTAATCCCTGGACTTAAATGAGAATTTTTATTGATTGGATTGATGGGATTGAACTCCTCCTCTAGTTACAAATGAGGGGCTATTTATAGTTTTCTTACTACAGGGGTATATTGCTCTTTTTGACCTCTCAGGGGACAGAAACATTAAATGCCCCCAGCCCCTGAGGACGCGCGGGCAATGGAATGCCAGGGTTAGCAGGCGGCCGGCCACTAGCGTTTTGACACGTGTCCAAAAAGAATGATTCTCTGAGAATTTTCCCCATTTGGATGGAATATTCTCTCTGTCACTGTGCATGGAGGCGGCCTTTTTCCTCTTGAGGGATGATCTTGCCAGATTCCATCACGTGCTCCATTTCCTTCTTGCAGGCCGGCCTATTGGTGGGTAATGGAGGTCGGATACCTTTCTTGCATGTTGGTTGTGTCTCGGCGACCTTTATTGGCCTTCTTAGGTCGAGACCGGTTCGGCCCGGTCCGGGCCCTCTTGTCTTGCATCCTGACCAAGATGAACGAGTATTCTAAACTGATCTCGGTGTAGGAGACCGTGGAGGTCGGAATCCGTTGGGATCGTGGACCGTGGAGGTTGGGGTCCTTGACAATCAGGGACCGCGGAGGCTGGAGACCGCAAGGGCGGAGATCGTGATGGTCAGGGACCGCGGAGGTCGGGGACCGACCGGTAGGATCGGCGCCGCCGAGGGCGCGTTGTCCCGTCACTTATGGCTCGTTTCAGGCCGGTGCCGACCTGTGGCACAAAATGGCCACAACAGGTTAAGACGTTGATTTAGGGAAGAAAATCTGGTGAATATGATTTTGGGAAGATGATTTCCCGATCATGTTCTAATTTAAAAATTTTTATTAAATTTTTTATTTGGTTTTATAATTTTGTCAAAGTTTTTTTTTTTTTTTTTTTAATAATGTGTTGAATTTTTATTTCATTTCATGTTTTTGTAAAACTCTTCACAGGACCAGATTGCAGGTTATCAATCCCAGCCTCAGGGACACAATACATCTGGATCGTATTCACTACCTCCCCTCGTAGCAGTTTTATACTAGGGCTCCTCCTCACGCCATCATCCTACAACTGACAGCTGACTCAACATTCAACTCGGTGGAGGCTGAGTAGCCTCTGTTATTCATGGCTAAATTCACCCATGGCCACTTCAATTAATCAAGCATCTCACTTCCATCAACATCGCGGTACTCTGGGCTATAAAAGAATTTTGTTTGTCTTGGAATGCATCTGGACGTGCACTGTTTGGTTCATTTGGAAAACTCGGTACAACAAAATCTTAGAAGGTTTGAACAATAGTCCAGAAAACACGTTTGAAGAATTTAAAGCCACGTCGTGGTGTCTCTTTTTTCAAAAAAAATCTAGTCATTTCTCACTCCTTTAGAGATTGGAACGGAACATTTAGATAAACCAAGTTGGTGAAATAAATTAGAAAAAAAAAAAAGGAATTAATTAGATGAATTTTAAAAAAATTAACAAATTATAAATTTTTAGTCTAAATTACTAAATAAATTGTGAAATATTTATATAAACAAATTAGAAATAAAAAGATACTAATCAGATGAAATTATAAAGAAAATTACTCAATTTGGATACATATACAATTAATTAAATGCATAAAAATAAACAAAATATAAATTTATAGGTAGTCTTAAATATTAAATTTTCAAAATAAAAAAAAGTTGGAGAAAACATTAATACAAACAAATTAGAAACAAGAAGGTCTTTAATTAGAAGAATTGAAAAAACAGTTAAGATACATATACAATTAAATGGGAATTTTTTTTTTTAAGGCCAGTAGGTTAAGGGGGTAACAAAAGAAGGACCACAGATCTTCGGGCTGGCAATTTAAGGACATCAGATTTAAAATGTTTCAATTGGAGGCCAAATTGGCCCGAATTGACTCTAATTGGAGCTAATTCAGGCCAACCTGTCCTCAATTTGCAAAATTTTAAAACTATGGTCCTTAAATTGCCAGCCCCAAGACCTACTGTCCTTCTTTTACTACCTTTCATTACAAGATTTTCACGTTTTAGCAACGAAAAAATTATGTTGCTAATCAATGAATTTGCATTTAGTAACGGATTTACAACGAATATTTTTCATTGTTATTATACTCGTTGCTAAATATGCCAACGAAATAGTATCGCGTTAGTAAAAAATACCGACAGATTATCAACGGATTACCAACAAAAAATAAAATATTTATTTATATGACCAATCTGTTGGTAATCCATTGATAAAGCGATTAGTGAACATAATCCGTTGTCAAATTATTGTGGTAATTTTTTATTCCGAATTAGCACTAATTAACCCCTGATTTCGAGATATTTTATACACATTGCATCGGTCCAACACCACTTTGAGACATAACTATTACCTTTCTAAATAAAAGTATAAATTTTAAAAAATTAATACAAAAAAATAAATGCTTCTTCCTCACACCAACCCCACGCCCCACTCCCCAATCATATTTCACCCAAAGTTTAGACCGTCGTCCCTACCCACCCCGACCCTCACCTCGACCGTCCAACCCCAAGTTTTTGACCGTCAATGGTGCTGAGGTGGAATAGTGTGAACTACACATAAGCAACAGGCTTGGTTTTGGCCTATCGAGGACCATGTTCCAAGCACGTGTATAAAATAGCCCGAAATCGGGGTCATGTCTCAAAATAGTTATTTTTACAATTTTTGTTTGAAATATATATTTATATTTATAAATAAAAAATATTTATTTTTAAAGTGGTATCGGATGGGCTCTACGAGTATAAACTAGTCAAATATCAGATGTCATGTGCCGAGTACGTGAAATTTGGGTCCAATTTTATCTAATTTGAGATTAATTTTTTAAGACCACAACTTAGAGGGTTGCAAAAGAAGGACGGTAGGTCTTGGGGCTGGCAATTTAAGGATCATAGGTTTAAAATTTTGCAAATTGAGGCCAAGTTGGTCCGAATTAGCTCTAATTCGAGTCAATTTGGGCCAATTTGGCCTCAAATTGCAACATTTTAAATCTGATGTCCTTAAATTGCCAGCCCGAAAACCTGTGGTCCTTCTTTTGCTACCCCCCCTAACCTACTGACCTAAAAAAAAAGTTATTCCCTCAATTAAAAGCATTAAAGTGAACAAATTATAAACATATAAGTAGTGTAAAACATTAAATTTACAAAATAACAAAAAAAATTGGTGAAAATATTTAAATAAACAAATCAGAAAAATGAATTAATTAGAGGAATTAAAAAAAAAAACTCTATTTGGATACATACATAATTAAATACATTAATATAAACAAATGATGCACGAGACCTAGAAAACACACCTCCTACAATCACTTAGAATTTGGCGTTTAGATTCCTCTTGGGCGCGAAATTGAATAAATATTGTCACAGGGCTACGAAGTAATTTATAGAAGATATTAAACATTTGCAGATATTAAATAATAAAAAAAAAAAACTGTGATAGAAAAATCAGTCGATAAATTTATTAATATATAAAATAATGATGAATCATATCAATCGCTAATTCCTTCGACCCATTCCAATCTTAGCCCCATAAAATTGCGACAGAAACTAGCTATCTTAAATTCTGAGGTGGCTGACATCCGTCGCTAATTAACGACGAACCTAAAAAATCCATCGCAAATGTTAACTACGCCTATTTTAGTGACTGACAAAATTCTGTCTGAACTCAATGCAAAGTATAAATCTTTCTCTAAACATCGCATTTTTCTTTTGTAGTGAACATGTCAGTTTAAGTACCACGTGAATATTATTGTATATATAAAATTAATGTAAGTGTATATGGAGGTATATATATGAGTAAGGGCGGATTTAAAATTTAATATTGAGGCGGAATGAAAAGTAAATATTTTGACACATCGAAATTTGGCAAATATTTATATGATATTGCTTAAGGGTAAATTGCAAGGATGGTTCCATGAGAATTCGTATTTGACAGATTTGGTCCCATGTTCTTTTTTGGTCCCATTTTTAGCAGAAAAGGTCCCATCCGTTATATATTTAACAGTTTTCTATGGAAAAACTGGATGGAAAAACCTTTTCAACTTGATTTTTTTAGGGAAATGGGCCAGCTTTTGCTATTAACAGTCATTTCAATGTAAAATGCAAGTATGGAGACGATTCTGCTACTTTAGTATTTCCTCTCCGCTGCATTTTCTTCTAATCCTCTGGCAAACTGGGTCGATTGGGGATGATTTTCACTCTTCCAGATTTCCTCTCATGCTCATTAATTCGTTACTTTTTGACGGAAAAATCGTATGGGACTATTTGCGCTAAAAAAAGGACCAAATTCAGGAGGACCAATTCTTATGGGACCATTTTTGCAATTTCCCCTATTCCTTAATAGAATAAATTCTCGTGGCCCATGTCCATTTAACCAATATTGTTAAGGAAATACATAGGTTTGGGTAGGTTTGAGACTTATATTAGCAACCATTCTCATGGAATTAGACGATCATATGCAAGATTACCCCTTAAACTTTTGTATATATAACAAAATATGTCAACATTCATTTAAGTTGTGTCTTCAAAGTATGAATATAATAAATAAATGAGTTTGTATCTCTATCTTCAAGTAAATCATTCATGTAAATTATTACAATAAAAATAAAATAATGGGGCAGTCACATGCACCCACACTTTAACACCCTTATTTACAAATCTCCCTACCTATTTTTCCACATTGCATAAACCTACAAAATGGCCATCCACACTCACCACTTGCAGGCTTTTGGGCAGATAACCTACCTTTCTTCTAAGCCCTTTTTTAGCACAACTTTTGAGGTAAACTTTTAAATATTTTTAGTAGTTTTATCTCCCCCCTCTTCAAAATTTTTGAAGAATAATTCCATTTTAATATTTTTAAGCCAACTTTCAAATTTACATAATATTTTATACAAATGAAAAGATCAATCTTGTGTGAAACAACTGAGAAGCAAACTTTTGCCAATAAAAAATAAAATAAAACAACCTTATTACAAATATAAAATTTTCTTATATAAAATTCTAAAATTATATCAATACATTTTACATTTACAAAATAAAATAAAATAATTGAAAGTCTTGATGCTTCTTCCATTCCTCAACATTTACATATTCAAATAAAAAAATTGCATAATGCAAAAAATTATTTGCATATATGCTCTGTCTATTCCCTTCAACTTTATCTGCCTTTTCCATTCCACAAATTGAACATATGCAAACAAAAAATTGCATAATACGAAAATTTATTTGCGTAATGCAAAACTTTATTTGTATAATCCAATAAATTATTTGCATATTCAAATACCATTTGTAGACAGTGTGTATTCTTTTCAACTTCATTCTACCTAGATGCCTGAAATAAATTCATATCATAAGGTAAAATGATTCATTATTCATCCCACAGTCTCACAAAGGACAAAAGTCCCAAACAGTCGTAACAATCCAAAGCCTGAAATCAAACTCAAATTTGGAGCCAATAATGGATTTTCACACAAATTTCAACTAATCATAATACTTAAAATAATCTAGAATCTCAAATAATCATAAAAACCTTAGAATAATAATCCAGAATCTCCCCGGTCAAAAAAAAAAATTCCAGAAGCTCAGTTAATCATAAAACCCCAAATTCTAAGGCAAATTAGTCATAAAACTCAAAACCTCACGAAAATTAATTCAAAAGGCCGAGACAGAGGACAACTGGTTGTATATGCAACGCAGCGACACTTCTCCAAGCACGACGGCAGCGCCGACCGTGGATACTAGAGTGGAGGAACTTGGAGCGGGACAGTGGATCCTGGAGCAGCGACATTTATCCTGGAGTGGCGGCATTTCTCCAACCACAGCGGGACGCGTCCTATCTACAACTACTAAACTGTTTAGTTGTAGATCTACCATTACCAAACCAACGGACCGCCGATCTACCGCCCTGTCCCTCACCACACAACCATTTCGCATCATGCGCCGCACAGCCGTTGGTTGCACCGCCTCCTTCAACTCCTTCCGATCTCAACTGTTGTAGAGAGCAAGGTGACCATTGTCAAATTCATATCTCGGCTGCTGTCGAAGACGGTGGTTTCCAATTGGACCAGAAATCTCTTGATGGGCATTTTGAGTGGCGTTCTTTTTAGCGCCACCACTTGAGCAGTTGTTTTCTCTTTTGTTGAAGGTGGTAGTGGCAGTGGTGCCAATTTCTCTTTGGCTGAGGCGAGGATTTGATTTTTGGAGAGATGGAAGAGAGAGAGAGAGAGAGAGAGTGAGAGAGAGAGAGAGACGTGTGAGAATGAAAGAGAGAGGAAGATTGAGAGGCTATAGATAAAAGAGAGGGAAAGGCGGTCAATAGGATGGGCCCACCCTGACACACAAAATATGCAGATTTGCAATTAAATGTAGTTTGCTATGTAGGGAAAATGGTAGGGAGATTTATAATTAGAGGTTGAAATGTAGGGGAATTTGCAATTTTCCCTAAAATAATATATATATATATACACACGAAGTAATAACTAATTAACAAATAATTGGTTAAAATGTAATCATTCAACTTATTACTCAATATTTGTATTCAATTTTCACGAAAACATTAATTAATTTAAAAGATTTTAATCTCCCATATTTTAAATTTGTAATTCATTATATTAATTTATTACATTATCATTCTTCTATGATTTCAATTAATAAAATGAGGACCATGTAATTATTTTTTATCACAATATATAAAAACTAAAAAGAATACTTATACATATTTAAAGAAAAAAAAAATAGAGGGAATGGGAGAAAGTCGATGAGCAAACCTACAAAACTGGGAATGAAACTTTATTATGAAAATTTCAAACTGGGAATGGGCTTTGATTTAGATTGGACTTTTATATATTTAAAATAAAAGTAATGAGGAATTATGGGAACATATCTTTGTATTGGGGTTTGAAGTTTAATAGATTATAAATGCACATATGTATAGTGGGTTAGTTTAAGATTTGTACTGGGCGAGCCCAATGTAGCCCATTTTGAACATCCGCAATTGTATATGTGGACGTGTCAAAGTGACACGTGTAAACTTTTGTATGGCATAGTAAACGTGTATGATGATAATTGATAGGTCGAGTCAGGAGGTCAGTCTATAAATGTCACAATTCTATAACAGAATTTTTTAAGTGGCTAAATTATTTCTTTTATTGCCTCTAGGGTTTACAAGCGCCGCTAACTCCTGGGATTGACATGTGCTACCACCTCCCGTCAGATGTTCCTGAAGTCTTTTCCTCCATACAGCCTCAGGTATATATACTCTCGAAATATATGATACTTTACAAGATCATAGATTTTTTAGAAAGTGGGTGATGATACTTTCTAAAAAATTATTGTTGTTTTCTAGATCTTCATTTTAAAATTGCAATTTATTTATTTTCAGATTCAATAATTAAAACTTGATTGAAATGTATCTTAGCCTATGATTTGACTTTGGATTAGTTCACGTCACCGATATTGATTGTGCATCTTAAATTTTTTGAATCAAAATATTTAGACAAATTATATAATCGAAGAATTATCGGCTTTGATACGATGTTGTGTAATATTATTCTCACACCAATTTGTTAGATGTTGTTTAAAGATATATCAGGGTTCTATACATAGTATTGATGACTTTCAATTTGAAAAAAGCTCATTATATCTCCAATTTGAGCGCACAACGTTTAGAAAATAAAAAATGAAATCGATGACTATAAGGATTATACATTTTTTCCATTGTTTTATCATTGGTGTTAAGTTTGTGCCTTTGAATGTAATTTTATTTGCTATATTGGAGTCTGTATATGATGTAAATTAATTATTCTTTTACAGGAAATTTATGGTCCTATCCAAAAATGCATATTGAGGGAAAAAAAATTCATCATGCAATAGTCCGTAAACCACACGAGCGAGGTAATCAATCATAGAATCTAAAAGATTTCTTTTATTAAAAACACAAAATTTGAAATAATTATATAGGTTTCTTCTTTTTGCATCCTGTTGGTTAATTTTCAGAAATCATCGATTGCATTTATTTGTTTATTTGTACAAAGCTTTCGCCCAACAATTTTTTAATTCCTTTTTGGGGAATGATCTAAATTAATTGGAGAATTTTGTAATATGGCCATACACTTATGCTTTCATTTTAAAATATTTCAATTTTAATTAAATTTGTAACTTATATATTCAATTTAAAGCCTTGAATTCATTAATTTTTGCTCAATTCAAAGTTGGTTTTAATTAAAAAAAAATATTCTCAATTCAAATCTTGTTTAATTATAATTATTTTTAAAAAAATGTTCGACCAAATAAAATCATATTTTCAATTAGCTAGAGACGTACACCGTTTTTCTATTGCCATCTTATGTGACTAGGTGAATTTGAAAGCTGAAAAGTTTACCAGACATTAAATTGAGAAAAACAAATTGAATTTGAATTAATGCATCTATGAATTGAATACCGGAATTGAGACTTTGTCTAGAAGTGCAAAATGGGTTTTAAATGATACAAATACATATTTTCATGCTAGTGTATTTTATGCGAACTGTGAATGATTGAAATATATATACATAATGTGGTTATGTTTATATATTCAAAGGAAAAATTGTTACCATAACTTAACAAATCATGTCTACGTTTGGGTTACGTTTTTTATCTTATTGTTATTAATTTATGGTCTGATTTTAATTAATTGTTTTAGGACCTGGGAAAAAAATGCCATATATAATACTATATATATAAAGAGTAGGATTTGTGTGAGACCGCCTCATATCATGAGATAATGGGATAGAGTATAAATTGGGCAAGATGCACTAACACATTGACAGGAGTGAATTTTAAATTGTGCAGTTATATAAATTATAAATTATGAATTAAGACAAATATCAGTTCTATGATTATAATCTGGAAGGTCCACGAAAGAATTCATGATCGAACTCAATCTTTTTGTTTAGGCGTGGGTCTTTTTATTTTAGGCACTTTTAATCCCGTAGTTGTTATTATTATTAATATTTTGAAATTTTTTGTCCCAAAATAGGATATATTGCAGTTTTGGTCATAAAGGAATATATAATTACACTTTTGATTTTGATCCTAAAAATTAATTTATGGGACAAAAACTTCAAAAAAATCACTTTCGCATTTAGCTAGGTACCAAAAGTGTTTTACCATTGGGACCAAAAGTGCAATTTTTTCCATTAGCCGCGGATCTAGCAAAATTAGATATTAATTTGATTTTCAATTTTTCATGTTAGTCCTGAAAATTTCCTTTATACCCTCAGGATTAATTATATTCTTTTCATCCTCTGCACACAAACATTTTTTTTTTTTTATTCATTCAGAGTTTTTGATTTAATTCACTAAAAATTGAAAAAAAAAAAAGTTTGTTGTGATTGGGGTTCTATATTCAAATTAAAATTAATAAAACTATCCAGTCATCCGACTCAAATCCTAATAGGTCCTCAGTTAAAATCTCAATTAACTTTAAAATAATCTAAATTACCCTCACGTGGAAAACCCTATATGCATATATTTCTATCTAAAATTTTACCCAACTGCATTGGTTCCAAATTTCAGAGGACAAAATAAGAAAATTAATCCGAGAATCACAGAATTAAATCCAGGAAATGCAAAATAATCAGAATTAAACATCATACACGGGATGCCAGTAGCCAAATTTGCATCCTGAAGAGTTAAAAGTACAATCCTCTTCTCCTTCTTTGCCCAATAACATAAATTTTCTCTCGTAGCTACAAACAACGAATCTGATGACTGAATTTCAAATAGGCGAAATTTAAACTAAATTCAAATTTAGATTTGTTACTGTTGCCGCTAGGGGAAAAATAGGGAAAGGACAGAAATTAGGGCTTAATTACCGGGGGAAAATTCGACCTAGGCGATTTAAAGTGGAGGACGAGTAGTTGGTTCACGACATTGGACGAATCGACGATTCAGGATGGTGGATGAAGCTGGCAGTTCACGACGGAGGGATTCATGACAGACGTACGAAAAAGCAAACGATAGTTGTAGAGGCGGTGTTGAGTGATGGTGGTGCAACTGGCGCTGAGCAACGAACGGCGCAACAGTGATGGCGCTAAGCGAAAGGTCGGTGTGACAGTGGTGGCGCTGAGCGTATGTGACAGACGGGTTAGGCATGTGGCTAGGAATTTGGGACGAAGTGAGGGCCCGCTTGGTTGGGGGTGATGATAATAGTGTTGATAGGCGAACATAAATCAATGATGGGCGAACAAGGATTAAAGCCTTAAAAAGAATTATGAAAAACCTACCTCAAATCGAAGATTATTAAAAAGAAAATCAAGATAGGGGTGCATAAATCAATCCAGGGAGTGTACAAACTGACGAACAACTACAACGACGAACAGCTTTTCGGTGAACAGGTTTGAAGGCCCAAGACTAGAGATGAACATTCTGCTAAGTCAATAATGACGAGCAACATTGATAAAAGGTGGTGAATCTACTAACCTAAGAGGTGCATGTCGACGAACAAAGGATCAAGATCGCAACACCAATCTGTGTAAAACACAAGGGCGAACAACTTCCGAGCCATGCACCCAAAAGGCGAACAACTTTCAGTTGAAGAACAATCAAGATTAGTCAAACCGACTCAGGCGAACAACAATGAATCCGAGATAAGACCAAAAGAAGACTTTGTAACTAAGATTCAGCTTAGATAAGGTCAAACTAAGGTCAAAGGACACATGTCAAGCATGCAGGCTAAGGAGACCAAGAGTCATAGACACCTCATGCTTGCTAGTCTCTATAAATAGTTGTTCTCCAGCTTATTAATACAAGTTCAAATTCACAAATACTCCCAAAACACACACTTATACACCTAAACGTACACGTATACAAAATTATTACGATTTCGATTTTCACATTTACAAGTTCATGACCCGAACCCTCGATTTATCATTTACGGTGGTAACCAATCACACGTAATTGTTTGATGATCTTTAAACTGAACCTAAACAGTCACTAGTCCACTCGATAAAAATTGATCACCAACAATTTTGACGCTAGAAGGAGGGTTCGAACCTCCGAATTAGTGTGATTACTCAAGAACTTCAAGCTGAAAAGTTGAAGATTCAAAGAAAACCTCAAGAAAAACTTGAAGATTCAAACAAAAGTGTTCTTGGTGTTCTTGGTGTTCTTCATCATAAGAATTAAGGCAAATTAATTCGGAATGCCTCAATCCAAGGAAACCCAAGCATCACGTTTGTCAAGGAGAGCGTCTCCCACCCGAGCATCATCAGCTGACCACCAAGATCGCAATCCTAGACATGTGAACAGGTCACATCATACTGCCATAACTCATAATCTCCCACCTGAAATGGAGGCCCTGGCGAACAACCCTAATGAATTAGCCAAAACCATTGCTGCTCTCCAGGCTCTACAGAGACAGCAAGATCAGAATAGGCCTTCACAAGTGAGGCCTAAAGATAGAGTCGTAGAAGTTGGTAGGGCAAGGTCAACAAGGGGCGAGCAACACGAGGTGAACAGTGCCCAAGTCAGGCGGGATAGAGGCAAAACAAAGATGATCGAACCAAGAGAAGGCCAGGCTGAATCTGCTCGCGGGCGAACAACAATGTCGAGCCACGGAACAACCTGCTCCAGTGCCCAGGACAGACTTGGCCAACCCCAGCAACAGGAGAAAGTTGCTCTCCAGGAGGCTGAGCACGGGCGAGCAACATTTGAGCGACCACGCCCATCAATTCATGAGAGACTCTTTCAATCTGCCTTCAAGCGTGTAGGGCCAAATGCGGCGAGCAACCCTAGGAAACAGCTCCAGGAGTTGCCCACTCCAAGTGAGGGACTGCGACGAGCAGAAAGGTTGGTACCTTTGCTCGCCGAACAGCCTCCAAGTCAGGGGGCATCTTTGGATGAGCTATCAAGTTTGAGAAGGGCAGTGGAAAACATGCAGGGACAGTTGGACCAACATAGAGGAGTGGGGATGACCAGCTTGCCATTCTCACCATTATCACCTGTCATTCTGAAAGCTTCAATTCAGAAGAAGATCCAATTCCCGGCAAGCATACAGTATGACGGTATTGCAGATCCCAGAGTTCATCTGACGAAATACTCAGATTATATGGTCTCGGTGGGGGCCAGCGATGCCACGCAATGCCGAAACTTCCCCTTAACTTTGGGGGATCAGGTGCACAAATGGTTCTCGCCAATACCACCAGCATCTATCCACTCGTTCACTCAACTAAACCAAGAATTCCTTTCTCATTTTTCAACGGCGGGATCATACTTGTCCCAGAAATATCGATTGTCGGATCTAAAATAAAATGACGACGAGTCAGATCGGGCATTCATGGAAAGGTTCGACAAAGTGTTGTTAGAAGGTGAACCCGTCAGTGAGGACACGAAAATCGTTGCCGTTATGGCCGGGTTGAAGAAAGGATCAAAGCTATGGAAACAGGTACGTCTGAAGTGCCCAAGAAGTTATGCCGAATTCAGGAATCAAGCCGACATATTCGTTTCCATGCACGAGGCCTTACAATCAAACTTGGGGGAGAACAAAACTAATCCCAAGGAGAACAACAAGAAACCTGGTGCAACAAGCTATCGAGTCCCTAAAAACATGAAGGCGTTCACTGAAGGGCCAGAACTCAAAGAAAAGTTGAACCAAGTGTTAACAGTGTCAGTCGATACTGTTTATGAGAATATGAAGGATAAGGAGTTGCTCTCCCCTCCCCGGAAAATTCGTCAAGACACTGGAAAACTCAACCCTAACAAGTATTGTGCCTACCATCAAAGCGTGGGGCACTTTACAAGTGAATGTAGAGATTTGCTTAAGCAGCTCTAGCATTTCTACGAGGACGGAAAGCTCTCCGATTTTGTCAAAAGACAACCCAGGAAAAGAGTCCGGGAGAACAACTCTGAGGACGAAGATGATCAACCTCAGAAGAACAACAAACCGGCACGACCAGTTCCTGCCATCCCTACTCGTCCATTGGAAGATTTGTATATGATGGAACCTGCAGGTCCCGCAGGAGGATGTTCTGATGGACGACCACCAATCTCCAATCGAAAAAGAAAGGCTGAACTACGAGCGATCGATCAAGTCCAAGAAATGGGGGTCAAGCCTTCTATCATGCAGACAGCAGAACTGACCTTTACCGAAAATGACTTGGAAGGAATCTTAACTTCGCACAACGATTCGCTCGTAATATGCACAAAAATTATGGGAACACGAGTCCACAGATTATTGGTGGACACCGGAGCCTACACCAACATCCTATTTAAAAAGACGCTCGATCACCTTGGATATTATTCGGGCTATATCCGGGATACAACTCACAGAATAATAGGCTTTGGAAATGCTGTAACAGATCCATTGGGAATAGTTACTTTGGCAGTACAACTTGTAACGGCCAGTGAACCCGATAAAAATATTACAAGAATGGTTGACTTCTTGGTTGTAGACCAGGATTCAACTTATAACGGGTTTCTTGGTCGACCCTTTTTAAATGAATTTAAAGCTGCATGTTCCACTTATCATTATTGTTTAAAATTCCCAACAGCAAGTGGAGCAGGTACTATCAAAGGAGATCAAAGAAAAGCCAGGGAATGTCTCTTACAGTTGCAGGCCAGACATGTATCAGTATCCATGATGGAAGCCACAACTAGCTATCATGTTGATGAACCATCAATACTCGAAAACATAATGGACATAGAGGAAGACCACATGGACATTGACGAGCAACATCTTGACGAGCAGGTGTTGGACACGAGCAACTCATTACCACCCAGGAGGAACACCATCCTGACGAACAACAAAAGGGTTGTGACGAGCAACATTCATCAAATGACTTGGAGGGCCAAGTGTTGACTAACAACAACAGATCAGGGCCAACAGATGATCTAGATCCCCGCCTGGGGGCAGAGCCAATGAACATCGAAAATGATTTCAACTCTGAGGGACCAATACTTGATCCTCGGTGGAAAGGACAAAAACGACGAGCAACTCCAGTTGAAGAGCTGGAGGCGTTCAAAGTTAATCCTGAAAACCCGGATCTTGAATTGTACATAGGATCTGAGCTCCCTGAGCCTTACATATCCCGAATGAAAGAGTTCCTCAGCAAAAATCTAGATGTTTTTGCTTGGTCTCATGCAGACATGGTGGGGATAGATCCAGAGTATGCTTGCCATAAGCTCAATATCAATCAAGCAAAAAGGCCTATCCATCAATAACGAAGAAAATATGGCCCAGACAAGTATCAGGCTTTAAATGAAGAAGTGAAAAATTTGCTAGACAATGACCTAATTCGACAAGCACTTTGTCCACAATGGGTAGCAAACCCCGTCCTTGTGAGGAAACCAAATGGGACCTGGAGGCTATGCATAGACTTTACGGATCTGAATGCAGCATGCCCGAAGGACAACTTTCCACTTCCTCACATTGACCAGTTGGTAGACAACACTGCAGGTCACGAAATGCTAACATTCATGAATGCCTTTGCTGGGTACCATCAAATTCCAATGCATCCAGACGATCAAGAGAACACAGTATTTTATACAAACAAAAACTTGTTGTGCTGGAAGAGAATGCTAGTGCTGTTTCGCCTTTTAGTTTTAGACAGAGTTGCTCGGCAAAAATATTATAAGCGAGCATGTTTTAGTTAATGTTCAAAGTTGTTCGTCAGATTATATTTGTTAGTGACGAGCAGTCTTACAACACTTGTAAATTTCATTATGTAAATATAGTAGTTGTTCGTCAAAAGGAAAAGTCCAAAAGCTCGAGGCACAAGTCCATTTTGAGGACCAAAGCCACTTAAAGATTGTTCGTTTTTTTAAAAAAATTAACAGAACCTAAGGCTGAACCCTGATTCCACTAAAGGCAAAGTTCAATTCGAACAAAAGCCCAACACTATATGTTATAATTGCAAAGGCATTGATAAAAATGTAAAGGCAATTAACATATAAAGAAAATTAGCAAACAAAGAAAGACATTCCATTAGTTAAAAGGCATTAAGCCCCAAAAATAGTACAGCTTTGGAAAGCTATTACAAAAGTATTACAAAAAGAACGAACAACTACTACAATGAAGGAAAGAAAAAAGCTAAGTCCTAAGAACTATTGCTGCTCGGCTGGAGGAAAATCTTGAGTTTGTTCGGCAGGAGGATCGACAATCATATCTCGAGCCAAGTCTTCAGCTGCTTTATCCTCCGCCTCTTTAGCATTTAGCTCGTCAGCCACGGCCGCCTCTTCATCTTGTTCGCCTTCATTAACTGGAGGTGGAGGATGAGTAATGTCAATACTGGGGTCAAGTTTGTCAAGTTTAACCCCTAGTAAGGCCAAATCCGCCAGCTGAATTTCGATGTTGTTCGGCGGCGGATAGTGTTCGATGAACTCGGAGAGATCTTTTCCCATCTCTTCAACCAGGTCCTTGTAATCATAAGCATCGGCCGTGCGGATGCTGTCCGCATAGGCGCAGATGTACCCAAGGTTAGAGATAGGGCCGGTCCGAGCCTGAACTTCCTCTTCAAGTTGCTCGCGTGTAAAGAGATTGGTTTCCGCCTCCCGAAGACGAGCAATTTCTGCTTTGAGCTCGGCGTTCTCTTTTTCGGCCGCGGTCAACTTCTTCTCCCCCTCGCCGAGCAAGGCATCTTTGCCCTTCAATTCCTCAGATAAACCTTGAATATCTTCAAGGTATTTCTTTTCAGAGTCAATGTAAACATTGATCTGATTGTTAAGACGGGCAACTTTGGCCTCATACCGGCCGACCAGACCGTCCTTCTCTTCGGTCAGCTGCCGAGCTGTACCGGCATAACGACGAACAGCATCTTCAAGCTCGACAAGCTGGGCCATTCCCTTCTGGGCAATTGCAAGGCCATTTGCATGGTGCATCATAGAAAAGTGGAAGTTGTCCGCGATGCTTTGAGCAGAGATGGTCGTCTCCAGTTGCCGGGTCCACGATCGGGCGATCAACTCAATGGCCCGACGAACATGTTCGCCCGGGATTTCTCGAATGTCCACTGGAGTTTTTGAGCAAGCGTATTGGTGGACCGCAGCTGCTCACCCAGGATGATCGTTAGGCCGATACCTGCGAACAAAAATCAAAGTTACAAGATGTTCTTAAAGGTTGTTCGCCGGCCACAAGTTTAGATATGCTTACTCATGGAACTTTCGCTCATCCCAACCCAGTATAGTGACGTCCTCAGGGCCGCGAGTTGGGGTGACGCTTTTGCCCGCTTTGCCCGTCGTCTCCACAGGCTCGACGAATGAGTGGCGAGCAATATCCCCCTCTGGGCGAGCATGACTGTGGCCCACTTTCTCCTTTCCCTTGCCACCACCGGGGACATCTTGGGCCAGCGGAGTCCCATCCACTTTCTTTAGGCGTTTCCCCCCTTGAGGAGGAGAAATCGGAGGGGCTGGCCGAGCATGGCCAGAAGGTGCTGCAGACCGAGGAACTTTGGCTCCTTCAGCCTTGTTCGTCATCCCCAATACTTTGGTGGGCGGGTCACCTTTCCTTTTTTGGCCTTTCGGAGGCGCCATCTCAAAGACTCTTTGCTCGAGGAGAGCAAAGCAGGGGGGAACAACAACAGTAACTTGCTCGGCTAAAAAAAAAAAAAGAGGAAGAAGATTTAAGTTAAAAGAGTTAGACGAACAAGTTGGGAAAGTCAATGACGAGCAAAGTCTAAAAGAAAACTTAGAAATTTTTTATATACCTGGGGGCACTTCAGCCTGTGCTTCCAAATGGTGGGGATAATTAAGCAAACGAGCAGCTCTTTGACGCTTCTCGTCGTTTAGGTATTGGATGGTCCTGTCCGCTCTATTGCGCAAGCCGACCAAACAAGATGTGAACAGGAACTCCGCACCGATCTCCTCTTCTTCCGAATTCCACTTTAGCAGTCGAGGACCTGCGAGCAAACAATAAAAGTTAAATTAGGACAACACAATTCGAAGGCGAGCAAAGATAAACTTACGCTTAATTATTCCATAGGCTGCGGGAGAATTTATTCGCCCAATGCCACCGTGGGGACCGGAAGATGCTCGCCAATCATCCCCTATGAAAAAGAAGTGTTGTTTCCAATCCCTGATCTTGTTCGACACCCCTTCTACCATCTTAAGTCCGGTCCTGGCCTTGAGGTAGTAATAGCCTTCTTCGCCAACGGGACACTTAGTAATTGTCATGAGATAGTTGATCTCTTCGGCAGTAAGGCGATCAACATATCCCTCTAAAGCAAACAAAGCCATGGCGCCGAGCAAATTCATCCACCCTATTGGTGTGATCTGTGTAATGGCGAGATTGGTCGCCTCGAGGAAGCGACCAACAACTGGAGGTAGTGGCAGCTTTAGACCAGCGATCAATGTGTCAATATTGATCGCGGTGCATCCTGGAGGTGGGCGATCAGCTCTCTCTTTCCTCCTAGGGGCCCACATATGAATGTCGAAGGGGATTTTATAGGTCTCACGGATCAGATCAAGATCCTCTTCAAGGACGACACTCTTGATTCTGCTCGCCTGGAAATCAGTTTTTACCAGGTCCATTACTTGTCTCTGTGGGTGAGCAAAGTTGTTCGCGTATTCCTCAGTATATGCTCGCCAATCGAAAGGACGAGCAACTCCGACTGGAATCTCATTTTCCAGCATCTTTGGAGATGGAAAGTCTATCCCCTCTAAAAATTCGCGAGTCAACTCGTCAAATTCGGGATCCTCTTCCGATTCGGTACTAGACGAAGAGCCCTCGTCGGAATCCCTGTTCGCAGCGACCACCACTTCCCTCCCAGATGGGCGAGCACCAGTGTCCTCCAATGAACGAACAACCGAATCAACATAAGGATCTGACGCCAAGGAAATCTCGAAGGGAGGTCGATCGACGGGGCCGCGATTGGGAAAAGTGGATCAAGAGTTTCTTCAGATTTGTTACTCGAATGCGAAGACATGGGAAGAGAAAAGGAGAAAACCCAGACGGCAGTAGAGAGTATTGCAGACGGCGGCGCTTCACCGGAGAAGATGGTGGCACAGGGTCCCACACGGCGGCGATGGAGAAATATGGGAGAAAAAGAGAGAAAGAAGAGGTGATAAAGAAATAACTACCTTGGAGATGGATTTGAGGCCAAATGCAAGAGAAACGGACGCCGGAGAGCTCGAGATCGCCGGAGAAGGATGAAATCGCCGGAGCACTGTAGCAAGAAATGAAAAAGTGGGAAAAAATTTGTTTCCCCTTCTATTTATACCCCAAGCAAAAAACGGGGTTCAAAGTATAATTTACAACAAAATATGGACTAAGTTGAAAGAAAACAGGGTCTCTTTCGAGCAAGTGTGGAAGTTGGAGGATCTATAAGCAAATACAAAGGCGCGTGACCTCGGGATTGCTCGCGCGTGGGCGGCGCACAATCATACCACCCACATCATCCTCGTATATCCCCCAGATCGTGGGAAGACGAAGAGGCGAACCCAAAGTTGCTCGCCCGGTACAAAGATGTTCGTCCAAATCCTCACCAGTTTAATATCCTAACTACAGTTGCTCGCCACAAAGTTGCTCGTCTGGGACAACAAGTAGTCAGAATAAGGGGCAATTGTTGATTGGCGAACATAAATCAATGATGGGCGAACAAGGATTAAAGCCTTAAAAAGAATTATGAAGAACCTACCTCAAATCGAAGATTATTAACAAAGAAAATCAAGATGGGGGTGCATAAATCAATCCAGGGAGTGTACAAACTGACGAACAACTACAACGACGAACAGCTTTTCGGCGAACAGGTTTGAAGGCCCAAGACCAGAGATCAACATTCTGCTAAGTCAATAATGACGAGCAACATTGATAAAAGGTGGTGAATCTACCAACCTAAGAAGTGCATGTCGACGAACAAAGGATCAAGATCCCAACACCAATCTGTGTAAAACACAAAGGCGAACAACTTCCGAGCCATGCACCCAAAAGGCGAACAACTTTCAGTTGAAGAACAATCAAGATTAGTCAAACCGACTCAGGCGAACAACAATGAATCTGAGATAAGACCAGAAGAAGACTTTGTAACTAAGATTCAGCTTAGATAAGGTCAAACTAAGGTCAAAGGACACATGTCAAGCATGCAGGCTAAGGAGACCAAGAGTCATAGACACCTCATGCTTGCTAGTCTCTATAAATAGTTGTTCTCCAGCTTATTAATACAAGTTCAAATTCACAAATACTCCCAAAACACACACTTATACACCTAAACGTACACGTACAAGAAATTATTATGATTTCGATTTTCACATTTACAAGTTCATAACCCGAACCCTCGATTTATCATTTACGGTGGTAACCAATCACACGTAATTGTTTGATGATCTTTAAACCGAACCTAAACAGTCACTAATCCACTCGATAAAAATTGATCACCAACATATATATCTTGTGTTCTTTAAATTTCTGCACTGCATAAGTCTTTATTCTTGCATTCTATTAAAAAGGCTTAAAAAGAATTTTATCATTATATGTTTTATAAGCTTCCACATTCTGCACCAGACAAGTCTGATCAGAAGACACCAAGTCTTCTGGGATTTTAAAAAATTTAAGAAAAATAAGTTTTTGTGTTATTCAATTCCCTTCTAAACTTCTTTGCACCTTTATACTATTTCTAGTGGGACCAACAAGTGGTATCAGAGCAGTGTGTCCTAAACCACTGCTTTGAAAAGCTTTTGATGGTCACCAGGGCAGATCCACTGCATTCCTTTTAAACTTTTGCATAAAATTCTTTTCTACACACAAATCTTTCAAAATGTCTTCATACTCAAAATCTGCATCTAAGAGAGCTTCATGATGATTAATCATCTTGCAGCTATCCATGACCGCATGTTAGATGTGGTAGAAAGTGGTCATATCAGATTCTTTTGGACATCTATTGATGATGGCAGATCCGAAGCAAGAACAGAGACCAGTGCTAATGGTGAAAGAACAGCTGCGGAGACAAGACCACTAGGCAGAAAGTCCTAAAGAAGAAGAACGAGCTCAACAATGATGAGAGGAAGCTGCACAACCTAGACCAGGTAGCCAGAACAGAGATAATCAACACACTCACCAATCATTGAGATGGTTTTGACGTCTTCTAATTTAGTACCACGCTGAAAATAGCCTCCGTGTAATAGGTCCAAAAAAAGAAGCACTCTTGCGAACTGATGGATTTTTGTTTTGGAGAGGGGAAGGAGGCATTGAGAAAGCTTCGAAATTGCTACTGGAGTGTTGATAGCCTAAAGTTAGGGCTGGATTTAGAAAGAGTGTGGTAGGATTTAGGTCCAAATTTAATACTACTTTTATGTATATTTCATATTGTTAATCCCACACATTAATTCGTAGGGACCCACCTTGGTGGACTCGGTTTAGAAGATGGAAATTGGAAGTCACGTTCGCACATTTCTTACTTTTTCAAGTCAACAAATATAATGAATCAACATTTCCCTGAAATCGCCAAAACCAGCTAAAAATGTAAACTTTGTTTGGATGATAAAACACAGAAACTGCCTTAAATTTTTTAGAGCAAAGTTTTCTTTCACTCCTTTTGAAAAAAAAAATGGTTTTTCCCAAAATTTTTTGGGCAAAAACAGTTGACAAAATGTTGTTACTCAGGTTGACACGTTGCCAATCTTTTTATCAATTGTTAAAACACTTATGTTTTCAAATGGAGGACAAAAAAACTTTGTCCTACCAAATTTAGGGAAAATTTGTTTTTTCCCTTGTCTGATATCTAAATTCTTTATAGCATTAAAGAGATCTGGAAGGATTTTTGTGAGAGAAATTTGGGAGCTCTTTCATCAATGTTTACATGAGTTTCTTTAATCATCTTGGGCCAGATAACTCAACAGCATCTAAATCCTCCACCATATCGATAACGATACCATCGGGAATAAGACGCAGATCCGGAGCAAGTGCCACCTCTTGTAGCTCTTCCACCTTTTGCCATTCGTCCCACTTCTCGAATAAGCCGTCGCCTTCTAACAACCTCACAACCTCCGACATCCTGGGCCGCCCCAATGCTGATCTCTGAGTGCAAAGCAGAGCAACCTGAATTAACTGCTCCACCTCTTCCTCCAAACAATTATTCTTCAGAGCAGGATCAACCAATCTTTCCAGATTCTTCTCTTTTAATAGCCCTTTTACCTAATAAAAGGACACCAAACCATCAAATTTCCTTGGAGGGTGAGAAAGCAAACATATATAATATAGAAAAAGGATTATATACCCAATCAAGAAGACTGAGATTATCACCAATTGCAAGACGAGCAAGATCATATGCCCTAAGCGCTGTTATCAGCTCAAGAAGTGTAACACCATACGCAAAAACATCAGTTTTCTCTGACATTTCTCCAGTAGATATGTACTCAGGAGCTACGTGTCCTACAGTGCCAAGCACATCAGTAGTCTCATGTGTTTTATGATGATATATGGGTATGGCCAAACTAAAATCCCCAACAACCGCCTCATATTTTTCATCCAATAATATATTCGCAGCTTTCACGTCGCGATGAATAATCTTGGGATCACAGTGATCATGTAAGTAAGACAATCCTCTAGCACATCCCAAAGCAATGCGCTTTCGTGTCCACCAATCAAGTGGCGGTGCATTTGGTGGCCTTTCTGCATTCAAATATTTTGAAGATTATATTATGATTCTGTCTAGCTATGTTATGTTTTCTAGGTCAGGCATTCTATGTAGTATGTAAATCTTTATTTATTCTTTCCTCGTTTTAAATAGTATCTTAGGTCTTTCTCTCATTACAAATAGGGGATTCTTCTACCTCAACAATATACACATAAAGGAATTCTTTCATGTTGTTATTCTTTTACGATATAAAAACACATATTTTTCATATATGATTCATGGAACCTCGATTGGTAAACTCACTAGAAGCATTATTTAAATACATTACCTCTTAAACAGGATGCAACACTTCCATTAACCATGTATGGATAAACGAGAAAATGTTCCACAGAAGTCTCACAAAACCCACGAAGTCTGAGAAGATTATTGTGCATCGCCATAATGCTGAACATCTTAACCTCCGTCTGAAATGGAAGATCTTCAATAGTTGTCCTATCCTTTTTAAGCCTTTTGACAGCAACGAATGTACCATCTACCAACCGTCCTTTATAGACCATCCCATATCCACCTCTCCCTATGAAGTTTTCATTGCTAAATGTATCAGTTGCAACTTGCAGTTGGCGGAGAGAGAATCTTTCAAATTGTCCCTGATAGACTACAGGAGACTCTGCTACAAAGTTATGCACATGATTAGGTCAGAACCTAAAGATTTTACCATAGAACATATTATGACCATGGTATATCAAAAAGCTATCATCCAAAAAAGATGTGTGTTTATATGATTCGCAAATAGAAACAATGAACCCGCATAAATATTCAACAGCAAGTAAATCTTCTGTAGAATCAGAAATTATCATACCGGAACTAGGATGCAGAGCAAGTTTCACCTCTTGTCGTAGCTCTTCAACCTTTTGCCATCCGTCCCACTTCTCAGCTAAGCCATCACCTTTTAACAACATCAATACCTCTGACATCTTGGGCCTCCCCAACGCTGAACTTTGAGTGCAAAGCAGAGAAACCTGGATTAGTTGCTCCACCTCTTCCTCCAAATTTTTTTTGTGCAGATCAGGATCAACCAACACTTCTAGTTTATTTTCTTTAAATAGCCCTTTCACCTGAAAACAAGATGCCAAAATATCATATATTCCGATATTGAGAGAGCAAGCATAGAAAAGACTACATACCCAATCAAGTAGCTGGAGATTATTATCATTTGCAACGCGAACAAGATCAAATGCCCTAAGCCCCGTTATTAGCTCAAGAAGCATAACCCCATATGCAAAAACATCACTTTTCTCTGACGCTTTCCAAGTTGAATGATACTCAGGAGCTATGTATCCTATAGTGCCGGGCACATTAGTGGTCACATCGTTGTCATTATGATCCATGAATATAGCCAAACTAAAATCCCCAACAATAGCCTCATACCCTTCATTCAAAAATATGTTTGCAGCTTTCACATCACGGAGAATGATTTTTTTATCACAGTGCTCATGCAAATAAGATAATCCTCTAGCACACCCTATAGCAATGTGCTTCCGTGTCCTCCAATCAAGTGGTGGCATATATGATGGCCTTTCTGCATTAATACATAAGAACTTATTATAGAGAAGCTAAACAAGGTCTATTCCAAGATCCGCCAAGACTGGACATTAATGGAGCTGTATCCTGCCCAGTTTATATTTAAATTAGTACTTCCTTCGTCCCGAAGGAACTCGCACATTTACTGTTTTCTCGTGTTTTAACGAGCGAGTTTTTTATTAGTATTTAAAATTATAAAGTAATTTTTAAGTCACTTTATAATAGAGAAGATATAGATCTATCGGGTAATATTTTTTTTAAGGACTGTAACTTTGGGGGGTGGCAAAATAAGGACCGTAACTTTTCAGGCTGGCAAAACAAGGACAGTAACTTTTCGGGCTGGCAAAACAAGGACAATAACTTTAAAAGGTGGCAATTTAAGGACCGAAATTTTTAAAAATAGCAATTTAAGGACAAATTAACCCGGATTACTCTATTTTGGGCTCAAATTGCCAGCGTGGATATTCTTTTGAAAACCTCACCTTTTAAACATGATGCAACACTTCCATTAACCGGGTATGGATAAACGAGCAACAATTCCTTATAAGTCGTACAAATGCCACGCAATCTGAGAAGATTACTGTGTAATGCGACATTTCCAAATATTTGAATCTCTGTCTGAAATTGACTTTCTACATGGCCTGTTTGCTGATTCTTTATATGCCTTTTGATGGAAACAAGTGTACCATCTACTAGCCGTCCTTTGTATACTTTCCAATATCCACTTCTCCCCAAGATGTTTTTATTATTGAAGCCATCAGTTGCAACTTGCAGTTGGCGGAGAGAGAACCTTTCAAGTTGTTTATCAGCAAACTCTGCTCCAAAGTTATGCAAGTGATTCATTCAGAAGCTAAAGAATTCAACAAAAGAATGTATACGAAAATAGCAATGAATGCTTTTATCAAAATACTGAAATAGGAACAATAAGTCCGCCCAAAAAATAGCTTTCTTGTAACAGATCGAGAGGAGGCATTGTTGCTAACTGCGGCGGTCTTTACTGATGAGATGTAATCAAAATTAATTAGTGAAAAATATTTGGAAATAACTCAAAAACTTACTCCCTCCGTCTAATATAAGCAGACTAAATTTCATTTTCAGTCCGTCCAATAAAAATAGGCGTAGACAAAAAAGAAAAAAATCTACTTTATCTTAACCCTGCAAATATCTTTTTAACTACTCAAAATGTCATTGACTCTATTCATGAATGATTTCCACAGTACCCTTTAATATGTCTACTTTATACATATAAAAACAACTAATATTTTTTAAAATCCGTATAAAATTTTCTTTGCTCATTTCTATTGAACAGAGGCAGCATAAATTAGGAGTACCAACAGCAATCACAAGCTTTCTTCTCCAAGATTAAGCTGACTAATTAAAATAAGCACAAACCTTGAGAAATTGGTGAATTATTGGATGGGAATAGAGGAGATGGAGGTACTGAATAAGGTTCGTAGTTGCTACAGCAAGAACTGAAATATAACCACAAATTAATTAATTAAATAATTACTAATCGGAAAATCATGGAATTAGAAAGACCGGGAAGTAACCTGAGAGTTAGTTCGCTAAAATCATCAGAGTTTATAGTGCTGAAGGATTGCTGATGGCACAGCTCCCAAATTTGCTGTCTTTTAACAACCGCCACCACCAGCCTCTCCCAGTTGTCCCTCGATGACGTCAGCATCTCGATCTCTTAAATTCCCACTTAATCTTTGTTTACTGGAAAAACTAAAAAGGCAAGAAAGTTATTAGCTTCTAAGTCTTGAGTCAACCCAGACCCGGGGGACCAGAAACGACTGTGTGTATGAGCGATATTGGCTTCATAAATTAAAAAATAATTTCTTTTATGTATTTATTAGATATTTTACTAAAAAAACAAAATAACAGATTTAAAAAAAAAAAAACTAAAAAGGCAGGAAAGTTCTTGAGTCAACCCAGACCCTGGGGACAATAAACGACTGTGCGTATGACCGATATTGGCTTCATAAATTAAAAAATAATTTCTTTTATGGATTTATTAGATATTTTACTAAAAACACAGAATAACAGACTTTAAAAAAAAAATTATCGGTAAATATTAGTTGTTAGTTCTCAAAACTGGGTTACTCACTAAAGTGAGGAACTCAATAGTCAGGTGGGCTATGTCACCTAATTTTAAATAATTATTTTAAAATATAGATATTTTTAAATAGAGAAATTAGCAAAATTACCCCCTATATTGACCATAATGATGAAGATGTCATGTATATTGACCAATTTTTAAAATTGATCCTTACGTTTTCATTTCTCGATAAAAATGATAATAAAGTTTCCTCATGTCCCCCATTTTTTACTGTCTAACCTTAAGCTCACGTGTCTAGTGAGCATTCTAATGAAATACTCAACTCTCATTACGATAGAAATACAATTTATGCATTTAATTAATTACTACTCTCATTAATGCACTTAGTCATCTCACGCAACTCTAAGTATGTAATAAGCACAATTACATGCATATACGTAGAAACAATTAATCAAAGTTCAATAAAACTCATAATTAGAATCATCAACTAAGAAATATATTAAAATAATTAAATCAACTCATAAATTAAAAATTCACAATAATAAGATCAACTAAATTCTTACTTTGCAGGATGAGATTGATAACTATAAGATGACATAGGATTATATTGTTAGGATTGTAATCCTTAAAAGTAGTTGATATGTTTGGTTCGATGGATTGGTTGTTTTTAGTTGATCGGGCATTGGTTCATTATCACTTTAGTAAAGATGAGTGTTAATTTGTGTTGTTTCATGCTATGAGACGATTTCATACAAGTTTTTGTCATTGTTTTAGTATGATCTTGACAAGTTGGATTAAGTAATCTCACCCCCACCCACCCCGGATTATTAATTATCGCGTGGTGGTGGGATTTCTTTCAAAAATAGTTCTGGGCCGACCTCAAGTCCTGGGCCGTAAACTTACAAACCAAATACTAAATTAAACAGTATTAAATAATCAATTAAGGGAAATCCATTAAAGCAAACGAGCCCTAGATCACTAGCTTGATCTGGAACAGATGGCACCTTATGTCCTCTGGTATCTGGTCTTCCACTTCTGCAGGCCAGAGAAGACATTTAAGGAAGTCTTTTTACCATTGGTGAAGATTCAAATCCAAAGGATCCCACTAACTCAATCAATCAATTAGGGAAATTGATTGATTGACTTCCAAATATAGGGGATCTAATAAGATTAGCTCTTCCAACGGCTAACCCTAATTCACCCCTATAAATATGAAGTGTTGGAACGAAGAAGACACACACGCGCAAGAAGCATTCAAGCAATTAATTTTTAAGCACAAGCATTCCAGTACTCGATCTAGATTCACACTTATATCTACTCTCTAAGGAGATTTAGTTGGAAACAATACTCAACCTGTTCATCTTTCTAGAAAAGGTTGTTGCGTTGAGATTAGATTGTTTGATCTAAAGGTGTAAACAAGGAACTGACACTTGTCAATTCCAGTGAGTTAGTGAGTGAGAAGGATAGTAAGAAAGACCCCTTATCAAAGGGAGAGTGGACATAGGATTTTATATCCAAACCACTATATATCTTGTATTCTTTAAATTTCAGCACTGCATAAGTCTTTATTCTTGCATTATATTAAAAATGCATAAAAATAATTTTATCATTACATGTTTTATAAGCTTCCACATTCTGCACCAGACGAGTCTGATCAGAAGACACCAAGTCTTCTGGGATTTTCAAAAGTTAAGGAAAATAAGTTTTTGTGTTAAAAGTCTATTCAACCCCCCTCTAGACTTCTTTGCACCTTTATACTGTTTCTAGTGGGACCAACAAGTGGTATCAGAGCAGTGTGTCTTAGACCACTACTTTGAAAAGCTTTTGGTGGTCACCAGGCGGATCCACTACATTCCTTTTAAACTTTTGCATAAAATTCATTTCTGCACACAAATATTTCAAAATGTCTTCATATTCAAAATCTGCATCCAAGAGTCATAAGCTTGCAGAGTACTCTTTTGATGACTATAACTACTGGAGCTTCGTGATAATTAATCATCTTGGAGTTATCCATGACCGCATGTTAGATGTGGTAGAAAGTGGTCCTATCAGATTCTATTGGACATCTATTGATGATGGCAGATCCGAAGCAAGAACAGAGACCAGTGCTGATGGTGAAAGAACAGCAGCGGAGACAACACATGCTAGGCAGAAAGTTATAAAGAAGAAGGACGAGCTCAACAATGATGAGTGGAAGCTGCACAACCTAGACCAGGTAGCCAAAACAGAGATAATTAACATACTCACTAATCGTTGTGATGGTTTTGTCGTCTTCTAATTTGGTACCACGCTGAAAGTAGTCTCCGTGTAATACGTAAAAAAAAGCACTCTTGCTAACTGATGGATTTTTGTTTTGGAGAGGGGAAGAAGGCATTGAGAAAGCTTCGAAATTGCTACTGGAGTGTTGGTAGCCTAAAGTTAGGGCTGGATTTAGGAAGAGTGTGTGGTAGGATTTAGGCTAAATCATCAAATGATAAAATAATAAGTGAAATATTGAATGCATGAATGAAGATATGAATGTTCTTCATGATGAGTTGATGATGAAAAAATAAATGCAAGAAAGCAATTAAGAAGAGAGAATTTGCCAGGGGTTTCAGGCCCTGGACTTAATATGTGTATGTATTCTGATTGATCAAAGTTGTGTATTTGTACGTGGGGAGACCTATTTATGGGGATTACATTGAGGGGTAAAGAGGTCATTTCCGACCTAGGAGGTGACCATGGCCTTAAATATCTGATATTCCTTGATACAGCTCGGGCGCCAGATCGTCCTTTGTTTCAGGTGCCGAGCCAATCTTGTTTTGCCATGTGTCTCTGGGAGAAGATATTCTAAGCGTTTTCCATATTTGTGCCGAATATTCTCCTCATCCTTGCGTATGGGGGCAACTCTTTACCTTATTTAGGTTGATCTTGTCTGATCTTATCACGTGCTCATAGAATCTTTAACGACCTTAAGGTAGGAGAAGGCCAGTATGAGATCGGGTTCTGGTCTTCCAAGGGAGGCCCGACCTCTACGGTAAAGATAAGGGTCGATTGTGAACATTTCGAGGCCGAGCTGACCTTGTTGGTTAGCGCGAGGTCGGCCATGTGCTTTAAGAAGGTCGAGCCGACCTCTAGAGGTGAAGAGAGTCGGTCGTGGGTGACTGAAGGTTGTGACGACCTGTCTGACCTTCGTCGTGGTCGGCGGTGGCCCCAGGAGTTCGAACGGACCACCATGATTAAAAATAAGATCGGCCCTCGAGTTATTATGCCTTATGCTAGCCATGTTTGATCTCCCACGATGTCGTTTGATGGCCTCTCGAGCTCACTTGATGACCATCTTAGTGCTCGAAAATATTATGGTCACAACATGGAGAAACTGAAATATTATCAAATTATTTAGTTATTTTTTTAACATCGCCATGTATTTGTAGGATTTGGATCCGGTGTTGTACATGACCATTCTGTGCAACATAAATGCATAGTTAAACCAATTGATCTGACCTATATCAAGTCCATTCCACTATCTTCAAATCAAGTAAAAAATAAATAATATTTTCTCATAAATTGTAAAAGAAAAAGAAAACAATATCCCCGGGAAAATTATTGACCTCATTTTGTTTTGTTTTTCCTGCAATTCCTCTACCAAATTTAATACTCCCTTCGTCCCACCATTATTCGCACTTTTACTATTTTCTCGTGTTTTAGCGAGCGGGTATTTTATTAATATTTCAAATGATAAAGTAATTTTTAAATCATTTTATAATAGAGGAGATATAGATCTATCAAACCCTGCCTTAAAAGTTACTAATAAAGTTAGTGTGCAAATAATGATGGGACGGGGGGAGTACTACTTTTATGAATATTTCATATTGTTAATCCCACAAATTAATTTGTAAGGACCCACCTTGGTGGACTCGGTTTAGAAGTTGGAAATTGATAAGTCTAGTTTAGCTTGTAAATTTGGTGCTCATTATGATTATATTACGTAATTTACTTTCCTATTTTCTTCATAATTACCGACTTATTTTATTTTAGCTTTGTTTTCTTTGATTTGGTGTTTTCTTTTATTTGTAGGTTGGATTGGACCATTTTTTTATTAAGGACGAGCTGAGTCAAATTAAAGCAACTCGATTTTTTGGATTCTAGTATTAAAGCTAAATTTTTGTGTGCAGTACTTTTTTAGCCTTTAAAATCGTGTCATTATGATAATTTATGAGGGAAGGAAAAGGGGGAATGATTGGAAGAAAAATGGGGATTGCAATTAAATTTGGTCCATATATACGAAGGTGACGAATGTGTACAGGGAGGTAGTCTTGGAGAGTAAAATTCTTGTAATGATGGAGATACGTGCATGAAGATGGGGAAGATGGATGCATGGGATTTCCATGCACTAAAGCAGCGTGTATAACCTCTATCGGTATCATATAGGAGAATTTTAGTTTTAAATATTTTTATTGCTTTGTTTGAGGATGTGTGGAACCCTGAGTAATTTAATATTTTTTCATTAGTTGTGATGTTTTTGGTTTTACTCGATTTCTTCGTTATTTATATCCACGCGATGCATGTTTAATTAATTGATTAATTTGGCTTAGCTACTCAAATTTATTGGTTATTTATTCTAGCTAAATTATCGTTATAATCCGTAATTATTATAATTGTGTAATTGAAGTAGCAAATAGGGCAGAACACTCTAGGGATAGCGAAGTCTAGATTGTATCATTTGGACGTTCCGATTTCATAATCTAGTTTATCCTATTATTTCCGTTCGTTAATGCATTCAATAAATTAAATCCTGAATATATGTTTTGGGGTTATTTATTTGAATAGATTAATTGGAGGTCGTACCTGTTAATTAATTAAACTTAAAAAATAATTCAAACTAGTTTGGTCGTACCACTGGTTTAGGGATAAGATTCGAGTAGAATTAAGGACTTCATATATTTTTTTATTGAGTTAATTATTCAGGGGGAAACCATCCGAGAACTAGACTTTTCTTTTATTGGATTCTTATTACTTTCTTCTTGTTTAATATTTTTGCAAATTGTCTTTAGTGATAATTCAACCAACCAAATCCCCCCTCATTTTTATTTCTTTTGCTACACGAACTTTCCCAATAAAATTACATTGTTCCTCGTGGGTTCGACCCTTGCTTACCCTACTACATTAGTGGGCTAGTTAAGGTGAATTATTTTTGGTGCCTACGACAGCACACCAAATATTGGCGTTGTTGCCTGGGAACGATGTAGTTTTTATTGAATTTTTCGTGTTTTATTTTTTGTTGAAAAAAAGATTTCTTGAAAACCCAAAAAAAAGGTTTATTGTTTTTGCTCTCAGGATCACGCTAACACTAAATCCATCAATATTTTGTCAAGTTTTGGTTTGTAAATGTCTTTGCAGAAGTAATGTGTTATGATGCAAGTTTGGTACCCATTCATCATTATGGAGTCCATCATGATACCTACTTCAAAGGCAATCACTGGCAACAAAATCATGATCAAAGTCCTCCACTATTTAGAAATCATGAGAGTGTTTATGATAATGGTGGACAAATTAACTATGGGCAAAATCTTAGCCCCTCATTGGAAGATTTGGTGAAAACTATGGCGTTGAACACATTAAATTTTCAACAAACAACACAAGTAGCCATGAGGAATTTGGAGTCCAGCCACAAAAGTCTAGAATTGGGGCAAAAGAATTTGGAGTCACAAATGAGCCAAATAACTGCTGTCTTTTGCCAATTACTAGCTCAAAAGAGTGGTGGAGAAGATCGGGGGCAGAATGCAGGAGAGGGTGAGAGACACATGGAACCGTTTGGTGGCCATATTGGTGTCTGGGATGAACTGATCGACAACGAGGAGACTTTAGTGAAAATTCTGGACCTGGAAGTTGACACTGACCCCTTTAGTGTCAGTGTACCGGAACAAAAAAATAAGGTAAAATTTCATAGTTCGATTCCTATTGCTACTAATGCATTACCTTTCCCTTCCAGATTCGAAAAGAGTGAAAAAGATACCAAGGACCAGCCGTTTCTTGATGCGTTTCAGAAAGTTGAGGTCAGTATACCACCAGTTGATGAGCCGATAAAGCAAATTCCGATATATACGGAATTATTGAATGGGCTTTACACCTACAAACTAAGGCTATCCTGGAATAGAAGTGTTTTGATGGGGGATGACATTGTGCCTCAATGTAAAATGCCATTGAAAAGAGAGGATTATTTTACACCTATCACGTGAAAGAGAAGTTGGTCGTCGAGCCAACGACGTTAAGAAAAGACACTGATTGGGAGGCAACCCAATGGTTTTAGTTTTTAATTTCTTTATTTTTATATTTTGTTAAGTTTAAATAAGTCTGTCTATCTCTCTCTTTTACCAGGTTTCGAAGAAGCTTAATGGAGTTGCAAAGATAAAAAAAGTGAGTCCAAGTCTTCATGGTCACCTACAACTCACTCCTACAAACTTGGCCACCGGCTCCAACCAATTAGATATCAGTCGTCTATACTCGAAATTGTGACTTGAACGCAAAATACTAGCTATACTAGTAGTTACCCCACAAGAGTATGGGATCCCTGTAGTATTGGCAAGTATAGGGACCAAGTAGTATCGAACCCAAGGGAAAGTGTGTATGCGAGTAAATCCCTGGATATGTACGTCTCTTAGCTAATATGAATGTATGTTCTGGGATTGAAAATTGTATTATACTACTCTATACTAATAATTAAGTTAAACTAAATAACTTGGGTTTAAATGCAAATATAGGATGGTGATGCTCGGGATAGGAATTCCTACGTATACTAACGAAGTTGGTACAATAACTAAAATAATCGTGAGGTGCAAGTAATAATCCTAAGCGTACTAAAACTAGGCAATCAACTTCCCTAATCTTGCACAAGATTGAAAGACTAAAAGCTCAAGAATTAACCCTTATACTTCGTCAAATCAACCTACTTCACAAATCCAATAATCAAATTATATGGATTGTGCTTAATTATTGAGGCCCTAATTTAACTAAGGTGATGCGGTCGTCCTTCCTAGATAAACCGGTAGACTATAAACCCCTTCTAAAACCATTTTCTTAAGCCTATTCATTATTAAAGAGTGATGCGATCGTCTTCTCTCTAACAATTTTCGTACTCAATTCCAAGATTATTCTAGGATTTATTAGAAATATTCAATAATTAAGAGAATTATAACTAAACATCACGAATTATCCTAATTACGTACCAACGTCCTACTTCTACGAGTTCATCCTATCCTAAACATACAAGGGTTTTAGCTTAACATGGCGATTACGATAATGAAAGCAATTAAACTAATAATAAACATGAACATGGTGAAATTAAAGAAAGAACTCAAGAACATAAACTAGGGTTAAACCAATAAATCAAAGTCTCAAAATGAATCTCAATAAATAACGAACTAGGTTTGATAATATCAAGTGTTGAAGAAATAAATAACGAAACAAAACTCTAATCTATGAATTCGTAAGATCAAAAACCTCGATTACACGTGTAAAACCTCTTCCTAAACTCTCCCAAGCTCCTCTCTATCAAAATCTATCACTAAGTATGAAGTGGTGTTCAAAAACGTGCTTGGGATGGGGTATATATAGGCACGGGCCGTTTAAAAACGTCATGGGCCAAAAATGTACGCAAAACGCTCGCCTTGAGCGCTTACTCGAGCGCTGGGCGCTCGACCTGCATCAACTCGAGCGCGCCACTCGAGCACTAAGTACTCGAGTGAGTGATGCTCGAGTGCTCTTCTCTTCCAGAACGCAAGAAGCGCTCGACCTCCCTTGCTCGAGCGCTAACCGCTCGACTTGAATCCACTCGAGCGCCCCACTCGAGGGTTTGAGCGCTTGGCGCTCGAGTCATCTTGCTTGAGCACCTCCAATTGATACTTTTGCTTGCTCGAACTAATACTTCGTATTTCTTCCATATCTTCTCATCCGGGCATCCGTTTAAGTCGATTCAAAGTCCTACTAACTCCATTTTTTGCCCTCTATCCATCTATGAGCATCAAAGTGGAAAATTCATTAGATTATGAAAATAGTACTTAATTGACCCTAAATACTTATCGAATTCACTCAAAACACGGGTAAATCGAGATATAAATCCTAACGATTTCACGCCTAATCAACCCCCCAAACTTACCATATTGCTTGTCCTCAAGCAATGAAATAATAATTAAAGTGAAATCATTACGAATGAATTATAGAACCAAATCATGCAAGTAATAGTATTCAACCTTCAAAGATCGATCACTCGCACACAAACTCACCCCATTCATCCTACTCATGCATTAACAATAAGAACCACCAAAATCAAACATGGATGTGCTCTCGACGATGTGTTTCACTACCTCACAAGTGTTTAGCAATAATAAGGGACTCACTCAAGTGAATGGAGAATAGAAAATCAAAATTCGGTATTTCGAGACAAGGAACAGAATATTTCAATCATCTTCATGCAATACACTTTCAATTCCAACTACTCTCAACACTTTCAATTTTTTTTTTCTCTAACTCTTCCCACTTTTCAATCACTTCACTTTTTTTTCTTCTTTTTTCCACACAATGTATGAGCTCATATTTTCTTTTGCTCATTTTCAAATTATTGTTCTTTCCCACAACTTAAAACTTCATTAGACATTTCCTCAAATCCACTCAAGCATTAATAATTCTCCTTCTCAACTCAACTTAATCCCTTTCTCATTCACAACTTTTCCTATTCTCCACTAAAGTTAGGACAAAAAGAGTTTAAGAATTTGGTTAAGCTCAAAAGTGCTAGAAAATTAAATAGGCTAAGGCTGAAACGGGCTAACAAGGGATAAATGTCATTGGTAGGCTCATTTAGGCTAAGTAAGTGATTTAACAAATCAAAGATGGCCTAAAATTACTTTCGGCATTTCAAACTAGACACAATCAAGAAGTGAGAGCACCCACAAGTTCTAGCATCCTCTAAGGTGACGATCCACTCACAAATGAAGAGATCAATATAGTGAACTTTAATCTCTAAAAGGCTCAAACCTCACGACTTTCACATCCACGCTAGTTCTAGTGAATTCTCACTTTTATCAAACAAGTACTTAAAAGGAAAATTTGTAAGTATATGAGTTCCATCTCAAATCAACTCTAACTCATACACTCACACAATATAATTCCTAACTCAACTTCACAACTCACTAACTCATAAAATCACACTCAAGGATAGCAATCAACATGCATAAGAGAATTGATAAGAATGAAATATGTAGTAACACTCAATTAGTTCACAATATAAAAACAGTTCAAGGAGTATCTCAAGGCACAATATATAACCTAACTCAACTCAAAGAGAGGGCGTGCGCCTGTGCAATGTCAACATAAAATATGTAAACTCCACCCCCAAACTTCTACCTTGTGAAGCGGTCTAAGTTTGGGGTTGTGGGTTACCTCATCCAAATAATTCATGTTTTTCTTAATCAACTTGGCACACTCCCTTGCTTGAGTTCCTCCCTTTTGAATAACTCCATGATACCTTTACTTCCTCAAGACAAGCCTACAAACAACTCACTAAAAAACGAGGTTAGAATATACGACTTAAAACAAAAACACTAATAACTAAAAACATTCAAAAGCAAATAAAAATGGGTTGCCTCCCACTCAGCACTATTTTTAAGGTCCTAATGTCGGACGAAGCTCAAAGGAGCTTATGAGACATGATACTCAAATTTACTTCTCTTACTCTCATAATAGAAGTTGTAGAATTTCTTTCCTCGATCCCCCTTCATCATGAGTTCCTTTCCTTCCTTCTCAATTGTTGTTTACCTAAAATTATTCTAGGAATTAATAGCTATTTAATGGGCTTATGCAAAGAACATCAAAGTGAAAAGGAGATTGGATGCTTCATAAATGCAAGAATTAATTGATGATGATGATGGTGATATGAATGCAAGAACACCAAGACTTGTCAGGGGTTTTTAGTCCCTGGACTTAAATGCTTGTATTGCTTTTTTGTATTGAATGAATATTTATTATTTTTGTACAAGAGTGGATCTATTTATAGGTTTCACATACAGGGGTATTTTGGTCATTTCCGACCTCTACGGGGGACAGCCGCATTAAATGATTGCAGGCCTTAGAATCGCGCGGGTGCCCGTTCGTACCCGTATGCAGGTGATTGACCATTGAGACGTTGCCACATATCCAAAAAGGACGATTCTCTGAATTATTTCTCTATTAGGCTGGAATATTCTCTTTTATCGCGTCGTACGGAGGCGGCTCCTTGCTATTTTTAGGATGATACTGTCAGATTCTATCACGTGCTCAATGGGTCTTCTTGATTGGTGAGGTCAGAGATCGGTGAGTCGGGGGTCTCGGCGACCGGAGATGAGGTTGGAGACCGGGTGGCCGTGACGTGATCCCGGGTCCTTTGTTGCGAGGGACTTGGGCTAAGTCGGGGTCGGAATGGGCGATCTTCGGCCACTTAAAGAAGTCGGAGACCGTGAGGATCGAAAATAGCTATTTGGAGCCCACTTCCGAGGAGATCGGAAGTGGTTGCTGGGAGGTCGGAAGCGATGGAGGTCGGAGACTTCTAAAGCCTCATTATGGCGGCCATGGTCGGATGCGTCCCCGTGGTTCTCCTTGGGGAGGTCGGTGCTGACCTCATACTAAAATGGTTACAATAATTGCCCCCCAGTTCAGCCCTCTCGAGGCGTGAGGGGTGAACTGGACGTTCTGGCGTTGGTGTGGTCGTGTTCGATCTCGCGGCGAGCGCGCTCGGGCTTGGGGGTCGGAGACCGATCGGCCTTGGCCTCCTATGAATTTGAAAAGATGCACGCGGGGAGGTTTTCCTGAAAAGACGTGCGTGATGTCATGCGTCGCCTGGAATTCCGCACACGTAATTAATGTTGCACAGTTATTTTGAGTAGGGGCCTGTCGTTTTGAATTCTTGTATCTAGGCCCCTAGGCCTAAAAATTTAATCGCGAATTGACCCCTTCCCCATTCTATAAATAGTTGGGGTCTCATTTGTTTTGGCTTTTTCGTTTTTGCGCCTATTGTGAACTCCTCGCAAGTTTAGAGCATTCCGGCGATTTTTGTGGCGAGGCGTGCGGCGGCGATACGAACTTTATGGCGGTGGTTCAGCGGCGACGTTTTGGTAAGTGCTAGCTTTTCTTTATTTTCTTCTCTTTTTCTTCATCTCTGTAACGATGGTGCGACGGTGGACTGCCCCTCCACCAGGCCACAGGAGAGGTGGCACCTTCGGATGGCGGAAGCTCGAGCGGCAGGGAATTTTTGGGCACGCGACGAAGATGGCCTAGAGTCGATCTTCAGGAACTCGGGCCGCTCTTTATTGGGCGAAA